>CM038141.1:282725820-283325820 GCA_021437245.1 Aegilops speltoides
CCATGAAGCATCTTCCAATTCCCTCATTTGGTGAATCAAACAAGTCATAGGAGTTGGAGTTGGAGGATCTGAAAGGCAACACGCAACACCTTCATCTTGGTATTTGGAGTTGGGTATGCTTCTTTGGAGTGATTGTGGTCGGGCGGAGACCCATTCCCATGAGCTTGATGTTTTCTTCTTGTGTAGCTCCTTGATGACTTGTCTTTCCTTTCGAATCCTTGCTTCTCAGAGGATCTTCGTTCATAACGATCATCTCTAGTCCTTCTCTCTTTCGGGTGACTCTTCTCTTGACTTCTTCTTCTTGAAGATTCTTCTCTTCTCTTGTGGGGGCCGAGCACTCATTTGAGTAGTGTCCGGGTCTTCCACAATTGTGGATTCGATCCCGACTAGAAGATCTCTTTTCATCATATGATCTAGACTTTGAGCTTCTTTCCTTGCTTCTCTTTGTATAATTTGTTGAAGTTCTTCACCATTAGGCTTATCTCTTCATTGGAAACTAGCTTGTCACTTGAAGTTGTGGGAGCATCACTTTACTTTAAGCACCACTTGACTTGTTGTGAAGCTCTTCCTTATCTTTAAGTGTCATCTCATGAGCAACAATTCTTCCAATGACTTTGGTAGGCTTGAGATTCTTGTAGTTTGGCATCATTTGGATCAAAGTGCCCGCGGTGTCATACTTTCCATCAAAGCTTTGAGAATCTTCTTGATGATGAATCGGTCGGTCATTTCTTGCTTCCTAAGCCGGCAATCTCATTTGTGATGAGAGCAAGCCTAGAGTACATTTAGGACTCCCACCTTCCTTCATCTTGAACTTGTCAAGTTGACCTTGAAGAACATCTAGCTTTGATTCCTTCACGGACGGTACCTTCGTGCATTTGACCAAAGTATCCCAAATCTCTTTTGCATTCTCAAGGCGGCTGATCTTGTTGAACTCCTCGGGACACAAAGCATTGAAGAGAATGTCACAAGCAGCATTGTTTTGCAACATCCATAATTCATCCTGTAGCTTCATGATCCGAACTTTTCCTTCCTAAGAACTCACCTTGCAAGCCAACACAAATAATGCCCCATTTGGCGGTTATGTCAGAATATGCATTTTCATTTTATGCTTTAGCAAAATTTGAACCTTCAAGTAAGGACCTCTAAAATTACCCTCACTAGGCCCATACTCTCCTAGGTTGTGAAAAACTTAGGTCAATGCAATGAAACCAATACAATGGAAAAAGCCATACCACTTGTGGATCAAAGTATGTCTAGAGGGGGGTGATTAGACTACTTGACAATATAAAAGTTTAGCCTTTTGATTAGGACAAGTTTTAGAATTCACAATGATGATCAAGTCAAGTATCACCCTACATGCAATTCTAGAGTATTGGCAGGGAAAATTGCACATGTAGTAAAGAGGTGGAAAACAAGCCAATTGGAACAGGAATTTTTTTCGTGGTTCCGATGGTGGCTATCGTCAATCCGTTGATGGAGACTTCCCCAATACCAAGAGGGTCCACCCGGGAAAAGAAAACCTTGTCTATGCCATCATATCCCCACGGAGGACTAGCCTTACTGGGGTAGATCTTCACGTAAGCGATCTCCTTGCCCTACAAACTTCTTGGTTCAACTCCACATCTTGGGAGGCTCCCAAGCGACACCTAACCAATCTAGGAGGCACCACCCTCCAAAGGTAATAGATGGTGTTGTTGATGATGAACTCCTTGCTCTTGTGCTTCAAATGATAATCTCCCCAACACTCAACTCTCCTCCGTCCAAATAAAAATATCTCGGCCAAGTCAACAGTTTCTAGATGGTTCCTGAATCAACTTGTTGCAAAAGATAACCAGAAAACGCTTACTACAGTCTCGCAGACAACAAAACAAATCGTGTCCTTGTAGGCTTGCACGGAGCAATCTTAACGCGTGTAGGCTATATATATACCGCTCCTCCTCCATCTCTAACAGTCAAGTCAAGCACCAAGCCACCAACCACACAAGAACCGATCAAGACACCAGCAATGGCCGGAGGAGGAAGCGACGAAGTGAAGCTGCTGGGCATGTGGGCGAGCCCGTTCGTCCTTCGAGTCAAGCTCGCGCTCAGCCTCAAGGGCATCGGCTACGAGTACGTCGAAGAGGACCTCAAGAGCAAGGCGAGCTGCTCCTCAAGTCAACCCCGTGCTCCAGAAGGTGCCGGTGCTGATCCACGACGGCAAGCCCGTCTGCGAGTCGTCGGTCATCCTGCAATACATCGACGAGGCTTTCGCCGGCGTCGGCCCCTCGCTCCTCGGAGAAACCCACGGCCGCGCCGTTGCTCGCTTCTGGGCCGCTTACATCGACGGCACGGTATTAATATACATCTCACATCGGTTGATTCGTTTCGTTTGAGTTTTTTAGCATCTGGTTCATGGTTTCTTCCGCGCGCTTTTGGAATATGGTTGGAATTGTGCAGCTCGTGAAAGCGTCGTCCGAGGCGTCCATGGCCAAGACGGAGGAGGAGAAGGCCGAGGGACGAAGCAGGTGGTCGCCGCGGTGGAGACCTTGGAGGGGCCCTGAGGGACTGCTCTAACGGGAAACTCTTCTTCGGCGGCGACACCGCGGGTACGTGGACGTGATGCTCGGCGGCCTCCTCGCATGGGTGAACGCGGCCGATAAGATGAAGGGCGTTAAGACCTTCGACACCGCCACCACTCCGCTCTTGGCTGCGTGGGCGGACAACTTCGGATCGTTGGACGCGGTCGAGGCGGTCATGCCGGACGAGCAAGCTGGTGGAGTTTGCCATGGCGATGCATGCTCGCGCCGCAGCGGCGGCGGCCGGCGCTACAAACTAAAGAGACGTGCCTACAATTATATAATGTTTTCTATATATTGTTTGTGTTTTCTCTATGGAATTTGTGTGCCTATCCATATAATACGTCAATATGTGACATTCGTCGATTTTAAATGTTGAATTTTGTGTTTCATGTTTGAAGATATTTTGAAGGATTTTGTCAAATTCGTCACGCACGGTCGATAGTTTGAAATGTCCTCCGACCATTAGCTTCATCTTGCAGTTTCACGCTTTTCTTGTTGCACATTTTCTGTTTCAACGATCCAAGACAGTAGATCTACATCTTCTTCATGGACTATATATATGATTTGTTTTAGTGACACTCCTTCATCTCCTTTTCCTGGTCCTTTCTGATGTTTGCTCTCGGCCACTGGTGTCCTACTACACTGTGTTGGCACGGTGTTGTTCCTTCGGTCTTCTCTCTCGTCTCTACCTACACGCCAGGCATGACCTTGTGACTGTATTCTCATCCCTGATCTTTGCCTAGCGTCCTCCTATTCGTCTCCCGGACTTTCTCCACGGTGGCGGCCTTCTTAACTAGTTCACCGCGCCGCCAATGGGGCCGCTTGCCCACTGCATGTTTATGCGCGCCGGACGGCACACGTAGCCATCGTCCACAGATAGCTGAGACACTTTGTTCTCGCTAACCATCGTCCACCTAGCGGATGGGCGCACGTTGTAAACCTCCTCGCCCATGGCCTACACTAACACCGTCATGTCGAGCACCTGTCAGAAACACTACTATAACTCTATGTGTTATGTGTAGTTGTTAACTCTTAATAATATTGCTTGTATGCAACCAAACACCGGGCACTTGTATCAACCCAGCCAATGCACGCAACCAAGCTAGGAGGTAAAATATCTCCCCTAATATAGGCAGCCTACATGCAAGCAACCAAACTACATGTAGATATTTGTTGACTGTATTAATTTAATCAGGCTCAGTTGGGACAAGCAATGTGTCCCAAAAAATACAGGTAACCAACCGCGTCCCTCACATTACAATACCACGGTAGCAGGTACACAGACATTGGCAATCACAGGAAAGCCTCAATGGTAATATTTAAACTTGTGAGGCATCAGGTCAACAGTACATGCCAAAAATTACAGTGGGAAAAGATCCTTTGGGTCAGTGCAGTTTTTTCAACTAAAATCTGATGTGTTTCTTCCTTTGGGCCGGCTGGTGGCCAGGTGTGTTGTCCCAGGGCTTCATATTTTTTTGCATCCTATAAAGCTAAGGTACACAATTGCATACTCTAAAGAAACGAATTCTATACGATCTTAGTACGACAAGTCAACTATACCATTGGATTGCCTTATTTTAATCTGTGTGGCTTCAAGACACATTGTGCTAGAATCGAACATCAAGTGTGTGTGTGTGTGTGTGTGTGTGTGTGTGTGTGTGTGTGTGTGTGTGTGTGTGTGTGTGTGTGTGTGTGTGTGTCTATATTCATCTTCGGTATAGTTCGTTCTGAAAAAGGTTTATGAATTGCTTAATCAACGAACAATAAAATTGCAGTTTCAAATAGTAGCATCCCTAACAAAATCTTTAACATTTTATAATTCTCCTTCTAACGGACATCACGATCTCACGTTTCTCTCACGGGTGGCTTAGGGAAACCTAGCTGCTTCAAGTTCGTCCCTCATCCCTCAATGATTCGCCCATCATGAGAGATGCGGCTAGGCTAAGCCGAGCCACGGGCGTTAGTGGTGGGCGTGCTCTAGCGCCTTCTCCCTTCGGGGTGGTGGTCGAGCCACGTGTTACATGGTAGTGGTGTCTCCTCTAGTGGTACGTGGAAAGGCGAGCAGCGAGCAATGTGGCTTGGCGATGGCCTCGCGACATCTAGCGATGGGTCGAGACTAGGCTGTGCCGGCTCCATTATACAGCGATTCAGATCTGCATGGTGTGGCTTAGATATAACCTCCCGTTGTACTTTCGGCTGTCCTCCGGCCACAGCAAGGTTTAGGCGAGTCGCGGTTTTGGCCAGGTCATACTTGCCTCCAGATCTGTGATGTGGTGTCTTGGCCATCAAGGGTAGTAAGTCTCTGTAGATGGTAAAAGCGATGGCTTATTGGTGAGTGTGCAGGTGGCTTTGGCTGGTCATCGGCTTGGGCGTGCAAATCTACGGCAAGCAGCTCCTAATTGACTAGAGTTCTCGGCAGCGCCTATGGGGGTTGCCACCTTGTTGGAGGTATCGGGGCTGCAGTTACATGTTTCGAGGAAAACCTTTTATCAAGTCTCCTTTTTTTTGAAAAGGAGGATGACCCCCAGCCTCTACATCAATTGATGCATCCAGCCATATTATTAAATAAATATATAGAAGTCTTAAGGTACAAGGGGCTCATAAACTAAGCGATAGTCGAAGAAAATAAATCTGAAAAGTGCCACATCCGGCAATAAAAAACAAGCTATGATGCCTACACACCTAGCCTATTATTAACTCGCCACCCAAATCAGTGAAGATAGCCCGTGCTACCATCTCAGGGTTGCACCCAATAACCATAAGCTCCACGAAGTCTGCATGAGTGAGTAAGGACCCTTACGGATCAAATTGTAACCGTAGATAATCTGCAAAAATTATAATTTTGTCCCATTAAAAATCGTATCATTCCTAGTGTTCCATATAACCCAAAATAGTGCACATATTCCTATCCGAATATGTTTAGCTATGTATGTCCACTCCATTAAGTCACGTCCCAAATAACATGTTTATGCTCCTTGGGGATGAGCGTTAAAAGCTATATGAATTGATCGCCATAACAATTTTGCAAGAGGACATTGAAAAGAGGTGTTTAATCGTTTCATTTGTTGAGGAGCGTAGTAATTTCAAAAATTCCTATGCACCATAAGATCATGGTGATGCATAGCAATGAGAGGAGAGTGTTGTCCACGTACTCGTAGACCCGGCGAAGCGTTAGACAACGCGGTTGATGTAGTCGTGCGTCTTCACGATCCGACCGATCCAAGTACGAGCGTCTGCACCTCCGAGTTCAGCACCGCGTTCAGCTCGATGGCGATCCCGGACTCCAATCTAGCGGGGTGTGGGGAAGAGTTCCGTCGACCGATGGGCGTGGTGGTGATGATGTTCTAGCGGAGGGCTTCCTAAAGCACTTCTGATATGACCGGGTGGAATATGGTGGAGGGCGCAGCACGGCTAAAGAGCGATCACGAAGATCAACTTGTGTGTCATGGGGTGCCCCCTGCCCCGTATATAAAGGAGGGAGGGAGGTGCGGCCCGGCCCCTGAGGTCCTTTGGAGAGTCTACTCCCACGGAGTGGACTCCCCCTCTCTGCCTTGTTGGAGAAGGAAAGGGGAAGGGGAAGAGGATAGGGGCCCCCTTCCTTGTCCTATTCGGACTAGGGGGGAGGGCCTGCCTGGCTGGCCCTCCTCTTTCCCCTTAGGGCCCATAGGCCCATTGGCGGTGTTCGGTAACCCCGTACTCGGTAAAATCTCGATTTCACGGAGCGATTCCGATATCAAATATAGGCTTCAATATATCAATCTTTATGTCTCGGCCATTTAAGACTCCTCGTCATGTCGTGATCACATCCGGGACTCGAACAACCTTGGTACATCAAAACTATAAACTCATAATATAAGCATCGTAATGCGTTAAGTATGCAGACCCTACGGGTTCGAGAACTATGTAGACATGACCTAGAACTGTTTTGGTCAATAACCAATAGCGGAATCTGGATGCTCATATTGGCTCCTACATATTCTACAAAGATCTTTATCGGTCAAACCGCATAACAACATCGTTGTTCCTTTGTCATCGGTATGGTACTTGCCGAGATTCGATCGTCGGTATCAATACCTAGTTCAATCTCGTTCGGCAAGTCTCTTTACTCGTTAGGTAATGCATTATTTAAGTAACTAACTCATTAGCTACATAGCTTGCAAGGCTTATAGTGATGTGCATTACGAGAGGGCGAGATACCTCTCGACAATCAAGTGACAAAACCTAATCTCAAAATCGCCAACTCAACATGTACCTTTGGAGACACTGTAGACCTCCTTTATAATCACCCAGTTACATTGTGACGTTTGGTAGCACACAAAGTGTTCCTCCGTGCGGAGTTGCATAATCTCATAGTTATAGGAACTTTGTATAAGTCATGAAAAGCAATAGCAACATACTAAGCGATCAAGTGCTAAGCTAACGAAATGGGTCAGTCAATCACATCATTCTCCTAATGATGTGATCCGTTAATCAAATGAAAACACATGTATATGGCTGGAAACATAGCCATCTTTGATTAATGAGCTAGTCAAGTAGAGGCATACTAGTGACATTAAGTTTGTCTATGTATTCACACATGTATCATGTTTCAGGTTAATACAATTATAGCATGAATAATAAACATTTATCATGATATGAGGAAATAAATAATAACTTTATTATTGCCTCTAGGGCATATTTCCTTGATCTCCCACTTGCACTAGAGTCAATAATCTAGATTACAATGTAATGATTCTAACACCCATAGAGTCTTGGTCTGATCATGTTTTGCTCGTGGAAGAGGCTTAGTCGGCGGGTCTGCACATTGGATCCGTATGAATCTTACAAATCTCTATGTCTCCCACGGACTTTGTCCGGATGGAATTGAAGCATCTCTTGATATGCTTGGTCCTCTTGTGAAATTTGGATTCCTTTGCCAAGGCAATTGCACGATATTGTGGAAGATCTTCATTGGTCCGATGCACTAGGTATGACACCTAGATCGAAATGAACTCCTTCATCGAGACTCCTTCATTTCTTTGGAAGCACTATATGCTCTGCCGCATGATCCCGCCACGGCGCTTTGTTTAGAAATACACCAATGACAGCTCCACCGTTTAATATAAACATTATCCGGTTTGCGATTTAGAAAATCGGGTCGATGTAAAAGCTTACATCGGCGTAGCCATTCGACTATCTCTTTGTCACCTCCATAAGCGAAACATATCCTTAGTCCTTTTCGGGTATTTCGGGATATTCTTGACCGCTGTCGATAATCCTCTGGATTACTTTGGTACCTCCTGCTAAACTTATTACTAAGCATACATCAGTGCGGTACAGACATTGCATACATGATAGAGCCTATGGGCTGAAGCATAGGAACATCTTTCATTTCTCTCTATCTTCTCGTGGTGGGCATTGAGTTTGACTCAACTTCACACCTTATACAGGCATGAACCCTTTCTTTGCTGATCCATTTTGAACTTTTCAAAACTTTATCAAGGTATGTGCTTTGTGAAAGTCAATTAAGCGTCGTGATCTATCTCTATAGATCTTTATGCCCAATATGTAGCAGCTTCATCGGTATTTCATTGAAAAACTTTTATTCAAGTATCCCTTTATGCTATCCGAAAACTCTATATCATTTCCAATTAAAAATATGTCATCTACATATAATATCGAAAATGCTCTGAGCTCCCATTCACTTTCTTGTAAATCTGAGGCTTCTCCAAAGTGCATATAAAACAATATCTCTGATCACACTATCAAGCGTTTATTCCAACTCAAGATGCTTGCAGTCCATAAATGGATCACTAGAGCTTGCACACTTTGTTAGCACCTTTTGGATGAAAACCTTCGGTTGCATCATATACAACTCTTCTTCGAAATCCATTCGAGGAATGCGTTTTGACATCCATTTGCCAAATTTCATAATCATAAAATCGGCAATTCTTGACATGATTAGGACAGACTTAAACATCGCTCTGAGTGAAAGTCTCATCGTAGTCAACCCCTTGAACCGAAAACCTTTTGCGACAAGTCAAGCTTTAATGAAGTTATATTACCATCGTGAGTCTTCTTCTTGAAGATCCATTTATTCTCGATGGCTTGCCGATCATCGAACAAGTCAACCAAAGTCCATACTTTGTTCTCATACATGGATCCCATCTCAAATTTCATGGCTTCAAGCCATTTCGCGAATCTGGGCTCATCATCGCTTCCTCATAGTTCATAGGTTCGTCATGGTCAAGTAACATGACTTCGAATAGGATTCTTGTACCACTCTGGTGGGGATCTTACTCTGGTAGACCTCTGAGGTTCGATAGTAACTTGATCAAGTTTCATGATCAATATCATTAGCTTCCTCAGCGATTGGTGTAGTTGTCACGAACCGGTTCTTGTGATGAATTACTTTCAACAAGGGAGCAAATACGATTACCTCATCAAGTTCTACTTTCCTCCCTCACTTCTTTGAAAACTCCTTCTCTAGAAAGGATCGAATTTAACAAAAATCTTGCCCTTAGATCTGTGATAGAAGGTGTACCCAATAGTCTCTTTTGGGTATCCTATGATTTCTCCAATTTGGGTTCGAGCTTATCTGGTTGAAGTTTCTTCACATAAGTATCGCAACCCCAAACTTTAAGCGACAACTTTGGTTTCTTGCCAAACTACAGTTCATAAGTCGCCTCAGGATTTTGATGGTGCCCTATTTAATTTGAATCCGGCCGTCTCTAAAGCATAAGCCCAAAAGCGATAGCGGTAAATCGTAAGAGACATCATAGATGCACCATATCTAGTAAAAATCACGATTCTGACGTTCGGACATTTAGTTGTGGTGTTAGGGTGGCGTGATTCTGAAACTATTAGCATTGTTTTAAATGTAAACCAAACTCATAACTCAAATATTCTCCTCCACGATCAGATCGTGGAAATTTTATTATTGTTATGATGATTTTCCACTTCACTCTGAAATTCTTTGAACTTTTCAAATGTTTGAGACTTGTGTTTCATCAAGTAGATATACCCATATCTGCTCAAATCATCTGTGAAGGTGAAAAATACTTGAAACCCACATGAGCTTCAATATTCGTTGGACCACATACATCGGTATGTATGATTTCCAATGAATCAGTTGCTCGCTCCATAGTTCGGAGAGCGGCATTTAGTCATCTTGCCCATGAGGCTCGGTTTGCAAGTACCAAGTGGTTCATAATCAAGTGATTCGAGTCCATCGGTATGGAGTTTCTTCATCGCTTTACACGATATGACCTAGCGGCGATTACCAAATAAGTTGCACTATCATTATCAACTCTACATCTTTTGGCTTCAACATTATGAATATGTGTATCACTACTATGAATTCAATAAAAATAGACCACTCTTCAAGGGTGCATGACCATAAAAGATATTACTCATATAAATAGAACAACCATTATTCTCTGATTTAAATGAATAACGTCTGCATCAAACAAGATCCAAATATAATGTTCATGCTCAGGCGGCACCAAATAACAATTATTTAGGTCTAAAACTAATCCGATGGTAGATGTAGAGGTAGCGTGCCATTGCGATCACATCGACTTTGGAACCATTTCCCATAATCGTCACCTCGTCCTTAGCCAATCTTAAGCAATCCATAGTCCTTGTTTGAGTTGCAAATATTAGCAGAACCGATATCAAATACCGGTCTGCTTCAAGCCTTAGTAAGGTGAACATCAATAACATGTATATCACATATACCTTTTTCACTTTGCCATCCTTCTTATCCGCCAAATACTTGGGGCAGTTCGCTTCTAGTGTCAATCCTTTGCGGTGAAGCACTCGATCTCGAGCTTAGGTCCGGACTTGGGTTTCTTCTCTTGAGCAGCAACTTGTTTGTTCTTCTTAAAGTTCCTTCTTCTTCCTTTGCCCTTTTCCTTGGCCGGTGGTCTTATTTGTTGGGGAGCGTAGTAATTTCAAAAAAATCCTCACGCGAGGCAAGATCATGGTGATGCATAGCAGAGAGAGAGGGTTGTCCACATACCCTCGTAGACCATAGCTGGAAGCGTTATGACAACGCGGTTGATGTAGTCGTCGCGTCTTCACGATCCGACCGATCCAAGCACGAGCGTCACGGCACCTCCGTGTTACGCACGTTCAGCTCGATGGCGATCCCGGACTCCGATCCGGTGTTGGGGATGAGTTCCGTCGACCTGACGGCGTGGTGATGATGATGTTCTACCGGCGGGGCTTCTAAGCACCGCTTCTAATATGGTGAGGTGGAATATGGTGGAGGGCCGCACGGTGAGGAATGATCACGATGATCAACTTGTGTGTTCTAGGGTGCCCTGCCCCGTATATAAAGGAGCAGGGGGCGGCCGGCCCTGGAAGGCAAGGAGGAGAGTCCTCCTCCTCCTGAGTGGAGTGGACTCCCTTTCCTAATCAACTAGGAAGAGAGGGGGAAGGAAAGAGGGATAGGGAGAAGGAAAGGGCGCGCCCCCTCCCTAGTCCAGTCGGATTCCCCATGGAAGTCCGCCCACCTCTGGGCTGTGCCCTCTCTCTCCCCTAAGGCCCTGGGCCCAATACTTCCCGAGGGGTTCGGTAACCCCTCAGGCTCCAGTTTTCTCCGAAATCACCGGAACATTCCGGTGTCGAATATAGTCATCAATATATCGATCTTTATGTCTCGACCATTTGAGACTCCTCGTCATGTCCGTGATCACATCGGGACTACGAACAACCTTGGTACATCAAAACTTATAAACTCATAATAAAATTGTCATCGTAGCGTTAAGCGTCACGGACCCTACGGGTTCGAGAACTATGAACATGACAGGCTGTTTTCGGTTAATAACCAATAGTGGAACACGGATGTTCATATTGGCTCCTACATATTCTCACGAAGATCTTTATCGGTCAAACGCATAACAACATATGTTGTTCCTTTGTCATCGGTATGTTACTTGAGATTGATCGATCGGTATCAATACCTAGTTAGTCTCGTTACCGGCAAGTCTCTTTTCGTTCCGTAATACATCATCCGTAACTAACTCATTAGTTACAATGCTTACAAAGCTTGAGTGATGTGCATTACCGAGAGGGCCGAGATACCTCTTCGACCGGATTGACAAAACCTAATCTCAAATCGCCAACCCAACATGTACCTTCGGAGACACACAGAAACACCTTTATAATCACCCGATTCGTTGTGACGTTTGGTAGCACAAAAGTTTTCCTCAGTAGCGGGGTTGCATAATCTCATAGTCATAGGAACATGTATAAGTCATGAAGAAAGCAATAGCAACATAATAAGCGATCAAGTGCTAGGCTAACGGAATGGGTCAAGTCAATGACATCATTCTCCAAATGATGTGATCCCGTTAATCAAATGATAACACATGTCTATGGTTAGGAAACATAACCATCTTTGATTAATGAGCTAGTCAAGTAGAGGCATACTAGTGAGATTATGTTTGTCTATGTATTCACACATGTATCATGTTTAGGGTTATACAATTATAGCATGAATAATAAACACTTATCATGATATGAGGAAATAAATAATAACTTTATTATTGCCTATAGGGCATATTTCCTTGATCTCCCACTTGCACTAGAGTCAATAATCTAGATTACATAGTAATGATTCTAAAACCCATGGAGTCTTGGTGCTGATCATGTTTTGCTCGTGGAAGAGGCTTAGTCACAGTGCAATATTGAGATCCGTATGTATCTTCACAAATCTCTATGTCTCTCCCTGGATTTGGTCCGGATGGGCCGAAGCGTCTCTTGATGTGCTTGGTCCTCTTGTGAAATCTGGATTCCTTTGCGAAATTGCACGATCTTTGTCACGAAGATCTTCATTGGTCCCGATGTACTAGGTATGACACCTAGATCGGAAATGAACTCCTTGATCGAGACTCCTTCATTTCTTTGCTTCCAGGCGACTATTTACTCCGCTTAGCATGTAGATCCCGCTACGGCCTTTGTTTAGAACTACACAAGCTGACAGCTCCACCGTTTAATATAAACATGTATCCGGTTTGCGATTTAGAATCGTCAAATTGATGTCAAAGCTTGCATCGGCAGTAGCCATTTACGACTATCTCTTCCTCCATAAATGAGAAACATATCCTTAGTCCTTTTAATATTTCAGGATATTCTTGACCGCTGTCGATAATCCACTCTGGATTACTTTGGTACCTCTGCTAAACTAATAGCAAGGCACACATCGTGCGGTACAAAGCATTGCATACATGATAGAGCCTATGGCTGAAGCATAGGGAGCTCCTTTCATTTTCTCTCTATCTTGCGTTGGTGGGGCATTGAGTCGACTCAACTTCACCTTATGTCTGAGGCAAGAACCCTTTCTTTGGTGATCCATATTGAACTTTTCAAAACTTTATCAAGGTATGTGCATTGTGAAAGTCCAATCAGCGTCCAATATGTAAGCAGCTTCACCAAGGTCTTTCATTGAAAAACTTTTATTCAAGTATCCTTTTATGCTATCGGAAAGTCTATATCATTTCCAATCAACAATATGTAGTCCACATATAATATCAGAAATGCTCTGAGCTCCCTCACTTTCTTGTAAATCTGAGGCTTCTCAAAAGTGCGTATAAAACCATATCTTTGATCACACTATCAAAGCGTTTATTAACTCAGAAACTTGCAGGACCATAAATTGATCCTTTGGGCTTGCACACTTTGTTAGCTCCTTTAGGATTGACAAAACCTTCGGTTGTATCATATACAACTCTTCTTCTAGAAATCCATTGAGGAACGGTTTGACATCCATCGCCATATTTCATAATCATAAAATCGGCAATCGCTAACATGATTGAGACGAGACTTAAGCATCGCTATGGGTGAGAAAGGTCTCATCGTAGTCAACCCCTTGAACTTGTCGAAAACCTTTTGCAACAAATCGAGCTTTATGTGATAACATTACCGTCGGCGTCGGTCTTCTTCTTGAAGATCCATTTATTCTCTATTGCTTGCCGACCATCGGGCAGTCACCAAAGAATCCACACTTTGTTCTAATACATGGATCCCATCTCATATTTCATGGCTTCAAAGCCATTTTGAATCTTGGCTCACCATCGCTTCTTCATAGTTGGGTTCACCATGATCTAGTAGCATGACTTCGGAATAGGATTCTTACCACTCTGCACGGATCTTCCTCTGGTAGATCTATGAGGTTCGATGTAACTTGATCTAAGTTTCATGATCATCATCATTAACTTCCTCACTAATTGGTGTAGGTGTCACAGGGAACCGATTTACGTGATGAACTACTTTCCAATAAGGGGGCTGATCTTTAATACCTCATCAAGTTCTACTTTCCTCCCTCACTTCTTTAGAGAGAAACTCCTTCTCTAGAAAGGATCCATTCTTAACAGCGATGTCTTGCCTTGGATCTGTGATAGAAGGTGTACCCAATTGTCTCCTTTGGGTATCCTATGAAGACACATTTTTCGATTTGGGTTGAGAGCTTATCAGGTTGAAGCTTTTCACATAAGCATCGCAGCCCCAAACTTCGAAGCGACAACTTTGGTTTCTTGCCAAACCATAGTTCATAAGAGTCATCTCAGCAGTTTTGATGGTGCCCTATTTAGCGTGAATGCGGCCGTCTCTAAAGCATAACCCCAAAGCGATAGCGGTAAATCGGTAGAGACATCATAGATTGCACCATATCTAGTAAAATACGATTCGACATTCGGACACACCATTACATTATGGTGTTCGGGTTGGCGTGAGTTATGAAACTATTCACAATTTTTCAAATGTAGACCAAACTTCGTAACTCAAATATTCTCCTCCACAATCAGATCATAGAAACTTTATTTTCTTATTCGATGATTTTCAACTTCACGAAATTCTTTGAACTTTTCAAATGTTTGATTTATCGTCATTAAGCGAGATATACCCATCTGCTTAAATAAATCTGTGGTGAAAATAACGATATCCGCCCTGACTTCAACATTCATTGGACCACATACATCGTATGTATGATTTCCAACAAATTGTTGCTCTCTCCATAGTCGGAGAAGCGGCGTTTTAGTCATCTTGCCCATGAGCACGATTCATAAGTACCAAGTGATTCATAATCAAGTGGTTCCAAAAGTCCATCGGTATGGAGTTTCTTCATCGTTTACATCGATATGACCAAGCGGCGGTGCCACAAATAAGTTGCACTATCATTATCAACTCTGCATCTTTTGGCCTCAACATTATGAATATGTATCACTACTATCAAGATTCATCAAAAATAGACCACTCTTTAAGGGTGCATGACCATAAAGATATTACTCATATAAATAGAACAACCATTATTCTCGATTTAAATGAATAACCGTCGACATCAAACAAGATCCAGATATAATGTTCATGCTCAACACGGCACCAAATAATAATTATTGGGTCTAAAACTAATCCGAAGGTAGATGTAGAGGTAGCGTGCCGACCCGATCACATCGACTTTGGAACCATTCCCATCGCATCGTCACCTTGTCCTTGGCGGTGTTAAACGATACGTAGTCCTGTTTGAGTTGCAAATATTATAGAGACCAATATCAAATACCAGTGCTCTGCGAGCTCTAGTAAGGTACACATCAATAACATGTATGTCACATATACCTTTGTTCACCTTGCCATCCTTCTTATCCGAATACTTGGGGCAGTTCCGCTTCGGTGACGATTTGCTTGCGGTGAAAGCACTGATTTCAGGCTTAGGTCGGACTTGGGTTTCTTCTCTTGGCTTGCTTGCTGTTCTTCTTGAAGTTCCTTCTTCTTCCCTTTGCCCTTTTCTTGAAACTAGTGGTCTTGTTGACCATCAACACTTGATGCTCCTTCTTGATTTCTACCTCCGACTTTTAGCATTGCGAAGAGCTCGAATTGTCTTATTCATCCCTTGCATATTATAGTTCATCACGAAGCTCTTGTAGCTTGGTGGCGATGATGGAGAATTGTCAATGGCGCTATCATCGGAAGATTAACACCCGGTTGAATCAAGTGATTATTACACGGACATTTTGAGTATATGCTCCTTGTGGAACTATTCTCCTCCATCTTGCAGCTATAGAACTTATTGGAGACTTCATATCTCTCAATCCGGGCATTTGCTTGAAATATTAACTTCAACTCTGGAACATCTCATATGCTCCATAGCGTTCAAAAGCGTCGTTGAAGACCGGTTCTAAGCCGTAAAGCATGGCTGCTTGAACTATTGAGTAGTCATCGGCTTTGCTCGCGAGACGTTCATAACATCGGCGTTGCTCTGCGATGGACGGCACCTAGCGGTGCTTCCGGGCGTAATTCTTACGTGCAGCAATGAGGATAATCCTCAAATTCTGAGACCCGTCCGTGTAATTGCTACCATCATCTTTCAACATTGCTTTCTCAAGGCGCATTAACATTCAATGGAACAACAGCACGAGCCATCTATCGCAACAAACATAGATAAGCAAAATACTATCGGTACTAAGTTCATGATAAATTTAAGTTCAATTAATCATATTACTTAAGAACTCCCACTTAGCGGACATCTCTCTAGTCATCTAAGTGATCCGTGATCCAAATCAACTAAACCATAACCGATCATCAGCGTGAGATGGAGTAGTTTTCAATGGTGAACATCACTATGTTGGTCATATCTACTACATGATTCACGCTCGACCTTTCGGTCTCCATGTTCGAGTCCA
The DNA here is from genome assembly GCA_021437245.1 of Aegilops speltoides. Taxonomy (NCBI): domain Eukaryota; kingdom Viridiplantae; phylum Streptophyta; class Magnoliopsida; order Poales; family Poaceae; genus Aegilops; species Aegilops speltoides. Next base: position 282,742,040 of record CM038141.1, read on the forward strand.
TATCTGCATATGCTAGGCTCGTCAAGTTTAACTTTGAGTATTCGTGTGCAAAACTGTCTTGCACCCGTTGTAGATGGGCGTTGAGCTTATCACCCGATCATCCGCGTGGTGTGTGGGCACGACGAACTTTGGCAAGATGCATACTCGGAGAAGAACACTTCTTGATAATTTTAGCGAGAGATCATATTAAAATGCTACCGTCGATCAAAGCAAGATAAGATGCATAAAGGATAAACATCACATGCAATCAATATAAGTGATATGATATGGCCATCATCATCTTGTGCTTGTGATCTCCATCTCGAAGCACCGTCATGATCACCATCGTCATCGGTCGACACCTTGATCTCCATCGTAGCATCGTTGTCGTCTCGCAACTATTGCTTCTCGACTATCGCTACAGCTTAGTGATAAAGTAAAGCAATTGTAAAGCGTTGCATTTCATACAATAAGCGACAACCATATGGCTCCTGCCGATTGCCGATAACTTCGGTTACAAAACATGATCATCTCATACAATATAGCATCACGTCTTGACCATATCATCATCATGCCCTACAAAAACAAGTTAGGCGTCCTCTACTTTGTTGTTGCAAGTTTTCACGTGGCTGCTACTGGTTGAGCAAGAACCGTTCTTACCTCGCATCAAAACCACAACAATAGTTCGTCAAGTTAGTGCTGTTTTAACCTTCGCAGGACGGCGTAGCCACTCGGTTCAACTAAAGTTGGAGAAAGCGGCACCCCCGATACACATGTACAAAGCACGTCGGTGAACGATCTCGCGTAAGCGTCTGGCATGTCTCGGTCGGGCGCTTCATCAACAATCCCACGAACAAAGTATGACATCTTTGGTAAGCGGTATGACTTGTATCGCCCACAACTCACTTGTGTTCTACTTGTGCATATAACATCAGCGCGCAAAACCTAGGCTCGGATGCCTTGTTGGGAACATAGTAATTTCAAAAAATTCCTCGCACCAAGATCATGGTGATGCATAGCAGAGAGAGAGTGTTGTCCACGTACCCTCGTGGGCCGTAAGCGGGTTATGACAGCCGCGGTTGATGTAGTCGTCGTCTTCACGATCCGACCGATCCAAGCACCGAGCGTCACGGCACCTCCATATTCGCACGTTCAGCTCGAGGGCGATCCCGGACTCCGATCCAGCAAGCGTCGGGGATGAGTTCCGTCGGCATGACGGTGTGGTAATGATGACTCGTATTGTCGAGTCTTCCTCCGTCCAAATAAAAATATCTCGGCCAAGTCAACAGTTTCTAGATGGTTCCTGAATCAACTTGTTGCAAAAGATAACCAGAAAACGCTTACTACAGTCTCGCAGACAACAAAACAAATCGTGTCCTTGTAGGCTTGCAGCGGAGCAATCTTAACGCGTGTAGGCTATATATATACCGCTCCTCCCTCCATCTCTAACAGTCAAGTCAAGCACCAAGCCACCAACCACACAAGAACCGATCAAGACACCAGCAATGGCCGGAGGAGGAAGCGACGAAGTGAAGCTGCTGGGCATGTGGGCGAGCCCGTTCGTCCTTCGAGTCAAGCTCGCGCTCAGCCTCAAGGGCATCGGCTACGAGTACGTCGAAGAGGACCTCAAGAGCAAGAGCGAGCTGCTCCTCAAGTCAACCCCGTGCTCCAGAAGGTGCCGGTGCTGATCCACGACGGCAAGCCCGTCTGCGAGTCGTCGGTCATCCTGCAATACATCGACGAGGCTTTCGCCGGCGTCGGCCCCTCGCTCTCTCCGGAGAACCCCACGGCCGCGCCGTTGCTCGCTTCTGGGCCGCTTACATCGACGGCACGGTATTAATATACATCTCATCGGTTGATTCGTTTCGTTTGAGTTTTTTAGCATCTGGTTCATGGTTTCTTCCGCGCGCTTTTGGAATATGGTTGGAATTGTGCAGCTCGTGAAAGCGTCGTCCGAGGCGTCCATGGCCAAGACGGAGGAGGAGAGGCCGAGGGACGAAGCAGGTGGTCGCCGCGGTGGAGACCTTGGAGGGGCCCTGAGGGACTGCTCTAACGGGAAACTCTTCTTCGGCGGCGACACCGCGGGGTACGTGGACGTGATGCTCGGCGGCCTCCTCGCATGGGTGAACGCGGCCGATAAGATGAAGGGCGTTAAGACCTTCGACACCGCCACCACTCCGCTCTTGGCTGCGTGGGCGGACAACTTCGGATCGTTGGACGCGGTCGAGGCGGTCATGCCGGACGAGCAAGCTGGTGGAGTTGCCATGGCGATGCATGCTCGCGCCGCAGCAGCGGCGGCCGGCGCTACAAACTAAAGAGACGTGCCTACAATTATATAATGTTTTCTATATATTGTTTGTGTTTTCTCTATGGAATTTGTGTGCCTATCCATATAATACGTCAATATGTGACATTCGTCGATTTTAAATGTTGAATTTTGTGTTTCATGTTTGAAGATATTTTGAAGGATTTTGTCAAATTCGTCACGCACGGTCGATAGTTTGAAATGTCCTCCGACCATTAGCTTCATCTTGCAGTTTCACACGCTTTTCTTGTTGCACATTTTCTGTTTCAACGATCCAAGACAGTAGATCTACATCTTCTTCATGGACTATATATATGATTTGTTTTAGTGACACTCCTTCATCTCCTTTTCCTGGTCCTTTCTGATGTTTGCTCTCGGCCACTGGTGTCCTACTACACTGTGTTGGCACCGGTGTTGTTCCTTTCGGTCTTCTCTCTCTCGTCCTACTACACTCACGCCAGCATAGCCTTGCAGTATTTATTTCTCATCCCTGATCTTTGCCTAGCGTCCTCCTATTCGTCTCCCCCCACGGACTTTCTCCACGGTGGCGACGCTAGCAACTAGTTCACCGCGCCGCCAATGGGGCGCTTGCCTGACGCATGTTTATCGCGCCAGACGCTGGCACCGTAGCCATCGTCCACCGCAGTAGCTGAGACACTTTGTTCTCGCTAACCATCGTCCACCTAGCCGGATGGACGCACGTTGTAGGCCTCCTCGCCCCGCGGCCTACACTAACACCGTCATGTCGAGCACACTGTCAAGAAACACTACTATAACTCTATGTGTTATGTGTAGTTGTTAACTCTTAATAATGTTGCTTGTATGCAACCAAACACCGGGCACTTGTATCAACCCAGCCAATGCACGCAACCAAACGCTAGGTAAAAATATCTCCCCTAATATAGGCAGCCTACATGCAAGCAACCAAACTACATGTAGATATTTGTTGACTGTATTAATTTAATCAGGCTCAGTTGGGACAAGCACGCAATGTGTCCCAAAAAATACAGGTAACCAACCGCGTCCCTCACATTACAATACCACGGTAGCAGGTACACAGACATTGGCAATCACAGGAAAGCCTCAATGGTAATATTTAAACTTGTGAGGCATCAGGTCAACAGTACATGCCAAAAATTACAGTGGGAAAAGATCCTTTGGGTCAGTGCAGTTTTTCAACTAAAATCTGATGTGTTTCTTCCTTTGGGCCGGCTGGTGGCCAGGTGTGTTGTCCCAGGGCTTCATATTTTTGCATCCTATAAAGCTAAGGTACACAATTGCATACTCTAAAGAAACGAATTCTATACGATCTTAGTACGACAAGTCAACTATACCATTGGATTGCCTTATTTTAATCTGTGTGGCTTCAAGACACATTGTGCTAGAATCGAACATCAAGTGTGTGTGTGTGTGTGTGTGTGTGTGTGTGTGTGTGTGTGTGTGTGTGTGTGTGTGTGTGTGTGTGTGTGTGTGTGTCTATATTCATCTTCGGTATAGTTCGTTCTGAAAAAGGTTTATGAATTGCTTAATCAACGAGGAACAATAAAATTGCAGTTTCAAATAGTAGCATCCCTAACAAAATCTTTAACATTTTATAATTCTCCTTCTAACGGACATCACGATCTCCACGTTTCTCTCACGGGTGGCTTAGGGAAACCTAGCTGCTTCAAGTTCGTCCCTCTGTCCCTCAATGATTCCCTCGCCATGAGAGATGCGGCTAGGCTAAGCCGAGCCACGGGCGTTAGTGGTGGGGCGTGCTCTATGGCGCCTTCTCCCCTTCTCGGGGTGGTGGTCGAGCCACGTGTTACATGGTAGTGGTGTCTCCTCTAGTGATGCGTCGAGAAAAGCGAGCAGCGAGCAATGTGGCCGGCGATGGCCTCGCGACATCTAGCGATGGGTCGAGACTAGGCTGTTGCGCCGGCTCCATTGCTACAGCGATTCAGATCTGCATGGTGTGGCTTAGATATAACCTCCCGGTTGTGCACTCGGCTGTCCTCCGGCCCCTGGCAAGGTTTAGGCGAGTCGCGGTTTTGGCCAGGTCATACTTGCCTCCAGATCTGTGATGTGGTGTCTTGGCCATCAAGGGTAGTAAGTCTCTGTAGATGGTAAAGCGATGGCTTGTTGGTGAGTGTGCGGGTGGCTTTGTTGGTCATCGGCTTGGGCGTGCAAATCTACCGGCGAAAGCCGCGCTCCTAGTTGTGACTAGAGTTCTCGACGACGCCTATGGGGGTTGCCACCTTGTTGGAGGTATCGGGGCTGCAGTTACATGTTTTCAGGGAAAACCTTTTATCTGGTCTCCTTTTTTTTGAAAAGGAGGATGACCCCTGGCCTCTACATCAATTGATGCATCCAGCCATATTATTAAATAAATATGTAACGAAGTCTTAAGGTACAAAGGGGCTCATAAACTAAGCAGTAGTCGAAAGAAAATAAATCTGAAAAGTGCCACATCCGGCAATAAAAAACAAGCTATGATGCCTACACACCTAGCCTATTATTAACTCGCCACCCAAATCAGCTGAAGATAGCCCGTGCTACCATCTCCCAGCGGTTGCACCCAATAACCATAAGCTCCCTGAAGTCTGCATGAGTGAGTAAGGACCACTTACGGATCCAAATTGTAGCTTCGTAGATAATCTGCAAAAAATTATAGAATTTTGTCCCATTAAAAATCGTATCATTCCTAGTGTTCCATATAACCCAAAATAGTGCACATATTCCTATCCGAATATGTTTAGCTATGTGTATGTCCACTCCATTAAGTCACGTCCCAAATAACATGTTTATGCTCCTTGGGGGATGAACGTTAAAAGCTATATGAATTGATCGCCATAACAATTTTGCAAGAGGACATTGAAAAGAGGTGTTTAATCGTTTCATTTGTTGAGGAGCGTAGTAATTTCAAAAATTCCTATGCACACGCAAGATCATGGTGATGCATAGCAATGAGAGGGGAGAGTGTTGTCCACGTACCCTCGTAGACCGCGAAGCGTTAGACAACGCGGTTGATGTAGTCGTCGTCTTCACGATCCGACCGATCCAAGTACGAGCGTCTGCACCTCCGAGTTCAACTGCGTTCAGCTCGATGGCGATCCCGGACTCCAATCTAGCGGGGTGTCGGGAAGAGTTCCGTCGGCCGATGGCGTGGTAGCGGTGATGATGTTCTACCGACGGAGGCTTCGCCTAAGCACGCTTCTGATATGACCGAGGTGGAATATGGTGGAGGGCGCGCTGCACGCTAAGGAGCGATCACGAAGATCAACTTGTGTGTCATGGGGTGCCCTGCCCCGTATATAAGGAGGGAGGGAGGTGCGGCCGGCCCTAGGGGTCCGCCTGGAGGAGTCCTACTCCCACCAGGAGTAGGACTCCCCCCTCTTGCCTTGTTGGAGAAGGAAAGGGGAAGGGGGAAAGAGGATAGGGGGCCCCCCTTCCTTGTCCTATTCGGACTAGGGGGGAGGGGGCGCGCGGCCTGCCCTGGCTGGCCCTCCTCTTCACCCTTAGGGCCCATGTAGGCCCATTAACCCCCGGCGGTGTTCCGGTAACCCCCCGGTACTCCGGTAAAATCTCGATTTCACCCGGAACGATTCCGATATCCAAATATAGGCTTCCAATATATCAATCTTTATGTCTCGGCCATTTCGAGACTCCTCGTCATGTCGTGATCACATCCGGGACTCGAACAACCTTGGTACATCAAAACTATAAACTCATAATATAAGCATCATCGTAGCGTTAAGCTGTGCAGACCCTACGGGTTCGAGAACTATGTAGACATGACCTAGAACTGTTTTGGTCAATAACCAATAGCGGAATCTGGATGCTCATATTGGCTCCTACATATTCTACAAAGATCTTTATCGGTCAAACCGCATAACAACATCGTTGTTCCCTTTGTCATCGGTATGGTACTTGCCGAGATTCGATCGTCGGTATCCAATACCTAGTTCAATCTCGTTACGGCAAGTCTCTTTACTCGTTAGGTAATGCATTATTTAAGTAACTAACTCATTAGCTACATAGCTTGCAAGGCTTATAGTGATGTGCATTACCGAGAGGGCCAGAGATACCTCTCCGACAATCGAGTGACAAAACCTAATCTCAAAATCGCCAACTCAACATGTACCTTTGGAGACACCTGTAGACCTCCTTTATAATCACCCAGTTACATTGTGACGTTTGGTAGCACACAAAGTGTTCCTCCGGTAAACGGGAGTTGCATAATCTCATAGTTATAGGAACTTTGTATAAGTCATGAAGAAAGCAATAGCAACATACTAAACGATCAAGTGCTAAGCTAACGAAATGGGTCAAGTCAATCACATCATTCTCCTAATGATGTGATCCGTTAATCAAATGAAAACACATGTATATGGCTAGGAAACATAGCCATCTTTGATTAATGAGCTAGTCAAGTAGAGGCATACTAGTGACATTAAGTTTGTCTATGTATTCACACATGTATCATGTTTCCGGTTAATACAATTATAGCATGAATAATAAACATTTATCATGATATGAGGAAATAAATAATAACTTTATTATTGCCTCTAGGGCATATTTCCTTGAGTCTCCCACTTGCACTAGAGTCAATAATCTAGATTACAATGTAATGATTCTAACACCCATGGAGTCTTGGTCACGATCATGTTTTGCTCGTGGAAGAGGCTTGAGTCAGCAGTGCGCAACATTCAGATCCGTATGAATCTTACAAATCTCTATGTCTCCCACGGACTTTGTCCGGATGGAATTGAAGCATCTCTTGATATGCTTGGTCCTCTTGTGAAATTTGGATTCCTTTGCCAAGGCAATTGCACGATATTGTCACAGAAGATCTTCATTGGTCCCGATGCACTAGGTATGACACCTAGATGGAAATGAACTCCTTCATCGAGACTCCTTCATTTCTTTGCTTCGAAGCAGCTATGTACTCTGCTTCGCATGTAGATCCCGCCACGGCGCTTTGTTTAGAAATACACCAGCAAGCAGCTCCACCGTTTAATATAAACACGTATCCGGTTTGCGATTTAGAATCGTCGGAATCGGTGTCAAAAGCTTACATCGGCGTAGCCATTTCGACTATCTCTTTGTCACCTCCATAAGCGAAAACATATCCTTAGTCCTTTTCGGTATTTCAGGGATATTCTTGACCGCTGTCGATAATCCACTCTGGATTACTTTGGTACCTCCACTAAACTTATTACTAAGCATACATCAGTGCGGTACACGCATTGCATACATGATAGAGCCTATGGCTGAAGCATAGGAACATCTTTCATTTTCTCTCTATCTTCTCTTGTGGTGGGCATTGAGTTTGACTCAACTTCACACCTTATGTCTGAGGCATGAACCCTTTCTTTGCACGATCCATTTTGAACTTTTCAAAACTTTATCAAGGTATGTGCTTTGTGAAAGTCAATTAAGCGTCGTGATCTATCTCTATAGATCTTTATGCCCAATATGTAAGCAGCTTCATCGAGGTATTTCATTGAAAAACTTTTATTCAAGTATCCCTTTATGCTATCCGAAACTCTATATCATTTCCAATTAAAAATATGTCATCTACATATAATATCGAAAATGCTCTGAGCTCCCATTCACTTTCTTGTAAATCTGAGGCTTCTCCAAAGTCATATAAAACAATATCTCTGATCACACTATCAAAGCGTTTATTCCAACTCGAGATGCTTGCACCAGTCCATAAATGGATCACTAGAGCTTGCACACTTTGTTAGCACCTTTTGGATGACAAAACCTTCGGTTGCATCATATACAACTCTTCTTCGAAATCCATTCAGGAATGCAGTTTTGACATCCATTTGCCAAATTTCATAATCATAAAATCGGCAATTCTTGACATGATTCGGACAGACTTAAACATCGCTACTGGTGAGAAAGTCTCATCGTAGTCAACCCCTTGAACTTGTCGAAAACCTTTTGCGACAAGTCAAGCTTTAATAAACGATTATATTACCATCGGCGTCGGTCTTCTTCTTGAAGATCCATTTATTCTCGATGGCTTGCCGATCATCGGGCAAGTCAACCAAAGTCCATACTTTGTTCTCATACATGGATCCCATCTCAAATTTCATGGCTTCAAGCCATTTCGCGGAATCTGGGCTCATCATCGGCTTCCTCATAGTTCATAGGTTCGTCATGGTCAAGTAACATGACTTCGAAATAGGATTCTTGTACCACTCTGGTGGGGATCTTACTCTGGTAGACCTACGAGGTTCGATTAGTAACTTGATCGAAGTTTCATGATCAATATCATTAGCTTCCTCACTGATTGGTGTAGTTGTCACGAGGAACCGGTTCTTGTGATGAATTACTTTCAACAAGGGAGCAAATACTGATTACCTCATCAAGTTCTACTTTCCTCCCACTCACTTCTTTGAGAGAAACTCCTTCTCTAGAAAGGATCCGAATTAACAACAAAAATCTTGCCCTTAGATCTGTGATAGAAGGTGTACCCAATAGTCTCTTTTGGGTATCCTATGAAGACACATTTCTCCAATTTGGGTTCGAGCTTATCTGGTTGAAGTTTCTTCACATAAGTATCGCAACCCCAAACTTTAAGCGACAACTTTGGTTTCTTGCCAAACTACAGTTCATAAGGCGTCGCCTCAACGGATTTTGATGGTGCCCTATTTAATTTGAATCGGCCGTCTCTAAAGCATAAGCCCAAAGCGATAGCGGTAAATCGTAAGAGACATCATAGATCGCACCATATCTAGTAAAATACGATTACGACGTTCGGACACACCATTTCGTTGTGGTGTTCCGGGTGGCGTGAGTTGCGAAACTATTGCGCATTGTTTTAAATGTAAACCAAACTCATAACTCAAATATTCTCCTCCACGATCAGATCGTGGAAATTTTATTTTATTGTTATGATGATTTTCCACTTCACTCTGAAATTCTTTGAACTTTTCAAATGTTTCAGACTTGTGTTTCATCAAGTAGATATACCCATATCTGCTCAAATCATCTGTGAAGGTGAAAATACTTGAAACCCACGCGAGCTTCAATATTCGTTGGACCACATACATCGGTATGTATGATTTCCAATGAATCAGTTGCTTTCGCTCCATAGTTCGGAGAAGCGGCATTTAGTCATCTTGCCCATGAGGCTCGGTTTGCAAGTACCAAGTGGTTCATAATCAAGTGATTCGAAGTCCATCGGTATGGAGTTTCTTCATCGCTTTACACCGATATGACCTAAGCGGCGTGCCACAAATAAGTTGCACTATCATTATCAACTCTACATCTTTTGGCTTCAACATTATGAATATGTGTATCACTACTATCGAGATTCAATAAAATAGACCACTCTTCAAGGGTGCATGACCATAAAAGATATTACTCATATAAATAGAACAACCATTATTCTCTGATTTAAATGAATAACCGTCTCGCATCAAACAAGATCCAAATATAATGTTCATGCTCAACGCTGGCACCAAATAACAATTATTTAGGTCTAAAACTAATCCCGATGGTAGATGTAGAGGTAGCGTGCCGACTGCGATCACATCGACTTTGGAACCATTTCCCATGCGCATCGTCACCTCGTCCTTAGCCAATCTTCGCTTAATCCATAGTCCTTGTTTCGAGTTGCAAATATTAGCAACAGAACCAGTATCAAATACCCAGGTGCTGCTTCAAGCCTTAGTAAGGTAGACATCAATAACATGTATATCACATATACCTTTTTTCACTTTGCCATCCTTCTTATCCGCCAAATACTTGGGGCAGTTCCGCTTCTAGTGTCCAATCCGCTTGCGGTAGAAGCACTCGTCTCGAGCTTAGGTCCGGACTTGGGTTTCTTCTCTTGGCAGACAACTTGTTTGCTTGTTCTTCTTAAAGTTCCCTTCTTCTTCCTTTGCCCTTTTCCTTGGCCCGGTGGTCTTATTTGTTGGGGAGCGTAGTAATTTCAAAAAAATCCTACGCAGGCAAGATCATGGTGATGCATAGCGAGAGGGAGAGGGTTGTCCACATACCCTCGTAGACCATAACTTGGAGGCGTTATGACAACGCGGTTGATGTAGTCGTCGTCTTCACGATCCGACCGATCCAAGCACGAGCGTCACGGCACCTCCGTGTTACGCACACGTTCAGCTCGATGGCGATCCCGGACTCCGATCCAGCGGGGTGTTGGGGATGAGTTCCGTCGACCTGACGGCGTGGTAGCGGTGATGATGTTCTACCGGCGAGGCTTCGCCTAAGCACCGCTACAATATGGTGAGGTGGAATATGGTGGAGGGGGCACCGCTGCACGGTGAGGAATGATCACGATGATCAACTTGTGTGTTCTAGGTGCCCCGCCCGTATATAAAGGAGCAAGGGGAGGCCGGCCGGCCCTAGGCCTAAGGCGCCAGGAGAGAGTCCTCCTCCTAGTGGGAGTAGGACTCCCTTTCCTAGTCCAACTAGGAAGAGAGAGGGGAAGGAAAGAGGGATAGGGAGAAGGAAGAGGGGCGCGCCCCCTCCCTAGTCAGTTCGGATTCCCCATGGGGGGTGCGCCCACCTCCTGGGCTGTTGCCCTCTCTCTCCCCTAAGGCCCACTAAGGCCCAATACTTCCCCGAGGGGTTCCGGTAACCCCTCCGGCACTCCGGTTTTCTCCGAAATCACCCGGAACATTTCCGGTGTCCGAATATAGTCATCCAATATATCGATCTTTATGTCTCGACCATTTGAGACTCCTCGTCATGTCCGTGATCACATCAGGGACTCAAACAACCTTCGGTACATCAAAACTTATAAACTCATAATAAAATTGTCATCGTAGCGTTAAGCGTCACGGACCCTACGGGTTCGAGAACTATGTAGACATGACCGAGAACTGTTTCGGTTAATAACCAATAGTGGAACACGGATGTTCATATTGGCTCCTACATATTCTCGAAGATCTTTATCGGTCAAACCGCATAACAACATATGTTGTTCCTTTGTCATCGGTATGTTACTTGCCGAGATTCGATCGTCGGTATCCAATACCTAGTTCAATCTCGTTACGGCAAGTCTCTTTACTCGTTCCGTAATACATCATCCGTAACTAACTCATTAGTTACAATGCTTGCAAGGCTTGAGTGATGTGCATTACCGAGAGGGCCGAGAGATACCTCTTCGACAATCGGAGTGACAAAACCTAATCTCAAATCGCCAACCCAACATGTACCTTCGGAGACACACTAGAGCACCTTTATAATCACCCGATTCGTTGTGACGTTTGGTAGCACACAAAGTTTTCCTCAGTAGCGGAGTTGCATAATCTCATAGTCATAGGAACATGTATAAGTCATGAAGAAAGCAATAGCAACATAATAAGCGATCAAGTGCTAGGCTAACGGAATGGGTCAAGTCAATGACATCATTCTCCAAATGATGTGATCCGTTAATCAAATGATAACACATGTCTATGGTTAGGAAACATAACCATCTTTGATTAATGAGCTAGTCAAGTAGAGGCATACTAGTGAGATTATGTTTGTCTATGTATTCACACATGTATCATGTTTCCGGGTTATACAATTATAGCATGAATAATAAACACTTATCATGATATGAGGAATAAATAATAACTTTATTATTGCCTATAGGGCATATTTCCTTGATCTCCCACTTGCACTAGAGTCAATAATCTAGATTACATAGTAATGATTCTAAAACCCATGGAGTCTTGGTGCTGATCATGTTTTGCTCGTGGAAGAGGCTTAGTCACGGTGCGCAATATTCAGATCCGTATGTATCTTCAAATCTCTATGTCTCCCACGGATTTGGTCCCGGATGGAATTAGGCGTCTCTTGATGTGCTTGGTCCTCTTGTGAAATCTGGATTCCTTTGCCGAGAAATTGCACGATCTTATCACGAAGATCTTCATTGGTCCCGATGTACTAGGTATGACACCTAGATCGGAAATGAACTCCTTGATCCAGACTCCTTCATTTGCTGCTTCGGCAGCTATTTACTCCGCTTCGCATGTAGATCCCGCCACGGCGCTTTGTTTAGAACTACACCAACTGACAGCTCCACCGTTTAATATAAACATGTATCCGGTTTGCGATTTAGAATCGTCCGGGTCAGTGTCAAAGCTTGCATCGACGTAGCCATTTACGACTATCTCTTTGTCACCTCCATAAATGAGAAACATATCCTTAGTCCTTTTCGGTATTTCAGATATTCTTGACCGCTGTCGATAATCCACTCTGGATTACTTTGGTACCTCCTCGCTAAACTAATAGCAAGGCACACATCAGGTCAGTACAAAGCATTGCATACATGATAGAGCCTATGGCTGAAGCATAGGGAGCTCCTTTCATTTTCTCTCTATCTTCTGCGTTGGTCGGGCATTGAGTCGACTCAACTTCACACCTTATGTCTGAGGCAAGAACCCTTTCTTTGGTGATCCATATTGAACTTTTTCAAAACTTTATCAAGGTATGTGCATTGTGAAAGTCCAATCAAGCGTCCAATATGTAAGCAGCTTCACCAAGGTCTTTCATTGAAAAACTTTTATTCAAGTATCCTTTTATGCTATCCAGAAAGTCTATATCATTTCCAATCAACAATATGTCGTCCACATATAATATCGAAATGCTACTGAGCTCCCTCACTTTCTTGTAAATCTGAGGCTTCTCCAAAAGTGCAGATAAAACCATATGCTTTGATCACACTATCAAAGCGTTTATTCCAACTCCGAGAGGCTTGCACCACCATAAATTGATCCTTGGAGCTTGCACACTTTGTTAGCTCCTTTAGGATTGACAAAACCTTCGGTTGTATCATATACAACTCTTCTTCTAGAAATCCATTCAGGAATGCAGTTTTGACATCCATCGCCATATTTCATAATCATAAAATGCGCAATCGCTAACATGATTCGGACAGACTTAAGCATCGCTATGGGTGAGAAGGTCTCATCGTAGTCAACCCCTTGAACTTGTCGAAAACCTTTTGCAACAAGTCGAGCTTTGTAAACAGTAACATTACCGTCAGCGTCAGTCTTCTTCTTGAAGATCCATTTATTCTCTATTGCTTGCCGACCATCGGGCAAGTCAACCAAAGTCCACACTTTGTTCTAATACATGGATCCCATCTCATATTTCATGGCTTCAAGCCATTTTGCGGAATCTTGGCTCACCATCGCTTCTTCATAGTTCGTAGGTTCACCATGATCTAGTAGCATGACTTCCAGAATAGGATTACTGTACCACTCTGGCACGGATCTTCCTCTGGTAGATCTATGAGGTTCAGTAACAACTTGATCTAAAGTTTCATGATCATCATCATTAACTTCCTCACTAATTGGTGTAGGTGTCACAGGAACCGATTTCTGTGATGAACTACTTTCCAATAAGGGAGCTGGTACTGTTACCTCATCAAGTTCTACTTTCCTCCCACTCACTTCTTTCGAGAGAAACTCCTTCTCTAGAAAGGATCCATTCTTAGCAACGAATGTCTTGCCTTCGGATCTGTGATAGAAGGTGTACCCAACTGTCTCCTTTGGGTATCCTATGAAGACACATTTTCCGATTTGGGTTCGAGCTTATCGGGTTGAAGCTTTTTCACATAAGCATCGCAGCCCCAAACTTCGAAGCGACAACTTTGGTTTCTTGCCAAACCATAGTTCATAAGGAGTCATCTCAGCAGTTTTGATGGTGCCCTATTTAGCGTGAATGCGGCCGTCTCTAAAGCATAACCCCAAAACGATAGCGGTAAATCGGTAAGAGACATCATAGATTGCACCATATCTAGTAAAGTACGATTACGACATTCGGACACACCATTACATTATGGTGTTCCGGGTGGCGTGAGTTGTGAAACTATTCCACAATTTTTCAAATGTAGACCAAACTCGTAACTCAAATATTCTCCTCCACAATCAGATCATAGAAACTTTATTTTCTTGTTACGATGATTTTCAACTTCACTCTGAAATTCTTTGAACTTTTCAAATGTTTCAGATTTATGCGTCATTAAGCAGATATACCCATATCTGCTTAAATCGTCTGTGAAGGTGAGAAAATAACGATATCCGCCACGAGCTTCAACATTCATTGGACCACATACATCTGTATGTATGATTTCCAACAAATCTGTTGCTCTCTCCATAGTACCGGAGAACGGCGTTTTAGTCATCTTGCCCATGAGGCACGATTACATAAGTACCAAGTGATTCATAATCAAGTGGTTCCAAAAGTCCATCGAGATGGAGTTTCTTCATGCGTTTACATCGATATGACCTAAGCGGCGATTACCACAAATAAGTTGCACTATCATTATCAACTCTGCATCTTTTGGCCTCAACATTATGAATATGTGTATCACTACTATCAAGATTCATCAAAATAGACCACTCTTTAAGGGTGCATGACCATAAAAGATATTACTCATATAAATAGAACAACCATTATTCTCGATTTAAATGAATAACCGTCGACATCAAACAAGATCCAGATATAATGTTCATGCTCAACACGGCACCAAATAATAATTATTCAGGTCTAAAACTAATCCGAAGGTAGATGTAGAGGTAGCGTGCCGACCGCGATCACATCGACTTTGGAACCATTTCCCATGCGCGTCGTCACCTTGTCCTTGGCGGTGTTAAGCTTATTACGTAGTCCTGTTTGAGTTGCAAATATTAGCAGAACCAATATCAAATACCAGTGCTCTGCGAGCTCTAGTAAGGTACACATCAATAACATGTATGTCACATATACCTTTGTTCACCTTGCCATCCTTCTTATCCGCCAAATACTTGGGGCAGTTCCGCTTCCGGTGACCAGTTTGCTTGCGGTAAAGCACTTTCGATTTCAGGCTTAGGTCCAGACTTGGGTTTCTTCTCTTGAGCAACAACTTGCTTGCTGTTCTTCTTGAAGTTCCTTCTTCTTCCCTTTGCCCTTTTCTTGAAACTAGTGGTCTTGTTGACCATCAACACTTGATGCTCCTTCTTGATTTCTACCTCCGCAGCTTTTAGCATTGCGAAGAGCTCGGGAATTGTCTTATTCATCCCTTGCATATTATAGTTCATCACGAAGCTCTTGTAGCTTGGTGGCGATGATTGGAGAATTCATCAATGACGCTATCATCCGGAAGATTAACACCCAGTTGAATCAAGTGATTATTACACCCGACATTTTGAGTATATGCTCACAGCGAACTATTCTCCTCCATCTTGCAGCTATAGAACTTATTGGAGACTTCATATCTCTCAATCCGGGCATTTGCTTGAAATATTAACTTCAACTCTGGAACATCTCATATGCTCCATGACGTTCAAAACGTCGTTGAAGACCCGGTTCTAAGCCGTAAAGCATGGCACATGAACTATTGAGTAGTCATCGGCTTTGCTCGCGCCAGACGTTCATAACATCTGGCGTTGCTCTTCTGATGGACTGGCACCTAGCGGTGCTTCGGGGCGTAATTCTTCGTGCGGCAATGAGGATAATCCTCAAATTCTGAGACCCGATCCGTGTAATTGCTACCATCATCTTTCAACATTGCTTTCTCAAGGAACGCATTAACATTCAATGGAACAACAGCACGAGCCATCTATCTGCAACAAACATAGATAAGCAAAATACTATCAGGTACTAAGTTCATGATAAATTTAAGTTCAATTAATCATATTACTTAAGAACTCCCACTTAGACAGACATCTCTCTAGTCATCTAAGTGATCACGTGATCCAAATCAACTAAACCATAACCGATCACAACGTGAGATGGAGTAGTTTTCAATGGTGAACATCACTATGTTGGTCATATCTACTACATGATTCACGCTCGACCTTTGGTCTCCATGTTCGAGTCCATATCTGCATATGCTAGGCTCGTCAAGTTTAACTTGAGTATTCCGCGTGTGCAAAACTGTCTTGCACCCGTTGTAGATGGACGTTGAGCTTATCACACCCGATCATCACGTGGTGTGTGGGCACGACGAACTTTGGCAACAGTGCATACTCAGAGAGAACACTTCTTGATAATTTTAGCGAGAGATCATATTAAAATGCTACCGTCAATCAAAGCAAGATAAGATGCATAAAGGATAAACATCACATGCAATCAATATAAGTGATATGATATGGCCATCATCATCTTGTGCTTGTGATCTCCATCTCAGAAGCACCGTCATGATCACCATCGTCATCGGTGCGACACCTTGATCTCCATCGTAGCATCGTTGTCGTCTCGCCAACTATTGCTTCTACGACTATCGCTACCGCTTAGTGATAAAGTAAAGCAATTGTAGGGCGTTTGCATTTCATACAATAAAGCGACAACCATATGGCTCCTGCCAGTTGCCGATAACTCGGTTACAAAACATGATCATCTCATACAATATAGCATCACGTCTTGACCATATCACATCACATCATGCCCTACAAAAACAAGTTAGACGTCCTCTACTTTGTTGTTGCAAGTTTTACGTGGCTGCTACGGGTTGAGCAAGAACCGTTCTTACCTACGCATCAAAACCACAACAATAGTTCGTCAAGTTAGTGCTGTTTTAACCTTCGCAAGGACCAGGCGTAGCCACACTCGGTTCAACTAAAGTTGGAGAAACCGACACCGCCAGCCACGTGTGTGCAAAGCACGTCGGTAGAACCAGTCTCGCGTAAGCGTCTGGCGTAATGTCGGTCGGGCCGCTTCATCCAACAATCCCACCGAACCAAAGTATGACATCTTTGGTAAGCGGTATGACTTATATCGCCCACAACTCACTTGTGTTCTACTTGTGCATATAACATCAACGCATAAAACCTAGGCTCGGATGCCATTGTTGGGGAAC
Source organism: Aegilops speltoides (assembly GCA_021437245.1). NCBI lineage: Eukaryota > Viridiplantae > Streptophyta > Magnoliopsida > Poales > Poaceae > Aegilops > Aegilops speltoides. Next base: position 282,759,115 of record CM038141.1, read on the forward strand.
ATAGTAATTTCAAAAAATTCCTACGCACACGCAAGATCATGGTGATGCATAGCAGCGAGAGGGGAGTGTTGTCCACGTACCCTCGTGAGACCGTAAGCGAGCGTTATGACAACGCGGTTGATGTAGTCGACGTCTTCACGATCCGACCGATCCAAGCACCGAGCGTCACGGCACCTCCATGTTCGCACACGTTCAGCTCGAGGGCGATCCCGGACTCGATCCAGCAAAAGCGTCGGGGATGAGTTCCACAAGCATGGCGGTGTGGTAGCGATGATGATGTTCTCTTGATGCGAGGCTTTGCCTATGCACCGCTACAATATGACCGAGGTGGAATATGGTGGAGGGGCACCGCACACGGCTGAGGAACGATCACGATGATCAACTTGTTGAAGGAAATATGCCCTAGAGGCAATAATAAAGTTATTATTTATTTCCTTATATCATGATAAATGTTTATTATTCATGCTAGAATTGTATTAACAGGAAACATAATACATGTGTGAATACATAGACAAGCAGTGTCACTAGTATGCCTCTACTAGACTAGCTCGTTAATCAAAGATGGTTATGTTTCCTAACCATGAACAAAGGGTTGTTATTTGATTAACAAGGTCACATCATTAGTTGAATGATCGATTGACATGACCCATTCCATTAGCTTAGCACCGATCGTTTAGTATGTTGCTCTGCTTTTATCCATGACTTATACATGTTCCTATAACTATGAGATTATGCAACTCCGTTTGCGGAGGAACACTTTGGGTACTACCAAGCGTCTAGCGTAATCTGGGTGATTATAAAGGAGTACTACAGGTGTCTCCAAAGGCGGATGTTGGGTTGGCGTATTTGAGATTAGGTTTTGTCACTTGATTGTCGGAGAGGTATCTCGGGCCCTCTCGGTAATGCACATCACTTAAGCCTTGCAAGCACTACAACTAATGAGTTAGTTGTAAAATGATGTATAACGAACGAGTAAAGAGACTTGCGGTAACGAGATTGAACTAGGTATTGGATACCGGCGATCGAATCTCGGGCAAGTAACATACCGATGACAAAGGAACAACGTATGTTGTTATGCGGTCTGACCGATAAAGATCTTCGTAGAATATGTAGGAACCAATATGGGCATCCAGGTCCGCTGTTGGTTATTGACCGTGAATAGTTCTAGGTCATGTCTACATTGTTCTCGAACCGTAGGGTCCATGCACGCTTAAGGTTCGATGGCGGTTATTATGAGTTTATGTATTTTGATGTACGAAGGAGTTAGTCCGGATGTGATCACGGACATGACGAGAGTCTCGGAATGGTCGAGACATAAAGATTGATATATTGGAAGCCTATGTTTGGAGTTGAATGGTTCGGGCAGCGAACGGAATTCGAGTGCAGGGAGGTTACCGGAACCCCCCGGGAGGTAAATGGGCCATAGTGGGCCTTAGTGGAAAAGAGAAGGGGCTGCCCTAGATGGGCTGCGCGCCTCCCCCTTCCCCTAGTCCTATTAGGACTAGGAGAGGTGGCCGGCCCCCTCCTCCTCTTTTCCCCCTCCGGGGAATCCTAATTGGAATAGGATTGGAGGGGAGTCCTACTCCCGGAAGGAGTAGGACTCCTCCTGCGCCTCCCTCTCTTGGCCGGCGCCCCCTCCCCCCTGGCTCCTTTATATACGGGGGCAGGGGGGCACCTTGGGACACACAAGTTGATCGTGAGATCGTTCCTTAGCCGTGTGCGGTGCCCCCCTCCACCATATTCCACCTCGGTTATACTGTCATGAAAGCTTAAGCGAAGCCTGCGCCGGTGAAACATCAAGATCGTCACCACGCCGTCGTCTTGTGGAACTCTCCTCGACACTCGGCTGGATCGGATCGAGGGGCGTCATCGAGCTGTACGTGTGTCAAGAACTTCGGGCGTCGAGATAACGGCGCCGGGATCGGTCGGATCGCGAGGAGAACGTCGACTACTTCCTCTACGTTGTGATCGCTTCGCCGGGTCTACAAGGGTATGTAGACAACACTCTCCCTCTCGTTGCTATACATCACCATGATCTTGCGTGTGCGTGGGAAAAATTTTGAAATTACTCGTTCCCTAACGGTGGCATCCGAGCCTAGTTTTTTCTATGGTTTGATGTTTTGCACGAGTAGAACACAAGTGAGTTGTGGGCGATACAAGTCATACTACCTACCAGCATGTCATACTTTGGTTCAGCGGTATTGTGAGATGAAGCGGCCCGGACCGACATTACGCAGCGCGCTTACGCGAGACTGGTTTCACCGCTCTGAGCACTTTCGTTGCTTAAAGGTGACCGGTGGGTGCTGTCTCTCTCACTTTAGTTGAACCGAGTGTGGCTCGCCCGGTCCTTGAGAAGGTTAAAGCGGAGTCTATTTGACGAAATATCGTTGTGGTTTTGATGCGTGGGTGAGACTGGTTCTTGCTTAAGCCCGTAGCAGCCACGTAAAATTTGCAACAACAAAGTAGAGGGCGTCTAACTTGTTTTTGCAGGCATGTTGTGATGTGATATGGTCAAGGCGTGATGCTATATTTTATTGTATGAGATGATCATGTTTTGTAACCGAAGTTATCGGCAATCGGCAGGAGCCATATGGTTGTCGCTTTATTGTATGCAATGCAATCATACTGTAATGCTTTACTTTATCACTAAGCGGTAGCGATAGTCGTAGAAGCATAAGTTTGGCGAGGCGACAACGATGCTCGATGGAGATCAAGGTGTCGGCGCCGGTGGCGATGGTGATCATGGTGGTGCTGCAAGATGGAGATCATGAAGCACAAGATGATGATGACCATATCATATGACTTATATTGATTTGCATGTGATGTTTATCCTTTTATGCATCTTATCTTGCTTTGATTGACGGTAGCATTATAAGATGATCTCTCACTAAATTATCAAGAAGTGTTCTCCCGGGTATGCACCGTTGCCAAAGTTAAATCGTGCCCGGACACCACGTGATGATCGGGTGTGATAAGCTCTCGTCCATCTACAGCGGGTGCAAGCCAGTTTTGCACGCTGAGAATACTCGGGCTATACTTGACGAGCCTAGCATATGCGGATATGGCCTCGGAACACGGAGACCGAAAGGTCGGCGTGAATCATATAGTAGATATGATCAACATAAGATGTTCACCATTGAAAACTACTCCATTTCACGTGATGATCGGTTATGGTTTAGTTGATTTGGATCACGTGATCACTTGGATGACTAGAGATGTCTTTCTAAGTGGGAGTTCTTAAGTAATATGATTAATTGAACTTAAATTTATCATGAACTTAGTACTGATAGTATCTTGCTTGTTTATGTTTGATTGTAGATAGATGGCTCGTCTTTGTTGTTCCGTTGAATTTTAATGCGTTCCTTGAAAAGCAAAGTTGAAAGATGATGGTAGCAATTACGAATTTGGGTCCGTAACGAGGATCATCCTCATTGCTGCCTGAGAAGAGTTACGTCTGGATGCACCGCTAGGTGCAGACTTCTTGCTAATGCAACTGCAGATGTTATGAGCGTCTGGCGAGCAAAGTCGATGACTACTCTATAGTTCAGTGTGCCATACTTTACGGCTTAGAACCGGGACTTCAACGACGTTTTGAGCGTCATGGAGCATATGAGATGTTCCAGAGTTGAAGTTAATATTCAACAGAATGCCCGGATTGAGAGATATGAAGTCTCCAATAAGTTCTATAGCTGCAAGATGGAGGAGAATAGTTACATTAGTGAGCATATACTCGTAATGTGCAGGTACTACAATCACTTGACACAATTGGGAGTTAATCTTCCGGATGATTGTGTCATTGATGAATTCTCAATCACGCCACCAAGCTACAAAGGCTTCGTGATGAACTATAATATGCAAGGGTTAGTGAAAACTATACAGAGCTCTTCGCAATGCTAAAGGCTGCGGAGGTAGAAATCAGAAGGAGCATCAAGTGTTGATGGTCAATAAGACCACTAGTTTCAAGAAGAAAGGCAAAGGGAAGAAGAAGGGAATCTCAAGAAGAACGCAAGCAAGTTGTTTGCTCAGGGAGAAAAACCCAAGTCGGCCCTAAACCTGGCCCGAGTGCTTCTCTGCAAGCGGTGGTCCTTTGGAAGCGGAACTGCCCCAAGTATTTGGCGGATAAGAAGGATGGCAAGGTGAACAAAGGTATATGTGATATACATGTTATTGATGTGTACCTTACTAGAGCTCGTAGTAGCACTGGGTATTTGATCTTGGTTACATTGCTAATATTTGCAACTCAAACAGGACTACTGATTGCGAACTCGGCAAAGGGCGAGGTGACGATGCGCGTGGGAAATGGTTCCAAAGTCGATGTGATCGCGATCGACACGCTACCTCTACATCTACCTTGGGATTAGTTTTAGACCTAAATAATTGTTATTTGGTGCTGCGTTGAGCATGAACATTATATCTGGATCTTGTTTGATGCGAGGCGGTTATTCATTTAAATCGAGAATAATGGTTGTTCTATTTATATGAGTAATATCTTTTATGGTCATGCACCCTTGAGGAATGGTCTATTTCTTATGAATCTCGATAGTAGTGATACACATATTCATAATGTTGAAACCAAAAGATGCAGAGTTGATAACGAAAGTGCAACTTATTTGTGGCACTTGCCGTTTAGGTCATATCGATTATAAAGCGCATGAAGAAACTCCATCTTGATGGACTTTTGGAGTCACTTGATTATGAATCACTTGGCACTTCGAACCGTGCCTCATGGGCAAGATGACTAGAACACCGTTCTCGGTACTATGGAGAGAGCAACAGATTTGTTGGAAATCATACATACTGAGATGTATGTGGTCCGATGAATGTTGAGGCTCGTGGCGGATATCGTTATTTTCTCACCTTCACAGATGACTTAAGCGGATATGGGTATATCTACTTAATGAAACATAAGTCTGAAACATTTGAAAAGTTCAAAGAATTTCAGTGAAGTTGAAAATCATCGTAACAAGAAAATTAAGTTTCTACGATCGATCGTGGAGGTGAATATTTGAGTTCGAGTTTGGTCTACATTTGAAACAATGCGGAATAGTTTCGCAACTCACGCCACCGGAACACCACAACGTAATGGTGTGTCGAGCGTCAGTGTCGTACTTTACTAGATATGGTACGATCTATGATGTCTCTTACTGATTTACCGCTATCGTTTTGGGGTTATGCTCTAGAGACGGCCGCATTCACCTTGAATAGAACACCGTCGAAATCCGTTGAGACGACACCTTATGAACTATGGTTTAGCAAGAAACCAAAGTTGTCGTTTCTTAAAGTTTGGGGATGCGATGCTTATGTGAAAAGCTTCAACCTGATAAGCTCGAACCCAAATCGAATGTGTCTTCATAGGATACCCAAAGGAAACAGTTGGGTACACCTTCTATCACAGATCCGAAGGCAAGACATTCGTTGCTAAGAATGGATCCTTTCTAGAGAAGGAGTTTCTCTCGAAAGAAGTGAGTGGGAGGAAAGTGGAACTTGATGAGGTAATAGTACCTTCTCCCTTACTTGAAAGTAGTTCGTCTCGAAACCAGTTTACGAGACACCTCACCAAGTAGTGAGGAAGTTGATGATGTTGATCATGAAACTTCAGATCAAGTTGCTGCAGAACCTCGTAGATCAACGAGTAAGATCCGCACCAGTGAATGCGGTAATCCTGTTCGGAAGTCATGCTACTAGATCATGATGAACCTACGAACTATGAAGAAGCGATGGTGAGCCCAGATTCCGCAAAATGGCTTGAGGCCATGAAATCGAGATGGGATCCATGTATGAAAACAAAGTGTGGACTTTGGTTGACTTGCCCGAGGGTAGGCAAGCAATAGAAAACAAGTGGATCTTCAAGAAGAAGACTGACGCCGCGGTAATGTTCTTGTCTACAAAGCTCGACTTGTCGCAAAAGGTTTTGACAAGTTCAAGGTGTTGACTACAATGAGATTTTCTCAAGCAGTAGCGATGCTTAAGTCTGTCCGAATCATGTTAGCAATTGCCACAATTTATGAAATTTGGCAAATGGATGTAAAGACTGCATTCTGAATGGATTTACGGAAGAAGAGTTGTATATGATGCAACGAGAAGGTTTTATCGATCCAAAGGAGCTAACAAAGTGTGCAAGCTCCAGTGATCCATATATGGACTGGTGCAAGCATCTCGGAGTTGGAATAAGCGCTTTGATAGTGTGATCAAAGCATTTGGGTTTGTCTGAGACTTTTGGAGAAGCTTGTATTTACAAGAAAGTGAGTGGGAGCTCTGTAGCATTTACGATATTATATGTGGATGACATATTGCTGATCGGAAATGATATAAAATTCTGGATAGCATAAAGGGATACTTGAACAAGAGTTTTCAAAGAAAGACCTCGGTAAAGCTACTTACATATTGAGCATCAAGATCTATAGAGATAGATCAAGATGCTTGATAAGTTTTTCAATGAGTACATACCTTGACAAAATTTTGAAGTAGTTCAAAATGAAACAGTCAAAGAAAGAGTTCTTGCACGTGTTACAAGGTGTGAAATTGAGTAAGACTCAAAACCCGACCACAATGAGAAGATAGAAAGAGAATGAAAGTCATTCACTATGCCTTGGCCATAGTTTCTATAAAGTATGCCATGCTGTGTACCGATCTATTGTATACCCTGCACCGAGTTTACAGGAGAGTACAATAGTGATCTAGGAGTAGATCATCGACAATGGTCAAAATTATCCTTAGTGGAATAAGGATATGTTTCTCGATTATGGAAGTGACAAAAGGTTAGGTAAGTAAAGGGTTACGTCGATGCAAGTTTTGACACCGATCCGGATGACTCTAAGTCTCGATCTAGATACATATTGAAAGTGGGAGCAATTAGCTAGAGTAGCTTCGTGCGAGCATTGTAAACATAGAAAAATGCAAAATACATAACGGATCTGAATGTGAAAGACCCGTTGACTAAGACTCTCTCACAAACAAAACATGATCACACCTTAGTACTCTTTGGGTGTTAATCACATAGCGATGTGAACTAGATTACTGAATCTAGTAAACCCTTTGGGTGTTGGTCACATAGCGATGTGAACTATGGGTGTTAATCGCATGATGATGTGAACTATCGATGTTAATCACATTGTGATGTGATCTAGATTATTGACTCTAGTGCAAGTGGGAGATGAAGGAAATATGCCCTAGAGGCAATAATAAAGTTATTATTTATTTCCTTATATCATGATAAATGTTTATTATTCATGCTAGAATTGTATTAACCGGAAACATAATACATGTGTGAATACATAGACAAGCAGTGTCACTAGTATGCCTCTACTAGACTAGCTCGTTAATCAAAGATGGTTATGTTTCCTAACCATGAACAAAGGGTTGTTATTTGATTAACAAGGTCACATCATTAGTTGAATGATCGATTGACATGACCCATTCCATTAGCTTAGCACCACGATCGTTTAGTATGTTGCTACTGCTTTTATCCATGACTTATACATGTTCCTATAACTATGAGATTATGCAACTCCGTTTACGGAGGAACACTTTGGTACTACCAAACGTCACAACGAATGGCGGGTGATTATAAAGGAGTACTACAGTGTCTCCAAAGGCGATGTTGGGTTGGCGTATTTCGAGATTAGGTTTTGTCACTTCGATTGTCGGAGAGGTATCTCTGGGCCCTCTCGGTAATGCACATCACTTAAGCCTTGCAAGCACTACAACTAATGAGTTAGTTGTAAAATGATGTATAACGGAACGAGTAAAGAGACTTGCCGGTAACGAGATTGAACTAGGTATTGGATACCGACGATCGAATCTCGGGCAAGTAACATACCGATGACAAAGGGAACAACGTATGTTGTTATGCGGTCTGACCGATAAAGATCTTCGTAGAATATGTAGGAACCAATATGGGCATCCAGGTCCCGCTGTTGGTTATTGACCGTGAATAGTTCTAGGTCATGTCTACATTGTTCTCGAACCGTAGGGTCCGCACGCTTAAGGTTACGATGGCGGTTATTATGAGTTTATGTATTTTGATGTACGAAGGAGTTAGTCCCGGATGTGATCACGGACATGACGAGGAGTCTCGGAATGGTCGAGACATAAAGATTGATATATTGGAAGCCTATGTTTGGAGTTGGAATGGTTCGGGCGGCGAAATTCTGGGAAGTACCGGAGGTTACTGGAACCCCGGGAGGTAAATGGGCCATAGTGGGCCTTAGTGGAAAAGAGAAGGGCTGCCCTAGATGGGCTGCGCCTCCCCTTCCCTAGTCCTATTAGGACTAGGAGAGGTGTGGCCCCTCCTCCTCTTTTCCCCCTCAGGGAATCCTAATTGGAATAGGATTGGAGGAGTCCTACTCCGGAAGGAGTAGGACTCCTCCTGCGCCTCCCTCTCTTGGCGGCGCCCCTCCCCCTGGCTCCTTTATATCACGGGGCAGGGGGCACCTTGGGACACACAAGTTGATCGTGAGATCGTTCCTTAGCCGTGTGCGGTGCCCCCTCCACCATATTCCACCTCGGTTATACCGTCGCTTGAAGCTTAAGCGAAGCCTGCGCCGTGAAACATCAAGATCGTCCTGCACGCCGTCGTCTTGTGGAACTCTCCTCGACACTCGGCTGGATCGAGTCGAGGGGCGTCATCGAGCTGTCGTGTGTCAAGAACTCGGGGCGTCGGAGATGCTTGGCGCGGGATCGGTCGGATCGCGAGGAGAACGTCTGACTACTTCCTCTACGTTGTGATCGCTTCGCCGGGTCTACAAGGGTATGTAGACAACACTCTCCCCTCGTTGCTATACATCACCATGATCTTGCGTGTGCGTAGGAAAAATTTTGAAATTACTACGTTCCCCAACACTTGTGTGTTCTAGGGTGCCCCCCTGCCCCCGTATATAAAGGAGCAAGGGGAGAGGCCGGCCGGCCCTAGGGGGCGCGCCAAGGGGGGGAATCCTCCTCTTAGTGGGAGTAGGACTCCCCTTTCCTACTCCAACTAGGAAGAGAGAGGGGGAAGGAAAGAGGGGCGCGCACAGAACGCCCGAGACCGATGCTCGAAGACTTCCAGCTATTTCGAGTTTTATCGTGGGATTTGTTTTGTTTGTGCATTCATCATGCCACCTCTTGCATTGCATCATGTCATCATGCCATCATATCATTAATTTTTAAAACCTCAACTAAATAAATTGCATAGATCTTTTGATCTATTTAAATCGAGGGAACTCACATGGTGACTTCTCTTTATAACATATCCTCCAATATTAGGGAGCTATAATAAATATTCCATTAGTTTGGAATTAACCATAACCCACTTGCAAAATATCCCATGCTTTTGTTATCTTAATTCTTGGTCTCCAAACTTTTCCCTAAATTCTTTCTTCACATTCCGGAGCTCCACCAAAAATCCGAACATTTTTTGACCTTCCCAACCCTCACTTCTTATTCAAATCATTTGAATTTTAAATCAAATGAGTTTGGATTTAAATCTCCCAATCATGGCCTTTTCTATTTTCTCGGAACAAGCACATTTTTGTGAGTCCGGGAAAATTACCCCATGTCCAATTTCTTTCCCTAACCCTCTTTTCTTTTCTTCTCTCTAATTCTTTTATGTTAAAGAAAATAAGAGAGAGGAGAAGAGAGCCCAACAACCTATGCCCAGGCCGGCCCATTAACCAGCCAGCCCACCTAAACCTCTAACCCTAGCCGCAGGGAGAGCTCTGCTCGATCCCATCTCTCCTCTCCTTCGTCCTCCTCCTGCGCCGCACCCACAGTGTAGAGAGGCGAGATCCTCCACTCGATCCCCATCTCCTCCCTCGCTTCCCCTCGGCGCCGTCAGCGCCTCGATCCCTCTGCCTCCTCCTCCCTCGTTCCTCCCTCCAGGCCCCTTGCCGAGAGGAGTGCCAGCCCAGTCTTTCTCTCCCTCGATCTCCCCTCGTCCTTCGTGCCCTGTCGCTGCTCCCAGCGCCGGAGACCCCTCCGACCGTGCCAACCCCGCCGCCAAGCGTCGCCGGGCTCTCCTTCCTCCATCTCCGGCCTTCCTCGCTCAACCCTGCGTCGGTGCTCCCCTGCATCTGCACCCGAGGCCATGGCCTCCTCGTCCCGATTCATGGGCGAATCGTCGGGAGCTCGCGTCAAGTCCGCCTCCTCCTCGCTTCCTCTGGCCACCTCCAGCGCCGCCTCGCCCCATGGCATCCACCTTGCTCTGTCGAGCTCTGTCCTGCTGCACCTTGCCATGGGCCACCTGCACCACCTCGGGAAGCCCTGCCCGACGCCATGGCCAGCCCCTCCACAACCTTTGCATGAACCGAGCCCCTTCCTCCCTGAGATCTCCTGCACCCGTCAAGTTTTGGACACGAAACTCCATCTCCGGGGACTACCGTGATCGTGTGTCTCGCCTACTACCACTTCGGTTCGTCAAGTCCACCAAGTTCGACTACATCCAAGGTGGATTTCGTTAAGTACCCCTTCGAATGCGCCAAGTTCGACTACATGATGCGTCAAGTACCTCTACCGACGACCCTGTTCATCTACGAAACGGGTACAACTACCGCCGCCGTCGCGTGAACATCTACTTCCACTACGAGAAGTACCACTACAGTCGCCAAGATCGCGAGTACCTCTACCGTCACCGTGAACGACTACTTCCACGACGTCCGAGAACAACTACTTCCACTACCGCCGCCGCGAGAACGACTACTTCCACTCGACCGAGCGTCTACTTCCCTCGGCGATTTTGAACCGCCCAACGCACGCGCAAGGTATAACCCCGAGTTGACCGCCCGTGAACGAATGCTCGTGTGTGCACCGTGTCCGAATTGTCATTGCAAGTTCCTCCTCGTTTGCCATGCCGCCGTCCCGTGGGAACCCGGTAACCGGGAGCACCCCACCATCTTGCATGACTCGCTCACACTCACTTCCTTTTGCACGGTATCTCCGTGAGCTACGGAACCGATATGTTGCCGTGGCACCATTTACATTTCACCGCCGTGGCACATTTTTTTCTTCCGCCATGGCGACAAATGCTTCATAACATACTCATGTCAACATTTTCATGAATATTGCATATAACTTGTATATGTCATCCGCATCATGATAATAACAATTAAAATGTTTAAAATTGTTGCTTGCTTTAAACTGCTAAATAACATGGGGATTTACCGGAATTGTTGTTTGTTGTTCCGGCCTCATTTAAACTTGCCTAAATTGTTAGTTTAATTATGCTTCACCTCTTGCCATGCTTAACAACATTTAATATTGTTGGTTAGCCATAACCGAGAGAGAACTAAATAATTGATGTGGTGTTTCGTCATTATGCAACTCGTTGCATATTGGGCTCCATTTAACTTGTAGTTTTGTTTGTGCATATTGCCATGCCATGCTATTTAAACCGGGCATGCATCATACTTGTTTGCGCATCATGCCATGTTTATGTGATGGTTGTTTACTATGTTGTTTGTTTCTTTCCGGGTTGCTTCTCTCGTTAGCTTCGGTTTCGTTCCGGAGTTGTGAGGATTCGTTCGTCTACGTCCGTTTGGCTTCTTCATGGAATCGTTCTTCTTCCTTGCGGGATTTCAGGCAAGATGACCGCTACCCTGGATCTCACTACTATCATTGCTATGCTAGTTGCTTCGTTCTATCGCTTTGCTGCGCTACCTATCATTTGCTCTTCAAGCCTCCCAGATTGCCATGAACCTCTAACCTTGACACCATTCCTAGCAAACCGTTGTTTGGCTATGTTACCGCTTTGCTCAGCCCCTCTTATAGCGTTGCTATTTGCAGGTGAAGTTGAAGATTTCTCCATGGCGGACAGGATTTTGGTTGGGATATCACAATATCTCTTATATTATTAATGCATCTATATACTTCGTAAAGGGTGCAAGGCTCGGCCTTATTCCTGGTGTTTTGTTCCACTCTTGACGCCCTAGTTTCCGTCATACCGGTGTTATGTTCTCGGATTTTGCGTTCCTAACGCGGTCGGGTGATTTATTGGACCCCCCTGACAGTTTGCTTTGAATAAAACTCCTCCAGCAAGGCCCAACATTGGTTTTACCATTTGCCTCACCACCACCTACTTTTCCCTTGGGAGCGCTCTCGAGGGTCATCTTTATTAGCCCCCCGGCCAATGCTTGTCTAAGTGTTGGTCCAAACTAGAAACCACTTGCGGCGCCACCTCGGGAAACTTGAGGGCTGGTTCTAGTTGTACATACTGCTCATCCGGTTGTGGCTCGAGGCGAGATCTGTGCGGCTACTATCGGGATGTCGGCACGCCGGAGGTCTTGCTGGTCTTGTTTTACCATTGTCGAAATGTCTTGTAAACGGGATTCCGAGACCGATCGGGTCTTCCGGGAGAAGGTCTATTCCTTCGTTGATTGCGAGAGCTTGTCATGGGCTAAGTTGGGACACCCCGCAGGTTTAAACTTTCGAGAGCCGTGCCAGCGGTTATGTGGCAGATGGGAATTTGTTAATGTCCGGTTGTAGATAACTTGACACCGATCCGAATTAAAATGCATCAACGCGTGTGTAGCCGTGATGGTCTCTTCTCGGAGTCCGGAAGTGAACACGGTTTCGGGTTATGTTTGGCGTAAGTAGGTGTTCGTGATCACCTCTTGATCATTGCTAGCTTCACGACCGTTCATTTGTTTCTCTTCTCGCTCTCATTTGTGTATGTTAGCCACCATATCATGCTTAGCAGCTGCTTTGCAACCTCACCACTTTACCCCTTCCTTTCCCATTAAGCTTTGCTAGTCTTGATACCCATGGTAATGGGATTGTTGAGTCCACGTGGCTCACGAGATACTTCAAAACCAGTTTGCGGTGCCTATGTTACCGAGTAGGTGAAGCAACCAAGCTCAAGGAGGAGCTCGATGAAGATCTTGCCCTTTGTGTTGTTTCGTTCTAGTAGATCGATAGTGGATCCCGGTTGGGGTCGATCGGGGACCTTTATGCATTTGGGGTTCTTCTTTTATTTTGGTTCCATAGTCGGACCTTGATTGTATCTGGATGATGTAATGCTTTATTCATGTAATTGTGTGAAGTGGCGATTGTAAGCCAACTATGTATCTCTTTCCTTATGTATCACATGGGTTGTGTGAATATTACCTCACTTGCGACATTGCTTTCAATGCGGTTATGCCTCTAAGTCGTGCTTCCGACACGTGGGAGATATAGCCGCATCGAGGGCGCTAAAGTTAGTATCGAGCCATCCCGACCTTAGGAGCCCCACCGCTTGATCGTTTTTAGCGGCGAGTTGTGTCTAGAAAAATGTTTTGAGTCATTTAGGATTATATATATCGGAGAGTTAGGAATTCTTTTTACTCCCGCCTCTTCACCGCTCTGGTAAGGCATCCCGACGTAGAGTTTTGACTCTTCTCTTCTCAAATTTCACTAATTTTTTTAGGATCACGCGGGTATCTTGGAATCGTTCTGATGGTTTTATGATGAGAACATTGTCTTGGTGCCTCCTGTCGGGGTTTAGTGGAAGTGTCCGGGAGTTGAGCTCGAGGTGTTGTCATCATAATTTTATCATTGCAGTTCGGAATACCTGAGTTTAATGCGCCGAGATCGAAAATCTCTTTTATGCGGTTGTTGGTGAGATAACCCGATAACCCAATCTTGAGGTGAGTACGGAGTATCGCCATAACTTGTATAACGGATGCTTTTCAAGGTTGAGGTAGACGATTTCAAAGGTTTCTTGGTTATGTGTTGAAGGATGGATCTGACTAGATGTAGGATTTGCTAGTTTTGGGTGAGATATTATGCTTCCTGTATCTCCAACACCTGATTGCATAACCGGAGAATTTGGGAGTTTCATAGGTGGGAATTCAAGTAGCTCTTAGAATATCTTTCCGGCGGATGTATGATATGAGATTGGGGTTCGACGTCTAGTGGTCCGCCTATTCACGGTTGGTTTCTGATGGTCTCGTTGTGTCTTAAAGAGTTCTTGGCTATGCCGACTGGGGGGACTTCAGATGTCATGTGCCTTTGCCTTGTACATGATGGTGCTGTCTGATCGAGCCCGTGTAGGCCCCACCACGAAAACTTGGACGAAATCTCTATCATATGTTTGTTCCGCTTATTCTGCAAGCCAGTCCTTTGTTTTTGTTTTGAGTTGTGGTATTCGAGTTGCTTCAATGTCAAGTGTTGATTCCATACCTTTCCTAAATGGTGTTCTCATACTCCGATGTGAATACCAATCCTTCTCGACATTCGAGATTGTCATGTCTATCCTTTTCAACCGGCGTGTTTCTCTTCAAGTGGATCCGATCACTTCAACATCAGCAAGACCAATTATCATTTCTTCTCAACGGTGTTTGTTTCATCCGTCTCCAAGTTGCCTTTGTTTTTTTCCCGCCCACCCACCCTTTTTCCTCAAGGACTAAGATTTCTTTACCAAGTATCCTTTTATTTTTGTGAAGTTTCTCCATTCTTTTCCGTCAATGTTCTTACCCGGTGGTTCTCAAGAAGATGTTCTACTAGTTCGTCATTCCTCATTCCTTTCTCTTCTCCGTGGATTCAAGTCAAGTTTTGTTGATCATACCTTTTCCTCATTTCAATGTCTTCTCATACCGGTGCACCTCATTATCATTCTACTTCTCGCTATTTGTAATTCGGAGTGCTCAAGATATCTCAAGATTAGTGTTTACACTCGCATTCGTTCAAGCTCTTTCGAGATTGGTATCTCATTCAAGTCATTAATTCAACCGTGCCACATCTCTTTTAAATCTTTTCAACGGTGTTCTTTTGAGTGGGCCCTAACCCACAGGTCTTTTCGCAGGATCTTACCTGACTCTTCTATTTTCCCAGAGCTATCCTAAATTCTTCTCCAAGTTTGACGTAACAATGAGTTTTCATCAGTCAGATGTCTTCTTCAAGATCGCTTCCAAATTCTTTTGATCGTTGGTTCAAACTTTCTATTCTTCATTCCGGAGTGCCTCAACAATTTTGGTGGTTCTCATCATCATTCTCAACATTTAAAGACTGACGAAGAATATTTCCTAAATCTTGGTCCATTCTCTTGAACATTCATGATTCTTGATTGTGACAATTCTTTTCTTACCATTCGGAGTATTTCTTGAGTTGTTTCCATTTCTTTCTTCTGAAGGCCATCATGTCATAATTCTTTATTCTCAGCGTGTAGCTATCATTCTCCAAATCTTACGGTGCATCGTTCAAGTTTACTCTAGTCATTCGGGATCTCTTTGTTCTCTTGTTTCTAAATTCATCAAGTATCTTCATTCATTTTCCAATTCTTCCGGTGAATTGTGCCTTTGCTACTTTCATTTTCAATTCTTATGGTGGTTCATTCAAGATTTCACTTCCTTCATTATCATATCAATTCATTCGTTGTTTTCCAAATCCCACCGGTGATTCCATCAATACCTTCTCACGTTCGCACTATATCTCTCTTAAATCCTTTTTTTCAATGGGAATAAGTAATATGCCAAATCCATTGCTTGTCATCAATTTAATTTGATGAAGGATAAGCATACAATAAATCTTATTCCTATTTCCTCAAGGTGATTCAATTCTTTTCTTCCGGAGATTGTTCATGATGAAGTCATTCTCGGTTTCATGTGTTTCATCTTTTCTTTTCCGGAGTTCTAAGTTTTATGCTTTATCTCGTCACGAAGCTCCATCTAAATCATCGCAAGGCTTCACCTTGTGTTTTCAACTTCCCTTTCTTTTATCATCCTTTTCTAACCGGAGTTCTTCATGGAGGCTCTACATGGTGCTTCGTCAAGGTTTCCTTTCATTCTTCAATTGTTCTTCAAGATTTCTCTCGAAGTTAAGATCCGCCAAGCTATACTCTAAAATAAACATGGTGCTCAACGCATGTTTTGTTTTGAGTAGTTCAAGCATTCTTCATCTTGCATTCCGAAGTGCAATTCTTTCGACCTTATCTTTTGAGGTGGTGTTATATCATTCTTGACAATTTTCATTCATGTTTACTTAATTCACATGTTGTCAAGAATGAGGTATTTTAAATCCATTAATCTCTTCGTTAGAGTTATCTTGTGTCATATGTCACCTACAGCCTTCCCTAAGGAATGTAGCTATTTGTGGTGCTTATCAATGATCCAAGTTATCTCTTTTCCATCTTGATGGTACAAGTTTTCATCTCTTCATTAATCTCAATTGTTTCCGTTAGTGGCCGGTTGTCACCTCATAATGTTGAGTTGTTTCCATAAGCCCACTACAAACTTATTCTTTTCGTTGTTGGTCTTCCAACAACTATATTCTAACCTTCTTGCAAGGAAGCCTTCCAAATTCAATTGTGTTAGAAGTTGTCATTTTCTTCTCCGTTCCTTTATTCCAATGATCTATCTTCTATTCCTTCTTCCAGAGACATTGTGATGTTGCTCTTTTCACTCATCATCTCGATTGTGAGGATCGTGTTCTTTTCGTGCTTATCCATTTAACCGGAGTGTTGTGTCATCTTTTCAAGTTCTTTTCATCCTATTGAAGGAAATATGCCCTAGAGGCAATAATAAAGTTATTATTTATTTCCTTATTTCATGATAAATGTTTATTATTCATGCTAGAATTGTATTAACCGGAAACATAATACATGTGTGAATACATAGACAAACATAGTGTCACTAGTATGCCTCTACTTGACTAGCTCGTTTATCAGAGATGGTTATGTTTCCTAGCCATGGACAAAAGAGTTGTCATTTGATTAACGGATCACATCATTAGGAGAATGATGTGATTGACTTGACCCATTCCGTTAGCTTAGCACTTGATCGTTTAGTATGTTGCTATTGCTTTCTTCATGACTTATACATGTTCCTGTAACTATGAGATTATGCAACTCCCATTTACGGAGGAACACTTTGGGTACTACCAAACGTCACAACGTATCGGGTGATTATAAAGGAGTACTACAGGTGTCTCCGAAGGTACATGTTGAGTTGGCGTATTTCGAGATTAGGTTTTGTCACTCCGATTGTCGGAGAGGTATCTCTGGGCCCTCTCGGTAATGCACATCATTATAAGCCTTGCAAGCAATGTGACCAATGAGTTGGTTACGGGATGATGCATTACGAGCGAGTAAAGAGACTTGCGGTGGCGAGATTGAACTAGGTATTGGATACCGACGATCGAATCTCGGGCAAGTAACATACCGATGACAAAGGAACAACGTATGTTGTTATGCGGTTTGACCGATAAAGATCTTCGTAGAATATGTAGGAGCCAATATGGGCATCGAGGTCCGCTATTGGTTATTGACCGAGAATAGTTCTAGGTCATGTCTACATAGTTCTCGAACCCGTAGGGTCCGCTGACGCTTAACGTTTAGTTGACGATATAGTATTATATGAGTTATGCATGTTGGTAACGAATGTTGTTGAGTCCGGATGAGATCATTTACATGACGAGGAACTCCGAATGGTCGGAAATAAAGTTTGATATATGGAATAATAGTGTTTGATCTCGGAAGGGTTCCGAATTCACAGAAGGGGTTCGGATGTTTCCGAAATGTTTGGGTGCGAGAACACAGTATTTTGGGCCAAAGGGGAAAGCCGACAAGGTTTTTTGAAAGCGTAAAAGGAAGTTTTGCGGAGTCCAGAGGCCAGACGCCAGGGTCCCTGGCGTCTGGGTCCAGACGCCGGAACCTGGCGTCGCCCCGAGTCCGAGAAGGACTCTTGCCTTCGGGTGAAACCGACTTTGTGGAGGCTTTTACTCCAAGTTTCGACCCCAAGGCTCAACATATAAATAGAGGGGTAGGGCTAGCACCAAAGACACATCAAGAAACACCAAGCCGTGTGCCGGCAACCCCGTCCCCTCTAGTTTATCCTCCGTCATAGTTTTCAGTAGTGCTTAGGCGAAGCCTGCGAAATTATTCTTCACCAACACCGTCACCACGCCGTTGTTCTGCGGAACTCATCTACTACTTCGCCCTTCTTGCTGGATCGAGAAGGCGAGGACGTCAACAAGCTGAGCGTGTGCGAACTTCGGAGGTGCCGTATGTTCGGTACTTGGATCGGTCGGATCGTGAAGAAGTATGACTACATCAACGCGTTGATAAACGCTTCGCTTAGCGATCTTCAAGGGTATGAAGATACACTCCCCTCTCGTTGCTATACCATCACCATGATCTTGCGTGTGCGTAGGAAATTTTTGAAATTACTCGTTCCCCAACAAATGGTATCGAGCCTAGGTTTTATGCGTTGATGTTATATGCACGAGTAGAACACAAGTGAGTTGTGGGCGATATAAGTCATCTTGCCTACCAAAGATGTCATTCTTTGGTTCAGCGGTATTGTGAGATGAAGCGGCCCGACCGACATTACGCGTGCGCTTACGCGAGACTGGTTTCACCGTTATGAGCACTTTCGTGCTTAAAGGTGATTGGCGGGTGTCTGTCTCTCTCACTTTAGTTGAACCGAGTGTGGCTCGCCGGTCCTTGTGAAGGTTAAAAGCGAGTCTATTTGACAAACTATCGTTGTGGTTTTGATGTGTAGGTAAGAACGGTTCTTGCTAAAGCCCGTAGCAGCCACGTAAAATTTGCAACAACAAAGTAGAGGGCGTCTAACTTGTTTTTGCAGGGCATGTTGTGATGTGATATGGTCAAGGCGTGATGCTATATTTTATTGTATGAGATGATCATGTTTTGTAACCGAAATTATCGGCAATCGGCGAGAAGCCATATGATTGTCGCTTTATTGTATGAAATGAAAACACCACATAATTGCTTTACTTTATCACTAAGCGGTAGCGATAGTCGTAGAAGCAATAGATGGCGTAACGACAACGATGCTACGATGGAGATCAAGGTGTCGCGCGGTGGCGATGGTGATCATGACGGTGCTTCAAAGATGGAGATCACAAGCACAAGATGATGATGGCCATATCATATCACTTATATTGATTGCATGTGATGTTTATCCTTTATGCATCTTATCTTGCTTTGATTGACGGTAGCATTTTAAGATGATCTCTCACTAATTATCAAGAAGTGTTCTCCACGAGTATGCACCGCTGCGAAAGTTCTTCGTCTTTGAGACACCACGTGATGATCGGGTGTGATAGGCTCTCGTTCAAATACAGCGGTGCAAAACAGTTGCACACGCGAATACTCGAGTTATACTTGACGAGCCTAGCATATCTGAGATATGGCCTCGGAACACGGAGACCGAAAGGTCGGCGTGAATCATATAGTAGATATGATCAACATAGTGATGTTCACCATTGAAACTACTCCATCTCACGTGATGATCGGACATGGTTTAGGTGATTTGGATCACGTGATCACTTAGATGACTAGAGAGATGTCTGTCTAAGTGTGAGTTCTTAAGTAATATGATTAATTGAACTTAAATTTATCATGAACTTAGTCCCGTAGTATTTTGCAAATTATGTTGTAGATCAATAGCTTGCGTTGTTGCTTTCATATGTCTATTTTGATATGTTCCTAGAAAACTGTGTTGAAAGATGTTAGTAGCAATGATGCGGATTGGATCCGTGATCCGAGGTTTATCCTCATTGCTGCACAAAAGAATTATGTCCTTGATGCACCGCTAGGTGACAGACCTATTGCGATAGCGATCTGCAGACGTTATGAACATTTCGCTAGCTCAATATGATGACTACTTGATAGTTTTGTGCACCATGCTTTATGGCTTAGAATCGGGACTTCAAAGGCGTTTTGAGCGTCATGGACCATATGAGATGTTCGAGAATTGAAGTTGATATTTCAAGAAAATACCGAGTTGAGAGATATGATGTCTCCAACAAGTTCTATAGCTAAAAGATGGAGGAGAATCGCTCAACTAGTGAGCATGTGCTCAGATTGTCTGGGTACTTCAATCGCTTGAATCAAGTGGGAGTTATTCTTCCAAGATAAGATAGTGATTGACAGAATTCTCTAGTCACCATCACCAAGTTAGTAGAACTTCGTGATGAACTATAGTATGCAAGGGATGACGAAAACGATTCCCGAGCTCTTCGTGATGTTGAAATCAACGAAGGTAGAAATCAAGAAAGAGCATCAAGTGTTGATGATTGACATGATCACTAGTTTCAAGAAAAGGGCAAAGAGAAAGAAAGGGAACTTCAAGTGGAAAGACAAGCAAGTTGTCACGCCTCGAAGATGCCCAAGGCTGGACCATAGCACGAAACTAAGTGCTTACACTTTGCAAAGGAAATAGTCCTTTGGAAGCGGAAATGCCACAATATTTGGTAGATAAGAAGGATGGCAAAGTGAACAAGGGTATATTTGATATACAGGTTATTAGTGTGTGCCTTGCTAGTGTTTATAGTAGCCCCTGAGTATTTGATACTTGTTCGGTTGCGAAGATTAGTAACTCGAAACAGGAGTTACAGAATAAACAGAGACTAGTTGAAGGAGAAGTGACGATGAGTGTTGGAAATAGTTCCAAGATTGATATGATCATCATCGCACACTCCCTATACTTTCGGGATTAGTGTTAAACCTAAATAAGTTTTATTTGGCGTTTGCGTTGAGCATGAATATGATTTGATCGTGTTTATTGCAATACAGTTATTCATTTAAAATCAGAGAATAATTGTTGTTCTGTTTACATGAATAAAACCTTCAATGGTCATACACCCAATGAAAATGGTTTGTTGGATCTCGATCATAGTGATACACATATTCATAATATTGAGTCCAAAAGATGCAACGTTAATAATGATAGTGCAACTTATTTGTGGCACTGCCGTTTGGGTCATATCGGTGTAAAGCGCATGAAGAAACTCCATAAAGATGGAATTTTGGAATCACTTGATTATGAATCACTTGATGCTTGTGAACCATGCCTCATGGGCAAGATGACTAAAACTCCGTTCTTCAGAACAATGGAACAAGCTACTGACTTATTGGAAATAATACATACCGATGTATGCGATCCAATGAGTGTTGATGCTCGTGGCAAGTATCATTAATTTTTCTCTAACCTTCACAAGATGATTTGAGCAGATATGGGTATATCTACTTGATGAAACATAAGTCTGAAATAGTTGAAAGGTTCAAAGAATTTCAGAGTGAAGTGGAAAAATCATCGTAACAAGAAAATAAAGTTTCTGCGATCTGATCGCAGAGACGAATATTTGAGTTACGAGTTTGGTCTTCAATTAAAACAATGTGAAATAGTTTCACAGCTCACGCCACCTGGAACACCACAACGTTATGGTGTGTCCGAACATCGTAACCGCACTTTTATTGGATATGGTGCGATCTATGATGTCTCTTATTAATTTACCATTATTGTTTTGGGGTTATGCATTAGAGACAGCTGCATTCACGTTTAAAAGGGCACCATCTAAATCCGTTGAGACGACACCATATGAACTGTGATTTAGCAAGAAACCCAAGTTGTCGTTTCTTAAAGTTTGGGGCTTCGATGCTTGTGTGAAAAAGTTTCATCCTGATAAGCTCGAACCCAAATCGGAGAAGTGCGTCTTCATAGTATACCCAAAGGAAATTGTTGGGTACACCTTCTATCACAGATCCGAAGGCAAGATATTCGTTGCTAAAAATGGATCCTTTCTAGAGAAGGAGTTTCTCTCGAAAGAAGTGAGTGGGAGGAAAGTAGAGCTTGATAAGGTAATTTGTACCTTCTCCCGAATTGGAAAGTAGTTCATCACGGAAATCATTTCCAGTGATTCCTACACCAATTAGTGAGGAAGCTAATGATGATGATCATAAAACTTGAGATCAAGTTATCAGAAAACCTCGTGGGTCTTCCAAAGTACAGTCCGCACTGAGTAGTACGGTAATCTGTTCGGAAGTCATGTTACTAGACCATGATGAACCTACGAACTATGAGGAAGCGATGATGAGCCCAGATTCCGCGAAATGGCTTGAGGCCATAAAATCTGAGATATGATCCATGTATGAGAAGAAAGTATGGACTTTGATTGACTTACTCGATGATCAGCAAGCCATGTTAAATAAATGGATCTTCAAGAGGAAGACGAACACTGATAGTAGTATTACTATCTACCAAGCTCGACTTGTTGCGAAAGGTTTTCAACAAGTTCAAGGTGTTGAATACGATGAGATTTTCTCACTCGAATCGATGCTTCAGTCTGTTTGAATCATGTTAGCAATTGCCACATTTTATGAAATCTGGCAAATGGATGTCAAAACTGCATTCCTTAATGGATTTATTAAAGAAGAGTTGTATATGATGCAACCAGAAGGTTTTGTCAATCCTAAAGGTGCTAACAAAATGTGCAAGCTCCAAATGATCCATCTATGGACTGGTGCAAGCATCTCGGAGTTGGAATATATGCTTTGATAAGTTGATCAAAGCATATAGTTTTATATGGACTTACGATGAAGCCTGTATTTACAATAAAGTGAGTGGGAGCACTACAGCCCTTTCGATTAGTATATGTGAGTGACATATTGTTGATCGAAAATGATGTAGAATTTTTCGCAAAGCATAAAGGAGTGTTTTAAAGGAGTTCTTTAAAAGAAAAACCTCGGTAAAGCTACTTACATATTGAGCATCAAGATCTATTGAGATAGATCAAGGCGCTTGATAAGATTTTCAATGAGTACATACCTTGGCAAGATTTTGAAATAGTTCAAAATGGAGCAGTCAAAGAAAGAGTTCTTGCCTGTGTTGCAAAGGTATGAAATTGAGTAAGACTCAAATCCCGACCACAAGCAGAAAATAGAAAGAGAATGAAAAGTCATTCCCTATGCCTCGATTATAGGTTCTATAAAGTGTGCTATGCTATGTACTGGACCTATTGTATACCTTGCTCTGAATTTGGCAAGGGGTACAATAGTGATCTAGGAGTAGATCCTTTGGACATTGGTCAAGAATATCCTTAGTAAGGACTAAGGAGATGTTTCTCGATTATGGAGGTGATAAAAGAGTTTGTTGTAAAAGTTACATCGGTGCAAACTTTTACACCGATCCGATGACTCTAAGTCTCAACCTGGATACATATTGAAAGTGGGAGCAATTAGCTAGAGTAGCTCCATGCGAGCATTGTGGACATAAAATATTTGCAAAATACATACAGCTCACAGATGTGATGAGACCCGTTGACTAAGCTTCTCTCACGAGCAAAACATGATCACACCTTAGTACTCTTTGGGTGTTAATCACATAGCGATGTGAACTAGATTATTGACTCTAGTAAACCCTTTGGGTGTTGGTCACATGATGATGTGAACTATGGGTGTTAATCATATCTGAGATATGAATATTGGTGTTAAATCACATGGCGATGTGAACTAGATTATTGACTCTAGTGCAAGTGGGAGATGAAGGAAATATGCCCTAGAGGCAATAATAAAGTTATTATTTATTTCCTTATTTCATGATAAATGTTTATTATTCATGCTAGAATTGTATTAACCGGAAACATAATACATGTGTGAATACATAGACAAACATAGTGTCACTAGTATGCCTCTACTTGACTAGCTCGTTTATCGAGATGGTTATGTTTCCTAGCCATGGACAAAAGAGTTGTCATTTGATTAACGGGATCACATCATTAGGAGAATGATGTGATTGACTTGACCCATTCCGTTAGCTTAGCACTTGATCGCTTAGTATGTTGCTATTGCTTTCTTCATGACTTATACATGTTCCTGTAACTATGAGATTATGCAACTCCCATTTACCGAGGAACACTTTGGTACTACCAAACGTCACAACGTAATCGGGTGATTATAAAGGAGTACTACAGTGTCTCCAAGGTACATGTTGAGTTGGCGTATTCGAGATTAGGTTTTGTCACTCCGATTGTCGGAGAGGTATATCTGGGCCCTCTCAAGAATGCACATCATTATAAGCCTTGCAAGCAATGTGACCAATGAGTTGGTTACGGGATGATGCATTCTGAGCGAGTAAAGAGACTTGCGGTGGCGAGATTGAACTAGGTATTGGATACCGACGATCGAATCTCGGGCAAGTAACATACCGATGACAAAGGGAACAACGTATGTTGTTATGCGGTTTGACCGATAAAGATCTTCGTAGAATATGTAGGAGCCAATATTGGGCATCCAGGTCCCACTATTGGTTATTGACCGAGAATAGTTCTAGGTCATGTCTACATAGTTCTCGAACCCGTAGGGTCCGCGACGCTTAACGCTTCGCTGATTTATATAGTATTATATGAGTTATGCATGTTGGTAACCGAATGTTGTTGAGTCCCTGATGAGATCATGGACATGACGAGGAACTCGGAATGGTCCGGAAATAAAGTTTGATATATGGAATAATAGTGTTTGATCTCGGAAGGGTTCGGAATTCACCGGAAGGGGTTCGGATGTTTCGAAATGTTTGGGTACGAGAACACGTTATTTGGGCAAAGGGAAAGCCCACAAGGTTTTTGGAAAGCGCAAAGGAAGTTTTATGAGTCAGAGGCTAGACGCCAGGTCCTGGCGTGCGGGTCCAGACGCCGAGAACCTGGCGTCTCGCCCTCGAGTCCGAGAAGGACTCTTGCCTTCGGGTGAAACCGACTTTGTGGAGGCTTTACTCCAAGTTTCAACCCCAAGGCTCAACATATAAATAGAGGGGTAGGGCTAGCACCAAAGACACATCAAGAAACACCAAGCCGTGTGCGGCAACCCCGCCCCTCTAGTTTATCCTCCGTCATAGTTTTCGTAGTGCTTAGGCGAAGCCTGCGGAAATTATTCTTCACCAACACCGCCACCACGCCGTCGTGCTGCGGAACTCATCTACTACTTCCCGTCTTGCTGGATCGAGAAGGCGAGGACGTCAACGAGCTGAGCGTGTGCGAACTCGGAGGTGCCGTCGTTCGGTACTTGGATCGGTCGGATCGTGAAGACGCATTTACTACATCAACCGCGTTGATAAACGCTTCGCTTAGCGATCTTCAAGGGTATGAAGATACACTCCCCCTCTCGTTGCTATACCATCACCATGATCTTGCGTGTGCGTAGGAAATTTTTTGAAATTACTACGTTCCCCAACACCTATCAAGTTTTCTTCTCTTTTCTATCGGAGTGCTGTCCAAATTCTGTCATTCTTGTTCCTTGGCTATCTCATTATACCGAGGTGGTCATATTCTTTTCGTTCGTGAAACTTTTGATTCATGTCTTTGCAACCTTCAAGTCCTCGTAATGTTCCTTGTTCCTCTTTTCTAACGGATTGTTTGCAATCTCGTTCATCTCTATTGTACTCTTTCTTTTAAATTGCTCAACCTCTCAAGGTTCGTGGTTTCACTCGTTTGTCAAAGAAGCAACTTAGTTTAACCTCTTCTCTTCCTCTTTCGTTTATCTCCGGTGCCATCCTAGATCTCGGGACGAGATCCTCTTGTAGTGGTGGAGTGTTGTAACGCCCCGAGACCGATGCTCCAGAAGACTTCCAGCTATTTCGAGTTTTATCGTGGGATTTGTTTTGTTTGTGCATTCATCATGCCACCTCTTGCATTGCATCATGTCATCATGCCATCATATCATTAATTTTTAAAACCTCAACTAAATAAATTGCATAGATCTTTTGATCTATTTAAATCGAGGGAACTCACATGGTGACTTCTCTTTATAACATATCCTCCAATATTAGGGAGCTATAATAAATATTCCATTAGTTTGGAATTAACCATAACCCACTTGCAAAATATCCCATGCTTTTGTTATCTTAATTCTTGGTCTCCAAACTTTGCCCTAAATTCTTTCTTCACATTCCGGAGCTCCACCAAAAATCCGAACATTTTTGGACCTTCCCAACCCTCACTTCTTATTCAAATCATTTGAATTTTAAATCAAATGAGTTTGGATTTAAATCTCACAATCATGGCCTTTTCTATTTTCTCGGAACAAGCACATTTTTGTGAGTCCGGGAAAATTATCCCCATGTCCAACTTCTTTCCCTAACCCTCTTTTTCTTTTCTTCTCTCTAATTCTTTTATGTTAAAGAAAATAAGAGAGAGGGAGAAGAGAGCCCAGCAACCTATGCCCAGGCCGGACCATTAACCAGCCAGCCCACCTAAACCTCTAACCCTAGCCGCAGGGGAGAGCTCTGCTCGATCCCATCTCTCCCTCTCCTTCGTCCTCCTCCTGCGCCGCACCCACAGGCAGAGAGGAGCGAGAGATCCTCCACTCGATCCCCATCTCCCTCCCTCGCGCTTCCCCTCAGCGCCGTCAACGCCCTCGATCCCCTCTGCCTCCTCCTCCCTCGTTCCTCCCTCCAGCGCCGCCAGGAGAGGAGTGCCCGCGCCCGAGTCTTTCTCTTCCTCGATCTCCCCTCATCCTTCGCGCCCTGTCGCTGCTCGCAGCGCCGGAGACCCCTCCGACCATGCCAACCCCGCCGCCAAGCGTCGCCGGCCTCTCCTTCCTCCATCTCCGGCCTTCCTCGCTCAACCCTGCGTCGGTGCTCCCCTGCATCTGCGCCCGAGGCCATGGCCTCCTCGTCCCGATTCATGGGCGAATCGCCGGGAGCTCGCGTCAAGTCCGCCTCCTCCTCGCTTCCTCTGGCCACCTCCAGCGCCGCCTCGCCCCATGGCGTCCACCTTGCTCTGTCGAGCTATGTCCTGCCGCACCTCGCCATGGGCCACCTGCACCACCTCGGGAAGCCCTGCCCGACGCCATGGCCAGCCCCTCCGCAACCTTTGCATGAACCGAGCCCCTTCCTCCCCGAGATCTCCTGCACCCGTCAAGTTTTGGACACGAAACTCCATCTCCGGGGACTACCGTGATTGTGTGTCTCGCCTACTACCACTTCGATTCGTCAAGGCCACCATGTTCGACTACATCCAAGGTGGATTTCGTTAAGTACCCCTTCGGATGCGCCAAGTTCGACTACATGATGCATCAAGTACCTCTACCGACGACCCCGTTCATCTACGAAACGGGTACAACTACCGCCGCCATCGCGTGAACAACTACTTCCACTACGAGAAGTACCACTATCGTCGCCAAGATCGTGAGTACCTCTACCGTCGCCGCGAACGACTACTTCCACGACGTCCGAGAACAACTACTTCCACTACCGCCGCCGCGAGAACGACTACTTCCACTACGACCCGAGAACGTCTACTTCCCTCGACGATTTTGAACCGCCCCGAAATGCACGCTTCGAAGGTATAACCCCGAGTTGACCGCCCGTGAACGAATGCTCGTGTGTGCACCGTGTCCGAATTGTCATTGCAAGTTCCTCCTCGTTTGCCATGTCGCCGTCCCGTGGGAACCCGGTAGCCGGGAGCACCCCACCATCTTGCATGACTCGCTCACACTCACTTCCTTTTGCACCGTATCTCCGTGAGCTACCGGAACCGATATGTTGCCGTGGCACCATTTCTGTTTCACCGCCGTGGCACATTTTTTTCCTTCCGCCATGGCGACAAATGCTTCATAACATACTCATGTCAACATTTTCATGAATATTGCATATAACTTGTATATGTCATCCGCATCATGATAATAACAATTAAAATGTTTAAAATTGTTGCTTGCTTTAAACTGCTAAATAACATGGGGATTTACCGGAATTGTTGTTTGTGGTTCCGGCCTCATTTAAACTTGCCTAAATTGTTAGTTTAATTATGCTTCACCTCTTGCCATGCTTAACAACATTTAATATTGTTGGTTAGCCATAACCGAGAGAGAACGAAATAATTGATGTGGTGTTTCGTCATTATGCAACTCGTTGCATATTGGGCTCCATTTAACTTGTAGTTTTGTTTGTGCATATTGCCATGCCATGCTATTTAAACCGGGCATGCATCATACTTGTTTGCGCATCATGCCATGTTTATGTGATGGTTGTTTACTATGTTGTTTGTTTCTTTCCGAGTTGCTTCTCTCGTTAGCTTCGGTTTCGTTCCGGAGTTGTGAGGATTCGTTCGTCTACGTCCGTTTGGCTTCTTCATGGAATCGTTCTTCTTCCTTGCGGGATTTCAGGCAAGATGACCGCTACCCTGGATCTCACTACTATCATTGCTATGCTAGTTGCTTCGTTATATCGCTTTGCTGCGCTACCTATCATTTGCTCTTCAAGCCTCCCAGATTGCCATGAACCTCTAACCTTGACACCATTCCTAGCAAACCGTTGTTTGGCTATGTTACCGCTTTGCTCAGCCCCTCTTATAGCGTTGCTAGTTGCAGGTGAAGGTGAAGATTTCTCCATGGCGGACAGGATTTTGGTTGGGATATCACAATATCTCATATATTATTAATGCATCTATATACTTGGTAAAGGGTGGAAGGCTCGGCCTTATGCCTGGTGTTTTGTTCCACTCTTGCCGCCCTAGTTTCCGTCATACCGGTGTTATGTTCATGATTTTGCGTTCCTAACGCTGGTCGGGTGATTTATGGGACCCCCGACGTTCGCTTTGAATAAAACTCCTCCAAAGAAGGCCCAACATTGGTTTTACCATTTGCCTCACCACCACCTACTTTTCCCTTGGGAGTCGCTCTCTCGAGGGTCATCTTTATTTAGCCCCCCGGGCCAATGCTTGTCTAAGTGTTGGTCCAAACTAGAGCCACTTGCAGCGCCACCTCGGGGAAACTTGAGGGCTGGTTCTAGTTATGCGTCTCGCTCATCCATCGTGGCTCGAGGCGAGATCTGCTGCTACTATCGGGATGTCGGCACACCGAGGTCTTGCTGGTCTTGTTTTACCATTGTCGAAATGTCTTGTAAACCGATTCGAGATCGATCGGGTCTTCTGGGAGAAGGTCTATTCCTTCGTTGATCGTGAGAGCTTGTCATGGGCTAAGTTGGGACACCCCTGCAGGGTTTAAACTTTCGAGAGCCGTGCCCGCGGTTATGTGGCAGATGGGAATTTGTTAATGTTCGATTGTAGATAACTTGACACCAGATCCGAATTAAAATGCATCAACCGCGTGTGTAGCCGTGATGGTCTCTTCTCGGCAGAGTCCGGGAAGTGAACACGGTTTCTGTGTTATGTTTGACGTAAGTAGGTGTTCAGGATCACCTCTTGATCATTGCTAGCTTCACGACCGTTCCGCTTGTTCTCTTCTCGCTCTTCTTTGCGTATGTTAGCCACCATACTTGCTTAGTCGCTGCTGCAACCTCACCACTTTACCCCTTCCTTTCCCATTAAGCTTTGCTAGTCTTGATACCCATGGTAATGGGATTCTTTGAGTCCTCGTGGCTCACGGATACTTCAAAACCAGTTTGCGGTGCCTATGTTCCCAAGCGGTGGCGCAACCAAGCTCAAGGAGGAGCTCGATGAAGATCTTGCCCTTTGTGTTGTTTCGTTCTAGTAGATCAAGAGTGGAGCCCAATTTGGGTCGATCGGGGACCTTTATCGCATTTGGGGTTCTTCTTTTATTTTGGTTCCGTAGTCGGACCTTGATTGTATCTGGATGATGTAATGCTTTGTTCATGTAATTGTGTGAAGTGGCGATTGTAAGCCAACTATGTATCTCTTTCCTTATGTATCACATTGGTTGTGTGAAGATTACCTCACTTGCGACATTGCTTTCAATGCGGTTATGCCTCTAAGTCGTGCTTGACACGTGGGAGATATAGGCGCGTCGAGGCGTTCTGGCGCCCCCCCTAGTCAATTCGGACTCCCCATGGGGGGGCGCACCACCTCCTGGGCTGCTGCCCT
Source organism: Aegilops speltoides (assembly GCA_021437245.1). NCBI lineage: Eukaryota > Viridiplantae > Streptophyta > Magnoliopsida > Poales > Poaceae > Aegilops > Aegilops speltoides. The sequence continues at coordinate 282,788,635 of CM038141.1, forward strand.
CTCTCTCCCCTCAGGCCCACTAAGGCCCAATACTTCCCCGGGGGGTTCCGGTAACCCCTCTGGCACTCCGGTTTTCTCCGAAATCACCCGGAACATTTCCGGTGTCTGAATATAGTCGTCCAATATATTGATCTTTATGTCTCGACCATTTCGAGACTCCTCGTCATGTCCGTGATCACATCCGGGACTCCGGAAAACCTTCGGTACATCAAAACTTATAAACTCGTAATAAAACTGTCATCGTAACGTTAAGCGTGCGGACCCTATGGGTTCGAGAACTATGTAGACATGACCAAGAACTGTTTCCGGTTAATAACCAATAGTGGAACCTGGATGTTCATATTGGCTCCTACATATTCTACGAAGATCTTTATCGGTCAAACCGCATAACAACATACGTTGTTCCCTTTGTCATCGGTATGTTACTTGCCCGAGATTCGATCGTCAGTATCCAATACCTAGTTCAGTCTCGTTACGGCAAGTCTCTTTACTCGTTCCGTAATACATCATCCGTAACTAACTCATTAGTTACAATGCTTGCAAGGCTTAAGTGATGTGCATTACCGAGAGGGCCCGTAGATACCTCTTCGACAATCGGAGTGACAAAACCTAATCTTGAAATCGCCAACCCAACATGTACCTTCGAGACACCTGTAGAGCACCTTTATAATCACCCGATTCGTTGTGGCGTTTGGTAGCACACAAAGTGTTCCTCTGGTAAACGGGAGTTGCATAATCTCATAGTCATAGGAACATGTATAAGTCATGAAGAAAGCAATAACAACATACTAAACGATCAAGTGCTAGGCTAACGGAATGGGTCAAGTAAATCACATCATTCTCCTAATGATGTGATCCCGTTAATCAAATGACAACACATGTCTATGGTTAGGAAACATAACCATCTTTGATTAATGAGCTAGTCAAGTAGAGGCATACTAGTGACATTATGTTTGTCTATGTATTCACACATGTATCATGTTTCCGGGGTAATACAATTCTAGCATGAATAATAAACACTTATCATGATATGAGGAAATAAATAATAACTTTATTATTGCCTCTAGGGCATATTTCCTTCATTATTGACCATCAACACTTGATGCACCTGCTTGATTTCTACCTCCACAGCTTTTAGCATTGCGAAGAGCTCGGGAATAGTCTTGTTAATCCCTTGCATATTATAGTTCATCGCGAAGCTCTTGTAACTTGGTGGTAGTGATTGGAGAATGCTGTCAATGACACTATCATCGGGAAGATTAACTCCCAGTTGAATCAAGTGATTATTATACCCAGACATTTTGAGTATATGTTCACTGACAGAACTATTCTCCTCCATCTTACAGCTATAGAACTTATTGGAGACTTCATATCTCTCAATCCGGGCATTTGCTTGAAATATTAACTTCAACTCCTGGAACATCTCATATGCTCCATGACGTTCAAAACGTTGTTGAAGACCCGGTTCCAAGCCGTAAAGCATGGCACATCGAACTATCGAGTAGTCATCACTTTGCTCGCGGACGTTCTTAACGTCGTCAGTTGCATCTGCAGCAGGCCTAGCACCCAGCGGTGCTTCCAGGACGTAATTCTTCTGTGGAGCAATGAGGATAATCCTCAAGTTACGGACCCAGTTTGTGTAGTTGCTACCATCATCTTTCAACTTAGCTTTCTCAAGGAACGCATTAAAATTCAACGGAACAACAGCACGAGCCATATATCTACAACAAACATAGACAAGAAAAATACTATCAGGTACTAAGTTCATGATAAATTTAAGTTCAATTAATCATATTACTTAAGAACTCACACTTAGATAGATATCTCTCTAGTAATCTAAGTGATCACGTGATCCAAATCAACTAAACCATGTCCGATCATCACGTGAGATGGAGTAGTTTCAATGGTGAACATCACCATGTTGATCATATCTACTATATGATTCACGTTCGACCTTCGGTCTCCGTGTTCGAGGCCATATCTGTATATGCTAGGCTCGTCAAGTTTAAACTCAGATTCGCGTGTGCAACTGTTTTGCACCGTTGTATTTGAACGTAGAGCCTATCACACCCGATCATCACGTGGTGTCTCAAAGACGAAGAACTTTCATAGCGGTGCATACTCGGGAGAACACTTCTTGATAATTTTAGCGAGAGATCATATTAAAATGCTACCGTCAATCAAAGCAAGATAAGATGCATAAAGGATAAACATCACATGCAATCAATATAAGTGATATGATATGGCCATCATCATCTTGTGCTTGTGATCTCCATCTCCAAAGCACCGCGTGATCACCATCGTCACCGGGCGCGACACCTTGATCTCCATCGTAGCATCATTGTCGTTCGCCATCTATTGCTTCTCGACTATCGCTACCGCTTAGTGATAATGTAAAGCAATTACGTATGCGTTGCATTTCATACAATAAGCGACAACCATGGCTCCTGCCAGGTTGGCGATAACTTCGTTACAAAACATGATCATCTCATACAATAAAATATAGCATCACGTCTTGACCATATCACATCACAACATGCCCTGCAAAAACAAGTTAGACGTCCTCTACTTTGTTGTTGCAAATTTTACGTGGCTGCTATGGGCTGAGCAAGAACCGTTCTTACCTACGCATCAAAACCACAACGATAGTTCGTCAAGTTAGTGTTGTTTTAACCTTCGCAAGGACTAGGCGTAGCCACACTCGGTTCAACTAAAGTGAGAGAGACAGACACCCGCCAGTCACCTTTAAGCAACGAGTGCTCGTAACGGTGAAACCAGTCTCGCGTAAGCATACGCGTAATGTCGGTCCGGGCCGCTTCATCTCACAATATCGCTGAATCAAAGTATGACATGCTGGTAAGCAGTATGACTTGTATCGCCCACAACTAACTTGTGTTCTACTCGTGCATATGACATCTATGCATAAAACCAGGCTCGGATGCCACTGTTGAGGAACGTAGTAATTTCAAAAAATTTCCAACGCACACGCAAGATCATGGTGATGCATAGCAACGAGAAGGGAGAGTGTTGTCCACGTACCCTCGTAGACCGAAAGCGGAAGCGTTAGAACAACGCGGTTGATGTAGTCGTACGTCTTCACGATCCGACCGATCCAAGTACCGAACGTACGGCACCTCCGAGTTCAGCACACGTTCAGCTCGATGACGATCCCCGGACTCCGATCCAGCAGGGTGTCGGGGAAGAGTTCCGTCAGCACGACGGTGTGGTGACGGTGATGATGTTCTACCGACGCAGGGCTTCGCCTAAGCACCGCTACGATATGATCGAGGTGGAATATGGTGGAGGGGGCACCGCACACGGCTAAGGAACGATCACGAAGATCAACTTGTGGTCATGGGGTGCCCCCCTGCCACCGTATATAAAGGAGGGAGGGGGGAGGTGCGGCCGGCCCCTAGGGGTGCGCCTGGAGGAGTCCTACTCCCACCGGGAGTAGGACTCCCCACTCTTGCCTTGTTGGAGAAGAAAAGGGGAACGGGAAAGAGGAAAGGGGGTCGCCCCCCTCCCCTTCCTTGTCCTATTCGGACTAGGGGGCAGGGGGCGTGCGGCCTGCCCTGGCCGGCCCTCCTCTTCTCCCTTAGGGCCCATGTAGGCCCATTAACCCTCGGGGGGGTTCCGGTAACCCCCCGGTACTCCCGTAAAATCCCGATTTCACCCGGAACGATTCCGATATCCAAATATAGGCTTCCAATATATCAATCTTTATGTCTCGACCATTTCGAGACTCCTAGTCATGTCTGTGATCACATCCGGGACTCCGAACAACCTTTGGTACATCAAAAACTATAAACTCATAATATAACTGTCATCGTAACGTTAAGCGTGCGGACCCTACGAGTTCGAGAACTATGTAGACATGACCTAGAACTATTTCCGGTCAATAACCAATAGCGGAACCTGGATGCTCATATTGGCTTCTACATATTCTACGAAGATCTTTATCGGTCAAACCGCATAACAACATACATTGTTCCCTTTGTCATCGGTATGTTACTTGCCCGAGATTCGATCGTCGGTATCCAATACCTAGTTAAATCTCATTACCAGCAAGTCTCTTTACTCATTACGTAATGCATCATTTCGCAACTAACTCATTATCTACATTGCTTGCAAGGCTTATAGTGATGTGCATTACCGAGAGGGCCCAGAGATACTTCTCCGACAATCGAAGTGACAAAACCTAATCTCGAAATACGCCAACTCAACATGTACCTTTGGAGACACCTATAGAGCTCCTTTATAATCATCCAGTTACGTTGTGACATTTGGTAGCACACAAAGTGTTCCTCCGGTAAACGGGAGTTGCATAATCTCACAGTTATAGGAACTTTGTATAAGTCATGAAGAAAGCAATAGCAACATACTAAACGATCAAGTGCTAAGCTAACGGAATGGGTCAAGTCAATCACATCATTCTCCTAATGATGTGACCCCGTTAATCAAATGACAACACATGTCTATGGCTAGGAAACATAACCATCTTTGATTAATGAGCTACTCAAGTGGAGGCATACTAGTGACATTAAGTTTGTCTATGTATTCACACATGTATCATGTTTCCGGTTAATACAATTATAGCATGAATAATAAACATTTATCATGATATGAGGAAATAAATAATAACTTTATTAGTGCCTCTAGGGCATATTTCCTTCATCATTTTGATCACAAAAACAACACCTTGAGTTCCCAACCAAATTCCTTTTCACCAAGTTATCTTTGGTTAGAATGACTTCTTTATGGATGAACCACATAAAGATTTTAATTCGAAGCGGAACTTTAATCTTCCAAATGTGCAAATACATGGATTTCATTGAGAAGATTCCCTTCATGGTTAACTTCCAGCGAATTGTATCCGACTAATCAGATAGGTGAACATCCATCAACCTACGAACCAGGTGCAACCATGAATTCCAACATTCCCCTACTAGGGATCTCATAAATTGGATATTAAGCGGTATCGAGTTTAATACTGTGGCAACATAATCCTCCTTACGTTGCACAATATTATATAAGGAGGGATATTGCAAAGCCAAAGACGTCTCCCCTAGCCATGTATCCTCCCAGAATCTAGTAGTGCTACCATTACCAACTAGGAACTTCACTCGTTGGAAGAAAGTTACTTTCGTCCTCATTAACCCCTTTCAAAAAGGTGAATCTGTTGGCCTAGCAGTGACCTAGGCCAAAGTCTTAGAATGTAGGTACTTATTCCGCAAGATTTGTACCCACATACCCTCAGACTCCATAGATAATCTGTATAGCCATTTGCTAAGCAGACATCTATTCTTTACCTCTAAATTTTCGATCCCTAACCCGCCCTGGTCTTTTGGCCTACAGATGATATCCCATCTAGCCAATCTGTACTTCCTCTTGGCCTCATCACTTTGCCAAAAGAATCTGGATCTATAGAAGTCAAGTCTTTTCCATACCCCTACCGGTACTTCAAAGAAAGATAGAAGGAATATCGGCAGGCTCGTCAAAACCGAATTTATCAAAACCAAATGACCTCCGTAATACATTAGTTTACCCTTACAGCAGCTTAGTTTCTTTTCAAATCGATCCTCTATACATTTCCATTCCTTACTCATTAAACCTCTATGATGAATTGGGATCCCTAGATAACTAAAAGGTATGGATCCCATTTCATAACCGAACAAATTTCTATAATCATCTTGTTCCTCTTTGGCTCTTCCAAAGCAGAACAATTCGCTTTTATTGAAGTTGGTTTTGAGACCAGACAGTTGTTCAAAAAGACATTATAAAAGCTTCATATTTCTAGCGTTTGCAAGATCATGTTCCATGAATATAATAGTATCATCCGCGTATTATAAAACGGAGACACCCCCCTCTACAAGGTGGGGGACGAGTCCTCCTACTTGGCCACTCTCTTTGGCTCAACCAATAAGTACTACCAACATATCCGCTACAATTTTAAACAGCACAGGAGACATGGAGTCTTCCTGTCGTAACCCCGTGCGTGTTTGAAAATAATGTCATGTATCATCATTGACTTTTGTTCCGACACTTTCTTTCTGTGGACATTTCACTTGGGAGCCTGTTCTCCTAGTTGAACGCGACAGAAGTGATGTCCGAAACCAAGATCTTTGATCCTATTAAGACTCCGCTCCTGGCAGCGTGGATGGAGCGCTTTAGCGAGCCCGACGGTCTCGTAGATTAGACGATGGTTGTGGTATGGTTTTGCTTGGTGTCGCGTTTTCTCTAGGGGGCATTGTCCAGAAGGTGAGACCATTCGGAAGGACTCGTGGTTCATGTTGGTGGTCATCAGCGTCTCATGTGGCAACATTGATGTGGATGAGTGAGATCGGGGTTACGACAAATTTGTGGTAGTCGGCTCTTCGGCATATTTGTGGCGTCCTAAGGATCGTTTTTCTTACAAAAGAGTCGGTGCTGCAGCAGCTGGCCTGGCTGACAACCCGACTCTTCCACCGACTGGTTTAGCTAGGCGATCCTTCATGGCCCCAACCTTCACATTTCTTTATCCTAGCTGGCCTTTAGACTAGGAGCTGCCTTGCCTTCGGCGTGTGTGGCCGGTAGTTTGGCATAAGCCGGCAAGTCTCGTGTGCTCGTCCTAGCAAGGTGTCGTTGTTGATCGAATGCACTAAAGTTGGAGCCGCTTGCTCGTGCAGAAGTGGTGGCGATGACAGTTTGTGGACAACCTCAGCGGCATCCTCTCTTTGGTAGCGTTTGTTGATTCTATGGGTAGTAGCTAGGTCTGTCGGGTGCTCTCTATGGGCGCGTTGTACCGGTTTTCTTTCGGTTTTTTGTAATTAACACGAATTTTTTTTCCTTCTCAATTAAATAAGGACGCCGATAACGACCACACGTGTGGGCGTTAAGGGGTCTGCCCACACAGTTTGTGTGGTGTTTAAAAAGATCAGCCCACATGCCTACGTGTGGGCAAAACAAGTAATGCCCACACGCCTCTTTTTTCCTCGCGGTCCCTCTCACATGACTGCGTGTGGGCAAAATAGATAACGCTCACACGCCCGTACGTCGGGCCTCCTACCTTATGGTCCCGCACGCCCCGCGTAACAGTCACCAGCGTCCCCGCAGTTGCCATGATCTGGACGCTTTTTCATATTCATTTAACTGCAGTTGCCATGTCGCTGAACTACAGTTGTCATGTCGGACAACTACAGTTGCCATCGTTGCTCAAGTGCAGTTGTCATGTATAATCTGGTCTACTGCAGTTGTCATGATTTCAAAACTTTAGGAGTTGCCACCTACTAAAACTAGGCAGTTGAGAGAGTTGTCATGTGCTCACAAGCACGCTAGGGCAATTGCCATGTAAAAGGAAGAGTTGCCATTTGCTTACGTGTACGCTAGGGCAGTTGTCATGTACCATGAAAAATCACATGGCAACTCGGGTAAAAGAGAGTTGCCCTCTGCTTACATGCACACTAGGCAGTTGCCGTGTACCCTGCAAAACACATGGCAACTGACATGTTCGGGTAAAAAAAAGAGTTGATATCTGCTTACAAGCACACTAAAGCAGTTGTCATGTACACTGCAAAACACATGGCAACTAGCAACTTGGGTGTGGGAGAGGAGACGGACGTGTGGGCGAGATGGCAAATGCCCACACATCAGCTCTTGTGCCGACTGAAAACTGACGTGTGGGCGAACTGCTATACGCCCACACACCGGCCCCTCCGTGTGGTAAAACGGACGTGTGGGCGACCGGGTGAATGCCCACACACCAGTCCAATCCTACCTGACACCACAAACATGCCAAGATTCGTGCATCCACAAACGGACATGGATCCACGCGTGTGGGCGAGATGCAAACGCCCACGCTTATGGGCGTTAGTGTTTCCGTTAAATAAATGGAGTCAAATGGACTCTGGGTAGAAAAAAACTGTACTAGTGCTAGTGCGTCATGCTATACGAACGTTGCCTTGTGCCGCAATGCACAAAGACATAAGCCGATACGTCACGGGAGTCAATGCCCCGACCTTCGTTGCCTCTCAAGCTAGCGGTCAAAGGTTGGGTCTGACCGAACTATTCAGAGTGATGATAAGTACAGACCATACCAAACAGCTGTGTCAGTTTTACCTAGCCTTCCTCTCCATGTTGGGCAAACTGGGAGCATGGAAGCATCACGAATGACGCATGAAAACTAGCAACCCAAACACTATATATAGATGGTCCATATAACTCTGATCCACCAACCACCTAACGAAACACAAGCCAGAACAAGCAGCTCAACCTTCATACACAGATCTAGCACGAGACCATGGCCGGAGGAGATGACTTGAAGCTGCTCGGCGCTTGGGCGAGTCCATTCGTCACCAGGGTGAAGCTTGCGCTGAGCTTCAAGGGCCTGAGCTTCGAGGATGTCGAGGAGGACCTCAGCAACAAGAGCGAGCTCCTCCTCAGCTCGAACCCGGTGCACAAGAAGGTGCCCGTGCTCGTCCACAACGGAAAACCCATTTGCGAGTCAGTGATCATCGTTCAGTACATCGATGAGGCGTTCGCCGGCATCGGCCCCTCTCTCCTTCCCTCCGACCCCTACGAACGCGCCGTTGCCCGTTTCTGGGCCGCCTACGTTGATGATAAGGTTTCACATATCTCTTTTTGTGCATTGAAATTTATGGCACGGGCATTCAGGGTTTGATTTTACTAATGTAATGTGATTTTGTGTAGCTCGTCGCCCCATGGGTACAGTCGTTGAGGGCCAAGACAGAGGAGGAGAAGTCCGAGGGGGTTAAGCAAACATTTGCCGCGGTGGAGACACTGGAAGGAGCCCTGAGGGAGTGCTCCAAGGGAGAGGGCTACTTTGGTGGTGAGACCGTCGGGCTTGTGGACGTTTCACTTGGAAGCCTGCTCTCCTGGTTGAACGCGACAGAAGTGATGTCCGGAACCAAGATCTTTGATAATGTTAAGACTCCGCTCCTGGCAGCGTGGATGGAGCGCTTTAGCGAGCTCGACGCTGCCAAGGAGGCGTTGCCAGAAGTTGATAGGGTGGTCGAATTTGCCAAAAAGAGGCAGGCACAGGCTGCCGCCGCCGCTGCTTCAGAGAACAAGTAAACATCATGGAAACGTGAGTCCCACTAAATAAAAAAGAGTGCATTTTTTTTATATAGCATATATGATTGTTGTTTGTATGTCGATTCTTGATGAAATGGTGCCAAGGAAAATTAATGCATGTGATATTTTGTGAAGGTTTTACGATCATTTGTAATATTTTGTGAAGTTTTAACATCATTTAGTACTTGTATTCTTTCTGGAATTTGTATTTCTGGTCTTGCCATTTGAATAGTTTCACTTCTTAGAAAATAAAGTTGTACTAAGTCTACGACATTTATTTTGTGACGGAGGAAGTATCTAACTAAATACTTTATTCATTTCAAAATAAATATCCTTTAAAATCTGAGCACATCAGCTCATGACACACTGAAAATGTTCTTCGGATAACTCATCATGAAAATTTGCACGCAGGAAGATAATTCAACAATATTTGTTGCCCAAAAAATTAATATTTTTTTATTTCTAAACTATATATTTTTATATTTTATATTTCACGAGGGTGCATTTGAGAACGAGTGTAGAAACTCCATAACTCTTGCTTGTGTAAAGAGTTATTCTTATAGCATTACTTCAAGCAGCTGATAGATTCACACACAAATGAAGATCAAAAGATACAGTACATTAGAACAGTACGGTGTAGCAACAAATTCTTTTAATCAAAAAATATGCAAAATAAATCCTCACATAACGGGTACAGGGGTATTCCTAGTTTCCAACACCTAATGCCAGCTTAGTTTACTGACGATGTGAAGCTGCAGCGACAGAGATGGCCTGCGCCTGCCTCGTCTTGAACTCGACCATCCTATTAACGTCCGGCATGACGGCCTTGGCAGCGGCAAGCTCGTCGAAGCGCTGCATCCACGCGGCCAGCAGTGGGGTCTTAGCAGGGTCAAACATCTTGGTCCCCGACATCACCTCGGTCGCGTGCACCCACGTGAGCAGGCTGCCTAGCACGACGTCGACGAACCCGACATTGTCGCCGCCGAAGAAGCCCTTGCCCTTGGAGCTCTCCCTGAGGGCTCCTTCCAGGGTCTCCACGGCGATGAACGTCTGCTTCATCCACTCAGACTTCTCCTCCTCCGTCTTGCCCCTGAACGACCGCACCCATGGGATCACGAGCTGCATACACGAGCATCACTTGAATGATCAGTAAAACCGCGTAGCTAATGGTGGGCAGAGCCTTGCTCTAGCTCGCCGGAGTCCTCCCCTCACTCTCTTCTCTCCTCTCGCTGGCGCACACCGAAGAAGAAAGGAAGAAGAAGGAGATGCAGTGGACACGGTGGTGTTTCTCGGCGTTCTCTCGGCACAAGAACGCCGGCCGCGACAATGGCAAATTTTTCCTCGAGCAACAACTCGAGCCACACCACACAATGTACAGAGGGGGAGGGCTTTATACGCGCGCGCGCAGACATGCCACGTCGCGCTCCCGACGCTGCCCACCTGTAGAGAGACAGGATATGGGCTGTGCAATCGCGATGTATAACTCGGTGCACCAGAACGCGATATATAAAAAATCAGAGGTGGCCACAACCTCAACTATACAGGAAAAACAGGAGGTGGGCCCTACACACACATATACGTACACAATATACTCAACACCCCCAGCGATCGAGCGGCGCCAGGACGCAGATCGGCACGAAACTCCTCAAAGGTGGAAGTCGGCAGTCCTTCGTCATCACATCAGCGAATGGCGGCGGTGGGCACATGGAGAACCGCATGCGTCCAAGAGCCACCCTTTCGCGCGCACGAAGTGAATATCCAGCTCGATGTGTTTCGTCCGGCGATGATGAACGGGGTTGGCGGAGAGGTACACCGCGAGACGTTGTCGCATGAGACAACCGTAGCACAGGAGACATCGTGATGTAGCTCTGGCAATCGCCGGAAGCCGGTGCACTCGGCTGCGTTGGCCACAGCTCGGTACTCAGCCTCGGCGCTAGAGCGCGACACCGTGGGTTGTCGCTGACGCGACCACGAGACGAGCGAAGGACCGAGGTAGACGCAGAGCGAGGTGGACCGCGAGTGTCGGGACAGCCGCCCATCAGCATCGGAGTAGGCCACCATCTCCAAAGAAGCGGGCGCCGAGTGTCAACCCAAGGGACATCGTGTCGCGGATGTAGCGGCGATCCGCTTCACGAGTCGATGAGAGTCACGAGGCGTGCATGTGGAGACACACCGCTGGACAGCATATTGAAGGTCGGTCGGGTGAGAGTCAGGCATCAAGAGCGCCGACAATAGACCGGTAGAACGGAGCATCCGACGCAGCGAACCCTCAAGAGCGAGACCTTGGCCTTCGTGTCAACAGGAGTAGCAACCGGATGGCGATTGAGCATGCCAAAGACGCTCAAGAAGCTCATGGGCATACTTACTGATGAAGAAAGAAGCCGTCCGGCGCCGAACGACCTCAATGCCAAGGAAGTAATGGAGAGCACCCAAATCCTTGATAGCGAACTCCTCCGCAGCCGCTCGCCGGCCGGTGAGGCAGCCGGGGACGACGGCGGCGAAGAGGCGCCGACCCGCGGCGCCCGAGTCGGGCGGCGGGTGACGGCGGCGCGCGGCCGTGGAGGGCGCCGGCGAGGGCCGTGGACCGCCAAAGCTCGAGGCGGTCCACGAGCGAGGCGGGTTCGTCCACTGACGAGGTCGTCGATGAGCGCCGGTGGCGGCGGTGGCGAGACGACGAGGGTGCTCTGCTGCTGAAACGGGAAGACCATCTCATCAAAGTAAACGTGTGCGGAGGTGAAAACACGGTGAGAGATGGATCGTAGCAGCGATAACCCTTAGTGTTAGGTGGGTAGCGAGAAAGATGCAAAGCGACGGAGCGGGTGCAAGCTTATGAGGCGCGATGCAGCGATGCTAGGGTAGCACAGCAGCCAAGATGCGAAGCCCTTCATAAGAGGGAGGTGCACCGAATAGAAGATGGTGAGGTGTAAAGTTCCCGCGAGTACGACATGGACGGATGTTGATGAGAAGAGAAGCGGTGGCAAGAGCGTCAGGCCAAAAGCGCGGGGGCACATTGGCGTGAAAGAGAAGAGTCCGAACGCAGTCATTAAGAGTCACGAAGGATGCGCCAGACGACCGTTCATTGCGAGGTGTACGGGCAAGTGAGGCGAAAAATCGTGCCATGTGTGGCGAGAAGATCGCGGACAGCGGTGTTGTCAAACTCCTTCCGTTGTGCCTACAACGCAAGAATGGGCCGCCAAACTGCGTGCGGACATAAGAGTAGAAACCGACAAGCGTGGAGATGACGTCCGACTTGCGGCGCAACGGGAAGGTCCACACATAATGCGAAAAATCATCAAGGATAACAAGATAATAAAGAAAGCCCGACATCGGCAACAGGAGATGTCCAAACATCACTATGAATCAACTCAAGCGGGTGCGATGCAACAAAGGAAGAAGGCCTAAGCGGGGCGAGCATGTTTGCCAAGGCGGCATGCATGACATGAGTGATCCTCGTTCTTATTACACGTGAAAGAAAAACTCCGAAGTATGTGGCGAAGGGTGGCATGATTAGGATGACCCAAGCGAAGTGCAAAGATCCACTCCGGTGGCGAGAGCGACGGGGGCGGCGGAAGTGGTGGAGGCGGCGGAGTGAACTGGGTAGAGCTCGTCGGGGCTGTCACATCGGTGGAGCACCATCCGCGTGCGAGCGTCCTTAACAGAAAAACCACAATCGTCAAATTCAACGGATTTTCACGTGTAAGAGAACGAAAACAAGATTTTTAATAAGATCAGGAGAAACAAGAATATTAGACATGGATATAGGAGTGGAGTTAGAGGGAAAATATGTATGTCCAATATGGGTGATAGGAAGAGAAGAACCGTCACCGACGGTGATGCGGTTGGAGGTATGGACAGGGTGAGCGGTATGAAGGTTACCGGGGTACGCCGCCATATGAGCGGTGGCGCCACTGTCCATGTACCAATCGCCGCCGCCGGTGTAGCTGGACGGAGAGGGGGCGGTGTGGAGAGCCGCCAGGAGAGCCGGGTCCCACGGCGCCGGTGGGAGGGACGGCGCAGAAGTCGGGCGGCGGCGGCAGCCCGCTGGCGGCGGTTGCTGCCGTAGGGCACCGCATATAGGGCTGCGGCGCGCGTAAGTACGCCTGGTGTGACGGAGGCCGAGGGCCGAGAAGACCGGGGTGGGAGCCCGTGGAACGGCATGGAGTAAGCGTGGGCGACGCCGTCCACGGTTCGACCGGCGTACCACGGGCCGCCGGTGAGGAGCCGGCTGCTGCTGTCGGGTGCTCCTCCTCGAGCACCGCCGCCGCCACCTCCTCGCGGCCACCCGGCGCGCCGCGACGGCCTCCTCCGTTGGCCGCCGGCTGGGCGGCGGAAGGTGGCGGTGGGCGGGCGGAAGCCCGGCGGAAGGCGGCGCGCCGCTGGGCGGCGGCCGACGGGCGGTGGCGGGGCCGAACCCCCGCGGGTGCCGGCAACGAGGGCGGTGTGGGTGGCGCGCGTCCGGGCCGCCCGCATCCGGCGTTCCTCCAGCTTGAGGTACGCGACCACCTTGCCGAAGGTGGGCTCCGGGATGAGGGTGAGGTTGGAGGCGGCGTTCCCAAAGTCCTCGTTGAGGCCGCCGGAGAGGGTGCTGATGAGGAGCTCGTCGCCAATCTTCTCCCCGAGATCGCGGAGCTCATCGGCAAGCTTCTTGAGGCGCATGCAAAAATCATCGATGGACGAGTCAAGTTGCTGGCACCCGTAAAACTCACCATAGAGAAGGACCTTGCGCTGCAGCCGATTGTCGGTGAAGAGGCCGTTGAGCTTGGTCCAGACCGCATGGGCGCATCTCGTCGTTCACCACGGTGTGGAAGATGTCGCCGGAGATGGTGAGGTAGAACCAGCGGATGATGGTGGCGTCGAGGATCATCCACTCCTCGTCGTGGATCATGAGCGCGGAGTCCACGGTGCCGTCCACGTGACCGTGAAGGAGGTACTCGCGGAACACGAGCGAAAAATACCGCTTCCACGCGGAGTAGGAGGCGGTGGTGTGATCAAGATTGACCGACGCGCATGGATGTTGAGATCGCGGACGAAGGTGACATCAGGACCGCGAACGGGTTGGAGACGGTGGAGGAGGAGGAACTCATGGTGACGGGCGGGATCGGGTGGTAGGAGCGCGGCGGGCGGGCGAGGGCGCGCGCGGTAGGTGAGGGCGCGCGGCGCGGGGGGAGCGGAAGGGGCGCGGCGCGGGCGGGCGAGGGCGGCGGCGCGGGCGAGGGAGGGAGGGGGCGCGGGCGGTTGAGGGGCTTGGCGCTGGCGGGCGAGGGCGGCGGCGCGAAAGGGAGGGAGCGGCGGCGCGGGCGGTGAGCGGGAGGGAGGCGGCGGCGGCTCGGAGAGAGAGGCGGCGGCGGCGGTTAGAGGGTTGGAAGCGAGGAGGCGGCGGCGGCGCCGGAGTGAAGCGCGCGGCGGCACCGGGCGTGGCGGGGCTTGGCGGCAGTGTTACAGGGCGGCGGCGATCAAGAGAGGTGGGCGGCGGCGCGGCTGGTAACGGCGGCGGCGGGAGGCGGCGGCGGCGGCGGAGAGGCGGCGGCGGCGGGCGGCGGCGGCTAGGGTTAGGACCTTACTGCGATAGATACCATGTAGAGAGACAGGATATGGGTTGTGCAATCGCGATGTATAACTCGGTGCACCAGGCACGTATATATAAGTACAGAGGTGGGCCACAACCTCAACTATACAGGGAAAACAGGAGGTGGGCCCTACACACACATATACACGTACACAATATACTCAACACCACCCACGCACTCCCCACGCGCTCGACACGGCCAGATCCAGCGCCCGACGCAGTCACACCTCCGCACATTGCGCCAACAGACACACGCACGCACCCTGCCACAGACCCGACGCGGCACCTGACCTGCGTCCGACACGACCAGCTCGCGCACAGACGCGCTCTGGCCACGCCCACCGTGGCTTATGCCCTAATAACAGGTAAAAAGAAGAGAATAACTTGTGAAACCTTGTCATCGATGTAGGCGGCCCAGAAGCGAGCGGCGGCGCGCTGGTGGGGGTCCGAGGGGAGGAGGGGGGGGGGGCGATGTCAGCGAATGCTTCGTCGATGTACTGCAGGATGATAATGGACTCGCACACGGAAGCGCCGTTGTGGATGAGCACGGGCACCTTCTTGTGCACAGGGTTGGAGCTGAGGAGTAGCTCGCTCTTGTTGGAGAGGTCCTCCTCCAGGTTTTCGTAGCTCAGGCCCTTGAGGCTGAGGGCAAGCTTTACCCTAGTGGCAAATGGGCTTAGCCACGAGCCGAGCAGCTTCAGTTCGTCTCCTCCGGCCATCACCTGCGTGTGTATGTGTGGCTGTGTGTCTCAGTGTGAGAGCTGAGCTCGTTTTGGCTTGTGTTTCGTTTTGGTATTTGGTGGATCAGAGCAAGTGGGGTTGTTGGGGAAGTCGACGAGTCAAACACGATGTACTAATCGATGTAATTTATTCTACTCTTAAACGTCAGAGCGCACATAATGGTGGAGTATAAAATAGTGTCGTTTGATTTTGGGCGGATATATAAAGTTGATTTATTCTTCAAGTGGTAATTATCGTTGGAGATTTACGCACAGATGCTCAGAACATCTACAGCGGAGCGAGTTATATCCGTCTCATACGCCCGGACAGGTTGTCCGGTCACGAAAATCCGACTTAACCGGAGCTCTCGAACAGGCCACAAATGTCCGGGCTGACCGACACCCCTCATATACATCACAAATATAGGGCGGAAATGAGGCGGCCCGGGCACACTCGGGCGCATCCCCTGACATGCCCGGCCCACCACCGATCCCACGGATGTCCCACAAAAAACCTTGTCGAGCTCATCGCTCTGAAAAACCCTAACTCACACACTCTCTCCGACCTCTCCTCTCCCCGCATCGATTTCGATCGAATCCGGCGCAATGTCGGCAGCCGCTCCGACGACGAGCTGGATCCGGAGTATGAGCTAGCCCTCCGCATCGCCTTGGGACGGTCCAAGGTGAAGACTGGGGGCAGCTCCGGATCTGTAGCCTCGCCGCAGCCGCAGTTTGCCTGTCGGCGCAGCTCGGATGTCGGCGTTGGCCCATCCTGGCCCGGTGGCTCCGGCAGGCGGCATATGCGCAATCCGCGCCTTGCGTTTGCCGTCCCCTGGCACCGCCGGCTGCCGCTTCCCCTCATGGGAAGCTGTGGGTGCTTGCGCCCGCCCCGCCGACCCGGACGCGCACGCCGGAGTCGGAGGTGCGCGCCGCCCGCCGTGAGAGGCGGCGGGCAAGGGAGTGGGATGCTACAGAGAGCTCTGTCTATCGTTGACGTGGGTTACCGGTGGAGCCCGACGAGGATGAGCAGCTCCTCACGTGTGTCTACCGCCGGTCCCTTACGACGCCGGAGACGGACGCTCGACGGCTCCGCCGAAAGAATGGAAAGGCTCTCTGGTTTGCTATCGAGCAGTCCGAGCGAGAGGCGAAGGAGAAGGCGGCGGAGGCAGCACGGCTGTCCAAGCTCAGGCGCCAGCAGGACCGGGCCATCTAGCGCCTCAAGGGCCTCGTCATCGTCTCCTCCTCCTCGTCCGACAATGACGTCTCCTCGTCCGACGAATCGGATGATACTCCACCAGCCGCCAACGGCTACAGCTACGTCGGCGACCAGAAGGGGAAAGGGCCGGCTCGGAAGTGGTGAAGTTTGATTTCATTTCAAGTTTAAGATGTAGTATAAAGTTGTCCGTCGTTTTATGTGAATTTTGGTGAACTATTGTGATGTTCTATGTGAAGGAAATATGCCCTAGAGGCAATAATAAAGTTATTATTTATTTCCTTATATCATGATAAATGTTTATTATTCATGCTAGAATTGTATTAACCGGAAACATAATACATGTGTGAATATATAGACAAACAGAGTGTCACTAGTATGCCTCTACTTGACTAGCTTGTTAATCAAAGATGGTTATGTTTCCTAACCATGGACAAAGAGTTGTTATTTGATTAATGGGATCACATCATTAGTTGAATGATCTGATTGACATGACCCATTCTGTTAGCTTAGCACCCGATCATTTAGTATGTTGCTATTGCTTTCTTCATGACTTATACATGTTCCTATGACTATGAGATTATGCAACTCCGCTTACGGAGAAACACTTTGGTACTACCAAACGTCACAACGTAATCGGGTGATTATAAAGGAGTACCACAGTGTCTCCAAAGGCGGATGTTGGGTTGGCGATTTGAGATTAGGATTTGTCACTCCGATTGTCGGAGAGGTATCTCTGGCCCTCTCGGTAATGCACATCACTTAAGCCTTGCAAGCATTACAACTAATGAGTTAGCTGTGAGATGATGTATTACGGAACGAGTAAAGAGACTTGCGGTAACGAGATTGAACTAGGTATTGATACCGACGATCGAATCTCGGGCAAGTAACATACCGATGACAAAGGGAACAACGTATGTTGTTATGCGGTCTGACTGATAAAGATCTTCGTAGAATATGTAGGAACCAATATGGGCATCCAGGTCCCGCTATTGGTTATTGACCAGAAACGTGTCTCGGTCATGTCTACATTGTTCTCGAACCGTAGGGTCCGCACGCTTAAGGTTTCGATGACGGTTATATTATGAGTTTATGTATTTTGATGTACCGAAGGAGTTCGGAGTCCCGGATGTGATCACGGACATGACGAGGAGTCTCGAAATGGTCGAGACGTAAAGATCGATATATTGGAGGACTATATTCGGAGTTCGGAAAGGTTCCGAGTGATTCGGTATTTTTTTGAGTACCGGGAGTTACGGGAGAAGTAATGGGCCTTGATGGGCTTTAGTGGGAAGAGGAAAAAGGCTGCTGCGCCCCCTCTCCTCTAGTCCGAATTGACTAGGAAAAGGGGCCGCCACCTTCCTTCTCCTCCTATTCCTTCTCCTTCCTCCCTCTTGATGGACTCCTACTAGGACTTGGAATCCTAGTAGGACTCCACACCTGGCGCGCCAAACCCTTGGCCGCCTCCTCCTCCTCCATCCTTTATATACGGGGCAAGGGCACCCCATAGACACAAAAGTTGATCCTTGAGATCGTTCTTTAGCCGTGTCGCGTGCCCCCTCCACCATAATCCACCTCGGTCATATCGTGGCGGTGCTTAGGCGAAGCCTGCGTCGGTAGAACATCAAGATCGCCACCACGCCGTCTTGACGGAACTCTCCTCCCCGAAGCTCTCTTTGGATTGGAGCCCGAGGAGCGCCACCGAGCTGTACGTGTGTCAAGAACTCGGAGGCGCCGAGTAACGGCGCTGGGATCGGTTGATCGCGAGGAGAACGTCGACTACTTCCTCTACATTGTGATCTCTTCCGCTTCGGTCTACGAGGGTACGTAGACAACACTCTCCCCTCTCGTTGCTATGCATTACCATGATCTTGCGTGTGCGTAGGAAAATTTTGAAATTACTACGCTCCCCAACAAAGGGCATCCGAGCCTAGGTTTTTATGGTTTGTTGTTTTGCACGAGTAGAACACAAGTGAGTTGTGGGCGATACAAGTCATACTACCTACCAGATGTCATATTTTGGTTCAGCGGTATTGTGAGATGAAGCACCGACATTACGCCAGACGCTTACGCGAGACTGGTTTCACCGCTACGAGCACTCGTGCTTAAAGGTGACCGGCGGGTGTCTGCTCTCTCACTTTAGTTGAACCAAGTATGGCTACGCCCGTCCTTGAGAAGGTTAAAACGGAGTCTATTTGACGAAGTATCGCTGTGGTTTTGATGCGTGGGTGAGATTGGTTCTGCTTCAGCCCGTAGCAGCCACGTAAAATTTGCAACAACAAAGTAGAGGACGCCTAACTTGTTTTTGCAGGGCATGTTGTGATGTGATATGGCCAAGACGTGATGCTATATTTTATTGTATGAGATGATCATGTTTTGTAACCTAAGTTATCGGCAATCGGCAGGAGCCATATGGTTGTCGCTTATTGTATGAAATGCAACGCATCGTAATTGCTTTACTTTATCTCTAAGCGGTAGCGATAGTCGTAGAAGCAATAGATGGCGTAAACGACAACGATGCTACGATGAAGATCAAGGTGTCGCGCCGGTGACGATGGTGATCATGATGGTGCTTCGGAGATGGAGATCACAAGCACAAGATGATGATGGCCATATCATATCACTTATATTGATTGCATGTGATGTTTATCCATTATGCATCTTATCTTGCTTTGATTGACGGTAGCATTTTAAGATGATCTCTCACTAAAATTATCAAGAAGTGTTCTCCCTGAGTATGCACCGTTGCCAAAGTTCGTCGTGCCGAGACACCACGTGATGATCGGGTGTGATAAGCTCTACGTCCATCTACAACGGGTGCAAGCCAGTTTTGCACACGCGGAATACTCAGGTTATACTTGACGAGCCTAGCATATGCAGATATGGCCTCGGAACACGGAGACCGAAAGGTCGAGCGTGAATCATATAGTAGATATGATCAACATAAGATGTTCACCATTGAAAACTACTCCATCTCACGTGATGATCGGTTATGGTTTAGTTGATTTGGATCACGTGATCACTTAGATGACTAGAGAGATGTCTGTCTAAGTGGGAGTTCTTAAATAATATGATTAATTGAACTTAAATTTATCATGAACTTAGTCCTGTTAGTATTTTGCAAATTATGTTGTAGATCAATAGCTCGCGTTGTTGCTTTCATATGTTTGTTTTTTGATATGTTCCTAGAGAAAATTGTGTTGAAAAATGTTAGTAGCAATGATGCGGATCCGATCCGTGATCGGAGGTTTATCCTCATTGCTGCACAGAAGAATTATGTCCTTGATGCACCGCTAGGTGACAGACCTATTGCAGGAGCAGATGCAAACGTTATGAACGTTTGGCTAGCTCAATATGATGACTACTTGATAGTTTTTGTGCACCATGCTTTATGGCTTAGAATCGGGATTTCAAAGACGTTTTGAACGTCATGGACCATATGAGATGTTCCAGGAGTTGAAGTTAATATTTCAAGCAAATACCCGAGTTGAGAGATATGAAGTCTCCAACAAGTTCTATAGCTAAAAGATATAGGAGAATCGCTCAACTAGTGAGCATGTGCTCAGATTGTCTGGGTACTACAATCGCTGAATCAAGTGGGAGTTAATCTTCCAGATAAGATAGTGATTGACAGAATTCTCTAGTCACCATCACCAAGTTAGTAGAACTTCGTGATGAACTATAGTATGCAAGGGATGATGAAAATGATTCCCAAGTTTTTCATGATGATGAAATCGATGAAGGTAGAAATCAAGAAAGAACATCAAGTGTTGATGGTTAACAAGACCACTAGTTTCAAGAAAAGAGCAAAGGGATAGAAGGGAACTTCAAAAAGAACGGCAAGCAAGTTGCTGCTCAAGTAAAGAAGCCCAAGTCTGACCTAAGCACGAGACTAAGTGCTTCTACCGCAAAGGACTGGTTATCGAAGCGTAACTACCCCAAGTATTTGGCGGATAAGAAGGATGGCAAAGTAAACAAAGGTATATTTGATATACATGTTATTTATGTGTACTTTACTAGTGTTTATAGCAATCCCTTAGTATTTGGTACTGGTTCAGTTGCTAAGAGTAGTAACTCAGAACGGAAGTTGCAGAATAAACAGAAACTAGTTAAGGGTGAAGTGACGATGTGTGTTGAAAGTAGTTTCAAGATTGATATGATCATCATCGCACACTCCCTATACTTTCGGGATTAGTGTTGAACCTAAATAAATGTTATTTGGTGTTTTGCGTTGAGCATAAATATGATTTGATCATGTTTATTGCAATACGGTTATTCATTTAAGTAAGAGAATAAACTGTTGTTCTGCTTACATGAATAAAACCTTATATGGTTACACACCCAATGAAAATGGTTCATTGGATCTCGATCGTAGTGATACACATATTCATAATATTGAAACTAAAAGATGCAAAGTTAATAATGATAGTGCAACTTATTTGTGGCACCGCCGCTTAGGTCATATTGGTGTAAAGCGATGAAGAAACTCCATGCTGATGGGATTTTGGAATCACTTGATTATGAATCACTTGATGCTTAAGAACCATGCCTCATGGGCAAGATGACTAACACTCGCTTCTCCTAACAATGGAGCGAGCAACCGACTTATTGGAAATAATACATCTTGATGTATGCGATCCAATGAGTGTTAAGGCTCATGGCGGGTATCGTTATTTTCGACCTTCACAGATGATTTGAGTAGATATGGGTATATCTACTTGATGAAACATAAGTCCTAAATAGTTGAAAGGTTCAAAGAATTTTAGAGTGAAGTGGAAAAATCATCGTGACAAGAAAATAAGGTTTCTACGATCTGATTATGGAGACAAATATTTGAGTTATGAGTTTGGTCTTCAATTAAAACAAAGTGGAATAGTTTCACAAATTCATGCCACCGAACACCACATCATAATGGTGTGTCCGAACGCCATAACCGTACTTTATTGGATATAGTACAATCTATGATGTTTCTTACCGATTTACCAATATTGTTTTGGGGTTATGCATTAGAGACAGCTGCATTCACGTTAAAAGGGCACCATCTAAACCGTTGAGACGACAACATATGAACTGTGGTTTAGCAAGAAACCCAAGTTGTCGTTCTTAAAGTTTGGGGCTACGATGCTTATGTGAAAAGTTTCATCCCGATAAGCTCGAACCCAAATCGGAGAAGTGCGCCTTCATAGAATACCCAAAGGAAATTGTTGGGTACACCTTCTATCACAGATCCGAAGGCAAGATATTCGTTGTTAAAATGGATCCTTTCTAGAGAAGGAGTTTCTCTCGAAAGAAGTGAGTGGGAGGAAAGTAGAACTTGATGAGGTAATTGTACCTTCTCCCTTATTGAAAGTAGTTCATCACGTAAATCTGTTCTCGTGACTACTACACCAATTAGTGAGGAAGCTAATGATGATGATCATGTAACTTCGATCAAGTTACTACCGAATCTCGTAGGTAAAATAGAGTGAGATCCGCACTGAGTGGTACGGTAATCCTGTTCGAAGTCATGTAACTAGACCATGATGAACCTACGAACTATGAGGAAGCGATGATGAGCCCAGATTCCGCAAAATGGTTTGAGGCCATGAAATCTGAGATATGATCCATGTATGAGAACAAAGTATGGACTTTGATGGATTTGCCCGATGATCGGCAAACCATAGAAATAAATGGATCTTCAAGAGGAAGACGGACGCTGATAGTAGTGTTACTATCTACAAAGCTAGACTTGTCGAAAAAAGTTTTTTGACAAAGTTCAAGATGTTGAATACAATGAGATTTTCTCACTCGTATCGATGCTTAAAAGTCTGTCCGAATCATGTTAGCAATTGCCGCATTTTATGAAAATCTGGCAAATGGATAAACAAAACTGCATTCCTTAATGGAGTTATTAAAGAAGAGTTGTATGTGATGCAACCAAGAGGTTTTGTCGATCCTAAAGGTGTTAACAAAATGTGCATCTATGGACTGGTGCAAGCATCTCGAGTTGGAATATACGCTTTGATAAGTTGATCAAAGATATAGTTTATACAGCACTTGTAGTGAAGCCTCAGATTTACTAGAAAGTGAGTAGGAGCACTACAACATTTCGATAAGTATATGTGAATGACATATTGTAGATCGGAAATAATGTAGAATTATTCTGCAAAGCATAAAGGAGTGTTTAAAAGGAGTTTTTCAAAGAAAGACCTCGGTGAAGCTGCTTACATATTGAGCATTAAGATCTATGGAGATAGATCAAGACGCTTGATAACTTTTTCAATGAGTACATACCTTGACAAGATTTTGAAGTAGTTCAAAATGGAACAGTCAAAGAAAGAGTTCTTGCCTGTGTTACAAGGTGTGAAATTGAGTAAGACTCAAAACCTGACCACGGCAGAAGATAGAAAGAGAATGAAAGTCATTCCCTATGCCTTGGCCATAGGTTATATAAAGTATGCCATGCTGTGTACCGATCTATTGTATACCCTACACGGAGTTTGGCAAGGAGTACAATAGTGATCTAGGAGTAGATCATCGACAGCGGTCAAAATTATCCTTAGTGGAATAAGGATATGTTTCTCGATTATGGAGGTGACAAAAGGTTCGGTCGTAAAGGGTTACGCCGATGCAAGTTTTGACACCGATCTGGATGACTCTAAGTCTCGATCTAGATACATATTGAAAGTGGGAGCAATTAGCTAGAGTAGCTCCATGCAGAGCATTGTAGACATAGAAAATTGCAAAGTACATAACGGATCTGAAAGACCCGTTGACTAAGATTCTCTCATAAGCAAAACATGATCACACCTTATTACTAATTGGGTGTTAATCACATAGCGATGTGAACTAGATTACTGAATCTAGTAAACCCTTTGGGTGTTGGTCACATGGCGATGTGAACTATGGGTGTTAATCACATGATGATGTGAACTATCGATGTTAATCACATAACGATGTGATCTAGATTATTGACTCTAGTGCAAGTGGGAGATCAAGGAAATATGCCCTAGAGGCAATAATAAAGTTATTATTTATTTCCTTATATCATGATAAATGTTTATTATTCATGCTAGAATTGTATTAACCGGAAACATAATACATGTGTGAATATATAGACAAACAGAGTGTCACTAGTATGCCTCTACTTGACTAGCTTGTTAATCAAAGATGGTTATGTTTCCTAACCATGGACAAAGAGTTGTTATTTGATTAACGGGATCACATCATTAGTTGAATGATCTGATTGACATGACCCATTCTGTTAGCTTAGCACCCGATCATTTAGTATGTTGCTATTGCTTTCTTCATGACTTATACATGTTCCTATGACTATGAGATTATGCAACTCCCGTTTATCGGAGGAACACTTTGGGTACTACCAAACGCCACAACGTAATCGGGTGATTATAAAGGAGTACTACAGTGTCTCCAAAGGCGATGTTGGGTTGGCGATTTCGAGATTAGGATTTGTCACTCCGATTGCTCTGGAGAGGTATCTCTGGGCCCTCTCGGTAATGCACATCACTTAAGCCTTGCAAGCATTACAACTAATGAGTTAGCTGTGAGATGATGTATTACGGAACGAGTAAAGAGACTTGCCGGTAACGAGATTGAACTAGGTATTGGATACCGACGATCGAATCTCGGGCAAGTAACATACCGATGACAAAGGGAACAACGATGTTGTTATGCGGTCCGACCGATAAAGATCTTCAGAGAATATGTAGGAACCAATATGGGCATCCAGGTCCCGCTATTGGTTATTGACCGAAACGTGTCTCGGTCATGTCTACATTGTTCTCGAACCGTAGGGTCCGCACGCTTAAGGTTTCGATGACGGTTATATTATGAGTTTATGTATTTTGATGTACCGAAGGAGTTCGGAGTCCCGGATGTGATCACGGACATGACGAGGAGTCTCGAAATGGTCGAGACGTAAAGATCGATATATTGGAGGACTATATTCGGAGTTCGGAAAGGTTCCGAGTGATTCGGGTATTTTTCGGAGTACCGGGGAGTTACGGGAGAAGTAATGGGCCTTGATGGGCTTTAGTGGGAAGAGTGTTGGAAATATGCCCTAGAGGCAATAATAAAAGTATTATTATATTTCAATGTTCATGATAATTGTCTTTTGTTCATGCTATAACTGTGTTATCCGGAAATCGTAATACACGTGTGAACACTTAGACTCCAATATGTCCGTAGTGAGCCTCTAGTTGACTAGCCTGTTGTGACCAATAGATGGTCATGGTTTCCTGACTATGGACATTGGATGTCGTTGATAACGGGATCACATCATTAGGAGAATGATGTGATGGAAAAGACCCAATCCTAAGCATAGCATAAAAGATCGTATAGTTCGTTTGCTAGAAGCTTTGCCAATGTCAAGTATCTCTTCCTTCGACCATGAGATCGTGTAACTCCGGTTACCGTAGGAGTGCCTTGGTGTATCAAACGTCACAACGAATCGGGTGACTATAAAGGTACATTACGTATCTCTCGAAAGTATCTGCGGTTGACATCGATCGAGATCGGATTTGTCACTCCGTATGACGGAGAGGTATCTCTGGGCCCACTCGGTAATGCATCATCATAATGAGCTCAATGTGACCAAGGTGTTGGTCACGGGATCATGCATTACGGTACGAGTAAAAGTGACTTGCCGGTAACGAGACTGAACAAGGTATTGGGATACCGACGATCGAAGTCTCGCAAGTAACGCATCGATTGACAAAGGGAATTGCATACGTGGTTTGATCGAATCCTCGACATCGTGGTTCAACCGATGAAATCATCGAGGAGCATGTGGGAGCCAACATGGGTATCCGCACCCGCTGTTGGTTATTGCCCGAGTCGCCTCGGTCATGTTCTGCGTGTCTCCGAACCCGTAGGGTCTACACACTTAAGGTTCGATGATGCTAGGGTTAGTAGGAAGACAAGTATGTGAATACGAATGTTGTTCGAGTCCCGGATGAGATCCCAAGGTCACGAGGAGTTCGGAAGGGTCCGGAGGTAAAGAATAATATATAGGAAGTGGTGTTTTGGCCATCGGGAAAGTTCCGGTCTCCCTAGTAAATCACGGACCACCTAAGGGTCTCGGGGTCCATCGGTGGGGCCACCTATCCCGGAGGGCCCCATGGGCTGAAGTGGGAGGGGAACCAGCCCATAGTGGGCTGGTGTGCCCCCCTAGGCCCACCCCCTGCGCCTAGGGTTGAAACCCTAGGGGTGGGGGGGCGCCCCACTTGGCTTGGGGGGCACTCCACCCCCCTTGGCCGCCGCCCACCTGGAGATTGGATCTCCAGGGGCCGGCCACCCCCCCAGGGCGCCTATATAAAGGGGGGGAGGGAGGGGGCTGCTGTACCCATCTCCAAGGCGTAGCCCCTCCCCTCCCCAACACTTTTCCTCCTCCGTAAGAGCTCGGCGAAGCCTCGCCGAGATCGCTTCTCCACCATCACCACGCCGTCGTCGTCAGCCGGTGGAGCTGTCTTCCTCAACCTCTCCTTCCTCCTTGCTGGATCAAGACGGAGGAGACGCCGCCGTCCCCGCACGTGTGTTGAACGCGAGGTGCTGTCCGCTCAGCACTTGGACATCGGTGATCTGAATCACGCTCGAGTACGACTCCATCATCACCTTGCAAGCTTCCGCACGCGATCTACAAGTGGTATGTAGATGCAAACTCTCTCCGCTACTCGTTGCTTAGATGAACTCATAGATGGATCTTGGTGAAGCCGTAGGAAAAATTTTAATTTTCGCAACGCTCCCCAACAAAGGCATCATGAGCTAGGTCTATGCGTAGTTCTCTAATGCACGAGTAGAACACAATTTGTTGTGGGCGCTGATCTTGTCATCTTACTTGCCTCTACTAGTCTTTTCTTGCTCAACGGTATTGTGGGATGAAGCGGCCCGACCAAACTTACACGCGCTTACGTGAGACCGGTTCCACCGATCGACATGCACTAGTTGCATAAGGTGGCTGGCGGGTGTCTGCTCTCCCACTTTAGTTGGAGCGGATTCGATGAACAAGGCCCTTATGAAGGGTAAATAGAAGTTGACAAAATCACGCTGTGGTGATTCGAGGTAAGAAAACGTTCATGCTAGAACCCAATCGCAGCTACGTAAAAGATGCAACAACAATTAGAGGACGCCTAACTTGTTTTTGCAGCGATTGATCATGTGATGTGATATGGCCGAAGTTGTGATGAATGATGAATTGTGATGTATGAGATCATGTTCTTGTAATAGGATTCACGACTTGCATGTCGATGAGTATGACAACCGCAGGAGCCATAGGAGTTGTCTTTATTTTTTGTATGACCTGCGTGTCATTGAAGAACGCCATGTAAACTACTTTACTTCATTACTAAACGCGTTAGTCATAGAAGTAGAAGTAGTCGTTGGCGTGACAACTTCATGAAGACACGATGATGGAGATCATGATGATGGAGATCATGGTGTCAAGCCGGTGACAAGATGATCATGGAGCCCAAGATGGAGATCAATGGAGCTTTATGATATTGGCCATATCATGTCACAACTATATAATTGCATGTGATGTTTATTATGTTTATGCATCTTGTTTACTTAGGACGACGTTAGTAAATAAGATGATCCTTACAAAATTTCAAGAAGTGTTCTCCCTAACGTGCACCGCTGCTACAGTTCGTCGCTTCTAAGCACCACGTGATGATCGGGTGTGATGGATCCTTACGCTCACATACAACGGGTGTAAGACAGTTTTACACAAATAAAACACTTAGGGTTAACTTGACGAGCCTAGCATGTACGCACATGGCCTCGAACACGGAGACCGAAAGGTCGAACACGAGTCGTATGGAAGATACGATCAACATGAAGATGTTCTCCGATGATGACTAGTCCGTCTCACGTGATGATCGGACACGGCTAGTCGACTCGATCGTGTAACACTTAGATGACTAGAGGGATGTCTAATCTAAGTGGGAGTTCATAATTTTGATTAGAACTTTATTATCATGAACTTAGTCTAAAACCTTGCAAATATGTCTTGTAGATCAATGGCCAACGCTAATGTCAACATGAACTTCAACGCTCCTAGAGAAAACCAAGCTGAAAGATGATGGCAACAACTATACGGATCGGGTCCGAACCCGAGGATCATCCTCATAGCTGCCAAGAAACAAGATGTCCTAGAAGCACCGTTAGGTGACCCACCTGTTCTCCCAAAGACTGCAAGACGATTTGAACGCTTGGCACTCGCTCGATGATTACTCCTCGCTCAAGGCGGCATGCTCTACAGCTTAGAACCGGGCTCCAAAAGCGCTTTTGAGCATCACGGAGCATATGAGATGTTCAAGAGCTGAAACTAGTTTTCCAAGCTCATGCCCGGTCGAGAGATATGATGTCTCCGACAAGTTCTACAGCTTGTAAGATGGAGGAAAACAGTTACACGGTGAGCACATCCTCAAGATGTCCAGGTTGCACAACCGATGACCCAAATGAACATTAACCTCCCTGATGAGGAGGTCATTGACAGAATCCTCCGCCGCTTCCACCAAGCTACAAGAGCTTTGTGATGAACTACAACATGCAGGGATGGTGAAGACCATTCTGAAGTGTACTCAATCTCAAGAAGTCAGAGGCTGAAATCAAGAAAGAACATCAAGTGTTGATGGTCAATAAGACCACTAAGTTCAAGAAGGGCAAGGGAAGAAGAACTTCAAGAAGGACGGCAAAGATGTTGCCGCCGCCGTAAGCCAGCTTGCCGGAAGAAGTCAAAGAATGGACCCAAGCCCGAGACCGAGTGCTTTTATTGCAAGGAAGGGTCACCGAAGCGGAACTGCCCCAAATACTTAGCGGATAAGAAGGCCGCAACACCAAAGGTATATTTGATATACATGTAATTGATGTGTACCTTACCAAGACTCGTAGTAACTCCCGGGTATTTGATACCGTGCCGTTGCTCATATTTGTAACTCACAGCAGAGCTGCGGAATAAACGGAGATCGGCGAAGGGCGAGGTGACGATCTTGCGTCGGGAATGGTTCCAGAGTCGATGTGATCGCCGCCGCACGCTGCCTCTACATTTACCCACGGGATTAGTTTTGAACCTTAATAATTGTTATTTAGTGCCAAGTTTGAGCATGAACATTGTATCCGGATCTCGCTTGATACGAGATGGCTACTCATTTAAGTCTGAGAATAATGGTTGTTCGATTTATATGAGAGATATGTTTTATGGTCATGTCTCCGATGGTCAATGGTTTATTCTTAATGAATCTCGAGCGTAATATTACACATGTTCATAGTGTGGATGCAAAAGATGTAAAGTTGATAACGATAGTCCCACATACTTGTGGCAATCGCCGCCTTGGTCACATTGGTGTCAAGCGCATGAAGAAGCTCCATGCTTGATGGACTTTAGAGTCTCTTGATTATGAATCGCTTGACACATGCTAACCTTGCCTCTTAGGCAAATGACCAAGACTCCGCTTCTCGGAACAATGGAGCGAGCAACCAACTTGTTGGAAATCATACATACCGATGTGTGCGTCCAATGAGCGTTGAGGCTCATGGAGGATATCGTTATGTTATCACTCTCACCGA
Source organism: Aegilops speltoides (assembly GCA_021437245.1). Lineage (NCBI taxonomy): Eukaryota > Viridiplantae > Streptophyta > Magnoliopsida > Poales > Poaceae > Aegilops > Aegilops speltoides. The sequence goes on from CM038141.1 coordinate 282,817,766, forward strand.
TGACTTGAGTAGATATGGGTATGTCTACTTAATGAAACACAAGTCCGAGACCTTTGAAAAGTTCAAGGAATTTCAGAATAAGGTGGAGAATCAACGTGACCGAAAGATAAAGTTCCTACGATCGATCGTGGAGGAGAATACTTAAGTCACGAATTTGGCACACACTTAAAGAAATGTGGAATCGTTTCACAACTCACGCCGCTGGAACACCTCAAATAAACGGTGTGTCCGAACATCGTAATCGCACTCTATTGGATATGGTGCGGTCTATGATGTCTCTTACCGATTTACCGCTATCATTTTGGGGATACGCCTAGAGACAGCTACATTCACTTTAAATAGGGCACCGCCTAAATCCGCTGAGACGACACCGTATGAATTATGGTTTGGGAAGAAACCTAAGCTGTCGTTTCTAAAAGTTTGGGGATGCGATGCTTATGTCAAGAAACTTCAACCTGAAAAGCTCGAACCCAAGTCGGAAAAATGCGTATTCATAGGATACCCTAAGGAAACTGTCGGGTATACCTTCTACTTAAGATCCGAAGGCAAGATCTTTGTTGCCAAGAACGGATGCTTTTTGGAAAAAGAGTTTCTCTCGAAAGAAGTAAGTGGGAGGAAAGTAGAACTCGATGAAGTACTACCTCTCGAACGGAAAGTGGTGCAGCGCAGGAAACCGTTCCTGTAATGCCCACACCAATCAAGAGGAAACCAATGATGATGATCAAGGTACTTGGATCAAGTTGCTACTAAACTTCAGAGGTCCACAGGACACGCCCGCACTGCAGTGGTACGGCAACCCTGTCCCGTAAATCATGTTGTTAGACAACGATGAACCTTCAACTATGAAGAAGCGATGGCGGGCCCGGATTCCAACAAATGGCTTGAAGCCATGAAATCCGAGATAGAATCCATGTATGAAAACAAAGTATGGACTTTGACAGACTTGCCCGATGATCGGCGAGCGATAGAAAATAAATGGATTTTTAAGAAGAAGACGGACGCGATGGTAATGTTACCATCTATAAAGCTCGACTTGTCGCTAAGGGTTATCGACAAGTTCAAGGGATTGACTACGACGAGACGTTCTCTCCGTGAGCGAAGCTGAAGTCCGTCCAATCATGTTAGCAATTGCCGCATACTATGATTATGAGATATGGCGATGGACGCCAAAACGGCATTCCTTAACGGACATCTTAAGGAAGAGCTGATATGATGCAGCCGGAAGGTTTTGTCGATCCTCGAACGCTAACAAAGTATGCAAGCTCCAATGATCCATTTATGGACTGGTGCAAGCATCTCGGAGTTGGAACATTCGCTTTGATGAGATGATCAAAGCGTTAGTTTATGCACTTATGGAGAAGCCTCATGTTTACAAGAAAGTGAGTGGGAGCTCAGTAGCATTTCTCCTATTATATGTAGATGACATACTCTTGATGGGAAATGATACAAAACTTCGACAGCATTAAGGCCTACTTGAACAAGTGTTTTTCAATGAAGGACCTTGGAGAAGCTGCTTATATATTAGGCATCAAAATCTATAGAGATAGATCGAGACGCCTCATAGGTCTTTCACAAAGCACATACCTTGATAAGATTTTGAAGAGGTTCAAAATGGATCAGTCCAAGAAAGGGTTCTTGCCTATGTTACAAGGTGTGAGATTGAGCTCACTCGACCACCCACCACGGCAAAAGATAAAGAAGAGATGAGTGTCATCCCCTATGCTTCAGCCATAGGATCTATTATGTATGCCATGCTGTGTACCACACCCGATGTAAACTTTGCCGTAAGTTTGGTTGCAAGATACCAAAGTAATCCCGGCGAGGAACACTGGACAGCAGTCAAGAATATCCTGAAGTACCTGAAAAGGACAAAGGACATGTTTCTCGTTTATGGAGGAGCGAAGAGCTCGTCAGAAGGGTTACGCCGACGCTTAGCTTCGACTCAGATCCGATGACTCTAAGTCACAAACCGGATACGTGTATATGTTGAATGGTGGAGCAAGAAGCTGGTGTAGCCGCAAGCGAGCGTCGTGGCGGGATCTACGTGTGAAGCGGAGTACATGGCAGCCTCGAGGCAGCGCATGAAGTGATTTGGGTGAAGGAGTTCATCACCGACCTAGGAGTCATACCCAATGCGTCGGGCCGATCAAACTCTTCTGTGACAACACCGAGCTATTGCCCTTGCCAAGGAGCCCAGGTTTCACAAGAAGACCGAGCACATCAAGCGCCGTTTCAACTCCATCCGTGAAAATGTTCAAGATGGAGACATAGAGATTTGCAAAGTGCACACGGATCCAATGTCGCAGATCCGCTGACTAAACCTCTCTCGCGTGCAAAACATGATCAACACCGTAACTCTATGGGTGTTTGATTCATCACAATGTAACTAGATTAGTGACTCTAGTGCAAGTGGGAGATGTTGGAAATATGCCCTAGAGGCAATAATAAAAGTATTATTATATTTCAATGTTCATGATAATTGTCTTTTGTTCATGCTATAACCGTGTTATCCGGAAATCGTAATACACGTGTGAACACTTAGACTCCAATATGTCCCTAGTGAGCCTCTAGTTGACTAGCCCGTTGTGATCAATAGATGGTCATGGTTTCCTGATTATGGACATTGGATGTCGTTGATAACGGGATCACATCATTAGGAGAATGATGTGATGGACAAGACCCAATCCTAAGCATAGCATAAAAGATCGATAGTTCGCTTGCTAGAAGCTTTGCCAATGTCAAGTATCTCTTCCTTCGACCATGAGATCGTAACTCCGGTTACCGTAGGAGTGCCTTGGGTGCATCAAACGTCACAACGTAACTAGGTGACTATAAAGGTACATTACGGTATCTCCGAAAGTATCTCTGGGTTGACACGGATCGAGATCGATTTGTCACTCCGCATGACGGAGAGGTATCTCTGCCCACTCGGTAATGCATCATCATAATGAGCTCAATGTGACCAAGGTGTTGGTCACGGATCATGCATTACGGTATGAGTAAAGTGACTTGCCGTAACGAGACCGAACAAGGTATTGGGATACCGACGATCGAGTCTCGCAAGTAACGCATCGATTGACAAAGGGAATTGCATATGTGGTTTGATCGAATCCTCGACATCGTGGTTCAACCGATGAAATCATCGAGGAGCATGTAGGAGCCAACATGGGTATCCAGACCCCGCTGTTGGTTATTGCCCGAGAGTCGTCTCGGTCATGTCTGCGTGTCTCCCGAACCCGTAGGGTCTACACACTTAAGGTTCGGTGACGCTAGGGTTAGTAGGAAGACAAGTATGTGAATACCGAATGTTGTTCGGAGTCCCGGATGAGATCCCTGGACGTCACGAGGAGTTCCTAAGGGTCCGGAGGTAAAGAATAATATATAGGAAGTGGTGTTTCGCCATCGGGAAAGTTCCGGTCTCCCAAAAGCACGGACCACCGGAAGGGTCCCGGGGTCCACCGGTGGGGCTACCTATCCTGAGGGCCCCATGGGCTGAAGTGGGAGGAACCAGCCCATAGTGGGCTGGTGCGCCTCAGGCCCACCCCGCGCCTAGGGTTGAAACCCTAGGGGGGGGCGCCCACTTGGCTTGGGGGCACTCCACCCCTTTGCCCGCCCCGGAGATTGGATCTCGGGGCCGCCACCTGGGGCCTATATAAAGGGGGAGGGAGGGGCTGTTGTACCCATCTCCAAGGCGCAGCCCTCCCTCCCCAACACTTTCCTCCTCCGTAAGAGCTCGGAAGCCACGCCGAGTATCGCTTCTCCACCATCACCACGCCGTCGGCTGCCGGTGGAGCTGTCTTCCTCAACCTCTCCTTCCTCCTTGCTGGATCAAGACGGAGGAGACGCCGCCGTCCCGTGGGTGTGTTGAACGCGGAGGTGCTGTCCGCTCAAAGACTTGGACATCGATGATCTGAATCACGCTCGAGTACGACTCCATCATCACCTTGCAAGCTTCCGCACGCGATCTACAAGTGGTATGTAGATGCAAACTCTCTCCGCTACTCGCTGCTTAGATGAACTCATAGATGGATCTTGGTGAAGCCGTAGGAAAAATTTTAATTTTCTGCAACGTTCCCCAACAAAGAGGAAAAAGGCTGCTTGCCCCTCTCCTCTAGTCCGAATGGACTAGGGAAAGGGGCCCACCTTCCTTCTCCTCCTATTCCTTCTCCTTCCTCCCTCTTGATGGACTCCTACTAGGACTTGGAATCCTAGTAGGACTCCACCTCTAGCGCCCAAACCCTTGGCCAGCCTCCTTCTCCTCCATCCTTTATATACGGGGCAAGGGCACCCCATTGACACACAAGTTGATCCTTGAGATCGCTCTTAGCCGTGTCGGTGCTCCCTCCACCATAATCCACCTCGGTCATATCGTGGCGGTGCTTAGGCGAAGCCTGCGTCGGTAGAACATCAAGATCGTCACCACGCCGTCGTCTTGACGGAACTCTCCCTCCCCGGCTCTCACCGATTGGAGCCCGAGGAGCGCCACCGAGCTGTACGTGTGTCAAGAACTCGAAGGCGCCGAGTAACGGGCGCTGGGATCGGTTGGATCGCGAGGAGAACGTCGACTACTTCCTCTACGCCAGATCGCTTCGCGCTTGGTCTCACGAGGGCGTGAGACAACACTCTCCCTCTCGTTGCTATGCATCACCATGATCTTGCGTGTGCGTAGGAAAATTTTGAAATTACTACGTTCCCCAACACTATGTTTGATTCTATATCCGGTCAGTTGATTTACATAGTTTGATCGACGTTGCATGATTTAGTATGAATAGAGGGTTCGAATATGAGATACACGGATATGAACGACGCGATTTGAGAGGTGCCCGGTTAGTGCCCACGGACGCCTGGGTGCGTCCACGGGAGTGCATTATACAAAGGCATCATTTGCTTCAAACAGGTACACCAACGAGCCGGGAGAAAAAGGATGAGCTTCACCCTCGAGCTGAATTACCCATCATTATTCGTGCTCTATCATATCGATGTTGCTCTGCGTCCGCTATTGTTGCAATGAAACCCTCTCCAAATTGTTAACTACAATCTGTACTTTCTCCATAGCACAACTTCTACTACCACCTTTGTGTTTTAGGGCCTGTTCGGAGACTCTCCACTCCCCAAGTCCGCTCCGGGAGTTGGTGGAGGTGTAGCTAAAACTGACGGAGCGGAGAAAAGGGAGCTCCACAGATTCTGAGATTTAAGGAGCTGGAAGACTACCGAACACCTCCTTAGTAGATCATTATGTACGGTCAGCAGGTTTCTTGATCTCGGTATGCAACTTTTTGAAAACAAATGTTAATTTTGACCAACTTCTTTGATTTTGCCGATATCTTCTTGGTCCGTATGTTGTGTTCGCACACAAACACATCGCAGTGCACATGCATTTTAGATGAAGAAACATAGCTCGTTGTGCCGTGTCAAATACATCTTGTTTGTTCGTGGGAAGTGGGGCTCCTTCGCTTCCCTGAAGCCATGTTAGAAAAACGACCGGCATAAGGTATCGCCTTCACATGACAAAAGACAGATTGACTCCATAGGCTTCTTCCTCTCCAAGGTATGCACCTCATCAGCATTAGATGTTGTTTACTCCCTCCCTGGCTAAGTGTCCAAGATATACGCATCTCGACAAGATAACGTTGTTTACGCGCTCCACAAACCAATCTTGGAATCACTCAGCCTGGTCAAACATTGTGAACATTGGAGTTGTCACCCGAAGACTTCCTGCGTCTGCAACCAGTTAAACAATCAGAGCACAATATATATACGGCTCCTCTTGCTCTGATAAACAGAGGAAGAACAAACACAATACAGCTAAACAGATTCCAACACGACTTGATAGTATCGTGCTCGCAGAAGATGGCCGGAGGAGGCGATGAGCTGAAGCTACTCGGCATGTTCGCGAGCCCGTTCGTCATGCGAGCGAAGCTGGCGCTCAGCTTCAAGGGCCTAAGCTTCGAGGACGTCGAGGAAGACCTCGCCAGCAAGAGCAAGCTCCTCCTCGAGTCCAACCCGGCGGAGAAGAAGGTGCCCGTGCTCATCCACAACGGCAAGCCCGTCTGCGACTCGCGTGTCATCGTGCAGTACATCGACGAGGCCTTCAGCGGCAACGGCACGTCTCTCCTCCCGGCCGACCCATACGAGCGCGCCGTCGCTCGCTTTTGGGCCGCCTACGTCGACGACAAGGTACTATGCCATGTCCTAGGTTAACAGCGCCGCCGTGCCCTGTATCTGTGTCGGAGGTTGCTTATTGGCTGACGAGATGTGTGCGTGCGCGCGCAGCTCTTGGCGTCTTGGCTGCAGGCCGCGAGGGGCAAGACGGACGAGGAGAAGGCGGAGGGCCTGAAGCAGACGCTCGTGGCGGTGGAGACCATGGAGGCGGCCTTCAAGACATGCTCCATGGGGAAGCCTTTCTTCGGCGGCGACAGGGTTGGGTACCTGGACGTGACGCTCGGGGGCTTGGTCGTCTGGGTGCACGCCGGCGCGGCGCTGTATGGCATGCGGCTTTTCGACGACGCCAAGAGCCCTCTCCTGGCGGCGTGGATGGAGCGCTTCGGCGCGCTGGACGCGGCCAAGGCTGTCCTGCCGGCCGTCGACAGAGTGGTCGAATTCGCCAAGATGAGACAGGCGCAGGCTGCGGCACCGGCCACGGCAGGAGGCAACTAAGCTGCCCATAACCACGCGTTTAAACATCAGCAGCTCGGAGTCTGCAATGCTACGTTGCCAACACCAGGGCGTGTTGCTGATTGTTGTATTGGTTCCGTTGCTCTTACAAATAAAAATTTCTTAGCAATCGCCAAAATCGGCCGAGAAACCGACACCGACGACGCGCATTTATGCACCCCAACACTTCATCTCATCGGAATCTCCTCTCCATCCTCCTCCTTTGCACTGCATCTATCATAGTGCTTGCGGTGAAGCTATGTGATACAGCCTTTCCACGAAGATGAAGCACGCCGTGGGCCGCCACCTGGCAAAGCTGTCGTGCTAGGCGGATCACGGTCGGCTCGCCCGAGGTCTCCGACGCTGAGGACGACACCACGATAGAGACGAGCTCTGACAACACTGCCTCGGTTCCCGCGCCTTCTGTGCACGCCGACTTAAAAAGGAGCAAGCGCAGGCGCACTACAATGCCGTCATGGTGGAGGTGCAGCCGGCGACGACACCTCTGTCAATGTTCTAGCAAGCGCGGGAGAAACAACGGTACAACATGTTCCTCCTGAAGAAGCACCGGCTGGCGGAGGGCCGGATCTACATTAAGCGGGTGAACGAGGAGGTCGTGGCGACTATGGCCGCAGCGAGCCCCAACTTCATCGCTGAGCGGCGTGCCATCTGCAATGTCATTCGTGCTCAAGTCGCCGCTCGCCAGGAAGTGGCCGCCGCAGAGGTGCAGCTACAGGTGATCGTGGAGAAGAACAATGCCAGCTGCACCTCCTACGCGCCGTCGATGAACCATCAGTCGGCCCGGTGGGATGACGACAACGTTGTCGCCATCACTTTCATTGTGGACCTCACGTCCACCAGCGACGGACAGGTCGCGGACTCCTCCGAGGATGAGTAGGCCATGGCAGGCGGCGGCGCCTTATGTCCCATATGGGCCCGGTCCGTCTCCCCTGTTCTGCTCTTTCTCGTTAAAGACTGCACCTTCATTTCATCGGTGTTATCGCCGGTACCCGTGGAGTCAGCGATGGAGGACGACATGGGCTTGGGCGCTGGGCACCGCCGTCGTAGGATAAGTTCAAGGTCGGGCTTTGTTTCTCTTTTAAATGTTTGAAATGTAATGAAAATCCGTTGTGTTTGTATGGAATCCATCATATTTATATGGAATCTGGCCTTGTTTGCACGAATTTCATCCGGTTTTGAACAAGAGTTTAAAACGTATGCGGCTAGGAGAAAATTTGTGGGTGATACCCTTAAACTAACTATTCACACCGTTTGTATTTGTAACTTTTTTTTTTCTTTGTCAAGAAGTCAGGGGCCCTCGATGTTGGCCACCCGTAGGACTAGGAGGCCCCCCCGCGCCGCCCATTGCCGCCGCCGCGTCGGATCTGGGAGAGCAGCCCCTCACCAGAACCAGAAGATGGCGCCTGGTTAGAGCTTGGAAGTTTCCTTGGATTAATCCAGATGAAGATTGAAGTACCCATTGAACGTTCCAACGCCGCTATGTAGGGATGGAAAACATATTGAACTCCCAAAATGTGGCTGAGCACCGTTGTGCAAGAAAACACAGGTCATGCACGAGAGCGCGACCACATGCTTAGGAGAAAAGTCGTCGGCACAAGCATCATGGATGACGCATCGATCCTTTATATATTCCGCACTCCACACTAACCACAGAATCACACGGAACCTTGAGGCACACCCACCCCACGGGAGAAAATGGCAGACACAGGAGACGAGCTGAAGCTGCTGGGCATGTGGGCGAGCCCGTACGTGGTCAGGGTGCAGCTCGCGCTCCGCCTCAAGGGCGTGAGCTACGAGTACGTGGAGGAGGACCTCGCCAACAAGAGCGAGCTCTTCCTCCGCTCCAACCCGGTGCACAAGACGGTCCCGATCCTCATCCACAACGGCAAGCCCGTCTGCGAGTCCCAGGTCATCCTGCAGTACATCGACGAGGCCTTCCCCTCTGTCGGCCCGGCCCTCCTCCCAGCCGACCCCCATGAGCGCGCGGTGGCCCGCTTCTGGGCCGCCTACGTCGACGACAAGGTGCTGCCGCCGTGGGGAATGCTCTTGAGGGCAAAGACGGACGAGGAGAGGACGGAGTGGACGAGGCAGACGGTGGCGGCCGTGGGTCATCTGGAGGAAGGCCTCAGGGAGTGCTCCAAGGGGAAGGGCTTCTTCGGCGGCGATTGTGTCGGGTACGTCGACGTCCTGCTCGGCAGTATGGTGCCGTGGGTGCGCGCGACCGAGAGGCTCTCCGGTGACAAGTTAGTTGACGCCGGCAAGGCCCCGCTGCTGGCGGCATGGATGGAGCGCTTAGCGGAGCTCGACGCGGCCAAGGCGGTCTTCCAGGACGTCGACAGGGTGGTTGAGTACGCCGGGGGAATACAGGCCCGGCTTTCCGCCGCGGCTGCAAGCACCCAATAAAGCGGCATGGCGGCCTGGTGAGCAGCTGATGCAAGGAGAAAATAGCCTAGTGTGGAGTTAGCTGGATTTATTAAAATGGTCACGTTTCTGTTTCTTTTTCTCGAATAACATGCAAGTATGTGATATTACCAGTTTAAAAACTTGTGTGGTCATCGTGAGTCCGTGACACCTCCTCTTTTTCTTTGACATTTACATTTATGTCCTTGGTTGTGTCACATTAGTCGGGTTTGTCTTTTACTTTTTTAGGTTGCTTAACTTTGCCATTGAAAGCTTATGTTTTTGTTTTTTCGTCACGGTTTCGTCCACTGAAGTGCCTGAAAAAGTGTGAAAAAAGATCCACTAAATTGTACACGTACCCAATTCTATATGGAAAAAATTAAGCTCAGTTGGACCAAAAGTTTGGGAGATATTGATAGATCTACTTGCCCAACAGTCGTGTTTAGGATTTTTGAGACGCGTGCACTTACAGGCGAGGACCAGCCATTGAAAATGTACCTCAATATTGAAATAGACCTAGTTGCAATGACTTACATCAATATGTGTATTTCGGTTTGTGGAATTCCCTCTCTTAGAACTAACACTTCCTCCGATTTACTACCAGAAGCCCTTGTTGAGTCGATCCCCTCGTCGGTGGCCGCTCGGAATCCTGTGGAGACAGAGAGATATATTTTATTTTCTTTTTATTGGTGCGCTCCATATGTGTGGGACTTGGCTTTAGAGAGAGATGTTTTTTTTGGGGTGGGTCCGGGCATAACCCATCTGACAGTTATCGAGGATATTTTAGGCCAAGGCAACCAGACGGATTTGATACTGGGCACCAAAAGCATAATAGCACATCGGTTCTGAGGAGACAAAACATAGTCTTCAAAACCAAAGGCAAATCTAACTAATTGTGTGACATAATTAATGGTAGCAATGCAATTGTCCCTTTTTCTAAACCTTCTCCGGTCTTCTCAGTAAATACATTATAGTTGTTAATAAATGATAATATTTCTGAAGAAATTCTTACGGTTTCATGATCGTGAGTGAGCCCGAGAAAAAATGTTAGTTCACGGGTGAGTCCGAAAAAAATGTTCTGCGAGTAGATTGAACCAAGAATGTTACCCCACACGTTGCAAAAGCCTTGTCCATTGCCGATTAACAAACATTGTATTTTTAACTGTCAGAGAGATAAGTTGTTTTTAAGAAAAATAAGGTTAAGGGGGAAGTTCCCACCCTTAACTTTAGTTACTAGGTAGGTGGAGAGTTTTGAACCTAGATGGCATGAATGAAAACATAGCTCACTCGTCATTGCGCTAGGAGGCTCTCTCCAACATAAGTTATTTAACATATGACACACTCTTATACCCTCACAAAGCATTGATGTTTAGTGCGTGCGGAGGGAAACTAAACTCCCAAATACATATATACGTACATAAGTGATCAGCTTGATTTCGCTATGCTTCGGTAGTCGATACTCCGTCGCACTGGTTGAAGCGTTTCACTTGGCACTCGCTGCCGCCGCAGCAACAGCAGCACGATAAGCCTGGCGCTTCTTGGCGTACTCCATCACCACGTTTGTGTCAGGTACCACCTCCTTCGCCGCGTCGGTCTCAGCGAACCATTTCGCCCAGGCCACTAAGAGCGGAGTCTTGCCGGTGTCGAGGAACACCACGCAAAACATCTTGCACTGCGCCTTGAGCCAGTGCAACTGGCATCCGACCGCGAGATCGAGGTACCCGATGGAGTCCCCGACAAAGAAGGCCTTTCCGTTCGAGTGCTTGGCAAATGCCTCCTCAAGTTGCTCTAGCACCGCAAGTGTCTCGCTAACCTTCTCCATCCTCTCCACCTCCGTCGTCGCTCTATTAATGCCGACATAAGCGGAGAATAGCTGCAAGGCGACCATGTGACAATTTAACGATGTAGGCGGGAATGACACAAACTTAGTTGTCGACGCAGGCACAATCCAGAAGACAAGGAAGAGTGAACTAAGGTATGGAAAAACACAAACCTTGTCATCGACGTAGGCGGCCCAGAAGCGGGCGGTGGCGCGCTCGTAGGGGTCGACAGGGAGGATCAACGGCCCCATGGCAGCCCAGACTTCGTCGATGTACTGCACGATGGCCGACGAATCGAGTATGATCTTGCCATCGTGGATGAGTACGGGCACCTTCTTTTCCACCGGGTTGGACTTGAGGAGGAGCTCACTCTTGTTGAAGAGGTCCTGTTCGATATACTCGTAGCTCAAGCCCTTCATGTGGAGCGCCATGCGAACACGAACTACAAATGGGCTCACCGACAAGCCAAGCAACTTCAGGTCTCCTTCAGCTGCCATTGTTGTCTTCCGTCTCTTTGTTCTTCTGTGGTTCAATGTGCTGAAATCAATGCGAGAAGAACATTGTACTTGGATGTTTATATAGCAGGTATTTGCGTGTTTATGTGCATCACCGGTGACGTATCATGCATTTAAATCGTAGCAATTGGTCAACACTTCTCCACGGAGTGGTGTGAGAGAAGTTGGTGATTGCATGTCACTGATTTTCACTTTTCTTCCACAAACGGGCTCGCCACCCGTTCTTACCAGCTTCACATCTGCGATTAGCCATTGTTTTTAGAGAAAAGGCAGGAGCCCGACTTTATAAATAAAGCCACCAGGCAGAGTTACAGCACCAGCAACCGACATCTAAACAAAGTTAAAACACCAAGGAAGTTAAGTAGCATTACAAGGCCACCAGCCTCACATGGCACGCAGGCCAGCATAGAACTAGATACCACCAAAAGAGACGATCAGGAAGCCGTCCTCAAAGATCGCCGAAGAAGGGCAGACGCCGTAGATTTCATCTTGGATAGCATGGCGTCGAAAGCCTGGAGGTCCCCATCTTTAGTCAATAATCTCCATTGCTGCAAAAAACCATTGGCTTTAAATAAGCAATTGACAGGGTTAGCCGGAAAGATACGCTCAATCGAGAACTTATTCCTAGTTGTCCACAACGACCACCCTATCGCAGCCCAGCCAACTAAGAAAACCCTTTTAGATTGTCCAGATAAAAGATTGACACACTGCCTCAGGCCTTCAAAGGAGGAGGGGGACCAGTTAACATGCAGCCAAAGTCTGATACAACACCACACAAGTTTCGCTAAGGAGCAATGAAAGAAAATATGTTCGGTGTTCTCCAGAGCCCCACACAACATGCATCTATCGGAACCCGGCCCGTTCCTTTTCTTAATCTGGTCAGCCGCCGGAAGCTTACCGCGAACAGCTTGCCAGAGAAAGATCTTGATCTTAGGTGGGATTCGAGCCGACCAGATATCTTTGAACTTGACCGAGTGTCCACCAGAGACAAGCTTAGAATAGGCCGATTTAACCGAGAAGCGCCCCGAGGAGGAAAGGGGCCACACCACGGAATCTTCTTCCTCCGAGAGCAAGAGGAAGCAAGCAGTAAGGCACTGCCAATCTTCCAAATCTACAGGGGAAAGAGAACGCCGAAAATCTAAAACCCAACCCTTAACCGAGAGCTCAAAGATAGAAATCTCAGCATCATCACAGTAAGAGAACAAGGCCGGAAAAGTAGCCGCCAACGTAGAGTCCCCGACCCATCAATCAAGCCAAAACCGAGTGGACTTACCGTTCCTGACAACGAACTTGACAAGGGACCGAAAAATCGGCCGAACTTTAACCAGTTGACGCCAGAATTGAGACCCACCAGAAGCAGGAGCAAACATAGGACTCGAGGAGGGGAAGTATTTAGCTTTTAGGATCGAGAGCCAAGTCGGAAGTTCCTCAAGAGTCATGATCTTCCACCACCATTTGATCAGGAGACAGTTATTCATAACTCGCGTATTAATAATGCCAAGGCCCCCTTTGTCCTTGGGGCGACATATAATGTCCCATCTGACCAACCTATATTTGCGTTTATTATCCGCAGCGTTCCAGTAGAAAGCACCCCTATGCTTGTCGAAACCAGAATGAACCCAATTAGAAAGAAGATAGAAGCCCATCAAGAACATTGGAAGTGAAGAAAGACAGGAGTTGGTAAGGGCGACCTTGCCCGCTTGTGTATTATATCGACCTCGCCAAGGTAATACTCTATTGCCAACTTTGGTAACCACCGGGGCGAAATCTTTCGCCAGTAGCTTAAACGGGGAGATGGGAAGGCCTAGATACTTGAGAGGAAAGGACCCAAGAGAGCAATTCAGAAGGTGGGCCACCCACAGCCCTCGAGTCCGAAACCCCACCACAACGACCTCACTCTTGGAAAAATTGATTTTAAGGATCAAAGCGCTCAAAGCAAAGCGTATGAATTTCAGATTGGTGAGATCGTTTCATTGAGCTCCATCAAAATGATAGTGTCGTCCGCATATTGAAGATGAGAGATGCCATGAGGGATAAGGTGAGAGCTCACCGGGGTAATATGTCCGGCCAACGCAACCCGAGAAAGGATACGAGATAAAGCATCGGCCACAAAATTGAAAAGCAAAGGAGACGCTGGATCCCCTTGTCTGAGACCCCTACCATTAGCAAAAAACTTACTAGTTTGAACATTGACAGCCACAACCGTGTGTCCACCAGAAACCAGCTGCATCAGGCGGTGCATTACAGGACCCTCAAAACCCTTAGCCAGAAGGACTTGCCGGAGAAAGTTCAAACTCACCGAATCGTAAGCCTTCTCAAAGTCAAGCTTAAGGACCACCGCCTTGGTCCCTTGAACCCGCAAGTCATGGATTATCTCATGTAAACAAAGCACCCCGTCCAAGATGAACCTCCCTCTGATGAAAGCAGACTGGAAAGGGCTAATGGTCCGATGCGCTATGGGAGACAGCCTAGTGGCCATGCCCTTAGCAGGCATCTTGGCAAAGTTGTTGATTAAAGCAATAGGCCTAAACTGGGAGATGAGATCAGCGCCCTTGACTTTAGGGATGAGGGTGAGGACAGCGTAGTTAAGTCTAAAAATGTCAACAGTGCCTAGCCAAAACCCTTGGATGACTGCAGAGATGAGGCCATTTAGTTGGGGCCAGAACTGTCGAAAGAAAGGGATGGAAAAACCATCGGGGCCTGAAGCCGCGTTAGAGTTGGCAGTCCGAATAGTGTCAAAAATTTCATCCTCGGAGGGGGGAATAAGCAAGAGCTCATTATCAGCGGGCGAAACCCTCTCAAGGGGGGCCCAGAAGCCCGGGGCAAGCGAAAATCCGAGGTCTGGTTTAGCCGCAAGCAGATTAGAGAAGAATTGTACCATGTGTCGAAGAATGGCCGATGGGTCCGAGACCCTAACACCATCAATTAGGAGACTATCGATCAGGCATCTACGCCGTCTACCATTTGCAATGGCGAAGAAGTAAGCCGTGGGCGCATCACCCTTAAGGGTCCAATTAATCGTGCCCCTTTGCTTCCAATAAACTTCCTCCTGGCGGTGAATATCCAGAAGCGCCTTCTCAAGGCCATACCAGACTTGGCACTCGGCCTCCGAGAGCCCACCATTATCCGCACGATTATCAAGAGCGTAAATTTGGGCGCCCAGCCTAACTTTATCGCGCCTAGCCTCAGCAAAGTGGTTCTTAGACCATCCCCTAGGAAATTTGCGAAGGAAGTACGAAACATGGTGCCAATCATCCATAGGGCCAAAGGAACGGTGGGGAGAGATTAGACAGTCCAAGATCTTCTGAGCCAACATACTGGGAAACCCCTCCACTAATAGCCAGGATGCATCAAATTGGAATCTTTGGCAGCCATCGACGAAATCCGTAAATCGAGGATAAGGGAGCGGATCGAGCCAACAATGGGGAGGGCACGAAGTGAGCACCGAGGAAATAAGCCATCCCAAGCAGGGCAGATAAAAACTCTATCAAGAACCGAGCGAATAGGTAACGCCTGTCGATTAGTCCAAGTGTAACGGGCCCCGTCCCTCGGAATTTCACGAATAGCCGTATCCCTGATGAAGGCATTAAAGGCCTCAGCCAACACCCAAGAAAAATTGGCGGAGCTCTTATCAGAAGGGTATCTTAACAGGTTAAAGTCACCCCCAATCGAGAGGGGAAGCTGACAGGAGTCTATTTTAGTAAAAATCTCATCCAAGAATATTTGAGACAGGGAGTGATCAGCCGGACCATAGACCACCATAAGTTCGAGAAGGGTATTGTTGGAACGAAGGGAAACTACCACACTAGCCCAATAAATGCCATGGTCAAAAGCAACAAACTCGAAAGTATCATTATTAGTGCCCAGGAGAAAGCCACCTGACTAGCCAACGGAGGCCACAGAATTCCACCTGAATCTATCAATCCCAGCAATAGCCGAAAGTTCAGAAGGAGAGAAGGATGGTTTTAGGGTCTCAACAAGACCGATAAAATCAATTTTTTCGGCTCGCACTAAATCCTTGAGTTGGTCCCCGCGCCCCCTAGCGCCGAACCCTATGATGTTCCAAAATAAAGCCTTCATCTGAAGGAGAGGTTTTTGATTCTAAGACTCGACCTGCACAGAGCCTTGCAGGTTTTAGCACGTTTCCCAGCCCCGTGTTTCTGAACCGGAGGCACCTGACCCCTGTCAGCCTCCTCCAGTGCCCCTCCGGCCACAACCAGAGGGGCAGACACCCCAGCACCAGCCTCCTTGGCCTTTGCAATGTCAGCCTGGGCTCTCTCATTAGCACAGATCAACTGCAACAAAGAGGATGGGGAACCCAAGCTAGCATCTAAACAAATCCCCACATCATCTAATATCGTAAAGAGGTGTTCATCAGATTGAGAGGGTAAAACTAGTCTAACAGGGGACGAGGCCAAAGAAGGGGACGGAGATGGGAACGAGCCCGAACCTGAGGGAGGAAGATCACGCGCCGCCACACGCCGAGCCGCCCGATCCACCACGCGTTTGCCACTGTTGGAGACACGACCACTCTTGCGTGCGGTAGAGGCAGGGGAGCGAACAGGCATAGGGGGGGGCCCGACCAGGAGAAGCAGCAGCCGAAGACGGGCCCGAGGCCGCCCCCAGATCCACCTCCAGACAGCGACAGAGCCCAGCCGCGGACTGCCTGGAGTCCCCCGAGGCCCTGTTCTTCGCGGAGAACTTCTTCACCGAGGACTTCTTCCTCTTTTTGGCCGCCGAAGGACCCGCCGGTGGTAGGTCTTCAATGCCAGACAGCGAAGGGGAGGTGGGGCGAGCGGGCAGGTTGGAGCACGCCGCCGACAGGGGGGTGCCCTTCGATCCACCCGCAGCCGCAGGCCCACCCTCCACACCTGGCACCGAGCCCAGAACCCCACCACCCGCCGGAGCCGGAGCACAATCCTTCATCAGTTCTTGCTCAGCAGGGGATAGCCCATCCCACGCAGACTGGGTGAAATGAGGATCCGTACCATGCAACGAATCCTCAAGACCCCCACCACCCTCCTTGCTTTTATCATCATCACCCGAGCCCGGGGGGAGGGGGAGGAGGAGGTGAGGCAGAGCCGGGAGCACCCTCCACCCGGACCCGAAGACGAAAGCCACCAGCCGCCGGGAAAACATCAAAAGTGCCACGAATGCATATCGGGTCCACACACCACACCCAAAGCCGAGCTGGTCCAAGAACAGATAGCGAAGCTTGATCAACCTCAATTGGTTTCCCAATCAGCACCCCAAAAGCCAACAGGAAAGACGAGGTGCGCATGCTGGGAGGCACATCATCCACTAACACCCAAACATCAGATAGAGAGGAAATGGTCTTTGACCCATTGGAAGCAGCTTTGACCGAGACCACAAGTTGATTCAGAGGAAGTGTGAAGATGGTGCAGGAAGACATCATGCGAAGGCTCTCTTTAGAAGGGAAAGTGGCCGCAAACTCGAAATCAGAGAGTTGGCGAATCTGCCAATCCCAACCACCTTCATCCCACAAACGGAGTTCGTCCAGGAGGGCTTGCGGAGAGATGCGCTTGTCCTGGACAGAGATGACACCAACATTGGACAGCGAGGGGTTGGGGGCAGCAACATGAACTTCCTTGTCCAGGGCAAAGAAAGAGCAGCCAGGGAGGCCGATACCGTAGTGGATGAAAGAGGGAGGCTTGACCCTACTTTGGCAGTCCATCAGGAGGTGGCCGTCCTCCCTACAGATGAGACAGAACGGAGGATTCTCGCAACGTGATCGAAGTGGCTGTATGGCGACACGCGAATCAAGTGAGGATGGGATTGGAGACCTGGGAGTGAGAGGGGTTACGGCTCGCGCCACGAGAGGGCGGCGGGGGGAGGATGCCATCACCAGGAGGACCAACACCGGCACCAGCGCCAGTGCCACGCCCCGCAGCCGCACCGAAAGGACGCCGTATAGGGGCCCCCGAGCCGCCACGAGGGACGAAGCGGGACGGACCGCGACCGCCCACCGCCGGGCGCCAAGGCGGCCCGCCACCCGTGGGGGCAAGCAAGGAAGGAGACGAGGAAGGTCCCGAAGAACCCGCCCGACTCCCCCGCGCCGCCTGTTCCCAGGGGTCGGCCGCAGGCACCGGAGCAGAAGGCACCAGGGCGGAGGGCCGCTGCCCGATCCAGACGCGACGAGGACGCGACGCTGCCTCCGATCATGAGGCTCGAGCTTAGCGCGGAGCGACGCCTCATACTCCAGATCCGCAGCAGCGTCACCAGATCCGTCCCGCCCCCGGTTGAGACCAGAGACAGCCTCACTGGAGGACCCGCGGGAGCGATCCATCGCAGCCACCAACGCGAAGGGGAGGAGGAGGCGAGGATCTGACAAAGCGGCGGATAGGGGAGCGGCGCCGTCGCAAGTCCGCGACAGATGCAGGAAACCCTAGAAAAGGGGGAACCGAACCCCTCCGGACCCATATAAAGCCAGAGCCAGACAGGCCGGGCTCACCCAGAGGGGCCGAAGGGAGAGAGGGTCGCAATTGGGCTAGCCTCGGCCCAAGAGCCACGGAAACGAGGGGGGGGGGAAAATCGACCACGGAACCCAACGGAGGGACAAACACAGGCCCACACGACCCAAAGACCAAATGGAGAGAACCCGACCCACGGCCCGGCACTGGCCACCCGATCCCAGATCTAGGGTTAGCGCCTGGCGCCTCGCCCGGAGGGGAGGCCCACGGCCGGAGGCGAGCCAGGGCGAACCGCCACCGAAGGGGAAGGAGCCGGCGAAGCAAGGACAGCCACCCCAGGGCCCACTAGAGAGGGGTCCGACGACCAGGAGGCGGCGTGCCGGCGCCCACGGCCAACACGGCACCAACCATCCGAACCCACACCCTCCACGACCGGCCGGCCCCGGCCCCCCGGAGCGAATTTACGCCAACGACCCGCCACCGCCGACGACCCAGCCACCGAGGCCGAGCGGGGAGGAGGAGGAGGGTCCTCGGAGTCAGAATCGGAGCCAGAATCGACCGAGCCAAGAGCCCAAAACCTGTTAGCCCGGGGCGCCACCAGGGCCACCGGGCTGGGAGGGGGAGACACAGGAGGGAAGGGGTCGGACCCCGCCGCCGGCGGGGAGCCCGGTGGGGAGCACGAGGGAGGAAGGGGGTCGGGGTCACACGGGACTTGGACGCCGACGGAGGGGAGCCACAGCCAGCGACGCCCCAAGGGGGGGGGAGCGCGAGAGGAGGGGGAGAGAGCGCCATCTCCGACTTCTAGATCTGTTGCATCAATCTGCTTCTTCTCCCACCATCTTTTCTTGCAAGCAACGGAAAAACCAGCAGAGCAGGTGAGGTTGGGGGGTGTCAAGTTAAGTTTTGTTTCATCATTGTGTCATGCCGTGGTGCATTTAGCTTTATCACTTTGGGAAACATTTGTTCCACTCCGATTAGCCATTGTTCTCGCCCTCTATTTCTATGGAGTTATTCCTGAGTATTTGCATTTACGTTCTTGACTGGGTATCGCTGGGAGTACTTCCTACTCCCTCCGCCCGGAATAACTTGTTGCTCAGTCGGATGTAAAGTATTGAAATACGTTTATATACATTTATTTCAGCGACAACTCATTCCAGACGGAACCAGTTAAGAAAAATACAAATACAATGGGTTGCAGATTTTTTTTTTTTGAATTTTAATGGGTTGCAGATTTAGTCTTGAGTCTTGACTCTGGGTCGTTTGTGTCAGAAATTTCTTGGCACGTATTCTGTCCGTCTCCTTGATCCTTCATGCACTTTTCACGGCCCGGCTCTCGGCAAGAGTTTTCCGTGTGCGTGTCTATTCGTCTATATTGGGCACAGTGTCTCGGCAGTAAGAGCATCTCCACCGCCCCCCCAACGATCTTTTTCGATGTTTTTTTCGCCGGTGTCAAAATCGCCTAGTGACGCTCCCAGAGCCCGTTACCTGGCTTGAGCCGAAATCAGCGCCGGCGACTCAAAGCCGAACCCGACGCCGGGTGGCGCTGGGGCGCCGGGCGAAGGTTTAGGCGGCGCAGCCGCAGGCCCTTGGCCACAATAAACGGATGTTTATCGACCCCATCGCCTCGGTTCCTCGGGAATCAATGCGAAGGCTGCCGGGCTGCCGCGCCGGTCAGCCTCCAATGATGCTCACGGGCGGCGCAATGAAGACGTCGTCGACGCGGGTCCGCTCGCATGTGCCACGCGTCCGCCCGCATGCCGCCCACCGCCACCCCGCCCGCTATAAAGGCGCCCCCGCGCCGGTGAGCACCACACCTCCCTCTCCCTCAAAAAGCCTTCTTCCCGCCGACGAGCTCTCCCCCCACTGCCTTCCACCGCCGACGAGCGAAATGACCGAGAGATACCCAGGCGACGGCGCAGCGGCGAACGGCTTCGGCCGCCGACACCTAGTGTACCCGGCGCCGCCCGACATGCGCTTGCCGGGGGCGTGGAGGCTGAGCACCGGCGGTGTTCCGGTGCCGCCCGTCCCCGAAGGAGCCGCACGGCGGGCGGAGATCGCCCGCATACGCTCGTCGCTGACGGAGGAGCAGCGGAACGAGCCGAGGTACGCGCCCAATAGCGAAACGCTGTGGACGCTATACTTTCAGGCCCGTCGCGAGGAGCAGATCACCTCCACCAACGGCATCATCCCCCGCGACCGCCTCAACTCCAAAGGACGGGCGCGAGGGCGGGCGCCCTCGTCAAGACACTCGACGCCGTTTCGACCACATCGAGACCGCAATGTGCCGCAGCCGAGTACCAGCGCGCTTCTCCTTCTCCGCCGCTGTAGTTCCTAGATACCGCGCCGAATGGAGCCGGGTCGCCCTCCTCGTCGAACCCGACCGCCGCCATCCGCCCGCCAAGCCCGAGCCGGAGGAGACACCGCCGCGGCGCGCAGCGAGCGCCCTCGTCATCTACGAGCCGTCGCCTGCGACGACACCAACGAGGCGCTCCCTTCGCCTTGTCTGGCTGAAGCCCGAGCCGGACACGGCCCTCGTGAAGCCGGAGCACGTTGGCATGGTGGCACCCAACGACGAGTGCACCCTCAAATGGGTGAGGGAGTTCTACGTCCGCGAGAAGATGCGCCAACAACGTCGGGCTTATCTGGAGACCCTGGACCGCAGCCGCTGAGCCGTCCGCCGCCGCTGAGAACGCCGCCGCTGCCGGCGAGGGCGGCGTTATCGCTATCGACAATGACGATGAGGTCGAGGCCGGGCCGTCATGCGCTATCGGCGACCCGGGCGAGGGGTGCAGCAGGGACGCCGTGGGCGAGGCGCGCGATGACGACGACGACGACGATGACGACGACGACGGCGGCGGCGACTACACCCGCTTCTACAGGCTTCTCGGCATGTAGAAGGCGGTGGTGGCGGCGGTGGCGGCACTAGCTAGGCGTTTTAAGTTAGTTTTTAAGTTAGTTCACGCATGTGTTTACGCTCTTGTACAAATTTGGACGAAAAATGGTAGAGTTCATGCAAAAGTCGCCCAGTTTGAAAAAAAAAACAAGACGAACTTCGCCGAACACGCGGCGACCGTGGGCGTGCGACTGGGAACGAACCGAACCCCAGGGGCCGAACTAGCGTCGGCTCGCCTCCAGGCCGCTATTTTTCGGCGCCCTGGGGGACCGAACGGCTGGAGATGCTATAATCTGGAGCTGTGGACAAACCGACAAGGCCGGCAACAAGTTGCATAGCCAAGCCTAAACCTGGGCAAACGTCGGGCCGGGCCGGGTTTTGGGCCGGGCTTGTAAAAGCCCGACCTTCCTTTCTCAAGCCCGAGCCCCGCTTGAAGCCCGAAATTCTCCCTATTTTCAAGCCCGAGCCCGGCCCGAAATCAAGCTCGAAGCCCGAAAGCCCGGCCCGAATGCTGTTTTTTAGTACGCGCACGTGCAAACTCGGCCCGAAGCCCGAAAGCCCGGCCCAAAATACGAAAAAGTTGAAGCCCGAGCCCGGTCCGAACTATCTTTCAGGCTGCAAAACAAAGCCCGAGCCCGGCCCGAATGTCAAGCCCGGCCCGGCCCGGGTTTTTCGGGCCGGGCTCGGGCTGCCCATGCCCGGGTTTAGCCAAGCCATCCACGCGTGCGAGAAGAATCTCGAGGTGCACAGAAATGCCGAACGGAAATAGTGTCACCGTCATCTCATGAAAAAAAAGGTGGACTAACTACTGTACTTTGACTGCCAACCGCGTCACTGGTGACGCACGTGGGTATACAAACGTGAAGAATACGGTGTCTGTCAGTGTTGCACAGACAGAGCAAGGGAGAGAAACAGACGGAGAGCCAAACAATGACAGCCGAAGGAGGTCTGAAGCTGCTCGGCTTGACGGTGAGCCCGTTCGTCATCCGTGTGCGCATGGCGCTGCAGATGAAAGGCATCGGCTACGAGTACATGGAGCAGGACCTGTTCACCAAGGGCGAGCTCCTCCGCAAGTCCAACCCGGTGCACATGAAGGTCCCGGTGCTCATCCACGACGGCAAACCCATCTGCGAGTCGCTGGCCATCGTGCAGTACGTCGACGAGGTCTGGGCGGCCACGGGCCCCTCGATCCTCCCCGCCGACCCCTACGATCGCGCCGCCGCTCGCTTCTGGGCCGCCTACGCCGACAGCAAGGTGCTTGCGCGTGTGTTGTTGCCCCAACTTTTCCTGCCGTGGTGTATTTGAGTTTGAGCCGGGTTTCATGGTCGTGGTGTCTTGCAGCTCTTGCCGGCCTGGGTAGGCATCATGTGGGCGGCGACGGAGGAGGAGAGAGCGGAGAAGGTCGACGACACGCTCGCGGCTATCGGCCAGCTGGAGGAGGCGCTCGGCAAGTGCTCGAAGGGAAAGGCCTTCTTCGGCGGCGATTCCGTCGGGTACCTCGATCTCGTCGTCGGCTCGCAGTTGCTCTGGTTCGAGGCGCTGCAGAAGATGTTCGGCGTCGTGGTCGTTGAGGTGGGTAGGGCTCCGCTCTTGGCCGCGTGGGTGAAGCAGTTTGGGGAGACTGATACGGCCAAGGAGGTGGTGCCGGACGTTGACACGGCGGTGGAGTACCTGAAGAAGCTTCAGTCTCGTCGGGCTGGTTCCACGGTTGCCCAGTTGCTGTCGTGACAAAAGTACGTGTGGAATTTGTCGACTCGGCTAAGCAAGTACAGCGATTTTCCTCTTTAGGCCAGCTTTATAGTCATGTCTTGTAAGGATGTAAAGAATGGACTGGTTTCCCTCCTGACACCACGTAGCTACTTCTCCAAAGATGATGACAGATCGTTTGTAAGAAATCATAAGTATATTCTTTGTCATGGATATAATTCTGACAATATTACGGGGTGTGTGTAGATGCAATTGTATCTGCGGATCAGCGGGGGAGGTAAGAGCAACTCCAACGGGGCGACTCATTTCGTCTGCTGACGTCCGTTTGGGTTGGCGCGGACACAAAAGTCAGCCCAACGCGCCGGCCCAAACGGACGCGCGTCCACTTTTCGTCCGCGGGTGATCCATTCCCGGCCCAATTTTAAACCGGATTATGCGGCGCGACACGCTGGCGGACGCTGCGGCGCTGCTTACCTCTCCCCGGCCCGCCTGTCATTGGCAGAAGCACCATTTCCCATTTCCCAAAACCTTCCCTCGCCACAGGCGCCTCTCGCCGCGACTCGCTTATGGACGACGACATCGACTCGACGCCGCCGCTGCCTCGCCTTTGCGCCGTCCGGCATGAAGACCGCCCCAAGCAAAGGCAAGACCCATGCCCACAAGAAACCGCCGCCGCTGCTAAAGAAGGCGCTGACCCCTGAATAGCGGGCGGCGGAGTTGGCCAAGAGGAAGAGTCGAAGGCACGCCGCGGACGCGAGGGGTGAAGCCATCGTGGCTGCCGCCGTCGCCGCCGCTGCGCAGCAGGAGGTCACCAACACCCGCGTCGTGGCGTCAACGAGGGAGGCGCTCTACATGCTAGGGTTAAACCCTAGCCAACACGGCCTCGTCAACGCCGCCGTGGCCGCCACGGCCAGCACCGGCTCATCCGCGTTCCCTCGGATGGTGCTGCCTGACTCGCCCAGCGCGTCGGCATGCACCCCGATCCCCGGCTTCCACGTGTATCCGCAGATGCTTGAGTTGGAGGCGGAGAAGCAAGCAAAGATGCTCGAGATCGAGACCGCCAACGCCAAGAACAAGGCCAAATAAGTGGCTCTCGCAAGCATTTTGACTTGAATTACAAGGACTAGCACATGGCAAGATAGCATTTTGACTTGAATTAGTGCTAGTATTCACATGAGACTCACTAGATGTTACCTTGATAATCATAGCCTCATGGGCTATCTTTAGCACATTATGGGATACTAGAAGATCATCATGAGAGCTTGTGAGCTTTACATGACTTTCTTCCAATTTTCCTATAAGTGCTAGATAGCAACTCAAGTTGAGCCCTTAGCTCAATATTCTCCTTCAAAATGGATGTTTCACAGGATGTAGAGTTAGTAACACAAGTGTCGGTGTCAAAACCGGCGGATCTCGGGTAGGGGGTCCCGAACTGTGCGTCTAGGCGGATGGTAACAGGAGACGAAGGACACGGTGTTTTTACCTGTGTTCGGGCCCTCTTGATGGAGGTAAAACCCACGCCCCGCTTGATTAATATTGATGATATGAGTAGTACAAGAGTAGATCTACCACGAGATCAAGGAGGCTAAACCCTAGAAGCTAGCCTATGGTATGATTGTTGTAATGTATGTTGTCCTATTTGACTAAAGCCCTCCGGTTTATATAGACACGGAGAGGGCTAGGGTTACACAGAGTCGGTTACAATGGTAGGAGATCTACATATCCGTATTGCTGCTTGCCTTCCATGCCAAGGAAAGTACCATCCTGGACACGAGCCGAGTCTTCAATCTTGTATCTTCGTAGTCTTGGAGTCCGGCGGATATTGATAGTCCGGTTGTTCGACACCCCTAGTCCAGACTCCTCAAGAGTCTCGAACCGGTCTTCAATGACGATAAGTCCGGCGCGATAATGTTCGGCATTGCAAGGCGTTTCCTCCTTGAATAATCCAGAGAAGATCATGAACACCGTGATAGTGTCCGCTCGCAAAATAAATTCCACATTTCACCGTAGAGAGAATAAAATGCACACTTAGCTCAATCTGCGACGTATTATGCGGCGTGACATCACACCGCAACCAAGCCTTTGTTTGAATCGCCCACCTCAAAGACGCTTAGCTTAAGCGGTTTCCTTGACACGCCTTGTCGGCAGAGATCGTGTTCCCCTTATTCCGAGATCCTCATCAATACGCGTGGGTAACCCAACCGCCTCTGCCGCCACGCCTCTATCGGCGGGGAATCCTTAACGGTCACGCGAGACGACCCTTGGTATTTCTTCCCTTTATAAGAGGACCAAGGCTCACCATTGTTCTTCAATCTCGATCGAATCCCTTCCCGCCCCCGCCCAACACCCAGAGCCTCAGATTCGAGCGCCGGATCCTCAATCATGTCCGGCCCGACCTCTAGGGCGGTGGATGCCCTCCTCCGCCACGGAGGAGGACATATTGAAGTTGCGTGAGGCCAAGCACCGCCTACGAGGTTTCAGACAGGTTGCTCGCCTAAGGGCAGGCTGTGCCACCTCGAGCCCGTGAATACGCTGCTTTGTATCCAACCTCCGCCGGGTTTAGGCTTCCCGACGGATCCCTTCGTGAGAGGGCTCTGTTCTACTATGGGCTGGACTTTCACGACTTGGCTCCGAGTCCATCCTCCATATCTCCGCATTCATTATCGTCATGCGAAGCCTTCCTCCGCGTCATTCTCCACTTCGCCTATGGCTGAAGACCTTCAAGGTGGTGCCAAGATGATCGGGGCGCAAGCGGAGTCTTGGCGGGCGACCATAAGCAAAAGGTCGATGCCCGTGGGTTCGAGGGTTCCTTCCAAGAGGAACTCGGACCGTGGCAGCAAGAGTGGTTCTATATCACCGCTCCAAGGGGCAGCAGCAAAAGTCGCCGCCTTATTCCGCCGGGACCTCCACGCCAACCGATGTCGTGGGTCAACCAAGGGCTCAATTGGGGCCGCCCAAAGACGTGCCTCACCGCAGGCCGGATTCGAGATCTCCAAGCGAGGGAGATCGACTGATCAAGGTGATGCGAGTTATGCTAATCGTGCATCTTCGCCTCGCAAACGCCGCCCTCTCCGCCTATGGGAGTTCAACCCGAGGGACCTCGGATTCTCCAACACTTTATGGGTGCGACACCCATGGAGATGTACAAGTTGTTCTTCGACCGCAGCGGCGTGTCCAGATTTAGCCGAGGATGCAGCCTGCCGCGATCGCCTTGACACTCGTGTAAGTAGCTCGTAGTCCCGACATTCTGCTTATGTGCCTTTCTAAAGTTTGCCTCCTGACCCTTTGTTCTTTAGAGGAATGGGTGGCGCGATCAAGGCTGATAAGGTGTCCGCCCCCCCTCCCAGAGACCGCACCGGAGCCCGTGCTGGTCAGAATGTTGGAGGTCGCACCCACAGAAGGGGGCGAAGGGGAAAACAAAGGAGCTAATATTTCGCCCAAAGGGGCGCCTGGAGAGGGGGGAATCAAGAACCCCTCCCTCCAAGGGGAGAAGAGGACCGCCTCCGAAGGTCCGGAGGCCAAAGCCCCTAAATGTGGGAAAAGATCTTCCCCGGGGGGTCCGGCGTCCGGAGAGAATCTGGACGCACAATCATCGCCAAAGGATCGGCCCTCCAGCGAGCCGGGAGTATGAAAGAGGAAGTTAATTAGTAAGAAAATACCTTCATTTGTGCTTCTGTGACCGAAATATATTGCAGTTTGGATCTGCGGCCTTCTCAGATGAGTTCGTCTTCGGGAGACCTTCTTCCGGAGATGATGGAGAGTGATACGCCTCCGTCTGCAGCGCCGTCAGATAGGGCGGGCGAGCCTGAAGTATCGTCACGGAGGGTATCCCCGAGTCCGGAGGGGCCAGAGAGCTCGGCACCCACTAGTATCCGGCCGGGAGAACTGAAGAATCTGCTTGAGAGGGCTTCCATTTCAGAAGATCACCGTGCGTTGATGCGTATGGTGGTTGGAAGGATTTCGTCCGACAAGAGCGGATTGCGTAATGCCGCCATGAGTTTGCTGGCGGGATTTGAGGTATGCAATAATGACGCATCCTTTTGTCTTTTAATAGTTTTGCACATAAAAATATGCCCTGTATAGATAGTAGCCCCCGGGACTCGGTAGGTTGTCGGAAGCGACAGCGTGCCGAGGATCGAAATCTCAAGTAATGAATACTGCCGTCCCTATGCAGGTGGCGGATAGTCCGAGGGCCAGCCGGACTAATGAGTTTGCCGAATTAAGTCGGCAACTTGACGTGGCGGATGCTGATATCGCACTTGTCAATCAGCGACTTGACGAGTCGCAAGGTAAATAAATTCTCCGCAGTCGCTTTATTTAAGGGGGTCGAAGCCCTCCTTTGATAAATTGTATGCTGTTGTACAGACGGTGCTGCTGCTGTGGAGAGCCTTCGGGCCGAACTTGCTCGAGCTAAGGAGCAAGCCCGAAGGAGTGATGCGGCTGCCTCGAAGGCGGCCGAAGAGTTAAAAGCCGAAAAGGCTGCACACTGCCTAAGCAGGGCGGAGGTGGCCGAATTGGCCATGAAGGTAAAGGATGCTGCCGACCGCTATGAGGCTCTTGAAAAGGAGCGCTTATCAGAGCGGGAAGACCTGAAGAAGGCCACCGCCGAAGCCAAGGATGCCCGCTCTACAATGCGGGCTATGAAGGAGGAACTGCGCCAGGCCGGGGAGATCGTGGCTGGCAAGCCTTTTTCTCGCTGCGTCGCGGTTTATGGATGCAAGGTATGCTCAATTTGAGCGGTCAGGAGTCCGGAGGATCCGTGATATGGACTTAGCTGCCGGTGCGGCCGATGCCGCTAAGCACTTCCGAGCCGGAGGATCACGAGACTAAGAGCTATATTGGTCTCAATTCCACAGTCCGGATCGCTCACTTCCGCTGCCGACCGGTTGGCGAATGGGCCGAGCTAAATAGATTGTCCGGACTTGCCATGATCGACATCGTGGCCCATGTCCGCCGAGAGAGGTCCAAGGCGACGAGCTACTTCGCCATCGCAATAATTCCTTGGAGCGGTGCCGCATATAAAGGAGATGAAGCGGTCGGCCTGCATAGAGGGCGCGCGATGGCTTTTGCCCGTGTGAAGGCGCATTGTCCGGAGATGGACGCCACCGCTGTTGCCGCCTGTGGTTCGGATGAAGACCGCCTCGTCGAGCACTATTTCGGGAAGTTATGCGTGGCGCCAGGTAATAGAGTCGCAGATGCTCAAAGAATGTAACGCTCAAATGAACGCATTAGCTTGTAAATCGATGATTATCTTATAACCGCTTTTTATACTTGTGCATCCAAGTAGTAAAACTTCTCCGGCGGCCGTTCACGATACTTGTGTATAACTTGAAAGATGGCAGTCTTGGCTTCAGCCCCCACGCACAAGGTGCCGGGTGTTCGCAAAATAGCGCTTTTCACACTTAATCCGGCGCCTCGGTCCTGTTATAAGGAGGTGGTAGCGAGCTTAACGAGGCAATCCGGACTATAATGCTTTATCACTTTCACTTAGCGATGGAGCTCGAGGGTGCGGCTACGATATAACCCCCGGTGGCATCGCCCTTCTCCGTCGGGCGTGTGCAGCCGACCGAAACGCCCTTCGTCAAAGCGGGAATTCTAAACATTCCGATAGTCGATCGAGTGGTCGACTACCTCTCATTTGATCATGACAATCGCCGCTTTCTCTCGAGGTGCTTGCCAAATTAACTGGGGCACAATCGCAGAGTTCTCCGGTGCCGTGTTAGCCGGCGATACGGAACGTAAGGCAGCAAAACACGTGAGCCGGGCAAACCCAACATTTGACCAAAGACATGATTCTCGAGCTGATGCATATAATGCCTAACTCGAGACGCCAACACTCCCTAAGGTGTTCGGTCTTTATAATAATGGGCGAATGATGCCCTAAGCCCCTAATGTCCGTGCACGGCATGGTCTTCGACGCGCCGATGCCAAAGGCCAGTTCGCTATTATAGGAAGAAACCAAGGGAGAATAACAACAAGAGACAGTAAAAAAGGTTTACGTAGGGTCTTAATCTGAAAAGAATCCTTGCAACGGGTCCCTACTGCATCTCTGCTCCTGTTTCTCTGTTGCCCCATTATCCTGGACGGGTATGCACGCTGTTCATCTGTAGAAAGAGAGGAACGCTTAGTTTTTAAGGACAATTCGTGCGAAAAATATGTAAAATAAGAAATATAAATAATTAAAGCAAGGTTTATATGAAACCGCGATTGTTTGTCTTGCAGCCCCTCGTCAAGGAGTATGCGGCTAGGGAGCCCCTAGCTCGCCGAGGCCGGATTCGTTTATCCGAGTCCGGGTCCTTAAGTGACCAAGATCAAAATGGCGCCACGCGAACCGGCATCTTGAGCGTAAGAGACGCGTAATGCGGTATGGCGTTGAAGCGATTAAAGCCTTTCGTCCCCAAGAGTGCTTGATATTCACTCTTAAATGGGACGATGTGAAAATTAATTTTTATGTCGAAAATTGTTCGGCGATCCCAACACGACTTCTAGTAGTATAGAGCACTGCACTTGGTGTGAGGGCTCGCGTCACTCCTTTGAAGGAAGTGCGGCTGTGTTGGATTTTGGTTGGGTCTATCCTCATCCTACGGATTGTGTTTGAATATAGCAGTTTAAGTCACCGCCTCCGCCCATTAAGACGTTAGTAAATTGTAATCTGCCTATTATGGGATTCAATATCGTGAGTCCGTCCCCGCATTTTAACGCTCGAATAGTCCAGTGGTCGAAAGTGATTGGTTTTGATATCCAATCTCTACGGTTCGCTGGGTTGGACCGCCAAGCTCTTTTTAGAAAGTGCCGCACTATTTTTCCGTGATTATCACATGAAGTGAGTTTATCGCTTTGACCCCTTGTGGGAAAGTCTTTTGTTTTCCTGCTTTCTGCTGGTGGGTTTATCTTCTTCGCTGACGCTGCCGAGCCCCTTGTGTTCGCATTTAGTCGGCGGACTGTTTAAAACCCAACAATCCCTATGGGTGTGATTTGCGAGCCTTCCGGGTACCGTGGATTTGGCATATCCGACCCAAAATTTTGTTTAAGTTGGACGATTCACACCTTGTATCCTTAAGAGGCTGTGTTTTATTATTGGGCCATGAGCTTTTGAATCCGGCGTTGATCGCCGTGCTTTTGGGCTTTTCTCTTTATTTCGCGCTGCTCTTTTTCTGCTACCGTGATTTTCCGCTTCCATCTCTTATCTCTAATGTACTTGGGTCGCTGGTCTTGCATCGTGCTAACCAGTTATCCTCGCCCGCACGTAAGCGGGTCATGAGGCTTGTTAGTGCGACATTGTCCTCGGTTTCTCTTGACCGAGGTGCTCGGCGAGCCATTCGTCTCGGACATTGTGCTTGAAAGCTGCTAAGGCTTCTGCGTCCGGACAGTCGACTATTTGGTTCTTTTTCGTAAGGAACCTGTTCTAGAATTTCCGCGCTGATTCTCCGGGCTGTTGAGTTATATGACTTAGATCATCTCAGATCCGGAGGACGGACATAAGTCCCTTGAAAATTTGCTCTAAACGCCCTCGAGCTCTTCCCAACTTCCAACAAGTGTTTTCGGGAGGCTTTTAAGCCAATGACGGGCTGGCCCATTGAGCTTGAGGGGTAGGTATTTTATGGCGTGAGATCATCTCCTCCGCCATATGTATATGTAGTATATAATCTTCTATCCGCACTGTGGTCATTGTTCCATCGTGAGGCCTCTATGTTTATGGGTTTAAATCCTGCTTTGGGAAGTCATGGTCCAAAGACCTCGCCGATGAAACATAGTGGGTGTGCGGCGCCAGATTTGTGTGTGCCGCTATCATCGGACACTTGACATGTTGCCTTGCTTCCTGGGGCCTTCTCCTTTGGCCCGTAGGTGGATCTGGCTGGGCCATCTATCCTTCCAAGTTCGTTGGTTGATTTATGTGTGGCGCCGCTGTCAGAATTTGGCCTATCATCTGGCCGTCTATCCAGCCAGGCAGCCCCTTTACTTTTGGATAGTGGGGGCTCTATGGCCTCCTCGTCGAATTCTGGTAGCAGCTTGCGCTTCGGGTAGCTCTTTGATTGGTGGCCATTGCCGTACTTATCTGCGGTTTTGAGCACTTTGCTCCATCTCATTCTGAGTGTGTCTTCCGCTGTTTTGAGCCTCCGCTTTTCCTTCTTCAGCTTTTTGCAATCTCGACGAGTCTTTTTGAAGGTTCTTGCTCTCGGCGGTGTGTCCGGCGTGAGGTCGCCCGCATCGTTGTTTTCACCGGCCTCGACTGATTATCCGACTCGTCATGGTCGGACGGTTGCTTATCTGTGTGTGTTCGTCGTCCGCTTGTGAGCCCCGCCAGATTAGGGCTCTTTGGGAGCATTGTTGTCGAGGCGGGACTTAGGGCGGCGCTGCGCCGCCGCTTTTAGTCGCTTATCGGCGGGTCATCTTCTGCCGCACTTTGCTGGTCCTCGCTATCGCTCTCCTTTGGGGTGTCTACCATATATATGTCATGTGACGAGGTAGTCCTCCTTGCCTTATAGGCTCGCTTTCTTGTTCTCTCCGATTGTCGCTCTATTCCGTCAATGTCTTGAGTCAAAGTCTAGCATGTCGGTTAGATCGTCGACAAAGTGGCTACAAAGTGGGTGGTGGGTGGGCTCAATTTCTTCGTCGTCCGCATCTCAACCATCCCGCCATAATCTGGCCAGACTCTCCCGATAACGAGAGATGCTTTAGTGAATTCAAGATATCGCCGAAAGGCGAGCATTGGAAGATGTCCGCGCGGTGAATTCCATAACCGCGCCTAATCCGGATCGATTGGTAGGGCGCGAAGTTCGAGTCCGCAAGGAGTCCGCGCCTCGAATCACGAAGTTCATGGGGACAAGATTGGTGTTCGCCCATTGCCGTGGATGTTGAAGCCCCTGTGGCGTCTATCCACCGCCTCGATCCGGGCGATCGGCTCGGGCTAATGGCGAAGCAGATCCGTGTCGCGACCACCATGGCACCGCTCGGGCGGCAGAGCTCGATCATGCCCATCGCCACAAAGGCGGCGCGCTTGGTCAGGCTCGAGTCCGTCAAGATCAAGTCTCCGCGACATCGGCCGTGAAGTGTAAGCTTCAAATCTGACTGACGGTCGGGCGAGCTTCGATCTACTCGGATGGCCAAGTGAATTGCCCGCAGAGCGCCCCGAATCTGAAGATCTGTCCGGGAGAAAAGTCTCACCACGGACAGCGTTGTTGGTTGAAGATGTCATCAAGCCTATCGGTGACGACACGAGGAACTCTCAATGAAAGCACCAATGTCGGTGTCAAAACCGCGGATCTCGGTAGGGGGTCCCGAACTCGTGCGCCTAGGCGGATGGTAACAGGAGACGAAGGACACGGTGTTTTTACCTGTGTTCGGGCCCTCTTGATGGAGGTAAAACCCTACGCCCCGCTTGATTAATATTGACGATATGGGTAGTACAAGAGTAGATCTACCACGAGATCAAGGAGGCTAAACCCTAGAAGCTAGCCTATGGTATGATTGTTGTAATGTATGTTGTCCTACGGACTAAAGCCCTCTGGTTTATATAGACACCGGAGAGGGCTAGGGTTACACAGAGTCGGTTACAATGGTAGGAGATCTACATATCCGTATTGCCAAGCTTGCCTTCCACGCCAAGGAAAGTACCATCCAGACACGAGCCGGAGTCTTCAATCTTGTATCTTCGTAGTCTTGGAGTCCGGCGGATATTGATAGTCCGGCTGTCCGGACACCCCCTAGTCCAGGACTCCCTCAACAAGCATCATCATACAAGCATCATCATTAACAACAAGAGGATAAGACAACTTGGTAAGCTCTTTTGAATATGAAGCTTTAAGTTGCGCATGAGACTCGGTGAGTTTGACGAGGTCGCACTTAATGACCCTTGAGCCATTTTTGAGGTGCTCAGAGTCCTCAAGGAGTTTAGCATGCGCAAATTCAAGCTTCTCATTTTTAGTTTCAAAATAATTAGCCACCTCAAGAGCTCTATCATGAGATTCCCTTACTCTAGATAATTCTAGAGCAAACGTCTCCTCAAGAGATTCTTTGGTGGTTTGTTCAAGTTCAAGAGCTTGAGAGAGGTCCGCGATCTCATTAGCATAATCACGCTCATGACCTTCCATTTTCTCAATGGTGACCTCATGCTTCTCTAGATGAGATCCAACTCCTCAATGTATTTCTTGCCCTCAATGGCAATAGACATGATTTCCATGAAGTTGGAAGGAGCAATTTTATTCTTATGAAGAGGTTTAAAAATCATTTCCCCCTTAATTTTTAAGGAGGCAACATTATCATTCTCTTCATCATTATCAACATCATCATCATTCTTATCATTAGCAATATCATCACAAGGTATATTGGGATTCAAAGTCTGAGATACCTTTGAAGCCTTAGCCATAAGGAAAAACGCAATAGATGATGATGTAGGATCCCTTGAAGCACCATTCAAGACCACATCTTGTTCCATGGGGTGTTGGGACTCCTCTACATTGTTAGCAAAACAATTCAAGGAAATATATAATTTTTATCATGGCAACAAGATATAGCAAGCATATCATCATGAGATTTAGTCAAGCAATATCTACATGATATGCAAGGACTATCAACCCAAGCATGTGAAACATCTAGAGTGCTCGAAGTGTTAAGGTCCAAAGATGAAGCATTGCAATAAGATAGTGATGAAGGATCATCAACAATAAGTCCACTATCATTATTGCAATGAACACCACTACTCACCATATCATTACCTTGTGGAAAACCACATGTAGGTGAAGTAGAAGAAGTTGAGAATACAATACGACCGGAGGTGGAGGGAGGACAATCATCCCCACAAAACTTGGACACACCATATTTATCTTGAAGCTTTGTCTACAACTCATGAGCATCCCGGAATGACATGAGTTGAAAAATAACTACATTGCTCAAAGCATCGAAAAGCACATTAGAAGCTTGAGCATTGAGATAAGAGTTTTTCTCATCCTCTAAATATAATCTTTGGGGATCCTTTGGAGGAGAAAAACCCATATCTACAATTTGCTCTAAATTTGGGTGCATAACCTAAAGAGATTAAGCATGCGAATTACCCAAACATCAAAATTTTTGCCATCAAAACTAGGAGTGTCAGAGAATCCTAAACCCCTAGTCGACATCCTTACTCTCTAGGTGGTTAAGCCTTATAAAGAGAGACGTGACTCTGATACCAATTGAAAGATCGAGGATGTCGCCTAGAGGGGGGTGAATAGGCGATTTAAAATAATTACAGTTTAGGCTTGAACACATACAGAATAAATCTGGCGGTTAATTTGTCAAGCAGAAAACCTACAACAACTAGGCTCACCTATGTGCACCAACAACTTATGCTAAGCAAGATAAACAACTAAGTGATAGCAAAATATATGACAAGAAACAATATGGCTATCACAAAGTAAAGTGCATAAGTAAAGGGCTCGAGTAAGAGATAACCGAGGCACGCGGAGACGACGATGTATCCCGAAGTTCACACCCTTCCGGATGCTAATCTCCGTTTGGAGCGGTGTGAAGGGACAATGCTCCCCAAGAAGCCACTAGGGCCACCGTAATCTCCTCACACCCTCGCACAATGCAAGATACCGTGATTCCACTAAGGGACCCTTGAGGGCAGTCACCGAACCCATACAAATGGCAACCCTTGGGGGCGGTCACCGAACCCGTACACATTGGCAACCCTTGGGGGCGGTCACCGGTACCCGTCAAATTGCTCGGGGCAATCTCCACAACCTAATTGGAGACCCCGACGCTTGCCCGGAGCTTAATGATTGAGCTCCGAACACCACCAACCGTCTAGGGCGCCCAAGAACCCAAGAGGAACAAGCTCAAGGGTACCAAGCACCCAAGAGTAATAAGCTTCTCAACTTGTAACTTCCACGTATCACCGTGGAGAACTCAAACCGATGCACCAAATGCAATGGCAAGGGCACACGGAGTGCCCGAGTCCTTCTCTCCCAAATCCCACGAAAGCAACTAATGATAGGGAAGAAAATGAGAGGAAGAACAAGAAGGAGAACACCAAGAACTCCAAGATCTAGATCCAAGGGGTTCCCTCACATAGAGGAGAAAATGATTGGTGGAAATGTGGATCTAGATCTCCTCTCTCTTTTCCCTCCAAAACTAGTAAGAATCCATTCAGGGATTGAGAGATAGCAAGCTGGAAGAAGGTAAACAATGGGGGAAGAACATGATCTCAAAGGATAAGGTTCATTGGGGAAGAAGCCCCCTTTTATAGGTGGGGAAAAATCCAACCGTTATGCTCACAGCCCGCACAGAGCGGTACTACCGCTCATGGGAGCGATAGTACCACTAGGGCGCTGGAAGCCCTTCGAAAAACAACAACGAGGAGGGAAAATGTTGGTAGAACCGCCGGAGCGATACTACCGCTCGTCCTCACGGTACTACCGCTAGGGGTAGTATAAGTGCATCTAGTGCCCCTTAGTGATTTTGGTGTATTGAAGACTTATAGGTTAAGGGACTAATATGTTTGTGAGTATACATAGGTTCTATAAGTCGATGAGGAGTTTGATATTTACAATGAAAGTCGACCCCTAAAAGTGAATGTCTTCGGCTGAATACTTTGGTTCTCCTGAAGACTTTGAAAGTGAAGAAATTGGTGTGACCGTGAAGACTTGGATATTCATGCGAGGACTATGAAGCATGAAGACTTTTGTTTTCATAGTTTCATTTTCTTCTTCTTGAGTCATAGGAAACACCGTACTGTTAAAGGGGGTCGAGATAATACTAAGGAAACTGATTTCCAAGTGATGCTCATCTCAAAATCCTACACCTACCCAATCCTTCGAGTGAAGACATTGGAAATCTCATATCAGCCCAGTCAATTTCTTCAGTGACAGAGACGAAGATCTTTTGGTCTCTGAGGAATTTGTTCTGACTGAGGAGTTAGGAATTCGCCAGTGCGAATTGCCTACACAGTGAGGAACATGATAGCCATGAGGAATTCGAACCTCAAATTCGACTGTTGTTGTGCCACACACCAGCTGTCCAAAATATCCTACCACCTAACGGTCATATCATTGAAGGGCATTTATGTCTTATCATGTCGGGCTGCTCCCTAGGCTATAAATAGCCACCCCCTACAACCACTAGCTGGTTGACTGCTCCGAGAGAAACGGACACTTCTCAATTGAGAGCATCCCATCCTCCGAGGACTTTGAGCGAAAATCATCAAGTGAGAAAAACCCAAATCCCAAACCCAAACCTACAAACCCAAAGTGATTGAGCATCACTGAAGAGATTGTTCCTATGTGGAACCGACGCTTGTTACCTTTGAGGACTGTGTAAACTCCAGACGGTTAGGCGTCATGGTCTGAGCATCCAAGAGGAATTGTTGATTGCCGAGTGACCGAGTCTGTGAAGGTTTGGAAGTCACGTGTGAACACTTACCACATTGTTGGGCGAGGTCTGTGTGATCTTAGCTCAAGGAGAATACGGTGAGAACTGTGTGTCCGGGACTGTGTGTCCTCGAGTTTAAATACCTAGCCGCTCCAACGAGACGTACAACTGTCACAGTAGTTAGAACTAGTCTACCAAATCATTATCTTCACCAAGCCTACCGGTTATATTTGCTCAACGCTTTCATTTCCTCAGTTATGTGTTGATGAACCTGATCATTACTGTTTGAAGACTTTGACTGAAGACTTTCTCTAATTCCTTAATCCTATTTCTTCAGTCAGTTTGTCTTCGTCCTGCTTATCCTGTGTTTACGCTTTCTGTACTCTATGTTTGTCATTCATTTCGTCATGATGACTATGTTGTTGCTCTGTTATGCTTATACCTGAGTACTTATTCTGCTACAAGTAGTTCTTCGCTTAGAAATTTCCTTACCCTGAAATTCCTCAGTGAAGAATTCATAAAAAATCGCATATTCACCCCCCGTCTAGTCGACGTAACGCACTTTCAATTGGTATCAGAGCAAGGTACTCCCTTGTTCTGTGTGATTTTGGATTAACCGTCTGGAGTTTTAGTTATGTCGACTGCAGGTATAATCAAGGTCTCGGCTGGGTGTCCTATCTTTGATGGGACGGACTACCCCTACTCGAAGAACAAGCTGCACATGCATCTTGAGGCAATTGATAACGATCTCTGGTATGTTGTGGAAAATGGCGTTCCCTCAATCACTCCGTCTGTGAATGCTGCTGATGTGAAGAGATTCAAACAACTCAATTCTCAAGCGAAGAATATCATATGTGGCCATCTGAGCAAAGGATAGTACGGCAGAGTGAGTGCCCTGGAAACCGCCAAGCTGATTTGGGACAGGCTGTCCAAGGTCAACGAAGGAGTCTCAACCTAACGTGACTACCAAGTTGATGTTCTTCGCAATCTCTTCAACCGCTTCAAAAGACTCGACAACGAAAATGTTCAGCAAACCTTCGATCGCCTCACTGACATCTCAAGCTTCAAGCACTTGGTGCCACTGACATCACCGATCATGAGGTGGTGAAGAAATTGCTGAGATCACTTGATACCTCCTTCGATACCCTTGCACTGATGATTCAAGAACGAGCTGATTACAAGTCACTTGATCCCACTGATATCCTCGAGAGGCTAAACACACATGCGTTCCAGCTTGGTGAGAAGAGAGATCTCTATGGACCGAGCTACGGAAGATCACGTGCACTGAAGGCCAAGGCAGTCTCTGAGTCTGAAGCTGAAGACTCTGGTAGCAGCCTTGGTGATCCTGAAGAACAGAGCCAGGAGCTAGCAATGCTCGTGAGGAAATTCCAGAAGTTCTCTCATCGCGGTTGCTTTGGAAAGTCTTCAAGAAATGATGATTCCTCGTCTTGTGACTACAAAAAGAGAACTTGCCACAAATGCAAGAAACCTGATCACTACATGTCTGATTGTCCTTTGTGGGAAAAGGAATCAAAGAAGAAGAAGTACAAATATGATGATTCTGATGACTCAAAGAAGAAGAAGAAATCTTCAAAGTCTTCATCATCAAAATCTTTGAAGTCTTCATCTCACAAGAAGAGTTGTTCCAAGAAGGCCAGGGCATACATTGGCAAGGAAATGGACTCTAAAGCTGAATCCGAGGACAATGTGGAGGAGGAGGAATCTGAGGAATCAGACACTAGTGTGGCAAGCTTAGCCCTCGCTACCGCTTACGTCAGCAAGTCCTTCTTCAACACTGAAGAAAATGACCTCCCCAACTCTGCTGACAAAAGCTTCGATGCCTATGCTCCCACCTACTGCTTCATGGCAAAAGGTGCTAAGGTATTCAAACATTCCCCCTCTGACTCTAGTGAGGATGAATCTGATGATAATCTCAAGCCTAACTATTCCAAACTTGCTAAAATTGTTGTTAAACAACAGAAGGCTTTAGAAAAGATTCAAAATCAACTAGACAGAAGCAATGACCTGTTGGGTGGGGAATTGAATCGAACCAAGACTCTGACAGATAATCTTCAGAGACTTCAAACTAAGTTTGACAACCTTCAAAATCATCATAACACTCTCTTAACTGATCATGAGAAGCTTTCTTATGAATTTCTTCAGAGAAAGCAAGACCTTGAGAAGTTAAAAGTGAGTTATGAAGATCTTGAGAAGGAAAACGATTCATTGCTTGCTCAACAGATCAGTTCCGCTCAGGAAGAATTTATTCCACCATGTCTGAAATGCATTGAGTGTGAATCTGCTAATTCATCACCCGAATGTTCAAATGCTTCTATTGCTGCAAATTCTTCAACTGTCTCTGTGGTCACAAATTCCTCATTTGAGGATATCACAAGTATCACTGACAATAATGGAGGGCTGAAGGAATTGTATGTGACAGGCATTTACAAAAGACTCAAAGGGCATCAGACTCTATGTGATGTGCCCAAAAAGTAGATCTTGAACAGGAACCCTAGGAAAGAGGGTATTGCCTTTGAGAGGAAACTCAATGCTGATGGGACCTACTAGAAACCTGAGTAGTATCCCAAAACCTCATGGGTTACTGCGAAAGGACCTCCTCTCAATCCATGCACTCTATTTGGCTTTACTTGTGATTCTTCATATTCCTCTAATGAGTCATTTGACTCCAACTATAAACTGTTTAAGAATCAGAATGGTGAAGTATTTGCTCAATATGTTGGAACTAATTGCAGGAACGGTCCCCCTATGAAGAAAATCTGGGTTCCTAAAAGGTGCCTTGAAAATCTTCAGGTGAATGTCATCATGACACCACTCGTGAAGAATAGGAACCCCAGATCAAATTCTTCATATGGGTCAAAATCTTCATATGGATCCAAGTCCTCATATGGACCAAATTCTTCATATGGATCAAATTCCTCACGTGGATCAAAATCCTCATATGAAGATCATCATGCTAGCTTTTTTGTTTCACAGGGAAAGTCCAAGGGCCATGAATATGTGCATTATTCTTCAAACCATTATGTTCATAAGTCCTCGAAGAATTTCTCTGCTTATTCATATGCTTATCCTAACCACTCTTCTGTGAAACAAAGTGCATTGGCTTCTATGCCATCTTTTTCTTATGGAGCTCGCAAAATGATGAATTCTTTGCCACCCCTCTAGATGTGGGTGGTGAAGAAAAATAACTAATCTCTTATGCAGGGTCAGGTCTCCAGACGAACTTGATCGTCTGAAGAAATTGCTGGAGACCTGAATGTGCTTGAAAGGACGCAAGCTAATCATGTAGAAACGAATCACTCATTTCCCACGTCCTCATATTGCTATATCTGTTACTGTTGATGAAATTGATATCATATTCTTCACTGATGAAGTATATGGGTTCGTAAGTTCCACTAATTCATATGCAGGATGAACAACCCAAAGCTACTAAGTGGGTCCTCGACAGTGGATGTACAAATCACATGACCGGTGACAGGAACTTGTTGATGGACACTGACTTGTCACCATCTCATCTGAAGCATATCACCTACACTGACAAAGGCAAAAGCAATGTATTGGGTCTAGGTAAGGTTGCAATCTCAAAGGATAGTCACATGGACAAAGTAATGCTTGTCGAGTCCTTAGGATTCAACCTCATGTCTGTCTCAATGCTTTGTGATCTTGATATGGTTGTCGTCTTTGGCAAATATCATTGCATTGTGCCGATGGAATCTGACAATTCCAAAGTCTTTGAAGGCTTTAGGAAAGGAGACTTGTATGTTGTTGATTTCTCTGCAGGACCACAGCCTGCTACATGTCTACTTGCAAAAGCTTCAGAATGCTGGCTATGACATCAGTGACTTGGTCATGCTGGGATGAGGAACTTGCATACACTCACGAAGAAACATGTCATTGGCATCGAGGGTGTCAAATTCCTCAAAGATCATCTTTGTGGGGCTTGTGAGGCTGGGAAGATCACCAGAGCCAAGCATCCCTCGAAGACTATCATGACCACTTCTCATCCTTTTGAATACTTCATATGGATCTCTTTGGCCCTACTCATTATGCCACGTTCTCTAGTTCTACATCATTATATGGCTTTGTCATAGTTGATGACTATTCTCGTTACACATGGGTGCATATCATCACTTATAAAAATGAAGTGCAGGAAGTCTTCAGACGATTTTCCTCAAGAGCTTCAACTAACTTCGGTGTGAAGATCAAGCATATCAGGAGTGATAATGGAACGGAGTTCAAGAACAGTGGCCTCGATGACTATCTTGATATACTTGGTATTACTCACGAGTTATCTACTCCTTATACTCCTCAGCAGAATGTCATCGTGGAGCGCAAGAACAGAACAATTGTTGAGATGGCTCGCACTATGCTTGATGAATACAAGACACCTCATCGCTTTTGGCCTGAAGTAATTGATACTGCGTGCCACATCATCAACAGGGTATATCTTCACAAATTCTTCAAAAAACCTCATATGAACTCCTCACTGACAAGAAACCCAATGTAAGTTATTTCAAAGTCTTCGGTGCTAAATGCTGGATTAGGGATCCTCACCATCACTCTAAATTTGGACCGAAAGCACATGAGGGTTTTATGCTTGGTTGCGGAAAGGACTCGCACACCTACAGAGTCTTCAACATCAATCATCACAAGATTGTTGAAACTATAGATGTGCGGTTCGATGAAACTAATGGCTCGCAAAGAGAGCACCCTACCTCCTGTGCTAGATGAAATGTCACCTGAGGAACCCATCAAGTTCAAAGCTACTGAGGATATCATCCCTACTGAAGAATCTGCTGAAGAAGTCATTCCAGATCGTGAAGAAAATCACGCTCGTGCTGCTGAAGAAACTGGTCCTAAAGAAATTGCTGGGCCTAAGCAAAGTCGTCAACCCGCACATCCTCGCATTGCAAACGAAGTGCAGATCGAGAAGACCATCGATGACATCAACACACCAGGTCCTCTCATGTGCTCAAAAGCTTCACATTTATCTAACTTTTGTGGGCATTTTGCGTTTGTCACTATCATAGAACTCACAGAAGTTGATGAAGCATTCATGGAATCCGAGTGGATTCAAGCCATGTAAGATGAATTGCATCAATTCGAGTTCAACAATGTGTGGTAGCTTGTCAAGCAACCAGACCCACGCAAGCACAACATCATCGGTACCAAATTGATCTACCGCAACAAACAAGATGAAAATGGCCTTGTGGTGAGGAATAAGGCTCGTCTTTTAACTCAAGGTTACACTCAGGTTGAAGGAATTGATTTCGATGAAACTTTTGCACCTGTTGCTAGACTTGAGGCTATTCGCATATTGCTAGCTTACGCTAACCATCATAATATCATCTTACATCAAATGGATGTGAAAAGTGCATTCCTCAATGGTAAGCTTGAGGAAGAAGTATATGTTGCTCAACCACCAGGTTTTGAGGTTCCAAAATTTCCAGATCACGTCTACAGACTCAACAAGGCCCTATATGGCCTCAAGCAAGCACCTCGGGCGTGGTATGACACACTGAAGGAATTCCTCATGAAGAAAGGCTTCAAACCTGGTTCACTTGACCCAACTCTTTTCTCCAAAGCATATGATGATGAATTGTTCGTGTGCCAAATATATGTTGATGGTATTATCTTTGGATGTACTAACCAACGTTACAGTGATGAATTTGCCTATATGATGAGTGAAGAATATCAAATGTCTATTGAGGGAGTCCTGGACTAGGGGGTGTCCGGATAGCCGAACTATCATCATTGGCCGGACTCCAAGACTATGAAGATACAAGATTGAAGACTTCGTCCCGTGTCCGGATGGGACTTTCCTTGGCGTGTAAGGCAAGCTTGGCGACACGGATATGTAGATCTCCTACCATTGTAACCGACTCTGTGTAACCCTAGCCCTCTTCGGTGTCTATATAAACCGGAGGGTTTTAGTCCATAGGACAGAACAACAATCATACCATAGGCTAGCTTCTAGGGTTTAGCCTCCTTGATATCATGGTAGATCCACTCTTGTACTAATCATATCATCAATATCAATCAAGCAGGAGTAGGGTTTTACCTCCATCGAGAGGGCCCGAACCTGGGTAAAAACATCGTGTCCCTTGTCTCCTGTTACCATCTGCCTAGACGCATAGTTCGGGACCCCCTACCCGAGATCCGCCGGTTTTGACACCGACATTGGTGCTTTCATTGAGAGTTCCTCTATGCCGTCACCGATAGGCTCGATGGCTCCTTCGATCATCAACAACAACGACGCAGTATAGGGTGAGACTTTTCTCCCCCGACAGATCTTCGTATTCGGCAGCTTTGCACTCCGGGCCAATTTGCTTGGCCATCTTGAGCAGATCGAAAGCTACGCCCCTGGCCATCAGGTCAGATTTGGAAGTCTGAACTTCACGGCGGACATCTGCGGAGAGTTGATCTTCGATAGATTCGAGCCACAGCCGAGCGCGCCGCGCTGTCACGATGGGCATGATTGAGCTCTGCTACCAGACAGTGCCCTGGAGGCCGCACATGAGTCCACTCCGACCCCTAATTCGGAGCCGACTGCACAGCTCAAGGATGGGTGGCTAGACACCGCCTCGGGGGCTGCTATCTCTACGGCGATGGAGCCGAATACCGATCTTGTCCCTTGTGAAGCTCGTGACTCCGAGGTGCCGGACTCCGAACACCTCACACCCCTACCAATCGAATCCGGTTGGGCGCCGATCATGGAGTTCACCGCTGCGGACATCTTTCAACACTCACCTTTCGGCGACATCCTGAATTCGCCGAAGTATCTCTCGCTATCAGGAGAGCCCTGGCCGAACTGCGGTCAGGATGGTTGGGATGCGGACGACGAAGAAATTCAAGGCCCACCCACCACCCACTTAGTAGCCACTGTCGACGATCTAACCGACATGCTAGACTTCGACCGATGACATCGACGGTATGGACGACGATGCCGAGATTTACCAAGAACCAGCGCCATCGGCACCGGAAAGCCACCTCGTCATATGACATATACATGGTGGATATCCCAAAGGATGGGAATGGCGAGGAACAGCGGAGGAAGACCCTCCAAGAAACAGCCTAAGCGCGGCATCGGGCCGGGCGCCGCTCTAAATCCCGCCACAAAGAAGAATGGAGATTTCGCACCGGAGATAATAACACCCAGACAGTGGTCGAAGACAACCCCCTCCAAAGAAGATTCAGCACAGAGGACGGAGAAGCCAACCTCATGAGAGAGCGGCA
Source organism: Aegilops speltoides (assembly GCA_021437245.1). Classification (NCBI taxonomy): domain Eukaryota; kingdom Viridiplantae; phylum Streptophyta; class Magnoliopsida; order Poales; family Poaceae; genus Aegilops; species Aegilops speltoides. Next base: position 282,860,811 of record CM038141.1, read on the forward strand.
GACGAAGAGGTAGAGGATGATAATTACATGCCTCCCTCCGGAGACGAGGCAAGCCTCGACGACGACGAATTCGTCGTGCCTGAGGATCCCATCGAACAAGAGCGTTTTAAACGCAGGCTCATGGCCACGGCAAGCAGCCTCAAGAAAAAGCAGCAACAGCTTAGAGCTGATCAAGATCTGCTAGCCGACAGATGGACTGAAGTCCTTGCGGCCGAAGAGCATGAACTCGAACGCCCCTCCAAAAGCTACCCCAAACGCAAGCTGCTCCCCTAATTAGAGGAGGAGGCATATAAACCTGCATCACCAGCGCTGTCGGGCCGACCGACCACCCGTGGCAGCGACAGAGAGCCTCTAGGCCCTACACTAAAACCGCATGCTCGACATCGCCGAAAAGCACAAAGCCACAGGGGAACGCTCCGGACTTGCGAGATATATTGGAGGATAAGGCAAGACAATCAAGATTGATCTACGGATCGCGTGGGCGCCCCATGATACACGATGACAACCGTCGCTCCGGACACATCAAGTCCGGCCGGGCCGAACACAGTAGACAAAGCTCGTTTGAGCTACGTCGTGATATAGCCCAATACAGAGGCACCGCACACCCACTATGCTTCACAGATGAAGTAATGGATCATCAAATCCCCTAAGGGTTTAAACCCGTGAATATTGAATCCTATGATGGCACAACAGACCCCGCGGTTTGGATCGAAGACTATATCCTTCATATCCACATGGCCCGCGGTGATGATCTTCACGCCATCAAATGCCTCCCACTCAAGCTTAAAGGACCAGCTCGGCATTGGCTTAACAGCTTGCCAGCAGAATCAATTGGGTGATAGGAGGACCTGGAAGCCGCATTCCTTGATAACTTCCAGGGCACGTATGTGCGACCACCAGACGGTGACGACCTAAGCCATGTAATTCAGCAGCCAGATGAATCGGCCAGACAATTGTGGACACGGTTCTTAACTAAGAAAAATCAAATCGTCGACTGTCCGGATGAGGAGGCCCTCGCGGCCTTCAAACATAACATCCGCGACGAGTGGCTTGCCCGGCACCTGGGACAGGAAAAGCCGAAATCCATGGCAGCCCTCACATCACTTATGACCCGCTTCTACGCGGGAGAGGACAGCTGGCTAGCCCGCAGCAACAACCCCAGCAAAACATCTGGCAGTCCGGATACCAAGGACCGCAACGGCAGGTCGCGTTGCAACAAGCACAAACGCCGCATTAACGGCGACAATACTGAGGATACGGCAGTCAATGCCGGATTCAGAGGTTGCAAACCCGGTCAGCGGAAAAAGCCATTCAAAGAACTACTCTGGGTCCGTCCAATTTGGACCGAATACTAGACCGCTCGTGCCAGATACACGACACCCCCAAAAAGCCAGCCAATCACGCCAACAGGGACTGTTGGGTATTCAAGCAGGCAGGCAAGCTAATTGCCGAAAACAATGACAAGGGGCTGCATAGCGATGACGAAGAAGAGACCCGACCGCCGAACAATAGAGGACAGAAGGGTTTCCCCCCATAAGTGCGGACGGTGAACATGATATACGCAACCCACATACCCAAGAGGGAGCGGAAGCATGCACTCGTGGACGATACGCTGATGGAGCCAGCCCAAGTTCAACCCATGGTCCTCCCGCCCGATCACTTTTGATCAAGAGACCACCCCACCAAAGATCCGCCACGGCGGATTCGCGCGCATTGGTTTTAGACCCAATCGTCGATGGATTTCACTTCACCGAGTCCCGATGAGACGGCGGCAAAGAAATGAACCTGCTTTATCGGGATACGATGTGCAAGATGGGCATAGACCCTCAAGGATTAAACCCACAAAGACGACCTTCAAAGGCGCCATACCGTGTAGAGGCCAATTGAACGGGCTCGCTTACATCGAAGTGGTCTTCGGATCCCCGGATAACTTCCGAAGCGAGGAGTTAATCTTCGATATAGTCCCGTTCCGCAGCGGCTATCATGCTCTGCTCGGACGAACCACGTTTGCAAAGTTCAATGCGGTGCCGCACTACGCATACCTCAAGCTCAAAATGCCATGCCCTCGAGGAGTCATCACGGTCAACAGAAACACTGAACGCTCCCTCCGAACGGAGGAACACACAGCGGCTCTCGCGGCAGAAGTACAGAGCAGCCTCTTAAGGCAATTCTCGAGTCCGTCTGTTAAGCGTCCGGACACTGCTAAACGCGCCCGGAGTAACCTACAACAAGACCACCTGGCACGTCCCGAGCACGCGTAGTAGTGCGGCCCCAACCCCAGCCCTTGCAAAATATCAAGACCGGTACTTCGCGTGCATCATTACGCTCTAGAGATACCGTGGGCGTAGGGGGAGGGGCACGACCACGACAGGCCCAGAATGCGGCTTAACCACACCAGGGGCACCCAAGTGTGTCATTCTTTTTTTCCTTTTTTTCTCTTACCCACAGGACTCCGTTCACCAGAGGCCCTGTCCGGCAGTAGACCTGCTGAACTCATGATGCAACAGCTAGGGAAGGAGAAAGGCTACGACGAGTATCCAGGTGGTCTCCATTACGAGCATTAAATCTGTTTTATACACCATTCCGCAGCCTACCCCTGGAGGGAGACATGTTTGATAGTCCCATCCCTTGCTTACCGCATTATTTGTATCGTTCTGCATTCATGGCAGTATTTCTTGAATAAACAATGCATCACTTTTGGCTTATAATTTCATTCCTTTCTTATACATATATTCATTTATGACATGTTGCATCCGTACACTTTGGTATGACTAAATACACCAGGGGCTTAAGTTCCCCACATTATGGTGTGATAAGTCCGAACACTTTCACAAGTGCGGCACCCCGAACTTATAGCATTATATGCATCGGCTCAATCATGTCTTGGGTCAATAGTTGGGTTTGCGGCTCCCATGTTTTGGTACCTTACGTCCCGTTATATCGGCTAAGGTAGGCTGGGAGAACCATCGCGATTGTGCCCCAGCTTGAGCTGGGCGAGCACCTCGATGGAGAAAGCTAAACTGACCGTCATGATGAGGCGAGAGTTGGTCGCTGTTCGAGAGGTTTTTTCGAGTCCCTAAAGACTTATGCCGCTTAGAGCGAGGAACTGGCTTCGTCCGGCCCAGGCGTGGATAGCGCCCCGAACTCGGTCTTCCGAACACTAGGGGCTTCGCCAAAATTTAAAATTATAGAATTCTATGGCTAAGTGAGAGTGTTCAAGCACTATAAGTCCGGTTGCCTTGTTACGTTGTGTTGGCGCCTCCCTAGATGGACCCAAAAATGGGAACAAGAGCGCTCAAGTTTATCCCGAACACCCCAACACTCGTGGCATGGGGGCTGAAGCCGACGACTTGCCATCTCTCAGATTTGATAAACGGCCGCATAGAAGGTAGTATTTTAAATTAACAAGCGTTGCTTAGCGCATATGAACAAAGTTTTCAGCACAAAGGATAACAAAATGCGAGTCTACTCAAATATTACATCATTGGAGCACTCACTCGCAATAATGCGGGCACCCTTCAGGACACCCTTATAATGCATCTCGGGCGTGCGATACTCCTTGCCCGGCGGTGGCGCGTCCGTCACAAGCTTCTCAGTGTCCATCTTGCCCCAGTGCACATTAGCACGGGCAAGGGCCCGACGGGCACCTTTAATGCAGGCGGAGTGCTTGATGACTTCAACCCATGGACAAGCATCCACCAGCCGCCGCACCAGTCAAGTAGCTCCTGTGCATGGCCTCCTTGGGCCACAACAAACTATGAGGCCCTTCATGGCCTGTTCGGCCACCTTATGGAGCTTGACCAGCTGCTTCACCGGTCGCTAAGGGCACTGGATGTCCGCCTCAAAGATACCGAGACCAGAGACCTTCTCCGCCGAGCTCCCTCCTCGGCCTCAGAGAAAGCGGCAAGACGGACACACCTGCGGGCAGATCTGCAAACGCTCCTGGTGAGCTCCGAATTTGGGTAAGTAATAGGTAATTCACATTCACATGCTTGCTTTGCATGAAAAATGCCTTACCCGCCGCTATTTTCTTCAACGCCTCGATTTCCTGGAGGGCCTTGTGGGCTTCGGCCTTAGCAGCTTCGGCACTCTCAAGAGCCGATGCGAGCTCGGACTCTCGAGTCTTCGAGTCGCGCTCCAAACTCTCATGTTTTTCCACGAGAGCCTGGAGCTCTTGCTGCACCTCCGCCACCCGCGCCTCCTGCTTCTCTCGCCCAGCACGCTCCACGGCCGCATTACGCTCGGCCACGGACACCGCCTGCTTCAAGGTCGCCACCTCGTTCGTGGCCCCTGGAGTACCCACGTTATCCTTGTCATTCCTCTTGCAGCCAAATCCTTTTCTGTAAGGTACAACTTTAATAAGGTGTTACTCACCGTCATTGTCCTCGAGCTGCTTCTTGGCACAACCGAGCTCGCTCTGCGGCTCTGCTTCAAAGCATTGACCTCCGCAGTTAGTGCGGCAGAGGTCAGCAGCGCAGCCTGCAATCCCATATTGACTTATTTTTTAAGACTCCTGCGTATATCTTTTTAGATCCTCAGTCCGGCTTTTATTTCCGAACAGTGAACCGAGTATAAGGGGCTACTGTCTATGCGGTACTATTTTACATATATTAAAAATTCTTACCTCAATGCCTGTTAGAAGGCTGCTGCAGGCCTCGGTCAGCCCGCTTTGGCGAGCTGAACCTTCTGAGTCACCGCACTCATGATAGTGCGGTGTTCCTCTTTGATGGAAGCGCCGTTGAGCGCCTCCAACAAATTATCCGGCGCCTCCGGTTGGACGGAGGCCGCTGGCGTCACAGTCTTGCCCTTCTTACGAAGGGGCCGCCTGCCGGACTCCGGAACCACTGCAGGTTCCGTGCGGAGTCCGGTACAAAGTCCGGGAGGTTGCCCTGTGGCACCTCCGGGGCCTCCTCCTCCGGGCGGGTCCCTCTCTGGGATCCCACCTCGGCGTCGTCGGCGTCATGGGGGGTGGAGGCGGTCGGAAGTGAAGTACTATCCACATCCGACGTACCCAAGGACCCGCTCGACGAAGCGGGAAGATCATCCTTGGGCGGACTGCAGGTTGTATGCCGCATTAGAAAGACACCATGTGGCGAAAAGAAAAATCATGAAGTTATTCGGGAGTCTGGATACTTACAATCTCGCCAGGGGCTTGGCCCTTGAGGGCCACTCCTCGTCGCCGTCGCCGACGTTGGCGGAACAGTCCGGGGGAAGGGTCCTTCCCTTCTTGGACCCTTCGGCCTCCCTCTTTGGGGAGGCCTTCCTCTTCTCTCTTCCGGCCAGAGAGGCCTCTTCTTCTCCTCCTCGTCCTCGTGGGGAGTCCTCCTCGGAGTCATCGGACGATGAATCCAATACCACCTGACACCGGGAACTCCTTCGGGTTCCCGTGGCCTTCTTCTTGGCCTTCTTCTCCGGCACTACGTAAAGTGCCGAGACCAGCAACCCCGTTGAGCGGGCATCCGCTGGGTCTTCGGAAGGGGCCGGACGATTAACTGTCGGGGCGTTGCCTGCCAGGCCTGTTAAAGGTATTGGGAGTTTAGATCCCGCATAAAGTCAAAACATGAAAAGCAAGTGTCCCATAAAGGATAACATGGCTTACCTCGCCAGTCGGACGCTGCGAGCTGAATCCGCGATCTTCGGTAGCGGATGCGGGAGCTTCGGCGCGCTTGAACAGCACCCTCCAGGCATCTTCGTACGTAGTGTCGAAGAGCCCGCTCAAGGTCCGGTGCTGTGCCGGATCAAACTCCCACAAATTGAAGTCCCGCTGTTGCCAGGGGAGAATCCGGCGGACGAGCATGACCTGGATCACGTTGACAAGCTTGAGCTTCTTGGTCACCAGGGTTTGGAGACAGGACTGGAGTACGGTCGGCTCTTCCGAACTACCCCATAGCAGGCCCTTCTCTTTCCAGGAGGTGAGCCGCACGGGGATGCCAGATCTGAATTCGGAGGCCGCTGCCCATTTAGGGTCACGCGGTTCCGTGATGTAGAACCACCCCGATTGCCACCCTTTGAGGTTTCCACGAAGGCGCCCTCGAGCCAAGTGACGTTGGGCATTTTGCCCACCATGGCGCCTCCACACTCCGCTTGGCTGCCCTTCACAACCTTCGGCTTGACATTGAAGGTCTTGAGCCACAAGACGAAGTGGGGCTGGATGCAGAGGAAGGCCTCGCACACGACGATAAACGCCGAGATGTTGAGGATGAAATTCGGGGCCAGATCATGGAAATCCAGGCCGTAGTAGAACATGAGCCCCCGGACAAAGGGGTGGAGTGGGAAGCCCAGTCCGCGAAGGAAATGGGGAAGGAATACCACCCTCTCATGGCGCCCGGGGGTGGGGACGAGCTGCCCCTCGTCGGGGAGCCGGTGCGCGATGTCGCTGGACAAATATCCGGCGTTGCGCAGCTTCTTGATGTGCCCCTCCGTAACGGAGGAGGCCATCCACTTGCCTCCCGCTCCGGACATGGCTGGAGAAGGTCGAGGTGAGATGTGCGGACTTGGGCGCTGGAGCTCGAGTGCGCGGAGATGGATAAGCAAAGGAGGAAGAAGGCGTAGGTAAAAAAGGTGGATCCTTATCCACTTATATATGGGCGGACGAAACTATGCGTCCCCACCGGCCGGTAAAACTCGCTTATCTTCAAGCGCCGCAATCAATGGCGCGGTTGGAGTTCTTGAGGAGTCTGGACTAGGGGTGTCCGGATAGCGAACTATCATCATCGGCGGACTCCAAGACTATGAAGATACAAGATTGAAGACTTCGTCCCGTGTCCGGATGGGACTTTCCTTGGCGTGGAAGGCAAGCTTGGCAATATGGAGATGTAGATCTCCTACCATTGTAACCGACTACGTGTAACCCTAGCCCCTCCGGTGTCTATATAAACCTGAGGGTTTTAGTCCATAGGACTTAACAACAATCATACCATAGGCTAGCTTCTAGGGTTTAGCCTCCTTGATCTCGTGGTAGATCCACTCTTGTACTACCCATATCATCAATATCAATCAAGCAGGAGTAGGGTTTTACCTCCATTGAGAGGGCCCGAACCTGGGTAAAAACATCGTGTCCCTTGTCTCCTGTTACCATCCGCCTAGACGCACAGTTCGGGACCCCCTACCCGAGATCCGCCGGTTTTGACACCGAGATTGGTGCTTTCATTGGGAGTTCCTCTGTGTCGTCACTAATAGGCTTGATGGCTCCTTCGATCATCAACAACGACCAGGTCCAGGGTGAGACTTTTCTCCCCGGCTTTGCACTGCGGGCCAATTCGCTTGGCCATCTGGAGCAGATTGAAAGCTACGCCCCTGGCCATCAGGTCAGATTTGGAAGCCTTAACTTCACGGCCGACATCCGGGGAGACTTGATCTTCGACGGATTCGAGCCACAGCCGAGCGAGCCGCACTGTCGCGATGGGCATGATTTAGCTCTGCTACCGGAAAGTGCCCTGGAGGCCGCACATGAGTCCGCTCCGACCCTTAATTCGAAGCTGACTGCGCAGATCGAGGATGGGTGGCTAGACACCGCCTCGGGGGCTGCAACCTCTTCGGCGATGGAGCCGAATATTGATTTCGTCCCTTGTGAGGCTCGTGACTCCGAGGTGCCGGAATCCTCTCCGGACTCCGAACCTCCTGCGCCCCCACCAATCGAATCCGATTGGGCGCCGATCATGGTGTTCACCGCTGCGGACATCTTTCAACACTCACCTTTTGGCGACATCCTGAATTCGCTAAAGTATCTCTCGCTATCAGGAGAGCCCTGGCCGGATTGCGGTCAGGATGGTTGGGATGCGGACGACGAAGAAATTCAAAGCCCACCCACCACCCACTTTGTAGCCACTGTTGATGATCTAACCGACATGCTAGACTACGACTTCGAAGACATCGACGGTATGGACGACGATGCCGGAGACGACCAAGAACCAGCGCCTACGAGGCACTGGAAGACCACCTCGTCATACGACATATACATGGTGGACATCCCAAAGGATGGGAATGGCGAAGAAGCAGCGGAGGAAGACTCCTCCAAGAAACAGCCCAAGCGCCGGCGTCAGCGGCGCCGCTCTAAATCCCGCCACAGCAAGAATGGAGATTCCGGCACCGGAGATAATAACACCCCAGAGAGTGCCGAAGACAACCCTCTCCAAAGAAGATTCAGACAGAGGACGGAGAAGCCAGCCATCATGAGAGAGCGGCGCATTTAAGAGGTAGAGGATGATAATTACATGCCTCCCTCCGGAGACGGGGCAAGCCTCAACGACGATGAATTCGTCGTGCCCGAGGATCCCGTCGAACAAGAGCGTTTCAAACGCAGGCTAATGGCCACGGCAAACAACCTAAAGAAAAAGCAGCAACAGCTTAGAGCTGATCAAGACCTGCTAGCCGACAGATGGACTGAAGTCCTTGCAGCCGAAGAGTATGAACTCGAACGCCCCTCCAAAAGCTACCCCAAACGCAAGTTGCTCCCCCGATTAGAGGAGGAGGCATATAAACCTGCATCACCAGCGCACAATACAGCTGACCGACCACCTCGTGGCCGCGACAGAGAGGCCTCTAGGCCCTCTACCAGAACCGTACCCCGGCACCGCTCGAAAAGTACGAAGCCACGGGGGAATGAGCCGGACTTGCGAGACATATTGGAGGATAAGGCAAGACAATCAAGATCGATCTACGGATCACGTGGGCGCCCCACGATGCGTGATTTACGCGACCGTCGCGCGGATACAAAGACTCCGGCGGGGCGAACACAGTAAACAAAGCTCGCTGGAGCTACGTCGTGAAATAGCCCAATATAGAGGCGCCGCACACCCACTATGCTTCGCAGATGAAGTAATGGATCATCAAATCCCCGAAGGGTTTAAACCCATGAACATCGAATCCTACGACGGCACAACAGACCCCGCGGTTTGGATCGAAGACTATCTTCTTCATATCCACATGGCCCGCGGTGACGATCTTCACGCCATCAAATATCTCCCACTCAAGCTTAAAGGACCAGCTCGACATTGGCTTAATAGCTTGCCAGCAAAATCAATTGGGTGTTGGGAAGACCTGGAAGCCGCATTCCTTGACAACTTCCAGGGCACATATGTGCGACCACCAGACGCCGATGACCTAAGCCACATAATTCAGCAGCCAGACGAATCGGCCAGACAGTTCTGGACACGGTTCTTAACAAAAAAAAATTCAAATCGTCGACTCTCCGGATGCAGAGGCCCTCGCAGCCTTCAAACATAACATCCGCGACGAGTGGCTTCCCGGCACCTAGGACAGGAAAAGTCGAAATCCATGGCAGCCCTCACATCACTTATGATCCGCTTCTGCGCGGGAGAGGACAGCTGGCTAGCCCGCAGTAACAACCTCAGCAAAAATTCTGGCAGTCCGGACACCAAGGACCGTAATGGCAGGTCGCGTCGCAACAAAAACAAACGCCGTGTTAACGGCGATAACACTGAGGATACGGCAGTCAACGCCGGATTCAGAGGCTCTAAACCCAGTCACCGGAAAAAGGCATTCAAAAGAACTACTCCGGGTCCGTCCAATTTGGACCGAATACTCGACCGCTCTTGCCAGATACATGGCACCCCCGAAAAGCCAGTTAATCACACCAACATGGATTGTTGGGTATTCAAGCAGGCAGGCAAGTTAATTGCCGAAAACTATGACAAGGGGCTGCATAGCGAGGACGAGGAGGAGACCCGGCTGCCGAACAATAGAGGACAGAAGGGTTTCCCCCCACAAGTGCGGACGGTAAACATGATATACGCAACCCACATACCCAAGAGGGAGCGGAAGCCTACACTCAGGGACGTATATGCGATGGAGCCAGTCGCCCCGAAGTTCAACCCATGGTCCTCCTGCCCGATCACTTTTGATCAAAGGGACCACCCCACCAGTATCCATCACGGCGGATTCGCCGCATTGGTTTTAGACCCAATCGTCGATGGATTTCACCTCACCAGAGTCCTGATGGACGGCGGCAACAGCCTGAACCTGCTTTATCAGGATACAGTGTGCAAGATGGGTATAGTGTTGGGGAACGTAGTAATTTCAAAAAAATTTTCCTACGCACACGCAAGATCATGGTGATGTATAGCAACGAGAGGGGAGAGTGTTGTCTACATACCCTTGTAGACCCGAAGCGAAGCGATCACAACGTAGAGGAAGTAGTCGACGTTCTCCTCGCGATCCGACCGATCCGGCGCCGTTACTCCGGCGCCCGAGTTCTTGACACACGTACAGCTCGATGGCGTCCCTCGTACTCGATCCAGCCGAGTGTCGAGGGAGAGTTCGTCGAGACGACGGCGTGGTGACGATCTTGATGTTTCACCGCGCGAGGGTTTCGCCTAAGCTTCATGACGGTATAACCGAGGTGGAATATGGTGGAAGGGGCACCGACACGGCTAAGGAACGATCTCACGATCAACTTGTGTGTTCCAAGGTGCCCCCTGCCCCGTATATAAAGGAGCCAGGGGAGGGGCGGCCGGCCAAGCTTGGCGCGCCAGGAGTCCTACTCCTCCGGGAGTAGGATTCCCCAATCCTAGTCCAACTAGGATTCCGGAGGGAAGAGAGAGAGAGGGGCGGCCCCTTCTCCTAGTCCTAGTAGGACTAGGGAAGGGGGGCGCGCCAGCCTTGGGCTGCCCTCCTCCTTTCCACTAAGGCCCATAGAGGCCCATTTACCTCCGGGGGTTCCGTAACCTCCGGTACTCCGAGAAATTTCCATTTTCTACCGGAACCATTCGAACTCCAAATATAGGCTTCCAATATATCAATCTTTATGTCTCGACCATTCCGAGACTCCTCGTCATGTCCGTGATCACATCCGGGACTCAACTCCTTGGTACATCAAAATACATAAACTCATAATAACCATCATCGAAACCTTAAGCGTGCATGGACCCTACGGTTCGAGAACAATGTAGACATGACCTAGAACTATTCATGGTCAATAACCAACAGCGGGACCTGGATGCCCATATTGGTTCCTACATATTCTACGAAGATCTTTATCGGTCGACCGCATAACAACATACGTTGTTCCCTTTGTCATCGGTATGTTACTTGCCCGAGATTCGATCGTCGGTATCCAATACCTAGTTCAATCTCGCTACGCAAGTCTCTTTACTCGTTCCGTAATACATCATCTCACAACTAACTCATTAGTTGTAGTGCTTGCAAGGCTTGATGATGTGCATTACCGAGAGGGCCCAGAGATACCTCTCCGACTATCGGAGTGACAAAACCTAATCTCAAATACGCCAACCCAACATCTGCCTTTGGAGACACTGTAGTACTCCTTTATAATCACCCGATTACGTTGTGACGTTTGGTAGCACCAAAGTGTTCCTCCGTAAACGGAGTTGCATAATCTCATAGTTACGAGGAACATGTATAAGTCATGGATAAAAGCAAGAGCAACATACTAAGCGATCGTGTGCTAAGCTAAGGAATGGGTCATGTCAATCGATCATTCTACTAATGATGTGACCTCATTAATCAAATAACAACTCCTTTGTTCATGGTTAGGAAACATAACCATCTTTGATTAACAAGCTAGTCTAGTAGAGGCATACTAGTGACATCTTGTTTTGTCTATGCATTCACACATGTATCATGTTTCCGGTTAATACAATTCTAGCATGAATGATAAACATTTATCATGAAATAAGGAAATAAATAATAACTTTATTATTGCCTCTAGGGCATATTTCCTTCAGCTCCCACTTGCACTAGAGTCAATAATCTAGATTACATAGTAATGATTCTAACACCCATGGAGTCTTGGTGCTGATCATGTTTTGCTCGTGGAAGAGGCTTAGTCAACGGTGCGCAACATTCAGATCCGTATGTATCTTGCAAATCTCTATGTCTCCATCTGGACTAAGTCCCGGATGGAATTGAAGCGTCTCTTGATGTGCTTGGTCCTCTTGTGAAATCTGGATTCCTTTGCTAAGGCAATTGCTCCATATTGTCACGTAAGATTTTCATTGGACCCGATGCACTAGGTATGACACCTAGATCGGATATGAACTCCTTCATCCGACTCCTTCATTAGCTGCTTCCAAGCTGCTATGTATTCCGCTTCACATGTAGATCCCGCCACGACGCTTTGTTTAGAACTGCACCAACCGACAGCTCCTCCGCTTAGTGTAAATACGATCCGGTCTGCGATTTAGAATCGTCGGATCGGTGTCAAAGCTTGCATCAACGTAACCGCCATTTATGAGCTCTTTGTCACCTCCATATACGAGAAACATATCCTTAGTCCTTTTCGTATATTTCAGATGTTCTTGACGCTGTCCATGATCCACTCTGGATTACTTTGGTACCTCCTGCTAGGCTTATAGCAAGGCACACATCAGTCCGGTACACAGCATTGCATACATGATAGAGCCTATGGCTGAAGCATAGGAACATCTTTCATTTCTCTCTATCTTCTGCAGTGGTCGGGCATTGAGTCTTACTCAACTTCACACCTTGTAACACGTGCAAGAACCCTTTCTTTGCTTGATCCATTTTGAACTTCTTCAAAACTTTGTCAAGGTATGTGCTTTGTGAAAGTCCAATTAAGCGTCTTGATCTATCTCTATAGATCTTGATGCCCAATATGTAAGCAGCTTCACCGAGGTCTTTCATTGAAAAACTCTTATTCAAGTATCCCTTTATGCTATCCAGAAATTCTATATCATTTCCGATCAGCAATATGTCATCCACATATAATATCAGAAATGCTACAGAGCTCCCACTCACTTTCTTGTAAATACAAAGCTTCTCCAAAAGTCTCAGACAAACCCAAATGCTTTGATCACACTATCAAAGCGCTTATTCCAACTCCGAGATGCTTGCACCAGTCCATATATGGATCGCCGGAGCTTGCACACTTTGTTAGCTCCCTTTGGATCGATAAAACCTTCTCGTTGCATCATATACAACTCTTCTTCCGAAAATCCATTCAGAATGCAGTCTTTACATCCATTTGCCAAATTTCATAATCATAAAATGCGGCAATTGCTAACATGATTCGGACGGACTTAAGCATCGCCACGGGTGAGAAGGTCTCATCGTAGTCAATCCCTTGAACTTGTCGAAAACCTTTTGCGACAAGTCGAGCTTTATAAACGATAACATTACCGTCGGCGTCGGTCTTCTTCTTGAAGATCCACTTGTTTTCTATTGCTTGCCTACCCTCGGGCAAGTCAACCAAAGTCCACACTTTGTTTTCATACATGGATCCCATCTCAGATTTCATGGCCTCAAGCCATTTTATGGAATCTGGGCTCACCATCGCTTCTTCATAGTTCGTGGGTTCATCATGATCTAGTAGCATGACTTCCGAACAGGATTACCGCACCACTCGGTGCGGATCTTACTCGGTTGATCTACGAGGTTACGTAGTAACTTGATCTCAAGTTTCATGATCAACATCATCAACTTCCTCACTACTTGGTGTAGGTGTCTCGAAACCGGTTTCTGCGACGAACTACTTTCAAGTAAGGGAGAAGGTACTATTACCTCATCAAGTTCCACTTTCCTCCCACTCACTTCTTTCGAGAGAAACTCCTTCTCTAGAAAGGATCCATTCTTAGCAACAAATGTCTTGCCTTCGATCTGTGATAGAAGGTGTACCCAACTGTCTCCTTTGGGTATCCTATGAAGACACATTTCTCCGATTTGGGTTCGAGCTTATCGGGTTGAAGCTTTTTCACATAAGCATCGCATCCCCAAACTTTAAGAAACGACAACTTTGGTTTCTTGCTAAACCACAGTTCATAAGGTGTCGCCTCAACGGATTTCGACGGTGTTCTATTCATGTGAATGCGGCCGTCTCTAGAGCATAACCCCAAAGCGATAGCGGTAAATCTGTAAGAGACATCATAGATCGCACCATATCTAGTAAAGTACGATTCGACGTTCGGACACACCATTACGCTGTGGTGTTCGGGTGGCGTGAGTTGCTAAACTATTCCGCATTGTTTCAAATGTAGACCAAACTCAGTAACTCAAATATTCACCTCCACGATCGATCGTAGAAACTTAATTTTCTTGTTACGATGATTTTCAACTTCACTCTGAAATTCTTTGAACTTTTCAAACGTTTCAGACTTATGTTTCATTAAGTAGATATACCCATATCCGCTTAAGTCATCTGTGAAGGTGAGAAAATAACGATATCCGCCACGAGCCTCAACATTCATCGGACCACATACATCTCAGTATGTATGATTTCCAACAAATCTGTTGCTCTCTCCATAGTACCGAGAACGGTGTTCTAGTCATCTTGCCCATGAGGCACGGTTCGCAGTGCCAAGTGATTCATAATCAAGTGACTCCAAAAGTCCATCAAGATGGAGTTTCTTCATGCGCTTTACACCGATATGACCTAAACGGCAATTGCCACAAATAAGTTGCACTATCATTATCAACTCTGCATCTTTTGGTTTCAACATTATGAATATGTGTATCACTACTATCGAGATTCATAAAAATAGACCACTCCTCAAGGGTGCATGACCATAAAAGATATTACTCATATAAATAGAACAACCATTATTCTCGATTTAAATGAATAACCGTCTCGCATCAAACAAGATCCAGATATAATGTTCATGCTCAACGCAGCACCAAATAACAATTATTTAGGTCTAAAACTAATCCCGAAGGTAGATGTAGAGGTAGCGTGCCGACCGCGATCACATCGACTTTGGAACCATTTCCCACGCCGATCGTCACCTCGTCCTTTGCGAGTTAAGCAATCAGTAGTCCTGTTTGAGTTGCAAATATTAGCAATGTAACCAAGATCAAATACCAGTGCTACTACGAGCTCTAGTAAGGTACACATCAATAACATGTATATCACATATACCTTTGTTCACCTTGCCATCCTTCTTATCCGCCAAATACTTGGGGCAGTTCCGCTTCAAAGGACCGATCGCTTGCAGTAGAAGCACTCAGTTTCAGGTTTAGGGCCAGACTTGGGTTTCTTCTCCTGAGCAGCAACTTGCTTGCTGTTCTTCTTGAGATTCCCCTTTTTCTTCCCTTTGCCTTTCTTCTTGAAACTAGTGGTCTTATTGACCATCAACACTTGATGCTCCTTCTTGATTTCTACCTCCGCAGCCTTTAGCATTGCGAAGAGCTCAGGTATAGTTTTCACTAACCCTTGCATATTATAGTTCATCACGAAGCCTTTGTAGCTTGGTGGCAGTGATTGAAGAATTCTGTCAATGACACAATCATCTGGAAGATTAACTCCCAATTGCGTCAAGTGATTGTAGTACCCAGACATTCTGAGTATATGTTCACTAACAGAACTATTCTCCTCCATCTTGCAGCTATAGAACTTATTGGAGACTTCATATCTCTCAATCCGGGCATTCTGTTGGAATATTAACTTCAACTCCTGGAACATCTCATATGCTCCATGACGTTCAAAACGTCGTTGAAGTCCCGGTTCTAAGCCGTAAAGCATGGCACACTTGAACTATAGAGTAGTCATCGCTTTGCTCGCCAGACGCTCATAACATCTGCGGTTGCATTAGCAAGAAGTTCTGCACCTAGCGGTGCATCCAGGGCGTAGCTCTTACGTGCAGCAATGAGGATGATCCTCAAATTACGGACCCAGTCCGTGTAATTGCTACCATCATCTTTCAACTTTGCTTTCTCAAGGAACGCATTAAAATTCAACGGAACAACAAAGACGAGCCATCTATCTACAATCAAACATAAACAAGCAAGATACTATCGGTACTAAGTTCATGATAAATTTAAGTTCAATTAATCATATTACTTAAGAACTCCCACTTAGAAAAGACATCCTCTAGTCATCTAAGTGATCACGTGATCCAAATCAACTAAACCATAACCGATCATCACGTGAAATGGAGTAGTTTTCAATGGTGAACATCTTATGTTGATCATATCTACTATATGATTCACGCCGACCTTTCGGTCTCCGTGTTCCGAGGCCATATCTGCATATGCTAGGCTCGTCAAGTATAACCCGAGTATTCTGCGTGTGCAAAACTGGCTTGCACCGTTGTAGATGGACGAGAGCTTATCACACCCGATCATCACGTGGTGTCCGCAGGCACGACGAACTTTGGCAACGGTGCATACTCGGGAGAACACTTCTTGATAATTTAGTGAGAGATCATCTTATAATGCTACCGTCAATCAAAGCAAGATAAGATGCATAAAGGATAAACATCACATGCAAATCAATATAAGTGATATGATATGGTCATCATCATCTTGTGCTTCATGATCTCCATCTTGCAGCACCACCATGATCACCATCGCCATCGGCGCGACACCTTGATCTCCATCGCAGCATCGTTGTCGTCTCGCCAAACTTATGCTACTACGACTATCGCTACCGCTTAGTGATAAAGTAAAGCATTACAGCCTAGCGATTGCATTGCATACAATAAAGCGACAACCATATGGCTCCTGCCATTGCCGATAACTTCGTTACAAAACATGATCATCTCATACAATAAAATATAGCATCACGCCTTGACCATATCACATCACAACATGCCCCGCAAAAACAAGTTAGACGTCCTCTACTTTGTTGTTGCAAATTTTACGTGGCTGCTACGGGCTTAAGCAAGAACCAGTCTCACCTCGCATCAAAACCACAACGATATTTCGTCAAATAGACTCCGCTTTAACCTTCTCAAGGACCGGCGAGCCACACTCGTTCAACTAAAGTGAGAGAGACAGCACCCACCACCACCTTTAAGCAACGAGTGCTCACAGCGGTGAAACCAGTCTCGCGTAAGCGTCTGGCGTAATGTCGGTCCAGGCCGCTTCATCTCACAATACCGCTGAACCAAAGTATGACATGCTGGTAGGTAGTATGACTTGTATCGCCCACAACTCACTTGTGTTCTACTCGTGCAAAACATCAAACCATAGAAAAACCTAGGCTCGGATGCCATTGTTGGGGAACGTAGTAATTTCAAAAAATTTCCTCGCACACGCAAGATCATGGTGATGTATAGCAACGAGAGGGGAGAGTGTTGTCTACATACCCTTGTAGACCCGAAGCGAAGCGATCACAACGTAGAGGAAGTAGTCGACGTTCTCCTCGCGATCCGACCGATCCGGCGCCGTTACTCCGACGCCCCGAGTTCTTGACACACGTACAGCTCGATGACGTCCCTCGACTCGATCCAGCCGAGTGTCGAGGGAGAGTTCCACAAGACGACGGCGTGGTGACGATCTTGATGTTTCACCGGCGCAGGGTTTCGCTTAAGCTTCATGACGGTATAACCGAGGTGGAATATGGTGGAAGGGGCACCGCACACGGCTAAGGAACGATCTCACGATCAACTTGTGTGTTCCAGGTGCCCCCCCCCCGTATATAAAGGAGCGGGGGGAGGGGCGGCCGCCAAGCTTGGCGCGCCAGGAGTCCTACTCCTCTGGGAGTAGGATTCCCCAATCCTAGTCCAACTAGGATTCCCGGAGGGGAAAGAGAGAGAGGGGGCCGGCCCCCTTCTCCTAGTCCTAGTAGGACTAGGGAAGGGGGGGGAGGCGCGCGGCCAGCCTTGGGCTGCCCCTCCTCCTTTCCACTAAGGCCCATAGAGGCCCATTTACCTCCCGGGGGGTTCCGGTAACCTCCCGGTACTCCGGTAAATTTCCATTTTCGCCCGGAACCATTCCGAACTCCAAATATAGGCTTCCAATATATCAATCTTTATGTCTCGACCATTCCGAGACTCCTCGTCATGTCCGTGATCACATCCGGGACTCCGAACTCCTTCGGTACATCAAAATACATAAACTCATAATAACATCGCCATCGAAACCTTAAGCGTGCGGACCCTACGGTTCGAGAACAATGTAGACATGACCTAGAACTATTCATGGTCAATAACCAACAGCGGACCTGGATGCCCATATTGGTTCCTACATATTCTACGAAGATCTTTATCGGTCGGACCGCATAACAACATACGTTGTTCCTTTGTCATCGGTATGTTACTTGCCCGAGATTCGATCGTCGGTATCCAATACCTAGTTCAATCTCGTTACGCAAGTCTCTTTACTCGTTCCGTAATACATCATCTCACAACTAACTCATTAGTTGTAGTGCTTGCAAGGCTTCATGATGTGCATTACCGAGAGGGCCCAGAGATACCTCTCCGACTATCGGAGTGACAAAACCTAATCTCGAATACGCCAACCCAACATCTGCCTTTGGAGACACCTGTAGTACTCCTTTATAATCACCCAGATTCGCCAGTGACGCTTGGTAGCACCAAAGTGTTCCTCCGTAAACGGAGTTGCATAATCTCATAGTTACAGAACATGTATAAGTCATGGATAAAAGCAGAGCAACATACTAAACGATCGTGTGCTAAGCTAAGGGAATGGGTCATGTCAATCGATCATTCTACTAATGATGTGACCTCATTAATCAAATAACAACTCCTTTGTTCATGGTTAGGAAACATAACCATCTTTGATTAACAAGCTAGTCTAGTAGAGGCATACTAGTGACATCTTGTTTTGTCTATGCATTCACACATGTATCATGTTTCCGGTTAATACAATTCTAGCATGAATGATAAACATTTATCATGAAATAAGGAAATAAATAATAACTTTATTATTGCCTCTAGGGCATATTTCCTTCATATAGACCCCTCAAGGATTAAACCAACAAAGACGACCTTCAAGGGCGTCATACCAGGTGTAGAGGCCAATTGTACAGGCTCAGTTACACTGGAAGTGGTCTTCGGATCCCCGGATAACTTCCGAAGTGAGGAGTTAATCTTGACATAGTTCCGCTCATGGCGGCTATCATGCTCTGCTTTCGGACGGACCGCGCTTGGTAAAGCTCAACGCGTGCCGCACTACGCATACCTCAAGCTCAAGATGCCAGGCCCTCGAGGAGTCATCACGGTCAAAGGAAACACTGAACGCTCCCTCCGAACGGAGGAACACATAGCGGCTCTCGCAGCAGAAGTACAGAGTAGCCTCTTAAGGCAATTCTCGAGTCCGGCCGTTAAGCGACCGGACACGGCTAAACGCGCCCGGAGTAACTTACAACAAGACCACAGCACGCTTCCGAGCATCGCAGAGTAATGTCGGGCCCCAACCCCTGCCCTTGCAAAATTGCAAGACTGGTCCCTCGCATACATCATTACGCTCTAGAGATACCATGGGCATAGGGGGAGGGGCACGACCACGACAGGCCCAGAGTGCGGCTCAACCACACCAGGGGCTCCCAAGTGTGTCATCTTTTTTTTCTTTTCTTCTTTTCTTATCCACAGGACTCCATTTACCAGAGGCCCTGTCCGGCAGTAGACCAGCCGAACTCACGATGCAACAGCCAGGTAAGGAAAAAGGCTACGACGAACACTCAGGTGGTCTCCATTACGAGCATTAAAACTGTTTTATACACCATTCCACAGCCTACCCCTGGAGGGGGACATTTTTAATAGTCCCATCCCTTGCTTGCTGCACTATTTGTATCGTTCTACATTCATGGCAGTATTTCTGGAATAAACAATGCATCGCTTTTTGCTTATAATTGCATTTCTTTCTTATACATATGTTCATTTATGACATGTTGCGTCCGTACACTCTGGTACGGCTAAATACACCAGGGGCTTAAATTCCCCACATTATGGTGTGATAAGTCCAAACACTTTCACAAGTGCGGCACCCCGAACTTATTGCATTATATGCATCGGCTCCGAATCATGTCTTGGGTCAATAGTTAGGTTTGCCCGGCTCCCATGTTTTGGTACCTTACGTTCCGTTGTATCGGCTAAGGTAGCACTGAGAGAACCACTGCGATTGCGCCCCGGTTGAGCTGGGCGAGCGCCTCAGTGGAGAAAGCTAAAACTGACCGTCATGATACGGCGAGAGCTCGTCGCTGTTCGAGAGGTTTTTTCGAGTCCCTAAAGACTTATGCCGCTTAGAGTGAGGAGTCGGCTTTGTCCGGCCCAGGCGTGGATAGCGCCCCGAACTCGGTCTTCCGAACACTAGGGGCTTCGCCGAAATTTAAAATTATAGAATTCTATGGCTAAGTGAGAGTGTTCAAGCATTATAAGTCCGGTTGCCTCGTTACGTTGTTGTTGCGCCTCCTAGATGGACCCAAATATGAGAACAAGAGCGCTCAAGTTTATCCCAACACCCCAAAGCACCAAAGGGCATGGGGGTTGAAGCCGACGACTTGCCATCTCTCGATTTGATAAACGGCCGCCTGAAGGTAGTATTTTAAATTAACAAGCGTTGCTTACCGCATATGAACAAAGTTTTCAACGCACAGGATAACAAAATGCGAGTCTATTCAAATATTACATCTTTGGAGCACTCACCGCAATCATCCGCACCCTTCAGACACTCTTATAATACATTTCGGCGTCACGATACTCCTTGCCGCGGTGGCGCGTCCGTCACAAGCTTCTCGGCGTCCATCCTGCCCAGTGCACCTTTGCACGGCAAGGCCCGACGGGCACCTTCAATGCAAAGTAGTGCTTGACAACTTCAACTCGTGGACACGCATCCACCAGCCGCCGCACCAGGCCGAAGTAGCTCCCAGGCATGGCCTCGTTGGGCCACAGCCAAACTATGAGGCCCTTCATGGCCTGTTCGGCCACCTTGTGGAGCTCGACCAGCTGCTTCAGCTGGTCGCTAAGGAGCACCGGATGTCCGGCCTCAGCATACTGAGACCGGAAGACCCTCTCCGTCGAGCTCCCCTCCTCGGCTCGGTAGAAAGCGGCGACATCGGACACACTGCGGGGCAGATCTGCGAACGCTCCTGGAGAGCTCTGAATTCGGGTAAGTAATAGGTAATTCACACTCACATGCTTGTTTTGCATGAAAAATGCCTTACCCGCTGCTTTTTTCTTCAAATCCTCGATTTCCCGGAGGGCCTTGTGGGCTTCGGCCTTAGCGGCTTTGGCACTCTCAAGAGCTGACGCAAGCTCGGACTCTCGAGTCTTCGAGTCACGCTCCAAACTCTCGTGCTTCTCCACGAGAGCCTGGAGCTCTTGTTGTACCGCCGCCACCCGAGCCTCCTGCTTCTCTCGCTTGGCTCGTTCCGCGGCCGCATTGCGTTCGGCCACGGACACCGCCTCCCTCAGGGTCGCCACCTCGTTTGTGGCCCCTGGAGTACCCATGTTATCCTTGTTATTTCGCTTGCAACCAAATCCTTTTCTGTAAGGTACAAATTTAATACGGTGTTACTCACCTTCCTTATCCTCGAGCTGCTTCTTGGCATGGCCGAGCTCGCTCTCGACCGCCGAGGCTCGCTTCAAAGCATTGACCTCCAACATCGGTCTGGCAGAGGTTAGCAAAGCAGCTTGCAATCCCATATTGACATATTTTTAGAACTCCTGCAGATATCTTTTAGATCCTCGACCGCTTTTCTTTCCAACACCAACCGAGCATCGGGCTCTTGTCTATGCGGTATTATATTACATATCTTAAAATTCTTACCTCAAAGCCTGTTAGAAGGCTGCTGCAAGCTTCGGTCAGCCCGCTCTTGGCGAGCTGAACCTTCTGAATCACCGCACTCATGACAGTGCGGTGTTCTTCTTTGATAGAAGCGCCGTTGAGCGCCTCGAGCAAGTTATCCGGCGCCTCAGGTTGGACAGAGGCCGCCGGTGTCACAGTCTTGCCCTTCTTACGAAGGGGCCGCTCACCGGACTCCGGAACCACTGCAGGTTCCGGTGCGGAGTCCGGTGCAGAGTCCGGGAGGTTGCCTTGCGGCACCTCCGGGGCCTCCTCCTCCTGGCGGGTCCCTTCCCGGGATCCCACCTCGGTGTCGTCAGCGTCATGGGGGGTTGAGGCGGTCGGAAGAGAATCCATATCCGACGTGCCCAAGGACTCGCTCGATGAAGCGGGGAGATCATCCTTGGCCGGACTACAGGTTGTATGCGGCATTAGAAAGACGCCGTGTGGCAAAAAGAAAAAATATAAATTATCTAGGAGTCCGGATACTTACAATCTCGCCAGGGGCTTGGCCCTTGAGGGCCACTCCTCGTTGCCGTCGCCAACGTTGGCGGAGCAGCCTGGGGGAAGGGTCCTTCCCTTTTTGGACCCTTCAGCCTCCCTCATTGGGGAGGCCTTCCTCTTTTTCTCTCCCCCCACTTGGGGAGAGGCCTCTTTCTTCTCTTCCTCGTCTTCGGGGGAGGAGTCCACCTCGGAGTCATCAGACGATGAGTCCGATACCACCTGACGTCGGGAACTCCTTCGGGTTCCCGTGGCCTTCTTCTTGGCCTTCTTCTCCGGCACTACGTAAAGTGACGGGACCAGCAGCCCTGTCAAACAAGTGTCCGCCGGGTCTTCTGGAAGGGGAGCCAGACAGTTAACCTGTCCGGACGTCTTCTGCCAGTCCTGTCAAAGGTATTGGGAGTTTAGATCCCACATAGAGTCAAACTATGAGAAAAATGAGTGTCCCATAAAGGATAACATAGCTTACCTCACCAGCTGGGCGCTGCGTGCTGAATCCGTGATCTTCGGTTGCGGATGCGGGAGCTTCGGCGCCCTTGAACAGCACCCTCCAGGCAGCTTCGTACGTCATGTCGAAGAGCCCGCTCAGGGTCCGGTGTTGTGCCGGATCAAACTCCCACAAATTGAAGGCCCGTTGCTAGCAGGGGAGAATCTAGCGGACGAGCATGACCTGGATCACGTTGACAATCTTAAGCTTCTTGTTCAGCAGGGTCTGGAGACAGGACTGGAGTCCGGTCAGCTCTTCCGAACTGCCCCATAGCAAGCCCTTCTCTTTCCAGGAGGTGAGCTGCATGGGGATGCCAGATCTGAATTCGGGGGCCGCTGCCCATTTAGGGTCACGCGGCTCGGTGATGTAGAACCACCCCGATTGCCACCCTTTGATGGATTCCACGAAGGCACCCTCAAGCCAAGTGACGTTGGGCATTTTGCCCACCATGGCGCCTCCGCACTCCGCTTGGCTGCCCTTCACAACCTTTGGCTTGACATTGAAGGTCTTTAGCCACAAGCCGAAGTTGGGCTGGATGCAGAGGAAGGCCTCGCACACGACGATAAACGCCGAGATATTGAGGATGAAATTTGGGGCTAGATCGTGGAAATCTAGGCCGTAGTAGTACATGAGCCCCCGGATGAAGGGGTGGAGTGGGAAGCCCAGTCTGCGGAGGAAGTGGGGAAGGAATACGACCCTCTCATTGGGCCTGGGGGTGGGGATGAGCTGCCCCTCGTCAGGCAGCCGGTGCGCGATGTCATTGGACAGGTATCCGGCGCTGCGCAACTTCTCGATGTGCCCCTCCGTAACGGAGGAGGCCATCCACTTGCCTCCCGCTCCGGACATGGCTGGAAAGGATTGAGGTGAGATGTGCGGACTTGGGCGCTGGAGCTCGAGTGCGCGGAGATGGATAAGCAAAGGAGGAAGAAGGCGTAGGTAAAAGAGGTGGATCCTTATCCCCTTATATATGGGCGGTCGAAACTATACGTCCCCACCGGCCTGGTAAACTCGCTTATCTCCCAAGCACCACAATCAATGGCGCGGTTGGGTTACCCACGTCCGTATTGATGGGAATCCCGGAATAAGGGGAACACGATCTCTGCTTCGACAAGACGTGCCAAGGAAACCGCTTCGCTAAACGCGCTGATGTGGTATAATAAAAACGATTCGAGTAAAGGCTTGGTAGTGGTGTGACGCCGCGCCACAAAATACGTCAGCAGATTGAACTTGTGTGAATATTGTTCTCTCTACGGTGGTAAGTGGAATCTATTTTGCAGAGCCCGACACTATCCTGGTGTTCACAATCTTCTATGAATTATTCGGAGGAGGAACCCGCCTTGCAATGCCGAAGACAATATGCGCGCCGGACTCGTCATCATTGAAGCCTGGTTCGGGGCTACCGAGGAGTCTGGACTAGGGGTGTCCGGATATCCGAACTATCATCATCACCGGACTCCAAGACTATGAAGATACAAGATTGAAGACTTCGTCCGTGTCCGGATGGGACTTTCCTTGGTGTGGAAGGCAAGCTTGGCAATACGGATATGTAGATCTCCTACCATTGTAACCGACTGTAACCCTAGCCCTCCCGGTGTCTATATAAACCGGAGAGTTTTAGTCCATAGGACGAACAACAATCATACCATAGGCTAGCTTCTAGGGTTTAGCCTCCTTGATCTCGTGGTAGATCCACTCTTGTACTACCCATATCATCAATATCAATCAAGTAGGGGTAGGGTTTTACCTCCATCGAGAGGGCCCGAACCTGGGTAAAAACATCGTGTCCCTTGTCTCCTATTACCATCCACCTAGACGCACAGTTCGGGACCCCCTACCCGAGATTCGCCGGTTTTGACACCGACAGTTACCCACGTCTGTATTGATGGGAATCCCGGAATAAGGGGAACATGATCTCTGCTCCGACAAGACGTGCCAAGGAAACCGCTTCGCTAAATGCGCTGAGGTGGTATAATAAAAACGATTCGAGTAAAAGCTTGGTTGTGGTGTGACATCACGCCACAAAATATGTTAGCAGATCCAACTTGTGTAAATATTATTCTCTCTACGGTGGTATATGGAACTTATTTTGCAGAGCCGGACACTATCCTTGTGTTCATAATCTTCTATGAATTATTCGGAGGAGGAACCCGCCTTGCAACGCCGAAGACAATATGCGCGCCGGACTCGTCGTCATTGAAGCCTGGTTCAGGGGCTACTGAGGGAGTCCTGGACTAGGGGTGTCCGGATAGCCGAACTATCATCATCGGCCGGACTCCAAGACTATGAAGATACAAGATTGAAGACTTCGTCCCGTGTCCGGATGGGACTTTCCTTGGCGTGTAAGGCAAGCTTGGCGATACGGATATGTAGATCTCCTACCATTGTAACCGACTGTAACCCTAGCCCTCTCCGTGTCTATATAAACCGGAGGGTTTTAGTCCATAGGACAGAACAACAATCATACCATAGGCTAGCTTCTAGGGTTTAGCCTCCTTGATCTCGTGGTAGATCCACTCTTGTACTACCCATATCATCAATATCAATCAAGCAGGAGTAGGATTTTACCTCCATCGAGAGGGCCCGAACCTAGGTAAAAACATCGTGTCCCTTGTCTCCTGTTACCATCCGCCTAGACGCACAGTTCGGGACCCCCTACCCGAGATCCGCCGGTTTTGACACCGACATCTATGATGGGAGAATTGAAATTCTTCTTAGGTCTTCAAATTTCTCAACAATACAATGGCATATTCATATCTCAGGAAAAATACCTCAAGGATGTGTTGAGGAAATTCGGCATGCAAGATTGCAAGGGCGTCAAAATCCCTATGCCCACTAATGGCCATCTATGCACTGATGAAAATGGTAAATACTTCGATCAAAAGGTATACCGCTCCATGATTGGCTCTTTACTGTACCTATGTGCATCTAGGCCGGATATTATGCTTAGTGTTTGCATGTGTTCTGGATTTCAAGCTACACTGAAGGAATCACACCATAAGGCTGTGAAGCATATTCTTCGATATCTAGCTCACACACCAACACTTGGATTATGGTATCCCAAAGGCTCTTCCTTTGATCTCACCGGATATTCAGACTCGACTATGTTTGGTGATCGAATGGACCGCAAGTCAACGTCAGGCACATGTCATTTCCTCATACGATCCTTGGTATGTTGGTCCTCGAAGAAGCAGAACTGCGTATCACTCTCCACTTCTGAAGCTGAGTACATTGCTGCTGGATCTTGCTGTGCTCAATTGCTATGGATGAAGCAAACACTCAAGGACTATGGCATCAATGTGAAGAATGGGCCACTCTACTGCAACAATGAGAGTGCTATCAAGATTGCTCACAACCTAGTTCAGCACTCAAAGACAAAGCACATCCAGATTCGTCATCATTTTCTTCGTGACCATGTGTTGAAGGGCAACATCTCCATCGACCACGCAAATACTGAAGACCAGCTGGCCGATATCTTCACAAAGCCCTTGGATGAGAAGAGATTTAGCAAGTTGCGATGGGAGCTAAATATCTTAGAATCTTCGAATGTTCTTTGAAAAGGACACACATCTTAACACTTATGCTGACTTGATGACTTAGATGTGCAACACATGAAGTAACGTTTTTCTTCAACCAATGAAGACTAACCCTCTAAGTGTGAAGAAATTAATGAATAAATAGATTCTCAGAACCCTACAACAATTGTACGTGGTGTATGAAATCATCATTCTTATACGGTGGGTTACGCCACCAACCAAAGTTGAAAATCTTCAATTTGAGTTTTTCTTCGTTTTTGAAATTCCTCAGTTTTTCAAATTCTTCAACTTTGCATTGTCTTCACTTTTTCCATCGTTGTTCTTCATTGACTATATATATACTTGAGTTTTTATGTCCTCTACAGCATTCACTTATTGCTAATTCTTCAAGTTGACTTTTTTTGCTAAGTGAATGTGATCGGACCCTTTCCCCCTCTATGCTAAACTCAACCCAGTCTATTCACAAATTCTTCATGTGCGTTCTATTTGTAACCCGTTAAAAATCTTCACTGTGTCCTTGTCAGCTGAAGGCGAACAAAACTTTAAAATATTCTTATCTAAATTTTTGACTTTTGACGCTCAAACCGTTACACATCCCACGATTAAACTTATCTATTCACCCACGATCTCCACCACAGTGTACATGGGTGACACATGTCGCTAGGATGAGAAGGGTCAGGGGCACGTTCATCCATTTTCTTCGGGCGAACGGTTTTTCACTGCGGCTATAAATACCCCTCACCCTCCTCAGACTCGATTTACCCCGCTCGATCTCACTCCCCTCGCTCGAGCTCTCAAGCCCTAGCGTCGCCGCTACCTTCATCATCGCTGGTGAGGAAGAGCTTCACTGCCTCGACCTCGTCGCCGTCGTACTCGTGCCAGCCGCGGACATCTTCTCTCCGCCGCCGCCATAGTCGTCTTCCTCCGCCAAGTTAGGGCATGGAAGATCTGGACAAAAGAACTTCTCAATCTACACTTCCTGTTCATTGTGTTCTTTGTCAAGGGTAATTAAAAGTTACTTTTACTGCCTTTGTTACTACTGATGATTTTCATCAAATCTTCAAAAGGTGTTTATTCTTCAACTTCCACACTCTAAACACCTTGCAAAATCTTCTGCTCTTGATCAGTTTCTCTAAGTGACGTTTTTCTTCATGATTCCTCAATTGTGTGAATCTCACAATTCACACAACTCTGGAACCTAAGTCAAAGAACGCTTAGTGAAATTCTTCAAGACACATCTGGTCAATTTCCTCAAACTTGTTCAGTTTTGCAAAAACCTTCTGAGAACGCAGATGACCTCTACAAATTCTTCACACCTATACTCTATTCACAGGCACACATGTCTGCTGCTGAATCACTTGGTTCTCATCAACTTAACTCATTTATAGCGTTCCTCGAAGAAAAGCTGCATACTTCCTCAGAGAACTCTATTATTCGAATTCCTCAGCTAAAGAAAATGGCAGATGGTAAAAGACCTCAGAAAGGAGGAAAGAAATTGGAAGTTAACACAGCGTTTGAGATCCCTGATGACATTTACGCAGGGTACTGCACGCCTGATGAGGCAACTCACGGGAAAGAAACCAAGAATGAGCGCAAAGTGCGCATACAGATCCCCTACTGTTTATAGTCTAAAAAAAGTGCGCATACAGAGGATTGAACGAAGATGGGCACGAGAATGGAGGGAGTACAAATATGTTACTCCTAAATATATGGAGAAATCCGCTCTTCACCCTCCATGCTCAAGACCCCTTTGGCACCTGGCCAAAGAGCTGATCCAACAAGCCTTAAACGTGGTGAGGATTATGCTGATGAATGGGCCAGGCGGAAAGCTAAGTCGGCCAAGCAGGCCAAAGAAGCAGTGAAGAAATTCAATGATGATTCTGTTGTTGCCGCTGCTGAGGCCACCATGAGCAAGAAGGCTATGCCCAAGAAGCCTGCTCGAAAACCAACTTCCTCAGCAATGCCCTCACGGCCAAGTTCCTCAGCAATGCACTCATAGCCAAGCTCCTCTATGCCATCAAGGCAAATTCCTCATGCTGCCCCAGTTCCTCAAGCTGCACCAGTTCCTCGGGCTTCAAAACCCTCAGCTCCTCCGGCAAAGTCCTCAGCTCCTGTGCATCTCGCCACTTGCCAAAGGACCACAGGCATCTCAATTGCCTCATGAGCTTCTGCAAGTTCTTCAGTT
The DNA here is from genome assembly GCA_021437245.1 of Aegilops speltoides. Taxonomy (NCBI): domain Eukaryota; kingdom Viridiplantae; phylum Streptophyta; class Magnoliopsida; order Poales; family Poaceae; genus Aegilops; species Aegilops speltoides. The sequence goes on from CM038141.1 coordinate 282,888,976, forward strand.
CCTCATCTGTCTTCAAAGAGCCCAACTTTGCTGAAGACTAAGGCCACTGTAGGATGAGGCACTAGAGCAAGTCCTCACAAAAAACAAGTTACCTTTCAAGTACCATCTGATGATGATGAGGCTGATGATGATGAATTAGCTGATATCATCAAAGATAGACAACAAAGGGCCACTAGAGCCAAGGGAAGTGTTGTGCCTCTTCTATTGGATCTGAAGAAGAACCTGAATTTCATTGACCTCTGGTACAAAGATCCGAACACTCTTCCGCCAGAGCTAGACCTCACTCCTGGAAAATCACATGTTGACGACGTTCATTGTTGAAGAAAAGTGGAAATACGATCAAGCCAGAGCTGCTAAGAAAGCCCAGTACAAGAAGCAACGCTATCTGAAGGATAACATTCTGAGGTTATCGCCTGAGCAACTCATTGCTATGCAAACTGAGATCAAGAAGGTCAGTGATGAATTTGACGTCTATAAGGCAGAATGGCTGGGAGCCAAAGTCAGATTCGTCAAAATGGCGAAGAAATTCACTTCAAATGTTGCTGACACATCGCACGTTGAGATTCCCCATGTCAAGCATCTGCCACGGATCGAAGAACATGCCAAGACCGGCTGATGAAAATCAGTCACGATGAAACTGCAATCACCAGGGCTGAAGAAATACCAGCCGCTGAAGAAACTGCCAGGGCAACCACTAGTGTTGCGCCTGAAGAACAAGCCAAGCTAGCTGAAGCATCTGAAGTTGCGCCTGAAGAAATTGCACAAGACAGGCCAACTGCATCAGTTGTGCCTAAAGAAATTGATCCAATTTCCTCTGCTCCGCCTGCACCAACACCAAGCCCAGTTCTTCCTTCTGCTCTGGAAGTGAAGAAAACAAAAGCTACGGAGTGAGACGCTCTGAAGAAAAGGAAATCATCTATTTCCTCAGAATCTTCTGCACCCAAGAAGGCAAAGATTTTGACAAGCTCAATTGAGAATCCTCTCGTTGTTGTTCCTCTCTCAAGCATGCCATCAAAGGAACTCGTTCCTTTTGGTGAAGATTATGAGATTCCTGATGAATCTGACGAAGAAAATCCTTCTGCTGCTTCCAGAGAGCAAATGGATGAAGAAATTGAAGTTGATGTTATCACTTCAACTCCCCAGGTATCATCGCCAACGCCTCAGTTCATAGCTGAAGAGGTTGGCATTGAAGAAATGGAAGAGGACGAAGATGTGGACATTGGGAGCACCTCACCTATGATGAATGATGATTTTTGTGACAGTCAGCACCCCAACTCTCCTCTGTTCACACCGCTTCAGCAAATTCCTCAGTCCCTTGTCTCTACAGAAGTTTAGATGGGTTTTGATGAAATTCATACTGGCCCTTCCTTTCATGAAGAGATTCTAGCCACTAGTGCTGATGACAAAGCTGCTGAAGAAATGGAGACCAGTGCTCTTTGGCGGTTGAAAATCCTCAACCTGCGGCTCCAGAGATTGAGATTCCTGAGGTTGTGCTGCAACTGACTGATACTCCTCAGCCAAAGCCGAAGAATCCATTCTCCAAGACTCCAAAATTCAAGGCTGATGCCTTCTTCAATGAGCATGTGTTCTTCACTGACTACAATCCTTATGACTCTGCTCATCTGAGAAGGAAGCGCTTCTGGACTACCAGCCAAGCAAACTTCTATTCTTCAGTACTTTTCAACAAAGACAAAGTCTTCGACCATGAGCACACTCCTCATGTTGATATGGAATCACTGTCGTGCTTTGCACCAGTCCTTAGTGCTATTCATGATGCTGAATTGCTAAACTTCTGCACTGACATCTGTGATTGGAATGAAGAACTCATTCTTCAGTTCTATGTGACGTTGCACATCACTGGAAATGCTAAAGATGTGAACTCTTGGGTGTTGGACTGGATGACAGAAAATACTCATTTTAAAGCACTGGCCACTGAATTGCTTCATGCCATGCCTGTCAGTCCTCCCCCAGAAGGTGCACGTCTTATCTACAATGAAACTGAACTGTCTGATCACTTCATGCAAGTCCTGATGAAGCCATTGAAGCCTGGTCAAGCTTCAAGGACAAAGTTCCTTGTTAAGGAATTGCAATATGTTCCTAGGACTGTATACCGCATTCTGACCAAGACATTGAGTCCAATTAAAGGCCACGACTTGAATGATGAATAAGTTGTTGGCATCATGAAGAATCAGCTATTCAATATAATGCATGGTATTCCAGTGAACTACCATGACTTCTTCATGAGGAATTTGGCAAACGTTGCAATGTCTACCTTTGAGTCGAAGCCTTATGCTCCCTAGATTATGAGATTCCTTAGATCAAGGTCTTCACTCAACTACAAAGCTGACACACTCAACCATGGCAGTTACTTGCCCCCTATTGAAGTCCTCAAGCGGACATTTTCCTCAGCTGATGAAAAGGGCAAGGCCACTGCAATTATTGATGAGGGCATTCGTCCATTGGATGGATAGTTTCGCAAAGCTGCCTCATATTCCACCAATGATGACTCTGCTACTCATGACTCTGCCGCCAATGCCTCAAAGCAAAGTCCTCAAGCCACAGCTCCAAGGGTGATGACTGATCGTGAGCTTCTCCTCAGTCTTCATCAGAAGGTGGATCGCAATCATAAATGGGTCAAGCATCAGTTTGGCGCTATTCTTCACAACATGACTGCCACATACAATTCAGTGAAGTAGAACCACTACTACCTCAATGAAGTTTTTGATCGCACCTGGGCTGTTCTGACTCATCTCTACAGTGATGAAGATCTCAAGCAGATGGACTTCAAGTAGGACTTCAGCTGGTCTAAGCCTCCGGCGAAGAAATTCAAGAAGGTTGAAGTTCCTCCTTTGGTGCCCAACTCATATTCCTCATTGCGTGAGACTGGTGAAAATGAAGACTTGGACGACACCGCGGCAGGCCCTACTCCAACAACCGACCCCAACAACACTGGCGCTCCTTGATGACCCACAAGTGTAGGGGATCTGTCGTAGTCCTTTCGACAAGTAAGAGTGTCGAACCCAACGAGGAGCAGAAGGAAATGACAAGCGGTTTTCAATAAGGTATTCTCTGCAAGCACGGAAATTGTAGGTAACAGATAGTTTTGTGATAAGGTAATTTGTAACGGGTAACAAGCACTGAAAGTAAATAAGGTGCAGCAAGGTGGCCCAATCCTTTTTGTAGCAAAGGACAAGCATGAACAAGTTCTTATAATGAGAAAAGCGCTCCCGAGGACACATGGGAATTATCGTCAAGCTAGTTTTCATCATGCTAATATGATTCGCGTTCGTTACTTTGATAATTTGATATGTGGGTGGACCGGTGCTTGGGTACTGCCCTTTCTTGGCCAAGCATCCCACCTATGATTAACCCCTATTGCAAGCATCCGCAACTACAAAATAAGTATTAAGGTAAACCTAACCACAACATGAAACATATGGATCGAAATCAGCCCCTTACGAAGCAACACATAAACTAGGGTTTAAGCTTCTGTCACTCTAGCAACCCATCATCTACTTATTACTTCCCAATGCCTTCCTCTAGGCCCAAATAATGGTGAAGGGTCATGTAGTCGGCGTTCACATAACACCACTAGAGGAGAGACAACACACATCTCATCAAAATATCGAACGAATACCAAATTCACATGACTACTAATAACAAGACTTCACCCATGTCCTCAGGAACAAACGTAACTACTCACAAAGCATATTCATGTTCATAATCAGAGGGGTATTAATATGCATTAAGGATCTGAACATATGATCTTCCACCAAATAAACCAACTGGCATCAATACAAGGAGTAATCAACACTACTAGCAACCCACACGTACCAATCTGAGGTTTTGGTACAAAGATTTGATACAAGAGATGAACTAGGGTTTGGGAGGAGATGGTGCTGCTGAAGATGTTGATGGAGATTGACCCCCTCCCGATGAGAAGATCGTTGGTGATGGCGATGGTGATGATTCCCCGAGAGAAGTTTCCCGGCGAACAGCTCCGCCGGTGCCCTAGATTGGTTCCGCCGAGGTTCCACCTCGTGGCGGCGGAGTTTCGTCCTGTAAGCTTGCTTATGTTTTTTTCCAGGGTAAAAGACTTCATATAGCAGAAGATGGGCACCGGAGGGCTGCCAGGTGGCCCACGAGGCAGGGGCACGCCCAGGGGGGTAGGGCGCGCCCCCCACCCTCGTGGGTGGTAGGTGGCCCCCCTCAGGTATTTCTTCCGATGGATATTTTTTACTAATTCCCAAAATGACTTTCATGGAGTTTCAGGACTTTTGGAGCTGTGCAGAATAGGTCTCCAATATTTGCTCCTTTTCCATCCCAGAATCCCAGTTGCCGGCATTCTCTCTCTTCATGTAAACCTTGTAAAATAAGAGAGGATAACCATAAGTATTGTGACATAACGTGTAATAACATCCCATAATGCAATAAATATTGATATAAAAGCATGATGCAAAATGGACGTATCACTCCTCCATCGACTTCGTGATGAAATTCTTCAGGGGCGTTAGTCCTCATTTTTCGTCCCTTTTGGTCATTTTATGATGAAGGGAGAGAAATTTGAGTTAGTCTTAAAGCGGGTCTATCTATATATGGGCATTTTTTTGTTAAGTTGCAACTCTCGCTCTTCTGAAGTGTTTGTTGATTGAGTTGTAAACTTAAGTCCGGTGGTGACCTGATACTTTTGTCTTGTTTTCTACATGCTATTTCCCCATATATGTTATGCGTGCATGCTGAATTACATCAGTCACCACATTTCATCATGCATTTCAAATTCTTCATTCGATATGTTAAATGCGTGTATGAATTACAAGATATAGGGGGAGATCTCCATGATTCTACTCTTCAAATGTGCATTGCTTCAAAAGCAAATTCCTCACTATGCACATCTTCAGGGGGAGTTCTTCTATATCTTGCAATCAAATTCCCCAATATTGAGCACTTTCAATTCATATGTTTATCCCCGTTGAAAATTTAACCTATATTGTCATCAATCACCAAAAAGGGGGAGATTGTAAGTGCATCTAGTGCCCCTTAGTGATTTTGGTGTATTGAAGACTTATAGGTTAAGGGACTAATATGTTTGTGAGTATATACAGGTTCTATAAGTCGATGAGGAGTTTGATATTTACAGTGAAAGTTTACCCCTAAAAATAAATGTCTTCGGCTGAAGACTTTGGTTCTCCTGAAGACTTTGAAAGTGAAGAAATTGGTGTGACCGTGAAGACTTGGATATTCATGTGAGGACTATGAAGCATGAAGACTTTTGTTTTCGTTGTTTCATTTTCTTCTTCTTGAATCATAGGAAACACCATATCGTTAAACGGGGTCGAGGTAATACTAAGGAAACTGATTTCCAAGTGATGCTTATCTCAATATCCTACACCTACCCAATCCTTCGAGTGAAGCCATTGGAAATCTCATATCAGTTTAGTCAATTACTTCAGTGACAGAAACGAAAATCTTCTGGTCTCTGAGTAATTTGTTCTGACTGAGGAGTTAGGAATTTGCCAGTGCGAATTGCCAACACAGTGAGGAACATGATAGCCCTGAGGAATTTGAACCTCAAATCCGACCGTTGCTATGCCACGCGCCAGCTGTCCAAAATATCCTAACACCTAACGGTCATATCATTGATGGGAATTTATGTCTTATCATGTCGGGCTGCTCCCTAGGCTATAAATAGCCACCCCCTACAACCACTAGCTGGTTGACTGCTCCGAGAGAAACGAACACTTCTCAATTGTGAGCATCCCATCCTCCGAGGACTTTGAGCAAAAATCATCAAGTGAGGAAAACCCAAATCCCAAACCCAAACCTACTAACCCAAAGTGATTGAGCATCACTGAAGAGATTGTTCCTGTGTGGAGCTGTTACCTTTGAGGACTATGTATCCTATAGATGGTTAGGCGTCATGGTCTGAGCATCCAAGAGGAATTGTGGATTGCCGAGTGACCGAGTCTGTGAAGGTTTGGAAGTCACCTGTTGTCGGTGTCAAAACCGGCGGATCTCGGGTAGGGGGTCCCGAAATGTGCGTCTAAGGATAATGGTAATAGGAGGCGGGGGACACGATGTTTACGCAGGTTCGGGCCCTCTATATGGAGGTAATACCCTACTTCCTGCTTGATTGATCTTGATGATATGAGTATTACAAGAGTGATCTACCACGAGATCGTAGAGGCTAAACCCTAGAAGGTAGCCTATGATTATGATTGTTGTTGTCCTACGGACTAACCCTCCGGTTTATATAGACACTGGAGGGGGCTAGGGTTACACAGAGTCGGTTACAGAGAAGGAAATCTACATATCCGAATTGCCAAGCTTGCCTTCCACGCAATGGAGAGTCCCACCCGGACACGGGACGAAGTCTTCAATCTTGTATCTTCATAGTCCAACAGTCCGACACAAGTATATGGTCCGGCTGTCCGAGGACCACCTAATCCAGGACTCCCTCAGTAGCCCCTAAACCAGGCCTCAATGACGATGAGTCCGGCATGCAGATTATATCCGGCATTGCAAGGAGGGTTCCTTCTCCGAATACTTCAAGGTAGATTTTGATCACATGAATCGTGTCTGACTCTGCAAAACAAATTCCACATACCACCGTAGAGAGCACAATATTCCACAAATCTAATCTGCTGACAACTTATCATAGCATGACATCACGCCACGGCCCGGTCATTATTCGAACCGTTTTTCTCAACCTGCTACTGCACATCTTGCGAGGCGGTTTCATTGGCATGTCTTGTCGAAGCAGAGATCGTGTCCCCTTATCACGGGATTCTCATCAATACGGGTGTGGGTAACCCAACCGCGCCATCAACACGGCACTTGGGGAATAAGTGAGTTTATAGGGCAAGTGGGGAGACGCATGGTTTCTACCGCCTTTATAAAGAGATAAGGATCCCCCTTTTCACCCAGGCCTTCTTCTTCCTCTGCTCATACATTCTTCCTCGCTTGAGCTCCAGCACCCAAGTTCTTACCTTCTCCGTGAAGCCATTCCAAGCATGTTTCGAGCGGGAGGCAAGTGGATGGCCTCCTCCGTTACGGAGGAGGACATCACAAAGCTTCGAAAGGCTGGATACCTGTCCGCAAACATCGCGCACCGGCTTCCGGCTGAAGGGCAAATCGTCCCTACCCGAAACCCCAGGAGAGGGTAGTGTTCCTCTCTCAGTTTGTTCGCAGACTGGGATTTCCCCTCCACCCATTCGTCACGGACTTATGTTCTACTACGGGCTGGACTTCCATGATCTGGCCTCCAATTTCATCCTCAACATCTCGGCATTTATCGTCGTGTGCGAGGCCTTCCTCCGCATTACGCCCCACTTCAGCCTATGGCTGAAGACCTTCAACGTGAAGCCAGAGGTGGTGGTTGGCCAGCAAGCGGAGTGCAGAGGCACCATGGTGGGCAAGATGCCCAATGTCACCTGGCCCGAAGGCTCCATTGTGGAGACCGTGAAGGGGTGGCAATCGGGGTGGTTCTACATCACCGAGGCGCGCGACACCAACTGGGCGCCGACCCCCGAATTTCGATCCGGCATCCCCATGCGGCTCACCTCCTGGAAAGAGAAGGGCTTAGCCTGGGGTTCATCGGTGGAGCTGACCAGACTTCAGACCTGCATCAAAAATATGATACGTAAGAAAATCAAGCTTGTCAACGTGGTCCAGGTCATGCTCATCCGCGGGATCCTTCCGTGTCAGAGTCGGGCTTAAAATATGTGGGAGTTCGACCCGGCCGAACACCAGATGCTACGAGAGCTCTTCGACACGACGCACGAAGACGTCTGGAAGGTGTTGTTCAAGGCCACCGAGGTACCACCACCTGAAAGTGCAACTATCCCTAGGTGGTTTTGGTAATTCATAACAACATATAGCTCATTGAGCTAATGCTATTCCAAGACAAATATTTCAGGAAAGCTCAATGAATGGCATGGCATGGATGATGAAAGTGGATCCCTCAAAATATTAAGGACAAAGGATTGGCTCAAGCTCAAAAGCTCAAGACTCTACATTTTACATTTTAGTGATCCAAGATCACATTGAGTCTATAGGAAAAGCCAATACTATCAAGGAGGGATGAGGTGTTGCTTAATGAGCCTCTTGCTTCAAGTGCTTAGTGATATGCTCCAAAAACCATCAACTACTTTCTCACTTCCACATATGACCTAAACTCAAAGTCAAAATCGGTCCCACCGATTCTTTCTATCCGGCGCCACCGAGTTCAAATGTTTTAGCCATTGCCACAAACCCTAGGCAAATCGGTCTCACCGATAGGGATCTCGGTCTCACCGAGATGGGATTGTAATCTCTCTGTTTCCCTTCGTAACGTTTTGGTCTAACCAAAGTGAGCGATCGGTCCCACCGAGATTGCAATGTAAACTCTCTGTTTCCCTTTCGTAACATTTCGGTCTCACCGAAAAGAGCGAATCGGTCCCACCGAGTTTACCTGACCAACTCTCTGCTTAGCTAATTACCAAAATCGATCTCACCGAGTTTGTGTAATCGGTCTCACCGAGATTACGTTATGCCCTAACCCTAACCATATCGGTCCTACCGAGTTGCATGTCGGTCCCACCGAAAACCCTAACGGTCACTAAATTTACTAAATCAGTCCGACCGAGTTTGTTGATTCGTTCCCACCGAGTTTGGTAAATTGTGTGTAGCGGTTAGATTTTGTGTGGAGGCTATATATACCCCTCCACCTCCTCTTCATTCATGGAGAGAGCCATCAGAACAAACCTACACCTCCAACTTACATTTTCTGAGAGAGAACTACCTACTCATGTGTTGAGGCCAAGATATTCCATTCCTACCATATGAATCTTGATCTCTAGCCTTCCCCAAGTTGCTTTCAACTCAAATCTTCTTTCCACCATATCCACATCCTATGAGAGAGAGTTGAGGGTTGGGGAGACTATCATTTGAAGCACAAGAGCAAGGAGTTCATCATCAACGCACCATTTGTTACTTCTTGGAGAGTGGTGTCTCCTAGATTGGCTAGGTGTCACTTGGGAGCCTCCGACAAGATTGTGGAGTTGAACCAAGGAGTTGTAAGGGCAAGGAGATTGCCTACTTCGTGAAGATCTACCACTAGTGAGGTAAGTCCTTCGTGGGCGACGGCCATGGTGGGATAGACAAGGTTGCTTCTTCGTGGACCCTTCGTGGGTGGAGCCCTCCGTGACTCTCAAGAACTGCTACCCTTCGTGGGTTGAAGTCTCCATGAACGTGGATGTACGATAGCACCACCTATCGGAACCACGACAAAAACATCCGTGTCTCCAATTGCGTTTGAATCCTCCAAACCCTTCCCTTTACATTCTTGCAAGTTGCATGCTTTACTTTCCGCTGCTCATATACTCTTTGCATGCTTTCTTGAATTGTGTGAAGATTGCTTGATTTGTCCAAAGATAGCTAAAATCTGCCAAAGTCTAAAATTGGGAAAAGGTTAAGTTTTTAATTGGTCAAGTAGTCTAATCACCCCCCTGTAGACATACTTCAAGGTCCTACAAGTGGTATTAGAGCTTTGGTCTCCATTTGCTTTGATTTCCATAGCTTTTGGTGGTCATAGCCTTGGTTTCACAACCTAGGAGAGTATGGCGTCTAGCGAGGGAAATTATCACCATAGAGGTCCTTACTTTGATGGTACTAATTTTGCTAGTTGGAAGCATAAGATGAAAATGCATATTCTCGGAGATAACCCCGCCGTTTGGCCTATTGTGTGTATTGGATTGCAAGGTGAATTCTTTGATGGGAGGGAGCCGAACCGTGAAGCTAGCGCGGAAGAGTTGAATATGCTGCAATACAACGCTCAAGCTTGTGATATCCTCTTGAACGGATTGTGCCCCGAAGAATTCAACAAAATCTGCCGTCTTGAGAATGCAAAGGAAATTAGGGATACTTTGATTGATATGCATGAAGGTATCGACTCCGTCAAGGAATCCAAGTTGGATGTGCTCCAAGTCAGCTTGACAAGTTCAAAATGAAGGATGGTGAAGGTATCGCTGAAATGTACTCTAGGCTTGCTCTTATCACAAATGAGATTGTCGGCTTAGGAAGTGAAGAGATGACCGACCGATTCATCATCAAGAAGATCTTAAGAACATTGGATGAAAGTATGATACCGTGTGCACATTGATCCAAATGATGCCAAATTACAAAGATCCCAAGCCAACGGAAGTCATTGGAAGAATTGTTGCTCATGAGATGTCACTCAAGGATAAGGAGGAACTTCACAACAAGTCAAGTGGTGCTTACAAAGCCTCATGTGAAGACCCCACATCATCAAGTGAGAAACAAACCTTCAATGAAGAATTGAGCTTAATGGTGAAGAACTTCAACAAATTCTACAAGAGTAGAAGCAAAGAAAGAAGCTCTAAGTCAAGGTCCTATAATGACAAAAGATCTTCTAGTCGAGAGCGCAATTGCTACAATTGTGGGAGACCAGAACACTATTCCAATGAGTGTACGGCACCCTACAAAAGAAGAGAAGATTCTCCAAAAAGAAGAAGTAGAAGAGAAGAATCACTTCCAAGAGAGAGAGAAGGAGTAGAGATGATCGTTATGAACGAAGACCCTCATGCAGAAGCAAGGATTTAGAAAGGAAGGACAAGTCATCAAAGAGATACACAAAATGAAGACATCAAGCTCATGTTGGTGAATGGGTATCCGGCTCCGACTCTGACAATCACTCCGAGAGAAGCTATCACTCCGACTCTGAATATTCTCAAGATGAAGGTGTTGCCGGTCTAGCACTTGTGTCAACCAACTCCTACGACACATTTGATTCACCAAATGAAGGAATTGGAATATGCTTCATGGCCAAAGGTCCTAAGGTAACACACCCCGAGTATGTTGATTTCAATAGTGATGAAGATGACTTGCTAGGTGATGATGATTTACTTGTTGACAACTCTAGTGATGAATACTATGATGAAACGTCAATTAATCATGCTAATCGAGATAAAACGAATGACAATGGTAAGGAGAAGATTGAGCTTCTAACTAAAGAACTAAACACTCTTAAGTTAGCTCATGAAACTATCTTCGAAGATCATCGAGAACTTTTAAGGGCTCATGAGAAGTTACGCTTTGAAAAGCTCAATCTTGAGCAAGAGCATGAGTTCTTAAAGGCAATCAATGATGATCTCCGCAAGAAAAGTTCTTCTTACATTGCCAAGCGTTTACTCTTATCTACTTACATGCCTCAAGTCAAGTCTAGTAACAAGTACAAGAAAGATTCTTCCACTAGCAGTAACAATAATAATGTCAAATCCAATATTGTTGCTTCTAGTAGTTCTCTTGATTCCACTAATGATTCTCTTAGCCAAGTTACACTTGAGCAAGAAAATAGCTTATTGAAGGGAATTATAGAGAAAGGTGTATACAAGAGCCTTGCTGGAAGTAAGCAATTCGAGGAAATCGTACGCAAGCAAGGAAGGCACCGAAAGAATCAAGGTGTTGGTTTTGAACGAAAGTTCAATGCTAATGGAGTTGAGTGGGAAGAAGATCAATACCCCAAGACGAAATTTGTTCCTCAACAAGAGAAGTATGATCCTACTTCCTTCAAGGGAACACAATCACAAGATGATCTTCCACCACAAGACCACAAGAACAAAGGAAAGGACAAGCTTCAAGAGGAGATTGATGCATTTGAAGAAGCACCTAAGGCCTTGGTCAAGTGGGTTCCCAAGACTACGTCAAGTTCTACTTCATCAAGTACAACTACAACTTCAAGGATTCCCATCAAGATGATGTTGATCCCGAAGAAGAAGAACTAGAGTGTTCTTGAGGGTGACTCCGCCAACATTCTTCACTCATATCATTAAGGCAAGGACAAGTGCAATCAACTTCCATATCTGGCACTAGTTCAAGGAGTCACAAACCCTCATGTTGGTAAGGCAAGGGACAAGGTAACCTAATATTTTCATGGACATCATCTTGTGTGTGCATCACTCTATGTCTATGGATATTCTTGTTTGTTCCTTGTGGGACTAACCCATGTAGGTATTGAAAGTGCAACTCACTCCAAAGGATTGCTCCAAATGATCTACATCAACATTGAGCATCCACATCTTCAACACCTACATGAAGTCATCATCGACAAAACCCAAGGTTAGTTCATCCCTCTAAGGGGGGATCTCACATCTAGGGGGAGCTTAACTCTAAGAATTGAGTCAAAGCAACTCTAATGATGTGAACACATCAATGCATTATGTAAAAGTGGTAACCCCACTTGAGCTTAAACGATGAGTATGACCTATGATCAAATGTTTCACATTTGACTCCTAAGTCAATATACTCATATATAGATGACCTAGTCATCGCCAATTGTTTGATAGATGCTAGAATTGGTTGTGCATGTCTTGCCACATATTTAATTTGCCATTTTATTGTGTGAGCATGTTGGTTGCATATTTTACTCATTCAAGGACATCCACTTGCAGCTTTGATTGATTGGTTCTTTTTTTTTGGCCAAGTGGATGGACAAGAATGCCTAAGAACCTTGTCTAGCTATCTATGCTTTTCTCGTCTCAAACTCAATTCATGCTACATCACAAAATTTGATCAAGTCAGATTTGAACCACTCTGTGTGAGGAGCACTCGGAGTCCCCGATTCGTCATGGACTTAAACATCCAAAACCTCTTTGTGATTTTTGGTCTGACCGATTCTTCCATTTCGGTCATACCGAGATCACCAAGTCGATCTAGGATTTCCATCTCAGTGCAACCGATTTGAACTTTTTGGTCACACCGAGTTGCTGTAATTGTCAACAATTATGCATCTCGGTGCCACCGAGTCGTTCCACTCGGTCACACCGACAGTGTCGGGCTATATATATACACGGGCAAAATTTGGAAAACTTTCTCCAAACCTCTTCTCCTGCGCATAGCTCGCTCTGCCTACTAGGTCTCCGGATCGTCGACTTCGTCGCTAGCCGCCTCCTATCGCTGGTCTCCGCCGCCGTCAACGGATTTCAACTCCACCGTTGCCGCCGTAGCGAGTTCATCACCGAACTAGGGTATGAACTCGATCACGGTGCTATCCTTGTCTGATTCTCAGCACATTGTGTTCATATGATTCTTGCCATGATTGAAACACCTCTAACCAGTCAAAACAATCCTTAGAATAGATGCGATTTGAAAATTTAGGGTTAGGTTTCCGCCGAAACCATCTTGGACCCATCGAGTTGAAAAACTCGGTCCCACCGATTCAGCTAACGCCATTGCACTAGTAACTCTTGGTCTGACCGAGAATTGCTAATCGGTGTGACCGATTTTAGAACTTTGTGAAACCCTAGCAGTCTCGGTGCCACCGAACTGTGACTCGGTCTGACCAAGTTCACTAGTTTAGGTTCCAAAACTGCTTCGGTATCACCGAGTTTGAAAATCGGTTGATCCAAAATGCTTTCTGTGGAAAACTAAAACTAAGTTTTTGAATCATTCTTTTGCAAAAATCTCTGCATTTTGTGATGCTCATCCACTCTATCTCATCTATAACTATTCACAGGGTCAGCAGTCAGTGTTTGCAGCATGTCAGACCAAAGTAACAACCAGAACAGGGAAGAGGAGCAGATTCACATGAGTGAGGGCACTAGTCCCTCTAGCACTTCAGGTGATGGTAGCAGGAGCACCCCAAGCAATCTGCCTAAAGCTGCCACCAGGGCCAGAAAGAAGAGAACCTTAGACTCTTAGGATGAGGACTATGTGGCAGCTGAAGATGAGGCTACTTCCAAGAAGGTAGTGCTCAAAAAGGAGTATGGCTCAGCAAAGAACACAAAGCCTGGACTTAATAGGAAGGTCCGTACCAAGAGGACACCTATGCTGAAGGTCAGAGGATCAACACAAGTACCTTAGAAGCCTGATCCCAAAGAGGCACCTACGAGAAGGATTACCACTTCCAAACCCAGGAATGTTCCCACTAGACCTACATGAAGGAGAATAAGGAACACTATCCTGGAGTGCAAGACAGTTTCATTGCTTGTGGAGTTGCAGGCTTTGTTGGGCAGAAGCTCACAAAGTGGAATGATGAGCTCATTATGCAATTCTACTCCACAGCACATTTCTATCCAGATGGCAGGATAGTTTGGATGTCTGAAGGTACAAGGTACCAATCAACCATTGAGGAATGGGCCAATCTGATCAATGCACCAAAGGAGAGTGAAGATGACTTGGATGTCTATGCCAAGAAGAAGATGGATCACAATTCCATGGCACATATGTACAAGGAGATCCCAGATGCTGCAGTTGAGACACATAAGTTTGGGTCAGTCCATTTTCTTCTGTCAGGGCTACCAACGATCAATTGGATCCTAAGGCATACTCTATTGCCCAAGTCAGGTGACCACAACATGATAAGAGGCCATGCTATAAACTTGCTACACTTGTTTGATGTGCCACAGAAATTCAAGGTCATGAGCCTCATGGTTGAGACTATCAAGAGGACAGCAGCAGATCAAAAGAGAAGTTGTGGATATGCCCCACAAATTCAGGAGTTGATTAACTCAAAGATGGGCACAAGCACATACTTGCTGGACAAGGAATATTTTGCTATCTATCCAGAATTTCAGGACAATCAAGTTGTGATGAATGAGAATGAACCATCATCAGTACAAGCTCAAGAGAAGAAGGAGAAAGCAAAGAAAGAGAAGGCTGCCAAGATGCCAACACAAGAGGAGGCATCTGAGTACTTTTTGAGGAACAAGCAGGAGCAGCTTGGTTACTTGGTAGCATCAACTATGAGGATTGAGAAGGGGTTGGCCACTCTAACTCAAAACCAGGAGAACCTGGAAAGAATCATGGAACAAAAATTCTATGATTTAGATGTCAAAGTAACTGAGATTCATTTAGTTGTGGAGCAGCTACAGGATGACATGCAGGAGAGGAAGGGCAAGACAACCACTGATGCATTTGCCAGAGTGCCTAGAGCTCAGAGATCAGCTGCAGTGCCTGTGACAGACACCAGAGCCACTTCATCAGCACCAGCTACAGCTCCTACAGCTCCAGTGCAACCAGCTCCAGCACCAACTCCTTCAGCTCCATCCACATCAACTGAAGCCTTCATCCAAGGAGCCATCTCTACACCACCACCTATAGACCAAGCCTGAGAGACGATATCGTACTATGCATTTTCTAGGAACTTTTTGGTAACTTGTTGCCAAAGGGGGAGAAACATGTATAGATCATAGGCTTCGAGAGAGAGAGAGAGTTTGCTTTTGTTCTCTCCTGTCTTCTTGGTTGAACTTTGTTTGTTTGCTTTTGATTGCTTGAGACTTTATGCTATTATCTGTGAGACATTGATGATCATGTGTTTGATCATAAGCTACACTTATGCTTGTCAGATGATATTATCTTACTTATCCTTATATGTTCATTCACTTTGCTTGGTGATGAGTGCATGTATTCAATCTTTATTATTTTGAGGGCTCCACCAAGATGTATGTGACATGGAAGAGTAACCCATGAGTCTAGTTCCTTGTGCATTTGCAGTCCAAAGCAAATCTTAAACTATGCACAAATTTAGGGGGAGCTCTTGCTTATCACATACTTCTCAAAGCGATGATGTTTTTCAATCTTATTATCATTTGTTGAAGCTTTGATCTATATGTTGTCATCAATTACCAAAAAGGGGGAGACTGAAAGTGCAACTATCCCTAGGTGGTTTTGGTAACTCATGACAACATATAGCTCATTGAGCTAATGCTATTCCAAGACAAATATTTCAGGAAAGCTCAATGAATGGCATGGCATGGATGATGAAAGTGGATCCCTGAAAATATTAAAGACAAAGGATTGGCTCAAGCTCAAGACATTTTACATTTTAGTGATCTAAGATCACATTGAGTCTATAGGAAAAGCCAATACTATCAAGGAGGGATGATGTGTTGCTTAATGAGCCTCTTGCTTCAAGTGCTTAGTGATATGCTCCAAAAACCCTCAACTACTTTCTCACATCCACATATGACCTAAACTCAAAGTCAAAATCGGTCCCACCGATTCTTTCTATCCGGCGCCACCGAGTTCAAATGTCATAGCCACTGCCACAAACCCTAGGCATATCGGTCTCACCGATAGGGATCTCGGTCTCACCGAGATGGGATTGTAATCTCTCTGTTTCCCTTCGTAACGTTTCGGTCTAACCGAAGTGAGCGATCGGTCCCACCGAGATTGCAATGTAAACTCTCTGTTTCCCTTTCGTAACATTTCAGTCTCACCGAAAAGAGCGAATAGGTCCCACCGAGTTTACCTAACCAACTCTCTGGTTAGCTAATTATCAAAATCGGTCTCACCGAGTTTGTGTAATCGGTCTCACCGAGATTACGTTATGCCCTAACACTAACCATATCGGTCCTACCGAGTTGCATGTCGGTCCCACCGAAAACCCTAATGGTCACGAAATTTACTAAATCGGTCCGACCGAGTTTGTTGAGTCGGTCCCACCGAGTTTGGTAAATTGTGTGTAACGGTTAGCTTTTGTGTGGAGGCTATATATACCCCTCCACCTCTTCTTCATTCGTGGAGAGAGCCATCAGAACAAACCTACACCTCCAACTTACATTTTCTGAGAGAGAACTACCTACTCATGTGTTGAGGCCAAGATATTCCATTCCTACCATATGAATCTTGATCTCTAGCCTTCCCCAAGTTGTTTTCCACTCAAATCTTCTTTCCACCAGATCCACATCCTATGAGAGAGAGTTAAGTGTTGGGGAGACTATTATTTGAAGCACAAGAGCAAGGAGTTCATCATCAACGCACCATTTGTTACTTTTTGGAGAGTGGTGTCTCCTAGATTGGCTAGGTGTCACTTGGGAGCCTCCGACAAGATTGTGGAGTTGAACCAAGGAGTTTGTAAGGGCAAGGAGATCGCCTACTTCGTGAAGATCTACCACTAGTGAGGCAAGTCCTTCATGTGCGACTGCCATAGTGGGATAGACAAGGTTGCTTCTTCGTGGACCCTTCGTGGGTGGAGCTCTCCGTGGACTCGCGCAACCGTTACCCTTCGTGGGTTGAAGTCTCCATGAACGTGGATGTACGATAGCACCACCTATCGGAACCACGACAAAAACATCCGTGTCTCCAATTGCGTTTGAATCCTCCAAACCCTTCCCTTTACATTCTTGCAAGTTGCATGCTTTACTTTCCGCTGCTCATATACTCTTTGCATGCTTGCTTGAATTGTGTGAAGATTGCTTGATTTGTCCAAAGATAGCTAAAATCCGCCAAAGTCTAAAATTGGGAAAAGGTTAAGTTTTTAATTGGTCAAGTAGTCTAATCACCCCCCCCCCTCTAGACATACTTCAAGGTCCTACACCACCCATAGCCGAAGATCGCGGACTCAGCGCGAAGCGCCCCACTAATCCGGTAAGTTCTTATATTTTGCAAGGTGTGCCTTTCCCCAGCATATTCGCGGGAGGAATCTAAGCCTCCACGCCAATTTAACAGGACTGGGTAGCGATAGCGGAGCAGATTGACTGTCCGGCTCCACTACCCGAAGATCCTGCATCGCCTCTCTTAATGAAGATGCTGGTTTTGGCGCCCTATGAGGTGCCGGAGAAGAAGGCCAAGAAGAAGGCCGCGGGGACCAGGAAAGGTCTCCGGCGCATGGTTGTATCGGACTCATCGTCCGAAGACACCGAGGCGCGCTCCTCCAACAAAGACGAGGAGGAGGAAGAGGAAATCCCTCGCCCAATCGGGGGGGGGGAAGAGAAAGGCCGCCCCGCAGGGGGAGGCCGAAGCGTCCAAGAAAGGAAAGACCTTCCTTCCGGACAACTCCACCATGGCCACCTATAGTGGTGATGAGTGGTTGCTCAGGGACAAGCCCCTGGCTAAGTCGTAAGTATCCGAACAGTATAATACCTCCAGTATGTTTTGATTTATTGCTTCTTATCATGCCGAACATGCATATGGAGTCCGACCAAGTCCCACATCGAGGTATCCTCTTCGGATGGGTCTCTGGGCCTGTCGGCGATGAACAACGATTCATTCCCGACAACCTCCTCCCCCATGCCCGCGGACGACACCGAGGTGTTGTCTCAGAGGATACCAGACTAGGGGGTGACAGTTCTGGAGACGCCCCAAGGCAAAATCCCAGACGCCGGGCACATGGGAGGGAATACCCCCATGGATTCTGATGACGGGGGCTGCAGCAAGTTTGGCCCCCAGCCAGATACTGCTCCGGAAACCCCAGTGGTTCCGGATACAGGCATGCAACCTCTCTCTAAGGGGGGTGAGCCACCCGTGCCGATGACCTCTGTCCATCCAGAGGCATCGGACAACTTGCTGGAAGCGCTTGGAGGCGCTTCCATTGATGAAGAACACCGTACTCTTATGAGTACGGTGATTGAGAAGGTTCGTTCCGCCGAAAGAGGATTGACCGAAGCCTGCGCCAGCCTCCTAACGGGCTTTGAGGTATGTAATAAAATTGTAAGAAAGTATCATAGTATAGACAGTAGCCCCAGATGGTCTGTTTGGTGTTCGGAAAGAAAGGCCGAACAGAGGATCAAATAACATCCACAGGAGTCTAATAGAAAATGTCTATGTGAATAAGCAGGCGTCGCTGTTGGCCGCTGCCGCTCATACTGCGGAGGTCTCAGGACTGAAGCGGGACCTGGAGTGGACCGAGGAAGATCTCGGCCTCGTTAAGAGGCAGCTCGAGGAAAACAAAGGTACACAATACCCCGTCTATATATTTATAATGGAAAAATTGTTGACACTAATAAGCGCCATGAATTTTAATAGGGTCCACAACCAAAGTGGCGGCCCTTAAGAATGCGCTGACCGAGGCCGGAGACAAAGCGGCCAAGGAACGCGCCGAGCGCGAGAAGCAAGAGGCCCGAGTCGACGAGGTCCAGCAAGAGCTCCAGGATTTCATCAAAAAATACGAGACTCTAAGACGCAAGAGTCCGAGCTTGCGAAGGTCCTCCAGAGTGCACGAGATGCCAAGGCCGAAACCCAAAGGGCCTTCCAGGAAATTCAGGCGTCCAAGAAGATTGCGGCGGGTAAGGCATTCACTATGCAAAGCAAGCATGTGAAGGAGACTTCCTTTTACTTACCCGAATTTGGAGCTCTCCAGGAGCATTCGCTGATCTGCCGCGCAACATATCTAATGCCGCACAGTTCTACCGAGCTGAGGAAGGGAGCTCGACGGAGAAGTTGTTCTGGTCTCAGTATATTGGGACCGAACATCCGATGCCCTTTGTCAGTGTCAAAACCGACGGATCTCGGGTAGGGGGTCCCGAACTGTGCGTCTAGACGGATGGTAACAGGAGACAAGGGACACGATGTTTTTACCCAGGTTTGGGACCTCTCGGTGGAGGTAAAACCCTACTCCTACTTGATTAATATTGATGATATGGGTAGTACAAGAGTAGATCTACCACGAGATCAAGGAGGCTAAACCCTAGAAGCTAGCCTATGGTATGATTGTTGTTCGTCCTATGGACTAAAACCCTCCTGTTTATATAGACACCGGAGAGGGCTAGGGTTACACAGAGTCGGTTACAATGGTAGGAGATCTACATATCCATATCGCGAAGCTTGCCTTCCACGCCAAGGAAAGTCCCATCCGGACACGGGACGAAGTCTTCAATCTTGTATCTTCATTGTCTCTGAGTCCGGCCGACGGTGATAGTTCGCTATCCGACACCCCTAGTCCAGACTCCTCAAGAGTCCCTAACCAGGCTTCAATGACGATAAGTTCGGCGCGCATATTGTCTTCGGCATTGCAAGGCGGGTTCTTCTCCAACTTCCATGTACTCGCCAAATGGTGTCCGGCTTCTTATAAATGATGCGCTCCTTGGCTTCCATGTCCAATAATGGCTATCTTCCACGTGTCGTACGAATGCGAAAAGCCAGGGCATTTTTACATTCCACCCCCTAGCTGCGCGAATGAGCTGCCTATAAAGAGAGGCGGGGATCCAGATCCGAATCACACCATCCTCCTCCCGCGAGTATTCATCGGAGCACCTCTGATCAAAAATCCATTCCATCATGGACAGTCGACGCGGCTCCTCCTCTCGCGCTCCCAGCCCTCAGCCAGGAGATTGGGGAAGATGCTCGGTCCCGCATAGCGAGCTAGTGACGCTCCAAGCTAAGGGGTTTCTTCCCCCAGCCTTTATGGTTCTGGTTCGAGCCGGACTTGCCACCTACAAGGGCGGAAAGCAGGCGGAGAGCGTCCCCAATCTCTTCAAAGGAGAGCAGGTATGCTTCGTCCCTTATCTAATAAGAGGACTCAGATTTCCATACATCCGTTTCTCCAGGGGCTCCTGGAGTTCTATGGGCTCCAGCTTCACCACCTTACGCCTGCCTCCATCCTGAACATCGCGGGCTTTGTGGCCCTTTGCGAGCTGTTCTTGGGCGTCGAGGCCCATTTTGCACTATGGAAGAGATTATTCTGCCTCGTACCCCGTTCTCATGAGGGGGTCAATATATCAAGTGGGCGGAGCCGAACCATGGCGCATCGTCGGGACTGGATATCTATCCGGAACCCCGAAGAAGGCGTCCGAAGACTGGCCTTCGAATGGTTTTATATAGAAGACGCCCGCCACGGACCCGCTTCGATCGGCCTCCGGAGTTCAAAGAACGCCGCCTCAAGAAATGCCCGAGTTGGCGCCCGTGGAGCCCTCAACGGGAGAATGATAGGGACGTCCAGTATCTGATGGGCCGAATAAGGTTATTGGCCCATTCCGGATTGACCATGATTGGGGTCATAGCCACATGCATTATGCGAGGGGTGCAGCCGCTCTAGTATAGGGGCCACCCCATGTGGTATTTCAACGGGGAGGATGATGCCACCCGTCATGGCCGCAAGGGGCCGGGATTGGTTGCCAATCTGGTGAAGATCCTGTCCGGCCTGTACAAAGGGGAGAAGGAGGACTTCCTCCGTGCTAGTCCATTGAACGGATTTTCCATGAACAACCCTCGGAGCTGGGTAAGGGGACGTTTGTCTAGCCGATCCATATTCCCAAAGTTAAGTATCTCACTTTGTGATTTTGACGCAGGAACTGCGCTGGGCCGTAGAGGATATACACAGCCTAGCTCCACAACCCGAGGATCCGGAACGATCCCTCGATCCGGCCTCCGAAGAGGATCCGGACATAAAGTTGGAGCTGATCGATGGGGTGTTCCACCAACTTAGCATCGACAATGCTTTGGTCGCCATTACGGCCGACTACCCCGGAATATCTCCGATTTCCCAGGTAACTGTGACCGGAGTCCTGATACCATTACTCATCCATGCTTATCTGACCATCGTATACCAGTGGTGTTCCGCAGGAGGTGCCTTCGAGGCGGGAAGCCAAACCTGCGACGGCTGGCCAACAAGGGGCAGCTCGGCCCAGCAGGTGGAAAAGAAGTGCGGCGTGGATCGAGACGTCGCCGCAACGGTATGGCGTGCCACCACGTTCCCAGGAAAGGTTCCTGTAAGGCATATTAACGTTCGTGGTTTTTTCAGGAGAAAGAGCGCTTGCCGGACTATGTCCGGAGAGATTGCCAATCAAGCCTCCGCCAGCCAGGCTCCAACGCCAGGTCTAGAGGGGGAGGCGAACGCAAAGCGCGCGTCGGGTGCTCCTCCAATGGAGGACGCCGACCGGTTGTCCGCCACCAGATCTGAGGTGGAGAGCGCCATGAATCACAGGCGCCGCCGGACAGTTCTTCATGACGCATGCTTCTCCTCGGAGGCGTTAAATGCCTTTAATTCGGGAGATGCGCACCTCCGTGCCACTCAAGATGGACTATCCAGAGCCATGGAGCAGTATGTTAGAATAACTGATTTAAGGATCATTTGTTATGCAGGATCTTACGGAGAAGAATACCCACCTGTCCCAAGAGCTTCAAGAGTGCAAGGCCCAATTTGAGGCCGCACTAGCCGCCACGGGAGGAGCCACAGAGACCCCCTCCGGTAATATATACTTCCGAAAGAGAAGTAGTTTGTGAAGTGCGGCGTGTGCATGGGTCTGACAATAATATTGCAGATGGTGCCGGACTAGATCCGGACAGGCAGCAGCTACTACGCCAGCTAAAGGCCGGCGAGAAGGTGCTTACAAGGGTGCGGCAGGAGAAAAATAACCTCCAAGATGCAACACTCAGCTGGGCGAGGAACTAAAAGATGTTCGGGTCCAGCTGTCTTACTCCGTGAAGGAGAATCCGCGGCTTCGTCGCGGCATTTATAGTAAGTGCTTGAACGAACTTATGAAAAGAAGAGTTCGGCGAGGAAGTCGATTAACAGGACTATGTCTGTAGGTATGCTCACATGCCGTCCTGCAGAGGAAATGCCCGGTTCAACGGGTGACCTACTTCCCGAGCTGCTGCAACTGCATGAACGAGTTCGACAGGTGATGAGTGCGTCGCCCAGGCCTTATGGCCGTCCGTCTCCCTACCCGAGTGTCTTGGAGGGCTTGCGGAGAAGCTTCAGGGAGCACGGCGGCGCTTCCATCTGTGGAAGATATTGGCCTGCCATTAAGGCGCCAGGGAGGCCTGGGCCATGGTGAAGATGAGGTACACGAAGGCTGGCCCAAACCACATGGCCGAGGTCGGACCTGTGGGGCCCGATGGGAAGGAGATCCCTGTGAGCTTAATGTACGACCAAGTAGAGTTGGCCGCAAAGTATTCCCAGCGGGACTGTAAACTAGACAGCCTGTTAGATGGTATTGAAGAGGAATACAATGAGTCAATTTGACTATGTAATTTAAAATGACATGTAAAATGCCTTCTAGCCGGATTGTAGATCGTTTGTCATTCCGGACCTTTTCACTTCAACCTCGGGACCCGACAGTCCGGAGTGTGTCCGAATACCCTCACGGTTATAAAAAACCAGGGCATGCGTGGAGACCAGGTGTAGGGGTCATTAGTGCTTTATCAGACAAGTGCCCAACTAGTTATGTTATATTACATGGTTAGTAAGAAACATCTTCCAGGGAGAATAGTTCCGTTAGGGGTTCCTTTCCCTGGGAGGCATGCCCTAAAGTGCATGTCCGGACTGCAAAAAAAGCAGGAAAGCATCTGGGGGCAGATAAATAAATAGGTAAGAAATCATCTTTTAGTTCACCGACCGAATATTCCCTTAAGAACGCTAGCTTTTGGCTTCACCCAGTCTGAGGTACACATCCGGCTGATCCGGCAGTAACAATCGCAGAGGTGCTCCCTTTACCTCCTAGCCGAACAATCGAGAACGTAGGGGTAAGCACAGGAGCCAGGCAACCCAGCTTGGCCAAAACATAAGTCATATCGATGCATATAATGGTGAATAAAAGGTACATGCGGAAGTGTGACACATGTGTTGGGCATAAAGCCCGTATAAATAAGCTTCTGTTAAAGAAGCCCCGAGGTATAATGAGTGCGAGTAGCACGTCAAGTGTGTGCGAACAATGCGCAGACGAGCCTCCAAAGGCTTTAAGAAAAAGGAGGGAGAAAGAGAGAAATAAAAGACAGCTAAAGTATAAAATGTAGACAGAGGAAGGAGACGAACTCAGAGTCCGGCGCTAGGCGTAGAATCTTCGGAGACGGGCTGCATTCCATGGGTTCGGCTCGAGTCGGTTATCCGATGCGTTTCGCAGACGGTATGCTCCGCCGGTCAGGACTTGGTCGATGATGAAGGGACCTTCGAGTTTGTCCTTTTTCTTGTCCGGCAGGCGTAGAACTAGTTCGCCGACATTGTAAGTTTTGGACCGTACTTCTCTGCTTTGATATCTTCGAGCCTGCTGTTGATAGAATGCGGAACGAGCTTTTGCCACATCGCGTTCCTCCTCTAAGACATCCAAACTGTCCTGCCAATCCAGCTTGGTTTCTCTTTCTTCATACATGCGCACGCGAGGTGAGTCATGAATTATGTCGCAGGGCAAAACTGCCTCTGCGCCGTACACCATAAAAAATGGTGTGAATCCGGTAGTGCGATTCGGCGTGGTCCGCAGCCCCCAGAGTACGGAGTCGAGTTCCTCTACCCAGTGCGTGTTTGATTCCTTGAGGGACTGCACTAGTCCGGGTTTAATGCCGCTCATGATTAGACCATTTGCTCGCTTGACTTGACCGTTAGTTTGAGGGTGATAGACTGAAGCGTAGTCGAGCTTGATGCCCATGTTTTTGCACCAGAGTTTAACCTCGTCGGCCGTGAAGTTTGTGCCGTTATCAGTGATGATGCTATGGGAGACACCGTAACGGTGTACTACCCCTGATATGAAGTCTATCACGGATCCGGATTCGGTCATCTTAACTGGCTTGGCCTCTATCCATTTGGTGAATTTGTCCACCATGACCAATAGGTATTTTTGCTTGTGGGTTCCTCCTTTAAGGGGTCCAACCATGTCAAGCCCCCAGACCGCGAACGGCCAGGTGATGGGTATAGTTTTCAGGGCGGTGGGTGGCATGTGCCTTTGATTAGCAAAGAGTTGGCAACCGACGCATCGATGGACTAAATCCTGAGCGTCTGTCTGGGCCATTGGCCAATAAAATCCTGTATGGAAGGCCTTGCTTACAAGGGCCCGGGCTGCGGCGTGGTGCCCACCGAGTCCGGCATGAATTTCAGCCAGAAGATTTCGCCCTTCCTCTTCGGAGCTACACCTTTGAAGGACTCCGGTTGTGCTTTTCTTATAGAGCTCTCCCTCATGGACCTTATAGGCTTTAGATCGCCGTACTATGCAGCAGGCCTCATTTTGGTCCTCGGGAAGTTCCTGCCTAGTTAAGTAAGCTAGGAATGGCTCGGTCCACGGGGCAATGACTGCCATTATTTCATGCGCTGAAGGTGTTGTTTCATTGGCAGAACCGCCGATTGTGTCCGAATGTGCGATGTCGGGTGGTGAGGTTGGGTCCGGATTGTTGTTTCCGGACTCCCCTTCCCATAGTACGGATGGCTTGAAAAGCCGTTCCAGGAGGATGTTGGGAGGGACGGCATCACGCTTTGCGCCGATGCGTGCCAATACGTCCGCCGCTTGATTATTATCCCGGGCTATATGGTGAAATTCGAGCCCTTCAAACCGAGCTGACATTTTGAGAACGGTGTTACGGTAAGCTGCCATTTTCGGATCCTTGGCATCGAAGTCTCCAATTATTTGGGATATCGCGAGGTTCGAATCCCCTCGCACCTCTAGGCGTTTAATGCCCATGGAGACCGCCATCCGGAGGCCATGTAGAAGGGCCTCGTATTCGGCTGCGTTCTTGGAGTCCGTTTACATTATTTGGAGTACGTATTGGACTGTGTCTCTGGTTGGGGACGTTAGGACGATGCCAGCCCCAAGGCCAGCTGTCGGTGTCAAAACCGGCGGATCTCTGGTAGGGGGTCCCAAACTGTGCGTCTAGGCGGATGGTAACAGGAGACAAGGCACACGATGTTTTTACCCAGGTTCGGGCCCTCTCGATGGAGGTAAACCCTACTCTTGCTTGATTGATATTGATGATATGGGTAGTACAAGAGTGGATCTACCACGAGATCAAGGAGGCTAAACCCTAGAAGCTAGCCTATGGTATGATTGTTGTAATGGTTGTTGTCCTACGGACTAAAACCCTCCGGTTTATATAGACACCAGAGAGGGCTAGGGTTACACAGAGTCGGTTACAATGGTAGGAGATCTACATATCCATATCGCCAAGCTTGCCTTCCACGCCAAGGAAAGTCCTATCCGGACACGGGACGAAGTCTTCAATCTTGTATCTTCATAGTCTTGGAGTCTGGCTGACAATGATAGTCCGGCTGTCCGGACACCCCCTAGTCCAGGACTCCCTCAGTAGCCCCTGAACCAGGCTTCAATGACGATGAGTCCGGCACGCATATCGTTCGGCATTGCAAGGCGGGTTCCTCCTCCGAATAATTCATAGAAGATTTGTGAACACCAGGATAGTGTCCGGCTCTGCAAAATAAATTCCACATTCCACCGTAGAGAGAATAATATGTACACAAGTTCAATCGACTGACGTATTTCATGGCATGACGTCATCCCACTACCAAGCCTTTACGTTTTTTATTATACCACCTCAGCGCGTTTAGCGAAGTGGTTTCCTTGGCACGTCTTGTCGAAGCAGAGATCGTGTTCCCCTTATTCCGGGATTCTCATCAATACGGACGTGGGTAACCCAACCGCGCCATTGATGGTGGCGCTTGGGAGATAAGCGAGTTTTACCAGGCTGGTGGGGACGCATAGTCTTCATCCGCCCATATATAAGGGGATAAGGATCCACCTTTTTACCTACGCCTTCTTCCTCCTTTGCTTATCCATCTCTGCGCACTCGAGCTCCAGCGCCCAAGTCCGTACATCTTGCCTCGACCTTCTCCTGCCATGTCCGGAGTGGGAGGCAAGTGGATGGTCTCCTCCGTTACGGAGGAGCACGTCGAGAAGTTGCGCGGCGCCGGATACCTGTCCAGCGACATCGCGCACCGGCTGCCCGACAAGGGGCAGCTCATCCCCACCCCCAGGCCCCATGAGAGGGTCGTATTCCTTACCCACTTCCTCTGCGGACTGGGCTTCCCATTTCATCCCTTCGTCCGGGGGCTCATGTACTACTACAGCCTGGATTTCCACGATCTAGCGCCAAACTTCATCCTCAACCTCTCGGCGTTTATCTCGTGTGCGAGGCCTTCCTCTGCATCCAGCCCCACTTCGGCTTGTGGCTCAAGACCTTCAATGTCAAGCCGAAGGTTGTGAAGGGCGTCCAAGCGGAGTGCGGAGGCGCCATGGTGGGCAAGATGCCCAACGTCGTCTGGCTCGAGGGTGCCTTTGTGGAGACCATCAAAGGATGGCAATCGGGGTGGTTCTATATCACCGAGCCGCGGGACCCTAAATGGGCAGCGGCCCCCGAGTTCAGATCTGGTGCCCCTATGCAGCTCACCTCCTGGAAAGAGAAGGGCTTGCTATGGGGCAGTTCGGAGGAGCCGACCGGACTCGATCTGCTCCGCACCTTGGTGAACAAGAAGCTCAAGCTTGTCAACGTGATCCAGGTCATGCTCGTCCGCCGGATTCTCCCCTGCCAACAACGGGCCTTCAACCTGTGGGAGTTTGATCCGGCACAGCACCGGACCCTGAGCGGGCTCTTCGACACGACGTACGATGCTGCCTGGAGGGTGCTGTTCAAGGGGGGAGAAGCCCCCGCATCCGCGACTGAAGATCGCGGATTCAGCACGAAACGCCCGGCTGGTGCGGTAAGTTATCCTTTAGGGGACACGTATTTCTTTCATAGTTTGACTCTATGTGGGATCTAAAATTCCCAATGCCTTTGACAGGACTGGCAGAGGACGTCCGAACAGGTTAACTGTCCGGCTCCCCTCCCCGAAGAACCAGCGGATGCCCATTTAACGGGGCTGCTAGTCCCGGCACTTTATGTGGTGCCGGAGAAGAAGGCCAAGAAGAAGGCCGCGGGAACCTGAAGGAGTTCCCAGCGCCAGGTGGTATCGGACTCATCGTCCGATGAATCCGAGGCGGATTCCTCCCCCGAAGGCGAGGAGGAGAAAGAAGACTCTCCCCAGGAGGGGGAGAGAGGAAGAGGAAGGCTTCCCCAACGGGGGAGGCCGAAGGGTCCAAGAGGGGAAGGACCCTTCCTCTGGACAGCTCCGCCAACGCCAACGTTGGCGACGGCGGTGGCCCTCAAGGGCCAAGCCTCCGGCAAGATCGTAAGTATCCGGACCCCCGAATGGTTTATTTCTTTTCGTGCCACATGTTGTCCTTCTAATGCCGCACACTACCTGCAGTCCGGCCGAGGATGATCTCCCCGCTTCATCAAGCGGGTCCTTGGCTCCGTCGGATGTGGATTCCATTCCGACCGCCTCCACCCCTCGCGATGCCGACGACGCCGAGGTGGGGTCCCATGAGGGGACCCATCAGGAGGAGGCTCCGGAGGCGCCGCAAGGCAGCCTCCCAGACTCTGCTCCGGACTCTGTGCTGGAACCCGCAGTGGTTCCGTAGTCCGGCAGGCGGCCCCTTCGTAAGAAGGGCAAGACCGTGACACCGGCAGCCTCCGTCCAACCAGAGGCGCCGGACAACTTGTTGGAGGCGCTCAACGGCGCTTCCATCGAGGAGGAACACCGCACTATCATGAGTGCGGTGATTCAGAAGGTTCAGCTTGCCAAGAGCGGGCTGACCGAAGCCTGCAGTAGCCTTCTAACAGGCTTTGAGGTAAGAAGTTTAAAATATGTAATGTGATACCGCATAGATAGTAGCCCCTGATGCTTGGTTCGGTGTTCGGAAAGAAAAACCGGACTGAGGATCTAAAAAGATATCTGTGAGTGCTAAAAATTATGTCGATATGGGTTTGCAGCCTGCGCGCTGACCTCTCCTTGACCGCATGGAGGTCGGTGCTTGAAGCAGGACCTCGGCGGTCCGAGCAAGAGCTCGGCCTTGCCAAGAAGCAGCTCGAGGACAAAGAAGGTGAGTAAGACCACTTTGAAATTTGTACCTTACAGAAAAGGATTTTGGTTGCAATAGAAATAACAAGGATAACGTGGGTACTGCAGGGGCCACAAACGAGGTGGCGACCCTGAAGGAGGCCGTGTCCGCGACCGAACGCAATGCGGCCGCGGAACGAGCGGAGCGAGAGAAGTAGGAGGCGCGGGTGGCGGAGGTGCGGCAAGAGCTCCAGGCTCTCATGGAAAAGCATGAGAGTTTGAAGCGCGACTCGAAGACTTGAGAGTCCGAGTGTCGGTGTCAAAACCGGCGGATCTCGGGTAGGGGGTCCCGAACTGTGCGTCTATGCGGGTGGGAATAGGAGACATGGGACACGATGTTTTTACCCAGGTTTGGGCCCTCTCGATGGAGGTAAAACCCTAATCCTGCTTGATTGATATTGATGATATGGGTAGTACAAGAGTGGATCTACCACGAGATCAAGGAGGCTAAACCCTAGAAGCTAGCCTATGGTATGATTGTTGTAATGGTTGTCGTCCTACGGACTAAAATCCTCCGGTTTATATAGACACCGGGGAGGGCTAGGGTTACACAGAGTCGGTTACAATGGTAGGAGATCTACATATCCGTATTGCCAAGCTTGCCTTCCACGCCAAGGAAAGTCCCATCCGGACACGGGACGAAGTCTTCAATCTTGTATCTTCATAGTCTTGGAGTACGGCTGACGATGATAGTCCGGCTATCCGGACACCCCCTAGTCCAGGACTCCCTCAGTAGCCCCTGAACCAGGCTTCAACGACGATAAGTCCAGCGGGTGTATAGTCTTCGGCGTTGCAAGGCGGGTTCTCCTTTAAGTTCCACGTACCTGCCGAATAGTGTCCGGCTATTTTGTAAACATTGTGCTCCTTGGCTTCCACGCCCAATAATGGCCTTCTTCCACGCGTCGCACGAATGCGAAAAGCCAGGGTATCTTTTATGTTTTACCCCCTAGCTGCGCAAATAATCTGCCTATAAGAGAGGAAGAATCCAGATCCAAATCTTACCATCTTCCATCCGCGAGTACTCATCGGAGCGCCTCTGACCAAAAATCCATTCCATCATGGACCATCGTCGCGGCTCCTCCTCTCGCGCTCCCAGCCCTCTGCCAGGAGATTGGAGGAGGTGTTCTGTCCCTCACAACGAGCTAGTGACGCTCCAAGCGGGGATATCTTCCTCCGGCCTTTATGGTCCCGGTTCGAGCCGGGCTGGCTACCTACAAAGGTGGGAATCAAGCGGAGGCTACCCCAAGTCCCAACAAAGGGGAGCGGGTATGCTTCGTCCCCTATCTGATAAGGGGGCTAGGATTTCCTATACATCCGTTCCTCCGCGGCCTTCTGGAGTTCTACGGACTCCAGCTCCATCACCTCACGTCTGCCTCGATTCTGCATATCGCGGGCTTCGTAGCTCTTTGTGAGCTATTTCTGGGCATTGAGCCCCATTTTGCGCTGTGGAAGAGGCTATTTTGCCTCGTACCTCGCTCTTACGGGGGGTCCATATATCAAGTGGGCGGTGCCGAAATATGGCGCATCGCCGGGACCGGATATCGATCCGGAACCCCTAAGAAGGCGTCTGAAGACCGGCCTTCCAATGGTTTCGAGAAGACGCTCCGCTGCCGGACCTGCTCGATCGGCCTCCGGAGTTCAACAATGCTCCTCTGAAGAAACGCCTGAGTTGGCGTCCGCGGAGCCCCCAGCTGGAGGAAGACAAGAGCGTCCACTATTTGATGGGCCGGATAAGGTTACGGGCCCATTCCGGACTGACCATGATTGGAGTCATGGCCACGTGCATTATGCGGGGGGTGCAGCCGCTGCAAATACAGGCCACCCATGTGGGATTTCAATGGAGAGAATGATGCCACTCGTCATGGCCGCTAAGGGCCGGATCGCCAAGACCGTGAAGATTCTCGTCCGCCTGTACAAGGGGAGAAGGAGGACTTCCTCCGACGAGCCCATTGAATGGGTTCTCCATGAACAACGCCGAGCGGGTATGCGAATGTTCATTTATCCGACCCACGCTTTCAAAGTTAAGTACCTTACTTTATGGTTTTGACGCAGGGTCTGCGCCGGACTGTGGAGAGCATTCATAGCCCGGCTCCACAGCCCGAGGATCCAGAAAGATCCCTTGATCCGTCCTCCAAAGAGGATCCGGACATAAAGGTGGAGCTAATCGACGGGGTGTTCTATCAACTCAGCATGGACAATGCTCTAGTCGCCATTACGGCTGACTACCCCGGCCTATCTCCGGCTCCCCAGGTGATTGTGACCGTAGTCCTGACACCATTATTCCGTCCTTGCGCATTTCTGACCACCGTGTACCATGGTGTCTCGCAGGGGGCGCCTTCAGGGCCGAAGGCCGAGGCCACGGCAGCTGGCCAACAAGGGTCATTCCGGCCCAGCAGGCGGAAGAGGAGTGTGGCGCGGATCAAGATGTCACCGCAACGGTATAGCTCACGATCGTTATTTAGGACAAAGTTCCTAGGAAGTGTTTGAATGCTCATGACCTTTGCAGGAGAAAGAGTGCCCGCCGGACTGTGGGCGTAGGAGTTGCCAACCCAGCTTCTGCCAGCCAGTCTCCAACACCTGGTCTGGAGGGGGAGGCGAGCGCAAGGCGCGAGCGGGATACTCCTCCAACGGAGGATGCCGACAGACTGTCCGCCACCAGGTCTGAGGTGGAGAGTGCCATGAACCATAGGTGCCGCCGGACAGTTTTTCGTGATGCGTGCTTCTCCCCCGAGGCGTTGAATGCCTTTAACGCGGGGGACACGCATCTCCGTGCTGCTCAAGATGGTTTGACCAGAGCCACAGAGCAGTATGTAAAGGACATACGGGTAAGAGATTTTAATAGTTGTATATGCCAGTAGCCCCCGAGACTTAAAGTAGTTGGAATAACTGGTTTAAGGATCATTTGATATGCAGGGTCTTACAGAGAAGAATACCCAACTGTCCCAGGAGCTACAAGAGTGCAAGGCCCAACTTGAGGCCGCACTAGCTGCCGCAGGAGGAAGCACAGAGACCCTCCCCGTAACACATTATTTCAAAAGATAATCGTGTGGGCGACGTAAGTCTGACAATGACATTGCAGGAGGTGCCGGACAGGATCCGGACAGGCAAGAATTACTGCGCCAGCTGAAGGCCGGTGAGAGGGTGTTGACGAGGGTGCAGCAGGAAAGGAACAAGCTCTAGGATGCCCACACCCAGCTTGGAGAAGAGCTGAAAGGTGTTCGGGCCGAGCTGTCCGGCCCGCGTGAAGGAGAATCAGCGGCTTGCCGCGCATCTATAGTAAGTGCTTGAGTGAACTCCTTTGAAAAGAAGAGTTCGGCGAGGAAGTCAATTGACAAAAATATGTCTCAGAGGTGCTCTGCTGTGTCGCCTCGCAGAGGAGATGCCCGTGATCAACGGGTGATCAACTTCCCGAGTTGGTGCAACTGCTCGAACGAAGTTCGGCAGCAATGAGCGCGCTGCGAGTGCCTTATGGCCGCCCCTCTCCCTACCCGAGGGCCTTGGAGAGCTTGGGAGAAGCTTCAGAGCGCGCAGCCTGCTTATGGAAGATTTCGCCTGCCGCCAAGGTGCCAGGAGGCTGGGCCATGGTGAAGACACGACAAGAAGGCGGATCCCAACCACATGGCCGAGGTCGGACTGTGGGGCCCGGCGGGAAGGAGATCCTCGTGAGTTTAGTGTACGGCCAAGTAGAGTTGGCCGCTAAATTTTCCTAACGGATCAGAATTAGACAGACTGTTAGACGGGTTGAGGAAGAATACAGTCAGTCAATTTGACAATGTATTTTCAAATGACATGTAAAATGCCTTCTAGCCGGATTGTAGATCGTTTGTCTTTTCCGACCTTTTCGCTTCAACCTCGGGACCCTAGAGTCCGGAGAGTGTCCGAATACCTTCTCGATTAAGAAACAACCGGGGCATGCATGGAGACCAGGCGTAGGGGTCATTAGTGCTTTATCGCATAAGTGCCCAACTAGTTATGTTATATTACATGGTTAGTAAGAAACATCTTCCGTGGAGAATAGTTCCGTTATGGGTTCCTTTCTCGAGGCATGCCCTAAAGTGCATGTCCGCCTGGGAAAAGAGCAGAAAACATCTGGGGCAGATAAATAAATAGGTAAAAATCATCTTTCAAGTCACCGACCTAATATTCCCTTAAGAACGCTTAGCTTTCGGCTTCACCCGGCCCGAGGTACACATCCGCCGACCCGCAAGAATAATCACAGAGGTGCTCCCTTTACCTCCTAGCCGAACAATCGGGAACGTAGGGGTAAGCACAGGAGCCAGGCAACAGTTTGACACATGTGTTGGGCATGAAGCCCTTATAAGTAAGCTTCTGGTAAAGAAACCCCCAGGTATAATGAGTGCGGATAGCACATCAAGTGTGTGCGAACAATGCGCAAGTAGGCCTTTAAGGGCTTGTATGAAAAAGGGGTGAGAGAAAAAAGAGAAACAAAAGACAGCTGAAGTGTAAAAATTTGGACGGGGGAAGGGGACGAACTCTTAGTCCAGCGCTAGGCATAGAATCTTCGGAGGCGGGCTACATTCCATGGGTTCGGCTCGAGTCGGTTGTCCGATGCATTTCGCAGACGGTACGCCCGCCACCAGACTTGATCGACAATGAAGGGCCTTCCCATTTGGGCTTGAGCTTGTCCTTTTCTTGTCCCGCAGCGAGAACTAGTTCACCAACGCTGTAAGTCTTGGCCCGCATTTCTGCTTTTGATATCTTCGAGCCTGCTGCCGATAGAATGCGGAACGAGCCTTGGCGATGTCGCGTTTTTCCTCCACGCGCCCAAGCTGTCCCGACGATCCAGCTCGGCTTCTCTTTCTTCGTATATGCGCACTCAAGGTGAGTCATGAGTGATGTCGCAGGCAAACTGCTTCGCGCCGTATACCATAAAAATGGTGTGAATCCGTAGTACGGTTGGGCGTTGTCCGCAGCCCCTAGAGTACGAAGTCGAGCTCCTCTACCCAAAGGGTCGATTTCATAAGGGACCGCACTAGTCCGGGTTTGATGCCGCCATTATTAGACCATTTGCTCGCTCCACTTGACCGCTGGTTTGAGGATGATAGACTGAAGCGTAATCGAGCTTAATGCCCATATTTTTGCACCATGATTTAACCTCGTCGGCCATGAAGTTCGTGCCTTATTGGTGATGATGCTATGGGGGACACCATAACGGTGTACTACCCCGGATATGAAGTCTATCACTGGTCCGGACTCTGCCGTTTTAACTGGCTTGGCCTCTATCCATTTGGTGAATTTATCCACCATGACCAATAGGTACCTTTTGCTTGTGGGTTCCCCTTTAAGGGGTCCAACCATGTCAAGCCCCTGCATCGCGAACGGCCGTGTAATGGGTATAGTTTTGAGGGCGGTGTGGCATATGGCTCGATTAGCAAAGAGCTGACAACCGACGATCTTTGGACTAAATCTCGAGCATCCGCCTGGCTGTCGGCCAATAAAATCCTGTATGGAATGCCTTTCCTACAAGGGCCCGAGCTGCGGCGTGGTGTCCGCCTAGACCGGCATGAATTTCAGCCAGAAGGTTTCGCCCTTCCTCTTCGGAGATACACCTTTGAAGGACTCCGGTTGTGCTTTTCTTATAGAGTTCTCCCTCATGGACCTTGTAGGCTTTAGATCGCCGAACTATGCAGCGGCCCTCATTTTGGTCTTCTAGAAATTCCTGCCTAAGCAAGTAGGCTAGGAATGGCTCTGTCCACGGGGCGATTACTGCCATTATGTCGTGGGCTAAAGGTGTTATTTCATTGGCTGAATTGCCGATTATGTCAGATTGTTCGTGGTCGGTTGCAAGCGGCTTGCTTCGGTTTGTTATTTCCGCATCTCTTCCCATAGTATGGATGGCTTAAAGAGCCGCTCCAGAAGATGTTTGAGGACAGCACACGTTTTGCACCGGCGCGCTAATACGTCGGCTGCTTGGTTATTATCCCGGCTACGTGGTGGAATTCAAGTCCTTCAAACCGAAGCTAACATTTTGAGGACAGCGCTACGATAGGCTGCCATTTTCGGATCCTTGGCGCCAAAGTCTCCATTTACTTGGGATATTGCAAGGTTTGAGTCCTCACGCACCTCTAGGCGTTGAATGCCCATGGAGATTGCCATCCGAGGCCACGTAAAGGGCCTCAGATTCGGCCGCGCTTGTTGGAGTCCGTGTACATTATCTCAAGTATGTATTGATCAGGTGTCCCCGGTTGGGGACGGCAATACGATGCCAGCCCCAATCCGCCAACATTTTGGAGCCGCCGAAGCGCATAATCCAATTGAAGTATGCGCCTGCATTTTAGGGAGTTCGCTTGACCCACTCAGCTGACAAAGTCAGCCAAACTTGCGACTTTATAGCTCGCACGAGGTTTGTAAGTTATATCGAATGGTAAGAGCTCGATGGCCCATTTTGCAATCCTGCCCGTCAGCGTCATGTTGTTTATAATGTCGTTGAGGGTACTTCGAAGCCACTCATTATCGAACACTCTTGAAAGTAGTGTCGAACTACCGATGCCATGAACACCGTGGTCGGTGTCAAACCGCGGATCTCGGTAGGGGGTCCCAATCAGCGCGCCTAGGCGGATGGTAACAGGAGACAAGGACACGATGTTTTACCCAGTGTTCGGCCCTCTTGATGGAGGTAAAACCCACGCCCCGCTTGATTAATATTGATGATATGGGTAGTACAAGAGTGGATCTACCACGAGATCAAGGAGGCTAAACCCTAAAGCTAGCCTATGGTATGATTGTTGTAATGTATGTTGTGTCCTACGGATTAAATCCTCCGGTTTATATAGACACCGGAGAAGGCTAGGGTTACACAGTAGTCGGTTACAATGGTAGGAGATCTACATATCCAGATTGCCAAGCTTGCCTTCCACGCCAAGGAAAGTCCCATCCGGACACGGGACGAGAGTCTTCAATCTTGTATCTTCGTAGTCTTGGAGTCCGGCGACGATGATAGTCGCTTTCCGACACCCCTAGTCCAGACTCCCTCAAGAGCTCCCTCGAACCAGGCTTCAATGAAGATAAGTCCGCGCAAGATAATGTTCGCATTGCAAGGCGGGTTCCTCCTTTGAATAATCCAGAGAAGATCATGAACACCAGTGATAGTGTCCGCTCGCAAAATAAATTCCACATTCCACCTTAGAGAGAATAAATGTACACAAGTCCAATCTGTCGACGATTTTGCGGCATGACATCACACCGCTACCAAGCCTTTACTTGAATCGCTTTTTATTATACCACCTCAAAGACGCTTAGCGAAGCGTTTCTTGGCACGCCTTGTCGGGCAGAGATCGTGGCTCCCTTATTCCGGGATTCTCATCAATACGGACGTAGGTAACCCAACCGCGCCATTGATGGTGGCGCTGGGGAGATAAGCGAGTTTTACCAGCCGGGGGCGCCATAGTCTTCGCCCGCCTATATATAAGGGATAAGGATTCACCTTTTCACCCACGCCTTCTTCCTCCTTTGCTTATCCACCTCCGCAAGACTCAAGCTCCAACGCACAAGCTCACAAGATCTCGCCTTAACCTTCCCCGACCATGTCCGGAGGGGAGGCAAATGGTTGGCTTCCACCGCCAAGGAGGAGCACATCACCAAGTTGCGCAGCGCCGGATACCTTCCGGCGATATCACAGACCGCTGCGCCTGATGAGGGGCAGCTCATCCCTACCCTCGGCCCCATGAGAGGGTCGCTTTCCTTCCCCACTTCCTCCGCAGGACTGGGCTTCCACTTCACCCCTTTGTCCGGGGCTCATGTTCTACTAGGGCCTGGATTTCCACGATCTAGCGCCAACTTCATCCTCAACATCTCGGCGCTCATCGTCAGTGTGAGGCCCTCCTCTCGCATCCGCCCCACTTCGCTTAGGCTCAAGACCTTCAACGCTGTCAAGGTAGTGAAGGGCACGCAGCGGAGGCGGAGGCGCCATGTTGGGCAAGATGCCCAACGCCCTCCGTTTGAAGGGGCTTCGTGGACTCCGCCAAGGTGTGCAATCGGGTGGTTCTATATCACCGAGCCGCAGCGACTCCGCGGGGGCGGCCCCGAAGTTTAGATCTGAATCCCCACGCAGCTCACCTCCGGAAAGAGAAGGGCTTGCTGGGGTAATCCGGCGGAGCCGACGGACTCGAGCTCAGATCCGGGCCAGTGAACAAGAAGCTCAGCTCGCCGACGTGGTCCAAGTCATGCTCGTCCGCCGGATCCTCCCATGCCAAGAACGGGCATTCAATCTGTGGAGTTCGATCCGAACAGCACCAGCGCTTAAGCGGCTCTTCGACACGACGCACGGGCGCCTCGAGGGTGCTGTTTAAGGGCGCCAAAGCCTCGTGATCCGCGACGAAGATCGCGGATTTCGCCGCAGATCCACCGACGAGGTAAGTGATTCAACCCCTTTACGAGACACTTGTTGTAAATAGATTGATTCTAAGAGGGTTTCAATCCCCTTTTCCTTTGACAGAATGGATGAAGAAGGCCGAGCAGCTCATCCGCCTGGCTCCCATGCCGAAGACCCAAAGTGGACGCCTGCCTAGCGGGTTGCTGGTTCCGCACCGCACGTGGTGCCGAGAAGAAGGCCAAGAAGGTGGCCACGGGCACTCGAAAGAGTTCCTCAGAATCAAAGGCCCGACGACGAGGCGGACTCTCCTCCAAGATGAGGAGGAGGAAGAAGACTCTCCCGGAGGAGGAGAGAGGAAGAGGAAGGCTTCCCCAACAGGGAGGCCAAGGGTCCAAGAGGGGAGAACTATTCCCTCGACAGCTCCGCCAACACCGACGTTGGCGAGGAGGAGGGCCTTCAAGGGCCAGCCTCCGTGAGATCGTAAGTATCCGGATCCTCGATATGCAATTTCTTTCGTGTCACATAGTGTCATACTAATGCCGCATACCGTCCGCAGTCCGCCGATGATGATCTCCCCGCTTCATCAAGCGGTCGCGGCCCCGCCGGATGTGGATTCACTTCGACCGCCTCTACCCCCGCGCCGATGAGGACGCCGAGGTGGGATCCCGAAAGGGACCCATCGAGGAGGCTCCCGAGGCGCCGCAAGGCAGCTCCGGACTTTTGCGCCGACTCTACGTTGGAACCTCGTAGTGGTTCCAGAGTCCGGCAGCGCCCTTCAAAGAAGGGCAAGATCGGTGACGCCGGCGCCTCCGCCCAACCGAGGCGCCGGACAACTTGGCCGGAGGCGCCAACGGCGCTCCATCGAGGAAGAACACCGCACTATCATGAGTGCGGTGATTCGAAGGTCCAGCCGCCAAGAGCGGGCTGACCGAAGCTCGCAGAGCCTTTTAACAGGCTTTGAGGTAAGAAGTTAAAATTGTGTAATGTAATACCAAGACAGACAGAGCCCTGATGCTCGGTTTGGTGTTCGAAAGAAAAGCCGGACGAGGATCTAAAAAGATATTCGCAGGTTGCTAATAAATTATGTCAATATGGGTTTGCAGTGTGTGCTGACCTCGCCAGACCGATCATGCGAGGTTGGTACATTAAAGCAAGATCTCGAGCGGTCCGAGCGAGAGCTCGGCCATGCCAAGAGGCAGCTCGAGGACAAAGAAGGTGAGTAGCACCACTTTGAATTGTTACCTTACAGAAAAGGATTTTGGTCGCAATTAACAGGGATAATATGGGTATTGCAGGGGCCACAAATGAGGTGGCAGCCCTGAAGGAGGCTGTGTCCGCGGCCGAACGCAGTGCGGCCGTGGAACGGGCAGAGCGAGAAAAGCCGGAGGCACAGGTGGCGGAAGTGCAGCAAGAGCTCCAGGCTCTCATGGAGAAGCATGAGAGCTTGGAGCGCGACTCCAAGACTCGAGAGTCCGAGCTTGCCTCGGCTCTCGAAAGTGCCAAGTCCGCCAAGGCCGAGGCCCGTAAGGCCCTTCAGGAGGTTGAAGATGTAAGGAAGATAGCGGCGGGTAAGGCATTTTTAAGCATGTTAATGTAAACTACCTGACACTTACCCGCATTCGGAGCTCTCCAGGGCGCTGCAGATCTGCGCCAGAGTGTGTCCGATGCCACCAGATTCTACCGTGGCGCAGGAGGGAAGCTCAACGGAGAAGGTCTTATGGTCTCAAGACGCCGAGGCTGGCCATCCAAGGTTTTCAAGCCACCACCAAGCAGCTGGTCGAACTCCACAAGGTAGCCGAGGAGGCCATGAAGGGCCTTATAGTCCGGCTGTGGCTCGACAGGCCATGCCCGGAGCTACTTCTGCCTGCAGGCGGCGGCTGGTGGATGCGTGCCCGGTGGAGGTCATCAAGCGCCCGCCAATATTGAAGGTGCTCGTTGGCCCTTGCCCGCACAAAGGTGCACTGGGCAGGCTGGATGCGGAGAAGCTTCATCGACCCGCCGCCACCGGCAAGGAGTATCGTGACGCCAAATGTATTATAAAACTGTCCTGACGGGAGCCCGCGATATTGCGGATGAATGCCCTAGAGATGTAATTTTTAAGTAAACTCGCTATGTATTATCCTGTGCGCTGAAAACTTTGTTCATGTTTGCTTTAAGCAACTCTTTTTTAATTTAAAATATTACCTTCTATGCGGTCGTTTATAAAAGCTGAGAGATGGCAAGTCGTTGGCTTCAGCCCCCAAGCCGCAAGTGCAGGGTTGTTCGGGATAACTTGAGCACTCTTGTTCCCATTTTTGGGTCCATCTAGGGAGGCGCTCAACACAATGAACCAGGCAACCGGACTTATAATGCTTGAACACTCTCACTTAGCCATAGAATTCTATAATTTTAAATTTCGGCGAAGCCCCTAGTATTCGGAAGACCGAATTCGGGGCGCTATCCACGCCTTCGCTCGGACATTATCCGAACTCGCTCAAGCGGCGTGAGTCTTTAAGGACCCAAAAGACCTCTCGAACAGCGTACCATCTCTCGCCTTATCATGCCGGTCAGTTTAGCTTTCCATCGAGGCGCCACCAGCTCAACCGGGTGCGCAATCGCAGTGGTTCTCCCAAAGGCTACCTTAGCCGACGGAACGGAACGTAAGGCACCAAAACGGGGAGCCGGCAAACCCAACTATTGACCCAAGACATGATTCGGAGCCGATTCATATAATGCTATAAGTTCGGGGTGCCGCACTTGTGGAAGTGTTCGGACTTATCACACCATGATATGGGGAACGTAAGCCCCTGGTGTATTAGGCCGTATCGAAATATACGGGTGCAAGATGTCATGTAATGAACATATATATGTAATAACAGGCAAAAAAGTGCTGCATCATTTATTAAAGGAAGTCTGCTATGAGTGCGGACTGATACAAATAGTGCGGTAAGCAAGGGATTTGGACTAGTTAAACATGTCCCCCTCCAGGGATGGGCTACGGACTTGGTGTATGTAATCAAATTTAATGCTCGTAACTGAGACCACCTGAGTGTTCGTCGCCACATTCTTTACTCCCCGGCTGTTGCATCATGAGTTCGGCAGGTTCACCGCCGGACAGGGCCTCTGGCTAACGGAGTCCTATGTACATAAAGAAGGAAAATAATAATAAGAAAGAGTGGCACACTTGCGAGCCCCTGGTGTGGTCGAGCCGCACTCTGGGTCCATTGTGGTCGTGCCCCTTCCCCTACGCCCATGGTATCTCCAAAGCGTAATGATGTACGCGGAGGGTTGTTCTTGCAATCATGCGAGGGCGGGGGATAGGGCCGCATTGCTACGCGTGCTCGGATCGTGCCAGGTGGTCTTGGTTGGTGTTGCTTCGGGCGTGTTTGGATGTATCCGGCCATTTAAAGGCCGGACTCGAAAATTGCCTTAAAAAGCTGCTCTGTACTTCTGCCGCGAGAGCCGCTAGATGTTCCTCCGCTCGAGGGAGCGCCCGTATTTCTGCCGACCGTGATGACTCCACGAGGGCCCGCATCTTGAGCTTGAGGTATGCATAATGCGGCACCGCGTTGAACTTTGCAAATGCGGTTCGTCTGAGCAGAGCGTGATAGCCGCTATGTAAATGGGACTGTGTCGAAGATTAACTCCTCGCTTCGAAATTATCCGGGATCCAAGACCACTTCAGTGTGACCGAGCTCGCATAATTGGCCTCCACTCTGGTATGACGCCTTTAAAGGTTGTCTTTGTAGGTTTAATCCTTGAGGGTCTATGCCCATCTTGCGCATTGTATCCCGATAAAGCAGTTCATAAGCTTACCGCCGTCCATCGACTCTCGTGAGGTGAAATCCATCGACGATTGGGTCTAAAACCAATGCGCGAATCCGCCATGGCGGATGTTGGTCGGATGGTCTCTTCGATCGAAAGTGATCGGACAAGAGGACCATGGATTGAACTTGGGCGATCGGCTCCATCGCCAGATACGCCCCTTAGTGCATGCTTCCGCTCCTCTCTTGGGTATATGGGTTGCGTAGATCATGTTCACCGTCCGCACTTGTGGGGAAACCCTTCGTCCTCTATTGTTCGGCGGTTGGGTCTCTTCCTCGCCGTCGCTGTTTAGCCCTTGTCGTTGTTTTCGCAATTAACTTGCTCGCTCGCTTGAACACCCAGCAATCTCTGTTGGTGTGATTAGCTGGTTTTCGAAGTGCCATGTATCCGCATAAGCGATCGAGTATTCGGTCCAAATTGGACGGACCCGGTGGTTCTTTTGAATGGCTTCTTCCGCGACCGGGTTTAGAGCCTCGAATCCGGCGCTGATCGTCAGATCCTCCTTGTCGCCGCTGCGCACGCGGCGCTTATTTTTACTTCGACGCCGACCTGCCATTGTGGTCCTTAGTGTCCGGACTGCCAGAATTTTTACTGAGGTTGTTGCTGCGAGCTAGCTAGCTATCCTCTCCCGCGCAGAAGCGGGTCATTAATGATGTGAGGGCTGCCATGGATTTCGGCTTTTCCCGTCCCGTGCCGGGCTAGCCACTCGTCATGGATGTTATGTTTGAAGGCTGCGAGGGCCTCGTGATCCCGGACAATGACGATTTGGTTTTTCTTTGTCAAGAACCGTGTCCGAATTGTCCGGCTGATTCGTTCGGCTGCTGAATTATGTGGCTTAGGTCATCGCGCGTCGTGGCCGCATACGCGTCTCTCGGAAGTTGTCGAGGAATGCGGCTTCCAGGTCTTCCCAACACCCAATTGACTCTGCGGGCAAGCTGTTAAGCCAATGCCGAGCTGGTCCTTTAAGCTTGAGTGGGAGATACTTGATGGCATGGAGATCGTCGCCGTGGGCCATATGGATGTGAAGGAGATAATCTTCAATCCAAACCGCGGGGTCTGTTGTTCCATCGTAGGATTCGATGTTTATGGGTTTAAACCCTTCAGGGATATGATGATCCATTACTTCGTCAGTGAAGCATAGCGGGTGTGCGGCGCCTCTATATTGAGCAATATCACGACGTAGCTCGAGAGAGCGTTGTCTGCTGTGTTCGGCCGGGCCGGGTTATTAGGTCCGGCGCGACGGTATTCGCCATGGTCGGGCGCCCACATGATCCGTAGATGGATCGGGATTGCCTTGCTTTGTCCTCCAATACATCTCGCAAGTCCAGCGCGTTCCCTCTTGGCTTCATACTTTTGGAGCGATGCCGGGGTACGGTCTTGGTGGACGGCCTGGATGCCTCTCTATCACGACCACGGGGTGGTCGGTCGGCCGTATCATGCGCTGGTGATGAAGGTATGTATGCTTCCTCCTCTAATCGGGGAGCAACTTGCCTTGGGTAGCTTTTGAGGGCGTTCGAGTTTATACTCCTCGCCGCGAGGACCTCGGTCCATCGATCGCCAGCAGGTCCCGATCAGCTTGAAGCTGCTGCTGCTTTTCTTTAGGCTATTTGCCGTGGCGATAAGCCTGCGCTTAAAACTCTCTTGTTCGACGGGATCCTCGGCACGACGAATTAAATCCGTTGTTGAGGCTTGCCTCGCCTCGAGGGAGGTATAGTTATAATCCTCGACCTCTTTGTCCGCCGCCTCTCGTGAGGGCTTGCTTCGCATCCTCCCGCTGCTGAGTCTTGCTGGAGGGATTATCTTCGGCACTCTCGGGGTATTATTATCTCCTGTGCCGAATCTCCGCTTTGCTGTGGGCGGATTTAGAGCGCGCCACGACACGCACGCACTTGGGCTATTTCTTTAAGGAATCTGCCTCCGCTTCTTCACCGCCCCCGCTTTTGGGGTGTCCACCATGTATATGTCATATGACGAGGTGGTCTTCCAAAGCGCCTCAGAGGCTTGGTTCTCGTTGCCTCCTCGCATCTTCGTCCATAGCGTCGATGTCTTCGGAGTCGTAGTCTAGCATGTCGGTTTGATCATCGACAGTGGCTACAAAGTGGGTGGTGGGTGGGCTCTGAATTTCTTCGTCGTCCGTATCCCAACCATCCTGGCCATAATCCGGCCAGGACTCTCCGGATAGCGAGAGATGTTTTAGCGAATTTAGGATGTCGCCAAAGGGTGAGTGTTGGAAGATGTCCGCGGCGGTGAATTCCGTAACCGGCGCCCAATCAGATTCGATTGGCAGGGGCGTGGGAGGTTCGGAGTCCGGCAAGGAGTCCGACACCTTGGAGTCACGAGCTTCGCGAGGGACAAGGCTAGTGTTCGGCTCCATCGCCGTGGAAGTTGAAGCCCCCGAGGTGGTGTCCTTCCACCGGTTCTCGATCTGGGTGATCGGCTCCGGACTAAGGGCCAGAGCGGATTCGTGTGCGGCCACCAAGGCACTGTTCGGCGGCAGAGCTAGATCATGCCCATCGTAACAGTGCGGCGTGCTTGGCTTTGGCTCGAACCCGTCAAAGATCAAGTACCCGTGGATGTCGGCTGTGAAGTTTAGGCTTCCGAATCTGACCTGATGGCCAGGGGTGTAGCTTTCGATCTGCTCCAGATGGCCAAGTGAATTAGCCCGCAGTGCGAAGCCGCCGAGTACGAAGATCTGTCCGGGGAGAAAAGTCTCACCCACGACAGGGTTGTTGATTGAAGATGCCATCGAGCCTATCGGTGACGACACAGAGGAACTCTCAATGAAAGCACCAATGTCGGTGTCAAAACCGGCGGATCTCGGGTAGGGGGTCCCGAGCTATGCGTCTAGGCGGATGGTAACAGGAGACAAGGGAGACGATGTTTTACCTAGGTTCGGGCCCTCTTGATGGAGGTAAAACCCTATGTCCTGCTTGATTAATATTGATGATATGGGTAGTACAAGAGTGGATCTACCACGAGATCAAGGAGGCTAAACCCTAAAGCTAGCCTATGGTATGATTGTTGTAATGTATGTTGTGTCCTACGGACTAAAGCCTTCCGGTTTATATAGACACCGGAGAAGGCTAGGGTTACACAGAGTCGGTTACAATGGTAGGAGATCTACATATCCGTATTGCCAAGCTTGCCTTCCACGCCAAGGAAAGTCCAATCCGAACACGGGACGGAGTCTTCAATCTTGTATCTTCGTAGTCTTGGAGTCCGGCGGACGATGATAGTCCGACTGTCCGGACACCCCCTAGTCCAGGACTCCCTCACACCGCATACGCTATCTTTTAGTAGTGCGGGTAACGGGACTTGCAGGGAGTTAATACAGTGGATACGTAGTACACTGGTTTTTGAAGAGGGAATTTATGCCCTTCTGTCTCTCGTTTGACGACAAGTACCGCGCTTACAACTTGATGTGTTGTTGCGATGTATAACAACATTGGTTCGCCCAGGTTAGGCGCAGCCAGGACCGGATTTGTTGCCAATATGGCTTTTATTTCTTCGAAGTCCGGTGGCGGCATCATCCGTCCAAGTGTTGTTCGCAAGCTACCGAGGAGGCGATAGAGGGGCAATGACTTTTCTCCCAAACGGGAGATAAAGATGCTTAGAGCCGCCACTCATCCAAATTAATTTTGTATTTGTTTGAGGTCTTTTGAATATCTAGCGTGACAGAGCTCGGATCTTGGCTGGGTTTGCTTCAATTTCTACCGGATACAATGAAGCCCGTGAGCTTGGCTGGTACGCCGAAAATGCATTTTTCCGGATTCAGCTTGATGTCATATGCTCGGAGGTTCTCGAATGTTTGCCTCAAATCGTCTACTAGAGTCTCGACGTGTTTGGTTTTGACGACTACGTCGTCTACGTATGCCTCTTCTGTTTTGCATATCTGGGTAGCCAGACATGTCTGAATCATGCGCTGATATGTTGCGCCGGCGTTTTTGAGTCCGAAGGGCATCATGTTGAAGCAGAATGGTCCATATGGAGTAATGAATGCCGTTGCAGCTTCGTCTGCTTCTGCCATTTTGATTTGATGGTAGCCGGAATATGCGTCAAGGAAGCACAATGAATCGTGCCCTGCAGTAGCATCGATTATTTGGTCGATGCGGGGGAGGGGGAAGGGATCCTTTGGGCAGGCCTTGTTGAGGTCTTTAAAATCGACACATAGGCGCCAGGATTTATCCTTCTTTGGTACCATTACCAAGTTTGCTAGCCAATCCGGAAGTTTGATGTCTCTTATGAATCCGACTTCCAATAGTTTGGCTAGCTCTTCTCCCATTGCCTGTCTTTTGGGTTCGGAAAATCGTCAAGAGCCTGCTTGATCGGCTTGAATCCTTTAGGATG
Organism: Aegilops speltoides; assembly: GCA_021437245.1. Lineage (NCBI taxonomy): Eukaryota > Viridiplantae > Streptophyta > Magnoliopsida > Poales > Poaceae > Aegilops > Aegilops speltoides. The sequence continues at coordinate 282,933,822 of CM038141.1, forward strand.
TTTAGGCCGTGTTCGCCTTAATCATGGGATTCTGGCATATCTCAAGGGTGCCAGTGAAGATGTCCCAATTTTCTGAAGAATTTCGCAAAGGCGCATCTACATCAGGGTTCAACTGTGCCCCGATGGAGGCCTTCTTTGTTGGGTCCGTTGGGTGGACCTAGAATTTGACTATTTCGTCTGCTGGTTTAAAAGAGGTGGACTTGGATCTCTTATTGAGTATCACATCGTCCCTATTCACCGTGAGAGCGCAGCGCAGCGAGTTCTTCTCCGCTAGGGCTTTTGATAGTGCCTCGTGGCTAACGCGCATCTTATTTTCGGTAGCTGAGTGCTATGTCTGGATCACTAGCGTGGCCCAGTAATGATGTACTGTTTCAGCGGGCTCTTGCCGGATTAGAGATAGATCGCATATGTCCGGGCGGGTGGATGGAATTAAGTCCGGAACCCTACCCATCTCGAGGCTCAAGGGTCGAGAAGTTTCCAATTTGGAAGCTTGGATTGCTGGATGTTGTCCAACGAGTCCGGTCCGATGCCTGACTTTAGGTTCAGTGCTTGATCGAAGTCCGTCCCTCCGCGGGAATCCGGCATGGAGGGTTCGGGAGCCCGGACATGACTAGTTTTCAATACAGGAGAAGAGTCGCCGCGTTGTTCCTCTACCACTTCAACGTGGTGGGTGACCTGGGGAGAGTTAATCTCTCTTAGATCAGTTTTAAGCCCAATCTGATTGTAGTCCATGGCGACTCCTGTGGCGGCGTGCGATCCAAGAGCTCGCTTCTGCACGAGCTCTATTGGATCTAGCCGCTCGGCGAATTCGGCTGACGGGAAGATTGCTTTGACGACACGAGAGGTCATTGTCGAAGCGGTGGCGAACAGCGGTCATGAGAAAACCACCTAGCCGGATAGTTTGGCCGGGCCAAGGCTCCTTTGGCGAAGATACCGCCCTTGAAGGCGGAAGAGGCATCCTTCCTATCGGTGACGGCATAGAGGAACTCTCAATGAAAGCACCAATGTCGATGTCAAAACCGCGGATCTCGGGTGGGGGGTCCCGAATGTGCGTCTAGGCGGATGGTAACAGGAGACAAGGGACACGATGTTTTACCTGTGTTCGGCCCTCTCGATGGAGGTAAAACCCTACTCCCGCTTGATTGATATTGATGATATGGGTAGTACAAGAGTGGATCTACCACGAGATCAAGGAGGCTAAACCCCAGAAGCTAGCCTATGGTATGATTGTTGTAATGGTTGTCGCCCTCTTTAACTAAAATCCTCCGTTTATATAGACACCGGGAGGCTAGGGTTACACAGAGTCGGTTACAATGGTAGGAGATCTACATATCCAGATTGCCAAGCTTGCCTTCCACGCCAAGGAAAGTCCCATCCTGACACGGACTAAGTCTTCAATCTTGTATCTTCATAGTCTTGGAGTCCGGCTGACAATGATAGTCCGGCTGTCCGGACACCCCCTAGTCCAGGACTCCCTCACCGAGCTTGCCTCGGCTCTTGAAAGTGCCAAAGCCGCTAAGGCCGAGGCCCATAAGGCCCTCCAGGAGATTGAGGCGGTGAAGAAAATAGCGGCGGGTAAGGCATTTTTCATGCAAAGCAAGCATGTGAATGTAAATTACATTACTTACCCGAATTCGAGTTCTCCAGGCGTTTGCAGATCTGCCTTGCAACAGATCCGATGTCCGCGCATTCTCTACCGAGCAGTAGGGAGCTCAACGGAGAAGGTCTTCGGGTCTCGATATCTTTGAGACCGACATCTAGTGCCCCTAGAGACCAGGTGAAGCAGCCTGGTTGAGCTCCTAAAGGTAGCCGAGCAGGCCATGAGGGGCCTCATAGTCCGCTATGGCACGAGAGGCCTTGCACAGGAGCTACTTCGGCCTCGTCTGACGGCTGGTGGATGCTACTGCCCAGGTGGAGGTCATCAAGCGCTCGCTTACATTGAAGGTGCTCGTCGGGCCCTTGCCAGCGCAAAAGGTGCTGCGGGCGGTTGGATCTTGAGAGGCTTCGGCCAGACGGCCAGCCGGCGGCAAGGAGTATCGTATGCCCGAAATGTACTATAAGACTATCTTGAAGGGTGCCCGCAAGATTGCGGATGAGTGTCCCAGAGATGTAATTATTGAGTAAACTCGCAATGATTTATCCTGTGCGCTGAAAACTTTGTTCATATGCGCTAAGCAATGCTTCTTGATTTAAAATATTACCTTCTGTGCGGCCGTTTATAAAATCTGAGAGATGGCAAGTCGTCGGCTTTAGCCCCCATGCCATGAGTGCTGGGGTGTTCGGGATAAACTTGAGCACTCTTGTTCCCATTTTGGGTCCATCTGGGGGCGCTCAACACTGCGAACAAGGCAACCGGACTTATAATGCTTGAACACTCTCCTTAGCCATAGAATTCTATAATTTTAAATTTGGTGAAGCCCTAGTATTCGAAGACCGAGTTCGGGCGCTATCACGCTGGGCGGACACGGCGGTTCCTCGCTCGAAGCGGCATAAGTCTTTAGGGACTCAAAAGACCTCTCGAACAGCGACCAGTCTCTCGTCTTATCATGACAACAGGTTTAGCTTTCTCCTTTGGCGCTTCCCAGCTCAACCGGGCGAATCGCAATGGTTCTCCAGTGCTACCTTAGCCGGCAGAATGGAACGTAAGGTACCAAAACATGGGAGCCGGGCAAACCCAACTATTGACCCAAGACATGATTAGGAGCCGATGCATATAATGCTATAAGTTCGGGTGCCGCACTTGTGAAAGTGTTAGGACTTATCACACCATAATCACGGGAACACAAGCCCTGGTGTATTCTCGCCAGTATCAAAATGTGCGGGTGCAAGATGTCATTAATGAACATATATGTAAAAAAGGAATGCAATTATAGGCAAAAAGTGCTGCATTGTTTATTCAAGGAATTACGCTATGAGTGCGTGGATGATACAAATAGTCTTGTAAGCAAGGGATTGGACTAATTAAACATGTCCCCCTCGGGCGGGCTGCGGACTGGTGTATTTAACAAATTTAATGCTCATAATGGAGACCACACAGTGTTAAATGTAGCCTTTGTCCCTCCACAGTGTTGCATCGTGAGTTCGGCAGATCTCTGCGGACAGGCCTCAGTGAACGGAGTCCTGTGGAAAAATAAAAAAGGAAGAAAAAGAAGTGACACACTTGGGAGCCCTGGTGTGGTTAAGCACACTGGGCTGTCGTGGTCGTGCCCTCCCCTATGCCCATGGTATCTCCAGAGCGTAGTGATGTACGCCAAGAGCTGGTCTTGCAATCATGCGAGGGCTGGGGTTGGGCCGCATTGCTACTCTGGCGATGCTCGAACGTGCGGGTGGTCTTGATTGATGTTACTCCGGCGCGTTTGGCCATGTCCGGTCGTTTAACGGCGGACTTCGAAAATTGCCTTAAAAGGCAGCTCAGTACTTACGCGACGAGAGCGCTGTGTGTTCCTCCGTTCGGAGGGCGTTGATATTTCCGTTGACCGTGATGACTCCACGAGGGCCCGCATCTTGAGCTTAAGGTATGCATAATGCGGTACCGCGTTGAATTTTACAAGCGAGGTTCGTCCGAAGCGGGCGTGATAGCCGCTATGAGCGGGACTATGTCGAAGATTAACTCCTCGCTTGGAAATTATCACGGGATCGAAGACCACTTCGGTGTGGTGAGCACAGCCTGCAATTGGCCTCCACACAGTATGACACATTTGAAGGTCGTCTTTGTAGGTTTAATCCTTGAGAGGTCTATGCCCATCTTGCGCACGGTATCCTGATAAAGCAGGTTCAAGCTGCTGCCGCCGTCCATCAGGACTCTAGTGAGGTGAAATCCATCGATGATTGGGTCTAAAACCAATGCGGCGAATCCGCCATGGCGGATACTGGTCGAGTGGTCTCTTCGATCGAAAGTGATTGGGCAAGAGGACCATGGATTGAACTTCGGGGCGACTGGCTCCATCGCATATACGTCCCTGAGTGCACGCTTCCGCTCCCTCTTGGGTATGTGGGTTGCGTATATCATGTTTACCGTCCGCACTTGTGGGGGAAACCCTTCTGTCCTCTACTATTCGACGGCCGAGTCTCTTCCTCGTCGTCATTGTGCAGCCTTGTCATTGTTTTGGCAATTAACTTGCACGCCGCTTGAATACCCAACAATCTCTGTTGGTGTGGTTAGCTGGCTTTTCGAAGTGCCATGTATCCGCAAGAGCGGTCGAGTATTCGGTCCAAATTGGACGGACCCGAGTAGTTCTTTTGAATGGCTTCTTCCACGACCGGTTTAGAGCCTCACGAATCCGGCGTTGACCGCCAGATCCTCATTGTTATCGCCGTTAACACGGCGCTTTGTTTTGTTTCGACGCGACCTGCCATTGTGGTCCTTAGTATCCGGACTGCCAGTGTTTTTGCCGAGGTTGTTCTGCGAGCTAGCTAGCCTGTCCTCTCCCGCACGTAAGCGGGTCATGAGTGATGTGAGGGCTGCCATGGATTTCGCTTTTCTTGTCCTAGGTGCCGGCCAGCCACTTGTCGCGGATGTTATGTTTGAAGGCATGCAGGGCCTCTCATGATCCGACAATCGACGATTTGATTTTTCTTTGTTAAGAACCGTGTCCAAAACTATCCGCCGATTCGTGCTGTTGCTGAATTATGTGGCTTAGGTCATCGGCGTCGTGGTGGTCATATATGTGCCCCCGAAGTTGTCGAGGAATGCGGCTTCCGTGTCCTCCCAACACCAATTGATTCTACGGGCAAGCTGTTAAGCCAATGCCGAGCTGGTCCTTTAAGCTTGAGTGGGAGATACTTGATGGCGTGGAGATGCCGCATGGGCCATATGGATATGAAGGAGATAATCTTTGATCCAAACCGGGGTCATTTGTGCCATCGTAGGATTCAATGTTCACGGGTTTAAACCCTTCAGGGATTTTATAATCCATTACTTCGTCAGTGAAGCATAGTGGGTGTGTGGCGCCTCTATATTGAGCAATATCACGACGTAGCTCAAGAGAGCGTTGTCTGCTGTGTTCGGCCCGGCCGGAGTTGCTGTATCCGGCGCGACGGTAGTCATCGTGGGTCGTGCGGCGCCCACGTGATCCGTAGATAGATCTGTATTGTCTTGCTTTGTCCTCCAATATATCCCGCAAGTCCGGCGCATTCCCTCGTGGCTTCGTACTTTTCGAGCGGTGCCGGGGTACAGTCCTGATGGAGGTCCTAGATGCCTCTCTGTCGCGACCACGGGTGGTCGGGCGTGCCGACAGCGCTGGTGATGAAGGTTTGTATGCTTCCTCCTCTAGTCGGGGGAGCAACTTGCGTTTTGGGTAGCTCTTGGAGGGGCGTTCGAGTTCATACTCTTCGGCCGCGAGGACCTCGGTCCATCTGTCGGCCAGCAGGTCTTGATCAGCTTGAAGCTGTTGCTGCTTTTTATTTAGGCTATTTGCCGTGGCGAGAAGGCTGCGTTTAAGACGCTCTTGTTCTACGGGATCCTCTGGCACGACGAATTAAATGCCGTTGAGGCTTGCCTCGTCTCCGGAGGAAGGCATGTAATTGTCATCCTCCTCGCTGCGCCGCTCTCTCGAGGGCTGGCTTCCCTGCCCTCCTCTGTCTTTGAATCTTCTTTGGAGGGTTGTCTTCGCACTCTCGGGTGTTATTATCTTGATGCCGGAATCTCCATTCTTGCTGTGGCGGGATTTAGAGTGGCGCCGTGACATCGGGCGCTGGGCTGCTTCTTAGAGGAATCGCCTCCGCTTCTTCGCCGTCCCCATCCTTTGGGGTGTCCATCATGTATATGTCGATGACGAGGTGGTCTTCGGTGCCTCGTAGGCGCTGGTTCTTGATCGTCTCCGGCATCGTCGTCCATACCGTCGTGTCTTCGGAGTCGTAGTCTAGCATGTCGGTTAGATCGTCGACAGTGGCTACAAAGTGGGTGGTGGGTGGGCTTTGAATCTCTTCATCGTCCGCATCCCAACCATCCTGATCGCAGTCCGGCCAGGGCTCTCCTGATAATGAGAGATGCTTTAGCGAATTTAGGATGTCGCCAAAGGGTGAGTGCTAAAAGATGTCCACGGCGGTGAACTCCATGATCGGCGCCCAATCGGATTCGATTGGCAGGGGCGCATGAGGTTCGGAGTCCGGCAAGGAGTCCGGCGCCTCGGAGCCATGAGCTTTATAAGGGACAAGGTCAGTATTCGGCTCTATTGCCGTAGAAGTCGCAGCCCCCGAGGCGGTGTCTAGCCACCTGTCCTCGATCTGCGTGGCCTGCTCCGAACTATGGGTCAGAGCGGACTCGTGTGCGTCCTCCAGGGCACTATCCGACGGCAGAGCTAAATCATGCCCATCGTCACAGCGCGGCACGCTCGGCTGTGGCTCGAATCCATCGAATCTCAAGTCTCCGCGAATGTCGGCCGTGAAGTTTAGGCTTCCAAACATGACCTGACGGCCAGGGGCGTAGCTTTCGATCTGCTCCAGATGGCCAAGTGAATTGGCCCATGCGGCAAAGCCGCGAACACGAATATCTGTCCGGAGGAAAGTCTCACCACAGGCGGCGCGTTGTTGATGATTGAAGAAGCCATCAAGCCTATCGGTGGCGACACGGAGGAACTCTCAATGAAAGCACCAATGTCGTTGTCAAACCGGCGGATCTCGGGTAGGGGGTCTGAATCGTGCGTCTAGGCGGATGGTAACAGGAGACAAGCACACGATGTTTTACCTGTTTCGCCCTCTCGATGGAGGTAAAACCCTACTCCGCTTGATTGATATTGATGATATAGGTAGTACAAGAGTGGATCTACCACGAGATCAAGGAGGCTAAACCCTAGAAGCCAGCCTATGGTATGATTGTTGTAATGGTTGTTGTCCTACGGACTAAAATCCTTCGGTTTATATAGAACCTTTGGAGAGGGCTAGGGTTACACAGTCGGTTACAATGGTAGGAGATTTACATATCCGTTATTGCTGCTTGCCTTTCACGCCAAGGAAAGTCCCATCCGGACACAGGACGAAGTCTTCAATCTTGTATCTTCATAGTCTTGGAGTCCGGCCGACGGTGATAGTTCGGCTATCCGGACACCCCCTAGTCCAGGACTCCCTCACCCTTGAGCGACCAGCTGAAGCAACTGGTCGAACTACACAAGGCAGCCGAACTGGCCATGAAGGACCTCATAGTCCGGCTTTGGCCTGCCGAGCCTTTGCCCAGTAGCTACTTCGGCCTTGTGAAGCGGCTCGTGAATGCCTGCCCGCGGCTCGAAGTCATAAAGCGGTCAGTTTATAATGTCATTGAGAGGTACTTCGGAGGCTACTGTTATCAAACACTCTTGAAAGTAGTGTCGGAGCTTCCGGGATGCCATGAACACTGCGTACGCTATCTTTTGATAATGTGGATACCGGGACTTGCATGGAGTTAGGGACGGTGGATACATAGTACACTTTGGTTTTGAAGAGAACTTGTGTCCGTCCATTTCTCGTTCGACGACGAGCACGCGCTTACAACTTGATGTGTTGCGCGATATATAATAGCATTGGTTACGCCCAAGTTGGAGTGCGGCCAGGACGGATTGTTGCCAATATGGCCTTTATTTCTTGAGTCCGGCCGTGGCGCATCCGCCCACTCGAAGTGTTGGTATACGGAGGAGGCGATAAAGGGTAATGCCTTTTCTCCTAAGCGGGAGATGAAGCGGCTTAGAGCGCCGCATCGATCAATTTTGTATTTGCTTGAGGTCTTTTGAGATATCCAATTGTGACAAAGCTCGGATCTTGGCTGGGTTTGCTTCAATTCCTCTACGGATACAATGAAGCCAAGAGCTTTTTGGTGATACGCAAACGCATTTTCGAGTTGAGCTTAATGTCATATGCTCGGAGATTGTCGAATGTGAGCCTCAAGTCTTCTACTAGAGTTTGACGTGTTTGGACTTGACGACCACATCGTCTCGTATGCCTCCACTGTTTTGCCGATCTGGTTTGCGGACACGTACGAATCATCTTGTTGGTATGTTCTTGCGGCATTATTGAGCCCGAAGGGCATTGTGTTGAAGCGAGAATGGTCCGTATGGAGTAATGAATGCCGTTGCGGCTTGGTCAGCTCCGCCATCTTGATTTGATGGTAGCGGAGTATGCGTCGAGGAAGCACAATGAATCGTGCCTACTGCGGTAGCGTCGATAATTTGATCGATCGGGAAGGGAAGGATCCTTTGGGCAAGCCTTGTTAAGGTCGTTGAAATCGACACACCTGCGCCAGATTTGTCCTTCTTTGGTACCATTACCGGTTTGCTAGCCATCCGGATGTTTTATATCTCGATGAATCCGGCCTCTAATAGTTTGGCTAGCTCTCTCCCATTGCTGTCTTTTGGGTTCGGAAAATCGCCAAGAGCCTGTTTGGTGGCTTGAATCCTTTAGGATATTTAGGCTGTGCTCGCTGGCGGCGTGGGATTCTGGCATGTCACGAAGGGTGCGGCAAAATATCCCAATTTTCCGTAGGAATTCTCGTCGAGTCTGGCGTCTACATCGTGGTTTAATTGTGCCCCAATGGAGCCGTCTTTGTAGGGTCCGTTGGACGGACTTGAATTTGACTATTTCGTCGCTGGCTTAAAAGAGTGGACTTGGATCTTTTGTCAAGTATGACGTCGTCCCTATTCATCGTGGGGCGCTTGCGCCAGGTTCCTCGGCCGCTAGGGCTTCAGATAGCGCCTCTAGGGCTAGTGCGGCTGTCTTATTTTTGGCATGGAGCGCTACATCCGGATCGCTGGCGAGGGTGATGATTCCGTTGGGCCCGGGCATTTTGAGCTTCATGTACCCGTAATGGGGTATAGCTTGAAAAATTGTGAATGCCTCTCGTCCTAATAAAGCGTGGTATCCGCTGCTGAACGGGGCCACATGGAACGTGATCTCCTCGGACCTATAGTTGTCCGGCGAGCCGAATACCACATCCAGTGTTATTTTTCCCTGCAAGAAGCTTCCGACTAGGATTATTCCTCTGAAGGTTGTGTTGCTTCGCTCAATGCGACTCGATCTACTTCCATTTTCAAAGGGTTTCCTCGTAGATGAGGTTTAATCCATTGTCGCCGCCCATGAGTACCTTAGTAAGGCAAAAGCCGTCCACTATTGGACCGAGGACCAATGCGGTAGGTGCTCGGGCTGTTCGAATTTAGGTTAAATCCGGCATTAAAGGTAATAGCCGTGTCCTCCATGGATTTATTATTGCTACTTGGTAGACTTGGCAAGGCTGCGGAGTGTTCGTTTCGCATATTATTTGATCACGAAAGTCTCAAAGATCGTTAATACCATCTTTGGTACTGCTGGGCTGGTTCTCGGGGCTAGAAGCTCTTCGCCTCTTTGGCCACTCGTAGTATCCAACATGCTCAAGGCTATGTGTTGGAGTGGCGCCCTATTACTATGGATTTTGCAAGGTCATTTGAGCCATCCCTCGATCACGTTCCGTGCCCTTTAGGGTTTTTGCTTTTGGTTTTTAACCCAAAAGCACGAATATGATGCACCCTTTTATTTCGGACTAGGGTTGTGTTGGGCGGATTGTCCCAAAATTTGGTTTGAGTTTTCGAGCGCTCTCCATCGCCTGATACTTTCATACTATGGGCGCCAAGTCGGGCGCGTGTAATTTCGCGGCGACTTATGGCGTTCATGATTCCTGTCCGTGCAATTATTGCAGAAAATTGAGATTGCGCTTTCCTCACGGCGATCCTTTATCCCGTCCATAACCAGGAGAATCGCCCGATAATGGTGTCTTGTTTCAGCGGGCTCTTGCCGGATTCGGGATAGATCGCTTGTGTTTGGGTGGGCGGGTGGAATTAAATTCGGAACCCCGTCCAATCTAAGACTCAAGGGCTGGAAAGTTTCCGAACTTGGAAGCTTGGCTTGTTGGATGTTGTCCAACGAATCCGGCCCGCTGCCTGACTTTAGGGTCAAGGCTTGATCGACGTCCGTCCCGCCGCGGGAATCCGCCATGGAGGGGTCGGGAATTCGGAAATAGCTTGTCCTTAATGTAGAAGAAGAGTCGCCGTGCTATTCCTCCACCACAGCAACGTGGAGGGTAGCCTGGGGAGAGTTGATCTCTATCAGATCGGTTTTAGGCCCAATCTGATCGTAGTCCGTAGCGACTCCCAAGGCAGCGATGCGATCCAGGAGCTCATTTAAGGAGGAGAGCTCCATCGGATCTAGCTGCTCGGTGAATTCCGAGTTGATGTGGAGATCGCTTTTGATGACCCGAGAGGTCATCGTCGGCGTGGCGGCCGAACAGGCGGTCATAAGAAAACCGCCTAGCCGGATAGTTTGGCCGATGGCCAAAGCTCCTTTGGCAACGGTGCCGTCTTTAAAGGCGGGGCGAGGCATCCTTCCCGATTGCGACGGCACAGAGGAACTCTCAATGAAAGCACCAATGTCGGTGTCAAAACCAGCGGATCTCGGGTAGGGGGTTCCGAACTGTGCGTCTAGGCAGATGGTAACAGGAGACAAGGGACACGATGTTGCTCAGTCCCTCTCGGTGGAGGTAAAACCCTACTCCTGCTTGATTAATATTGATGATATGGGTAGTACAAGAGTAGATCTACCACGAGATCAAGGAGGCTAAACCCTAGAAGCTAGCCTATGGTATGATTGTTATTCGTCCTATAGACTAAAACCCTCCGGTTTATATAGACACCGGAGAGGGCTAGGGTTACACAAAGTCGGTTACAATGGTAGGAGATCTACATATCCGTATCGCCAAGCTTGCCTTCCACGCCAAGGAAAGTCCCATCCGGACACGGGACGAAGTCTTCAATCTTGTATCTTCATAGTCTTGGAGTCCGGCCGACGGTGATAGTTCGGCTATCCGGACACCCCCTAGTCCAGGACTCCCTCACCCTTGAGCGACCAGCTGAAGCAACTGGTCGAACTACACAAGGCAGCCGAACTGGCCATGAAGGACCTCATAGTCCGGCTTTGGCCTGCCGAGCCTTTGCCCAGTAGCTACTTCGGCCTTGTGAAGCGGCTCGTGAATGCCTGCCCGCGGCTCGAAGTCATAAAGCGGTCAGTTTGCATTGAAGGTGCGTGGATGGCTTCGCCTGCGCAAAAGTGCACTGGGCGAAGATGGATGCCGAGAAGCTGATGACGGAGCGGCGAAGGGCAAGGAGCACCGCCACCCCAAAAAGTATTATGACAGTGTCCTGAAGGGCTCCCGCCTTGTGGCGGAGCAATGTGCCAAGGATGTAATATTTGAGTGAATGTACTCCTTTGATCCTATAATATGAAAACAAGTTCATTTGCGTGATACAACGCTTGTTGATTTAAAATTTTACCTTCTGTGTAGCCGTTTACAAAATCTGAGAGTTGGCCAGTCGTCGGCTTCTGCCCCCATGTAACTAGTATCGGGGTGTTCGGGATAAATCTAAACACTCTTTATCCAATTTTTTTGGTCCTTTAAGGATGTGTTTAGCGCAACGAACAAGGCAATCGGACTATACAGCTTTATCACTCTCACTTAGCCATAGAAGTTCTATAATTTTAAATTTTGGCGTAGCCCCTGGTATTCGGAAGGCCGAACTTGGGGCGCTATACACGCCTAAATCAGACAAGGCCGATTCCTCGCCCAAAGCGGAAAAATCTTGAAGGATTTGAGACCTCTTGAGCAGCAACCAGCTCTCGCCGCATCATGACAGTCAGTTTTCGGCTTTCTCTACTGAGGTGCTCGTCCGGAAGAACCAGGACACAATCACAGTAGTTGTCCCTGTGCCACCGTAGCCGATGTAGCGAAACATAAGGCGGCAAAACATGGGAGCGGGGCAAACCCAACTATTGACCCAAGACATGATTCAGAGCTGATGCATATAATGCTATAAGTTCGGGGTGCCGCACTGTCGAAAGTGCTCGGACTTCTCTTGCCGTGTTATGGGGTACACTGAAGCCCCTGGCGAGCTGAACGTACTAAAATGTACGGGTGCAATTTGTAATAAATAAACAGTCAAGGAAAAAGATAAAGAAATATAATAATAGGCTGACGCTGTACATTATTTTCCATTGTTGTTTGAATGATACGTCAAGGCATATGTATACAAGTAGTGCAATAAGCAGAATAGGACTATTTGACATGTCTTAACCAAGTGCGAGCTATGAGTGGGTATGTAAAACAGGTATAGCGATCGTTATCAGAGACCACCTGGGGATTCCCTTATATGCCAAAGCTCCTTGCCTCCTTGGTGTTTCCGTCCCGTGATGGGTCCGATAATCAGGCTATCAGAGGAGCCTCCAGAAAATAGGGGCCTGAAAGAAAGAATAAGGGGGAAGGTGTACGGGACCTGGGGCGGTTGAGCCGCACTGTGGACCGCATTGTAGCCGTGCCTCTGCCTATGCCTATGGTATTTTAAGTGCATAAATTTTTACGCGCGGCATAAATTTCACCGCTTGACTGGGACTAGGACGGAGGCCGAGTTGCTAGGCGAGCTCTGGACGTGCCAGACGATCCTGTTGCAGAGTACTTTGGACTCGCTTAGCGGTGTCCGGGGGCTTTATTGCCGAATTGGAGATCTGCCTAAGAAGGTTGCTCTGTACATCTGCTGCGAGGGCCGCAGTGTGCTCCTCTGTACGGAGGGAGCGCTCTGTGTTTCCATTGATTGTTATAATCCCGCGAGGTCCGGGCATCTTGAGCTTGAGATAGGCGTAGTGTGGCACCGCATTGAATCGAGCAAATGCGGTTCGTCCGAGTAGTGCATGATAACCACTACGGAAGGGGACGATATCAAAGATTAACTACTCGCTTCGGAAGTTGTCCAGGGATCCGAAGACCACTTCCAGTGTGATTGAGCCTGTGTAACAGGCCTCTACACCTGGTATGACACCTTTAAAGGTGGTTTTGGTGGGTTTGATCCTTGAGGGATCGATGCCCATTTTGCGCACTGTATCCTGATAGAGCAGGTTCAGGCTGCTGCCACCATCCATAAGGACTCTTGTAAGGTGGAATCCGTCAATGATGGGGTCAAGGACCAATGTGGCCGAACCGCCATGACGGATACTGGTCGGATGGTCCCTGTGATCAAAAGTGATCGGACAAGAAGACCATGGGTTGAACTTTGGGGCGACTAGCTCCATCGTGTAGAAGTCCCTAAGTGCACGCTTCCGTTCCCGCTTGGGAATATGGGTTGCGTATATCATATTTACCATTTTTACTTGGGGAGGAAATTTCTTCTATCCTCCTGTGTTCGGCAGCCGGGGCTCCTCGTCGTCATCACTGTGCGGCCCCTTTTCCTTGTTTTCGGCATTGAACTTGCCGTCCTGTTTGAACACCCAACATTCTCTGTTGGTGTGGTTGGCTAGTTTACCGGGGGTGCCATGGATTTGACATGAGCGATCGAGTATGCAGTCCAGACTGGACGGGCCTGGATTGTTTCTTTTGAATGCCTTTTTTCGCTGACCGGACTTAGAGCCACTGAATTCGGCATTGACGACCGTGTCTTCGGCGTTATCGCCATTGCTGTGACACTTGTGTCTGTTGCGTTGGGGCTTGCCATTGCTATCTCTGGCATCTGAGGTGTCAGGATTTCTTGATGTGCTGTTGCTGCGAGCCAGCCAGCTATCTTCGCCCGCACAAAAGCGGGTCATGAGTGTCGTGAGGGCTTCCATGGACTTCGGCTTCTCTTGGCCGAGGTGTTGGGCAAGCCACTTGTCACGGATATTATGCTTAAAGGCCGCTAGGGCTTCGGCATCAGGACAGTCGACAATTTGGTTCTTTTTAGTTAGGAACCGAGTCCAGAATTTCCTGGCTGACTCTTCGGGCTGTTGGGTTATGTGACTTAAATCATCAGCATCCATTGGTCGCATAAGTGCCCCGAAGTTATTCAGAATCGTCTTCCGAGTTCTCCCAACTTCCATTGGAGTTTGCCAGCAAACTATTCAGCCAATGCCGAGCCGGTCCTTTGAGTTTTTGTAGGAGGTACTTGATGGCGTGTAGATCATCCCCGCAGGCCATGTGAATGTGGAGAAGGAAATCTTCTATCCATACCGCGGGGTCTGTAGTCCCATCGTAGGACTCCATATTCACGGGTTTAAGCCCTTCTGGGAATTCATGCTCCATTACTTCGTCAGTGAAGCATAGGGGGTGTGCGGCGCCTCTATGCCGGGCTACATCACGACGCAGTTCAACTGAGTCTGGTCTGTGGTATTTGGCCCAGCTGGATTTGTATTTAGTATATCCGGCGTGGCAGTCATCATCGCGCGTTGGGGCACGCCCCCGTGAACCGTAGATTGACCTTGACCATCCTGCTTTGCTTTCCAATTCGTCTCGCAGGTCATGCGTGTAGCCTCGGGCCTTCGTGTTTTTGTTTGTTTGGCGACGGGGTGCGGGCTAGTATTCAGGCTGATATGCCGCTTTGTCTCGGCCACAAGGTGGCCCATCAGCCGCATCCTGCGCTGGTAGTGTAGGCTCCAATGCCTCCTCCTCGAATTGAGGTAACAACCTGCGCTTTGTGTAACTTTTCGTTGGGCGCTCAAGTCTGTATTCCTTGGCTGCCAGGACCTCAGTCCATCTATCAGCTAGCAGATCTTGATCAGCTTGAAGCTGTTGCTGCTTTTTCTTCAGGCTTTTTGCAGTGGCTATAAGCCGGCGCTTGAAGCGCTCCTGCTCGACGGGGTCCTCAGGCACGATAAATTCTTCATCGCCGAGGCTCACCTCGTCGTCGAAGAGGGGCATGTAATTTTCTTCCTCCGAGTCTCCATCTATTACCTGTTCATTAGGGCTAGCTTGCCCATCCTCCCGTTCGTCTTGGTCTATGCTTGGCTGGGCGGGATTGTTTTCGTCTTCGCCATCATCCGGAGTACTATTGTCTCTTGTGCCGGTATCGATATTTCTGCTATGACGGGGCTTAGAGCGGCGCCGCTGATGCCGACGCTTAGATTGCTTCTGAAGGGGATTATCCTCTGTTGCCTCATCGCCATTGCTTTCTTTTGGTGTGTCCACCATATATATATCATATGATGAGGTGGCTGTCCAGCGCCCTTTGGGCGGTGGTTCCTGTTCTTCTCCGGCATCGTCGTCCATACCGTCGATGTCTTCGGAGTTGAAATCAAGCATGTCGGTTAAGTCGTCGATAGTGGCTATTAAGTGGGTGGTGGGTGGGGAACGAATTTCTTCTTTGTCCGCTTCCCACTCAAGCCGGACATAGTTTGGCCAAGAGTCTCCTGACAGGGAGAGAGATTTCAACGAGTTTAGCACGTCGCCCAAGGGCGAGTGTTGGAAGATATCCGCGGAGGTAAACTCCATGATCGGCGCCCAATCAGGTTCGATGGGTGCGAATATACGCGGTTCAGAGCCTGTGACCGGAGACGAGTCCGGGGGTCCGATGACATAGACCTCATTGGAGGCGGAGTCTATGGTCGGCTCTATCACCGATGAGTGTGCGGCCTCCGTGGCGGGGTCTATCCACCCGTCCTCGGATGACACGATCTCCTCCGGATTGAGAGCCGGGGCAACTGCAGGTGTGATCTCCCGAACACCATCCGATGGCAGATCTAAGTCATGCTCATCGTGATTGTTCGACGCACCTGTCATGGGCTCGACTCCGTCGAAGGTTAAGTCTCCGCGGATGTCGGCGCTGTAGTTCAGGCTTCCAAACCTGACCTGATGGCCAGGGGCGTAGCTATCGATCTGCTCCAGATGGCCAAGCGAGTTGGCCCGTAGTGCGAAGCCACCAAATACGAAGATCTGTCTGGGAAGTAAAACCTCACCCTGGATTGCATCGTTGTAGATGATTGAAGGAGCCATCAAGCCTTACCGCGACGACACAGTGGAACTCTCAATGAAAACACCAATGTCGGTGTCAAAACCGGCGGATCTCGGGTAGGGGGTCCTGAACTGTGCGTCTAAGGCTAATGGTAACAGGAGGCGGGGGACACGATCTTTACCCAGGTTCGGGCCCTCTCTATGGAGGTAATACCCTACTTCCTGCTTGATTGATCTTGATGATATGAGTATTACAAGAGTTGATCTACCACGAGATCGTAGAGGCTAAACCCTATAAGCTAGCCTATGATTATGATTGTTGTTGTCCTACGGACTAAACCCTCCGGTTTATATAGACACCGGAGGGGGCTAGGGTTACACAGAGTCGGTTACAGAGAAGGAAATCTACATATCCAAATTGCCAAGCTTGCCTTCCACGCAAAGGAGAGTCCCACCCGGACACGGGACGAAGTCTTCAATCTTGTATCTTCATAGTCCAACAGTCCGGCACAAGTACATATTCTGGCTGTCCGAGGACCCCCTAATCCAGGACTCCCTCACCTGTGAAGACTTACCACTACTTTTGGGCGTGGTCTGTGTGATCTTAGCTTAAGGAAAATACGGTGAGGACTGTGTGTCCTGGACTGTGTGTCCTCGAGTTTAAATACTCGGCCGCTCCAATCAGACGTACAACTGTCACAGCAGTTGGAACTGGTCTACCAAATCATTGCCTTCACTAAGCCTACTGGTTCTATTTCCTCAACCATTTCATTTCCTCAGTTATGTGTTGATGAACCTGATCATTACTGTTTGAAGACTTTGACTGAAGACTTTCTCTAATTCCTTAATCCTATTTTTTTTAGTCAGTTTGTCTTTGTCCTGCTTATCCTGTGTTTACGCTTTCTGTACTCTGCATTTTTCATTCATTTCGTCATGATGACTATGTTGTTGCTCTATTATGCTTATACCTGAGTACTTATTCCGCTGCAAGTAGTTCTTCACTTAGGAATTTCCTCACCCTGAAATTCCTCAGTGAAGAATTCATAAAAATCGCCTATTAACCCCCCTCTAGTCGACGTAACACACTTTCAGGTAGCGATACTACCGCTATGGGTAGCGGTACTACTGCTTGCGAGCGGTACTAAAAAATACATTTGTGCCTACCACCGCTGGAATTAAGACGAGGTTTTGGTCCGGAGCGGAAGTAGCCACAGAAGTAGCAGCGGTAGTACTGCTCTAGAGCGGTAGTAGAAAATTACATCTGCTCCAAGTGGTAGTACCACTCCCAAGAGCGGTAGTAAAAAATTACATCCCTTCCAAGCGGTAGTGTCACTGCAGCCTTTTTAAGGACACCAAAACTGACACAACTTCTGCAAACAGACTCCGAAGTCAACGAAACCAAGTTTGTTAGAAAGCTAGCGACAAGGGCTAACACAATCTTGATAGAAATAACAATAAGAAGAAAATTAGAAAATGCCCATAAGAAAATGGTGAGAACCCTTTCTCGAATAAGACCGGTAAAACCTCCAACACCGAAAACGCGATAGAAGAAGCATGTGAACTCCGTTTTTGATGAACTCGAGTTTGTCAAGAAGATGACCAACAGCTCCAAATCTCACAAGGAGAAAACCAAACAAAAACCAAGAAATATGATGCAAGCATGCAATGGTTTGAGCTCTCTACGAACGATACGATCAAGCTACTCACTTGAGAGCCCCCCTTGATAGTATGACAATCGATCCTATAACCCGGTCTCCAAACTATTGCCATGAGACCGGTAAAATAGAGAACCTATCAAAGGCAAACCTTTGCCTTGCATAAAGTCCACTTGAGTTAAATGATGACGATCTTGACTCCCTCAAGTTGGACAACCTTTCCTGATTGCGTTGGCTCGATGAAGGCTAGTTGATTGCTCCCCCATACTCCACTATGGGTGAGTCACTCTTCGGCACACCTTCACAAGTCCATTGTCACCATAGTGGACGGCAAGCTACAAGCATGATTTCTTCATGATGCTCCACTTGAACTTGCACAACACAACCTTGATTTGATGTCATCCTCCATGGGGTGTATGTGATCTTCCTCTTGACGCAAGCCCATGGAAGCAAACCTAACCCAACATAGAACTCTCACAAAGACCATGGGTTAGTACACAAGTCACAATGGACAATGCTTTTCAAACCCTGAGATCACTTGATCCCACTCGGTGTATCTTCTATGCTTTGTGTGAAATCTTTTCTCTTCATAAAGATGATGTCTTGAAGATGCACATGAATGTTCACACAATCTTCTCTTCTTCTTCAAGACATGCTAGCAATAAGCTAAATACTCACGTTAACAATCTTTGGATAATTTCTTAATAGCACCTTGGTCAACTCATAAACTCCTTAAAACCAACACATGGACTTCAAGAAAAGCCTATGAACAAATCCTTCAAATATAACTCAATGCGACCATTAGTCCATAGAGAATGTCATCAATTACCAAAACCATACATGGGGCACCGCATGTCCTTTCACCGGCGCACCCGCAGCGCCGGCATCGTCATCAACGAGGGCGTGTGTGCCTCCTCCTGGGCTCCTCCCCGCCTTGTTAAGCCGAAGACGGAGTCGGGGCTCGCCGCCGTGAAGACGGAGCCGGGGCTCGCCGACATGAAGACGGAGCCGGGCCTCGAGGTCGACGACGACGTGGCCATGAAGTGGGCGCGCGAAGATTGGGCGCGGCTGGAGATGGAGCGCCAGTGCCGCGTCCTGGAGGAGATCGCCGCGCGCCGCCGTGGGCGCGGTGAAGGGGGTTCGTCGTGCTTGACGACAGCAACGACGACGCGCCACCACCGGTCCACATGGGCGACCCGGGGCAGGGGTCAAACGGCGTGAAGAAGGAGAAGGGCGACGACGGCGGCAGCGGCGGCTGCGACGACGGTGACGGTGATGGCTGCGACGACGACGACTACACCGCGTTCGGCGAGATATTCGGCCTGTAGTCGCGCGCTTTGTTTTTTTAGTAAATTTCATGTTTTCTATGTAAAAAATGTTGAACGCCGAAGTTTATGCCCTGGTCGCCGAAACTTTGTCATGTTTGCCGAATTTTAGCCGATTTATTCTTAAAATAGTTAAAAAAAAAGGCGTCTTGGGCGACCCTGGGGCGGCGGCTGGGAACCCGATCGCCCCCAAACCGATTTTTAGCGCCTGGTCGTCCTCAGGGGCGATTTTAAGAGCACCTAGGGGGCAACGGCTTGAGTTGCTCTTAAGGCAACCCGGAGGAGGAGAGGAGACTGCAGAATGTTCGCGGTGATGGGGCAGCTGGAGGAGGCATTTGCCCAGTGCTTAGACGGAAAGGCCTTTTTCGCCGGCGACTCCGTCGGCTATCTCGACATCGCCGTTGGATGCAATCTGCTCTTGCTCGAGGTGCTACGCAGTATGTATGGCATGGAGTTCGTCGACACTCGGAGGACTCCGCTCTTGACAGCGTGGGCGAAGCGGTTCGGGGAAACCGACGCGGCGAGGGAGGTGGTGCCCGACGTGCACATCGCCGTGGAGTACGCCAAGAAGCGTCGGGCTTGTTGGGCTGCTGCCGCGGCTACAAAGTGACATGATTCAGATCAGTCCGAGTACTGCTGACTAAAAATTATCTCAAGTCCATAGCATGTTGCTCCAATAATAAAGAAGACAAATCATGGATACACCATCTTAAACATGGTGTTGAACTTACCTCACGGGGTTATCCCAACAATCGCTGATTTAGTTATTGATCCTAGTAGTAGTCTAAATACGTAACGAAGTGACATTTTTTCAGTGTTGTGCTCTCTGAATACTTATGATTTAATTTTCAGAGTACTACTCCCTCAGTTCAAAATTACTTGACGCTCAAACGGATATATCTAACATTAACCGCGTCCTCGTCCGCGTCCGTGTTGCCTCCGCCCAGGCGACTCGGGCGTTCCCAACAGCCGCCGTCCACCACCCATCTTCGACCTTCCCCCTCCCCCCGCCGCCGCCAGCGGTCGCCGCCGGGCAAAGCCCGTGCAGGGACGGCAAGGATCCACTTCCATGGCGGCGGCGAGGATCTTCCCCATGGTGGCGGCGGCGGATCTGGCTCTTCGACGGCGGCGGCTCAGGCGGCGTAGTCTCTCTGAGGCACCGGCAAGGGAGGGCGGGATCCAGCGTTCTACGGCTGGGACTCCGTGACTGCTGCACCCTCGCTCCAGGATGGGCTTGGGCGGGCCTATGGAGCGACGGTGATGTGGCTGGCGGTGTGGCGGTGGCAGTTGCTTCATACTGCATGCTTACGTGGCGGTGGCGGCAGTCGGCCAGGGGGCGGAGAGTCCTGCCTGTCAGGCGTGGTGGCGGCGAGTCTCGCGGCCTCTGGGCATCGTGGAAGTGCCGGCGGCGGCGTGTGCTCAGCCTGATGGCGGCGGCCGTGTACGGGAGTTGGATTCCTTTGAACATATCTGGGTGAAAACTTGCTTTCGGCTACTGCCAAGGCCGGCGGTGGCGGTGCTATCTGCATCGTTCCCTTCTTGAAGGCATCGTCGTGGAGAAATTCAAGGCCACTCTCTGCTACCTACGGGAAAACCTTAGATTGGATGATCGGAAGACATCGACGCTCTGGTGTCGTCCCCCCCTTGGGGGCATCATTCTTAGAGGTACACATGTAATCGAGGGGCCAGAGGAAGGATTCTCTGGTGGAGTGGTGCGTCATCTCACTCATTGATGTCGGCGGATCTCGGCGGCATGGCGCCATGGTGACTCGGCGTCCGATGCGCGAAGATGGACTCACACATGAGGGTGACGCGGTCTGGCGTAGTGGTAGCGTCGACGGCAGCTAGACCGGGCAAGGTAGATGCAGCAGTACAACTCTGAAGATGGATTGGTGGCAGGTGGCTTCGGCGGCCTCATACCCGCAGGCGTCCTGGTTGAGGAGTGCGCCAGACCGGTGGGTGCCACATACCCGGCAGACGTCCTGAATGGGACCTCAGGTCTTAGATGTTAGGTTTGGCTGCGAGGTCTGTTTGGTATTAGGTCCATACTATCAGCATCCTTTCATCATTTGGATAGGAGTAGTGATAGATGTTGCATAGATGGTGGCTTTAGTCTTACTGTTGTATTACTTTGTAAGGTCTTGTGTGAACATTTAATAGTGATTGCATGCATCGTCCAGATGCAGAGGCCGGGAGTTTTCCTCCTTTTCTAAAAGACCTAATTTCAGACTAGGGAAGTACAACATAACTCATTAATTTATCAAGTTTAAAAAAATACACAATTGATACGATAAATAATTGAAGTTGCCACGATGTTCACTTTCATGAAACAGACTCTCATCCCGTCTTATAAGTAAATCACAAATCAAAGCACACAGACGACCGATACAAGGTAGTAAGGAATCTCGCTTAACAGAGCAAATTCAGTGACAGCCGGATAACAAAAATCATGATGAGAAAGGCAAAAGCGAAAAAGCAAAAACGACTATGTTGCCAAAAGATACATAGGAGTGCCTGAAGAAACAACGCGACACGCCCTAGGATGCCTAAACTCTACGATAGTGTTGTTAGGAAGGAAGACGACGCGAAGCATCGCCACTATCGAGTCCGAGACAGACAAGGGTTTTCATCCGAAATCCTAGCATCAAGAGGAGAACCATAACAACATCCTCAAGAGGAGAGTGCCACCCGCGGGTGATGCCGTTGTTGGCGCCAAAGCGTGGAGCTTTTGCTCGGTGGCTCACTCATACCACCACAAGGCACCTAGGCCACCTGCGGTGAGTGTAGACCTCCAGAACTATATATGGGCATTGGCACCACCAACGGAAGAGGACGAGCCCAAGCTTCCTATCAATAAACCCCTCGCTGCCCACACGACCAAGGGGTTGTTCGTGCTGGTGGTAGCGCTAGCGGTGGTTGGTCAAGTTAGTTTTGTTAAGTAGAGCTTCATTGTATTTTAGTTAGTTATTTTTATACATTTTCGAAGACTGTAAGGAAGAGAGAGAGAGAGAGAGAGAGAGAGAGAGAGAGAGAGAGAGAGAGAGAGAGAGAGAGAGAGAGAGAGGATCACGAAGAAATATAGACATGGGAGCGAGACCGGTTTTGGGGATGATGTCGTCAGATTTTGGGATGAGGGTAGCGCACGAGCTAGGCATTTGGTGGCCAAATTTGGGATTTTAAGGTTATAGCTAGACAAAAAGGCTTTCGCCCCGCTTTATAAATAAATCAACCACCAAAAGCACAAGGTCCAACAAATGTTCACACCGTACACGTACACCAAAGTAGTAGACAACAAAGAAAGTGCAATAGAAGGTTCTGTTGACGGCACAACTTAAGAAGCTCTAACGAAAAAATAAAGTCTGAACATTAATTATTCAGTAAGGAATAAAATGTGAAGTTGTTTATGGATATTAGGAGAAAAGGGATATTACTGGAACAAATACCGGGCACACGTGTGGATTCATGCCTTGATGGATGGTCGTGCCTGCAAGTGTGCAATGCATATTTCGCTTTGTTTATGGATGTGCTTATTTTTTTCAGAGTAAAATGACTACGTGTATACTACGACAATGATGAAAAGTAGATGTGAGATCTTTATAAAACTACGCTTAGACGTATGGGGAACGTATCTGGTGCACCAAGGCAATTGGTGCTACCTGTGCACCGGACCCCCGTTGCACATTCAAAAATATTTTAAAAAAACCCAGAAAAAAATTAGTGCATCGATACAACATCAATGTATGTTGTCACAAAAATTCAAATCAAAATTCAAAACAATGCTCAAGACACAAAAATGACAAATTTGACGTTAATGTGCTAATGGGCCAAAACTGAAGCCCAACTTGTGTCATGTACTATTTAGTATCAAATTTGTTATTTTTGTATCTCGAGCAATGTTTCAAATATTTATTTCAATTTTTGTGACAATGTACATTCATGTTGTGTCAATGCACTAAATTTTTTCGGGGTTTTTTCGAACATTTTTGAATGTGCAATGGGCAACCGGTGCACCGGTAGCACAAAAATTGTCCCGATGCACCAGATACATCCCCTGAACGTGTGATGTTGGAAAATGCAAGTGAGACAAGCTCAAATACTCTTGATATCGACTGCTTGTATGATTGTGCACTCAAAAAATATAAATATATTTTTTAATTCGGTTTATACGGTTAACCGTCCTATTTTTTTGGTATATACCATAAAATCCGAAATTCGAAAGGGTAACGAACTTTCATACTATACCGGAAACCAGAAACCATAAAATTGGTTTAATTCTGTTTATTTTCGGTGCGGTTTTTCTGTTTGATTTTAAAATGCAGAGTGATGCACTCCCTCCGTTCTTAAATATAAGTCTTTTTTAGAGATTCCACTACAAATTACATACGGATATATATAGACATATATTAGAGTATATATTCACTCATTTTGCTATATATGTAGTCCATGATGGAACTTATATTTAGGAACGGAGGGAGTAGAATGTAGATGATGTCCCCGCAAAATATAAGTGGATGTTATATACTGTCGGTAGTCTTGGCACGTATTACATGCAAAAAAAAAGTGTCGTGTCGCACGTGCCCTGTTCATTTTGATCTAAACCATTGATTCCTGAGACAGCTAACGTGACTTTGTGGCTCGAGAGGCGCATATCTCTTTGATGATCCGATGCGTGCAGCATGGTACCTACCAGCTGTTCGAAAAAAAGAAAACGGTACCTACCGGCGCTTTTCTCCTACACTAGTTTTTTTTCCAACAACAAAAATTGTGGGACACAAGCTTTGTGCTACTCCATATCACCAATGACTAATCTGCAGTTGGCACATCAATTCACTCGATTGCCACGAGCCCATGATTAACCGACCTGATCACCAAACATATAAAACACTCCAAATTATAGACAACCTAACAGCAGCGCTGAACTCCCCGAACTCCGAAATGTTCACTCGTTTATAACCACTCGTCTTCAAGTCCAAGGCCTCAGCATCCAAGATCCCATCACCAGCACGTCCCAAGAACCCAGAGATCCAGGGTGTGTTTGGTTGCCGCCCAGGCCAGCCCGACCAAACGAGGGCGAGCCAATAAATTGGCGCAGGAATCCGCCGCCGCCAGCTCGCCATCGCATGGGCGTGAAAAATGTACTGGTGGCCAAAAAATTGGCAGCGGCTAGGAAAATTGGCACCAAACCAAACGCACGCCTATGCTGCCAGTCAACGCCATTTTTTTGGTATGGTAGCTCATGGCTGCGATCCAAACACACCCCCAGTCGCTGAGCCACGGCTTGTCAATGGCAGCGGCGGCAGGAGGAGACGAGGTGAAGCTGCTAGGCGTGTGGGACAGCCCGTTCGTGAACAGGGTGCAGATCGTGCTGAACCTGAAGGGGATCAGCTACGAGTACGTCGAGGAAGACCTCCACAGCAAGGGCGAGCTCCTCCTCGCTTCCAACCCGGTCCACAAGAAGGTACCCGTCCTCATCCACAACGGCAAGCCCATCCCGGAGTCGCAGGTCATCGTGCAGTACATCGACGAGGCCTGGCGCGGCACCGGCCCGAGCGTCCTCCCCGCCGACCCGCACGAGCGCGCGACCGCCCGGTTCTGGGCCGCCTACGTCGACGACAAGGCAAGTATTACTCGGCGCATCGCCCGCTCTTTGGTCGGCTCCTGTGCGGAAGTAATTGAGCTCGAAGCGACGGATGTGCTGCAGGTTGGGTCACCGTGGTTCACCATCCTGTTCGCCCGCAAGACCGAGGAGAAGATGGAGGCGGCAGTACGGGCCATCTCGGCGATGGAGACGCTGGAAGGCGCGTTCGAGGGCTGCTCCGGGGGGAAGCCGTTCTTCGGCGGCGACGGCATCGGGTTCGTCGACGTTGTGCTCGGCAGCTACCTGGGCTGGTTCGTGGTGATCGAGAAGATGATCGGCGTCAAGCTCATGGACTCGGCGAGGACGCCGGCCCTGGCCGCGTGGGCTGAGCGGTTCAGGATGGCGGATGCGGTGAAGGGTGTCTTGCCTGAAGATGTCGATAAGGTGCTCGAGTTTTTGCAGACCTTCCTTTGATTGATTATTAGGAGCGTGGTTTTGTGGAAGCGCTGTCAGTTGTTTGGACTTTCCATTGTTATTTTTTCGAGAGAATTTGGACTTTCGATTTGTTTCTTTTCAAATGTGGGGCTGTAATGGGCCATCGCTTATTCCAGGCCAACAAACAGGATTTAATAAAAGATGGCCCCAAATTAATTTTTAAACAATCCTCGCTGTCACCTGTCAGGCCTCTTTTCAATACACAAATGCTTACAAGATCCTTAACAACAGACTTAGAGTCTGGCCTCTTGAAGAATTCTACCAAGGCAAGATCTCAAATCCTTGTTTAGGAAACTACAGATTTTGCAGGCCTGGACCTAGATCGATAGCACTCTTTAGATTCGGGTCATCATGTTTCACAAGAAAGGAATTGGCTGAGAACATCCATGTAATTTCTGCTTTCTTCCTTTTCTACGTAACTTCCTTAATTATATGAAAATTACATTAAAAAGTTGAGGTAAATACACCGATAGTGCCTGAACTTGTCATCGATGTTCACTTTAGTGGCTGAACTTGAAAAATACGCCGAACTGGTTCTAAAACTTGACACAAACATGCAAATACGGTGCTAATCCTGCCCGCAGACGTAAAGTGCGTCGATGTGGCACTGACATGGCGTGGGGCCCACTTGTAGGTACAAAACAGAATCACTTGAGTACTATATGACCCTATGACTAGTGGGTCTGCCTGTCAGTAATTAGTAAGAAAATTAGCATAAAATGCACTGAACAGGCATCGAACCTGCGACCTGACGCTTGGGGAAAATTTCGCTCATCATTCCACCAAACATATTTCCATGTCAACGTCA
Source organism: Aegilops speltoides (assembly GCA_021437245.1). Classification (NCBI taxonomy): domain Eukaryota; kingdom Viridiplantae; phylum Streptophyta; class Magnoliopsida; order Poales; family Poaceae; genus Aegilops; species Aegilops speltoides. The sequence continues at coordinate 282,959,356 of CM038141.1, forward strand.
GCCCCTCATACTTACTTACATTGCGTTTGGATGTCCGAATTAAGGTGCCTGAAATGGATTTGGTATTCTCTGGATTACAATTCAGCTGTTTGGTTGGACTGTGAATTGCCGCTCGGAAACAAAACCAAATTCAGTATCGTATTCAGTCCCACCAAAACTTCCCTCCAACGATACGGAGCCTTGGCGCTTCGATTTCCTCCGAATTGCCGCTTTCCCGCAAAACGTACCCCTTCGCTGCCTTATCCCCTCGTCCTCGAGGAAAAAGAGAAAAGAAGGAGACGAGGAGCTCGGCGGCGACCACCACCAGGGAGCTCGGCGGCGACCAGAGGGAGCTCGGCGGCGAGTCCCAAGGAGCTCGGTGGCCACCCCCAGGTTCGATTCAGCCCCGCTCCCTGGTCCTCTACCCATCTCCTTCCCCGCTCCCTTCTCCTGCTCCGAGCGCCGTCCTGGCGCATCTCGGCGGCCTCCACGAGGACCTCACCGATGAGCACCAGCAGGACCGCGGCGGCGTCGGTGCTGGTTCCTCGGTCCGCTTCTGCCCCGTCCTGCCCTCCTCACCCTATTCCGTCCCCGGTCTAGGTCGCATCTTGTCGGCGACCAACGGACCACGGCGACCACCGGCAGGGCTGCGATGGCAGGGGCGCATGTCTCCTCTGGCCATGGGCGCTCCGCCCTGGGGCCTTCTCCCTGTCCGCCGCGCTCACCCCCTATACCCATCTCCTTTCCTACACCAGCGGACCAGCCCATGGCGCCCAACTAGTGTCTTGTACCTGTAACTTGTTCATGTGAGGATCTTTCTGTTCTCTGCTATTAACGAAGTTTTTGTTTATGTATTGTGCAGATTTATGAACTGTCCGTCGATGATCTGCAAGCCGAGTGAAGGTATATGGCTGAAATCCCCTATTTTTGCTATGCATTTGTGCATGTGATGTCTTGCTGCAATGTTTTACATCTAGATAATAAAACTGAATTGTACAGCCCAATGTCAGATCAATTGGAGTTGGTTGAGAGGATAAATGAAGAAAATAAAAGACGGAAGAGGAAAAGAATTGTTCTGACTAAATTGTTTGTTGAAACATGTGCTCTTGCATTAGCATTTGTTACTACACAAAGGAATAGGGGACCAAGGGACCTAGGAACTTTTAGTGATGATGAGGAAAAGATTAGGAATAGGAAATATTTGCTTAAATGCGTGTATGATGGATCTGCAGTGGCATGCTATTATCAATTGCGTTTAACTAAACGAAACTTTCATGACCTTTGCACCATGTTAAGGGAGAGATGTGGCCTTTGTGATAGTGCATATGTGATAGTGGAAGAGAAAGTTGCAATGTTCTTGCTTGTAGTTGGTCACAATATTAAGATGAGGATGTTGCGTGGCACCTACAAGCGTTCTTTATGGACCATTAGCACACACTTCTCTGCTGTCCTAAACGCATGTATTTGAACCGAAACCTCCTGTATACATAAATGGGTTGCAGCCTGTGGCCCATTTACCGCACGTTATTTTTTAAATTAAAAAGTATGTCAATGTAATTAATACTTACTTCATGCTACACAAATATCCGTGTGCACACAATAAATATAGAGAGGTATGTAATAAAATATCTAACTTAAAAATGTTCCTGTAATTTTCAGAAATATTAACTTATTATTTTAAAATACTATTCAAATATAATCCAAGAGTGTTTAAAAATGTTTGTAAATACTAACATTTAAAATAAATTTTATAAATATTTTCTAAAAATAGCACTCCCCTATCCCATAATGTAAGATGTTTTGTGACACTACACTACTTAAAAAAAATGTCTTACATTACGGGAAGGAGGGAGTGTTTTCTTAATAATAAGTTCATATTTCTAAATATTACAGGAATACTGTTTAGTAATTTATTTTATTGTATAGGTACACCTCTATATATTTTTTGTATAGCTTACCACTCATGCCAAGTGGTTACACCTCTATATATTTACTTTGTGTGCACACAGATTTTTTGTGACATGCGGTAATTTCTCATAACACATGAATATTTGAATCTTACTTTTATTATTACGATTATTATTTACTTTTTTTTACATTTTTTTATAATAACGTGTGCAATATGGCCACTGGCTGCAGACCATTTCAGGACACAGGAGTTTCCGTCTCAATATATCAAGTTCGCAGCCTGTGGCCCATTTACCGCATCTTATTTTTTTAAAGTAAAAAGTATGTCAATAATAATATTAGTAACAAAACACTACAACTTGTTCGGTGTGGTGGCTAGCGCGAGCAGCAACAAAGCGTCTGGCTGCTGGATCGATCCCCGTCAACCCCATTTTACATTTTATTTTTGCTAAGGAACTGACAGGCGGGCCCATTAGTCATAGAGACATATAGTATTCAAGTAATTGTATTTCATAGTTATAAGTGGGCCCCACGCCATGTCATATGGTGCCACCTCAACGCACTTTACATCTAGGAGTGTGATTAGCACCGTATATGCGTGTCCGTGCCAAGTTTAAGAACCACTTCGGCGTATTTTTCAAGTTCACTCACTAAACTGAACATCGTGGCAAGTTGAAACACCACATTTGTATTTACCTCTAAAAAGCTCTTAAAAACATTAAAACATTAAAAAGTTGTTTGCCAGACTTCAATGCATAGGTGCTTAATTTATTGTAGCTAAGCTCTCTTCATTGAAAGAACTAGATAAATCGACTGGTGGTGTTGAGTGTTGAGTATATATATTTGTGTTTCATGTATTATGTGTTGTAACCCACCTCCTAGTTGTGTGTAGTTGGGGTCGAGACCTACCTTGTACTTATATATACGTGCACCAGCACCCGATCAATTCAACGACTATTGTATTGCAAACTATTCCTCCACATGGTATCATCCTTTTCGATCCAACCCTAAGGTTTGTCGCCGCCGTTGTCGCCGCACCCACCATCGCATTTTACATTTTATTTTTGCTAAGGTACTGACAGGCGGGCCCATTAGTCATAGAGACATATAGTATTCAAGTAATTATATTTCATAGTTATAAGTGGGCCCCACGCCATGTCATATGGTGCCACCTCAACGCACTTTACATCTAGGAGTGTGATTAGCACCGTATATGCGTGTCCGTACCAAGTTTTAGAACCAGTTCGGCATATTTTTCAAGTTCACTCACTAAACTGAACATCGTGGCAAGTTGAAACATTAAAAAGTTGTTTGCCAGACTTCAATGCATTGGTGCTTAATTTGTTGTAGCTAAGCTCTCTTCATTGAAAGAACTAGATAAATCGACTGGTGGTGGTGAGTGTTGAGTATATATATTTGTGTTGCATGTATTATGTGTTGTAACCCACCTCATAGTTGTGTATAGTTGGGGTCGAGACCTACCCTGTACTTATATATACGTGCACCAGCACCCGATCAATGCAATGACTATTGTATTGCAAACTATTCCTCCACATGGTATCATCCTTTTCGATCCAACCCTAGGGTTCGTCGCCGCCGCTGCCGTCGCACCCACCACCGCATTTTACATTTTATTTTTGCTAAGGTACTGACAGGCGGGCCCATTAGTCATAGAGACATATAGTATTCAAGTAATTATATTTCATAGTTATAAGTGGGCCCCACGCCATGTCATATGGTCCCACCTCAATGCACTTTACATCTAGGAGTGTGATTAGCACTGTATATGCGTGTCCGTGCCAAGTTTTAGAACCAGTTCGGCGTATTTTTCAAGTTCACTCACTAAACTAAACATCGTGGCAAGTTGAAACACCACATTTGTATTTACCTCTAAAAAGCTCTTAAAAACATTAAACATTAAAAAGTTGTTTGTCAGACTTCAATGCATAGGTGCTTAATTTGTTGTAGCTGAGCTCTCTTCATTTAAAGAACTAGATAAATCGACTGGTGGTGGTGAGTGTTGAGTATATATATTTGTGTTGCATGTATTATGTGTTGTAACCCATCTCCTAGTTGTGTATAGTTGGGGTCGAGACCTACCCTGTACTTATATATACGTGCACTAGCATCCGATCAATGCAACGACTATTGTATTGCAAACTATTCCTCCACATGGTATCATCCTTTTCGATCCAACCCTAGGGTCCGTCGCCGCCACTGCCGCCGCACCCACCACCGCATTTTACATTTTATTTTTGCTAAGGTACTGACAGGCGGGCCCATTAGTCATAGAGACATATAGTATTCAAGTAATTATATTTCATAGTTATAAGTGGGCCCCACGCCATGTCATATGGTGCCACCTCAACGCACTTTACATCTAGGAGTGTGATTAGCACCGTATATGCGTGTCCGTGCCAAGTTTTAGAACCAATTCGGCATATTTTTCAAGTTCACTCACTAAACTGAACATCGTGGCAAGTTGAAACATTAAAAAGTTGTTTGCCAGACTTCAATGCATAGGTGCTTAATTTGTTGTAGCTAAGCTCTCTTCATTTAAAGAACTAGATAAATCGACTGGTGGTGGTGAGTGTTGAGCATATATATTTGTGTTGCATGTATTATGTGTTGTAACCCACCTTCTAGTTGTGTATAGTTGGGATTGAGACCTATCCTGTACTTATATATACGTGCACCAGCACCCGATCAATGCAACGACTATTGTATTGCAAACTATTCCTCCACATGGTATCATCCTTTTAGATCCAACCCTAGGGTTCGCCGCGGCCGCTGCCGCCGCACCCACCACCACTGCACCCCGCTGCCACTGATGATGACATGTACCTAGGGTAGGGTCATAGGTCTGACCTACATGCCCTACCCAAGGACACTACACAAGAGGCCAAGGCCCACAAAGATAAACGAGAGATACCGACTGAAACCATGTGAAGTGTAATACACTCGACAGAAGATCTCACTCGGATATCCCAATTCCACTCGACCATCGCTATTTCACTCGACCGTACAAAGATCCACTCGGAGTACAGAATACCTAGAGTCACCCTAGGATGGCAACGGTCAGGCATTCACTCCATCGTCATAAAGACCATTTAATACGGGCGTTACCAGTAACGTTCATTTGTAAATTAGTGGACAAATATCGGGCTGTAACATCTGTAACTGTTGGCAAAGAAGATTCTGTTCTATTATGGTCTGATCATTGGGAGATTGGCCAATCTTGTATCCCCTGCAAGAAAGGTTTCCAAGACTTTTTTCCTTTTGCCTTCAGAAGAACCTTTCTGTTATGGAAGTGATACAGGCAGGAAATTTGCAGGAAATGTTTTCTTTGCCTTTGTCTGGACTGGCTTATAGGGAGTTTAATCAACTTTCAACCTTGTTATCTGGTAGATATTTAGACAATGATTGTAATGATATATGGCTTGGAGACATGGGAAAAAGGGTGAGTACTCGGCAAAGAAGTACTATGAGTTTGTCCACCAGCCTGTTATTGCCAATCCCATACTCAGCTGGGTTTGGAAGAGCTGCTGTACAATGACAACTAAAATATTTGCCTGGATGGTCATTATGGATAGAGTTAACACCAAGGATATGATTCAGCGACGACATTGGAGAATTAATGATGGACCTAGTTATGTCCTATGCTCGACTGGAGTAATTGAGGATAGGAATCACCTATTCTTCCAGTGTAACTTCAGTATGAGAATCTGGAACTACCTGCAAGTTTCCTGGTTGGATAGCAATGATATGGTGCAAATTGCCTTACATGCAAGGAAGGAGTTTGATAAGCCATTTTTTGCAGAGGTGGTTTTCCTTGCTTGGTGGAATATCTGGAAAGTTAGGAATGGCAGGGCTTTTAGACATGTCCATCCAACTTTTAGGCAGTGGAGAAATGGGTTTATTCATGATATTACTCTGCTCTCACACAAGATCAAGGCCAGATACAAGGATGGTCTACTCAAATGGATTGATTTCCTGCCTCCTTAAGAACCCCCCTTGTAATTTTTATATTTCTTAGTTTGTACCTCTTATTACTTTCCTAGAGTATTGTAGCTTATCTTGTATAGCTTTTTCTTTCTTTTGTTCCCCCTCTTGAGGAACTCTGTTATTATTCTCTGTTCTTTTTAATAAAATGCTATGGGGTGTAAGCCCTGCAGTCTTCAAGGTCAAAAAAACGTTTAGGACTTAACTCTCATTGAACCCCTGTGTAACTGAGGGCTGCGAGGGGCCGGCACACTCTATATAAGCCACCCTCCCCTCTAGCACAAGGGTTCGGACCCCCTATAACTATTCAACACTCCAATCGACAAGCCTCCTCGACACCAAGACATAGGGCTGTTACCTCCTCCTAGAGGGGTCTAAGCTCGTAAATCTGTGCGTACAACCTCGTCGTAGCTAGGACACTGCCCTCTCCTACGTACCCCCTACTTCTACTGTTAGACTCATTCCCATGACAGCTGCCGCACCCCTCCCTCCCCTACCCTGCGCCGCTGCCGCCCGTGCAAGCCCGCTTCCGCCCGCCCCGCACGCTACCCACAGCCGTTGTCGCGCCTCTCTCCATCGCTTCGCCCTATGCCTCCTGCCGCGCCACCTGATGCTGCTGCCCCTTCCTTCCCGCAGCCGCGCCCCCCTGCACAGCCGCTGCACCCCCTGCCACCGCTGACCTCCTCCTCCTCTCCCCACAAAAAAACCCTAACCCTAGCCACGCCGCCATGTCTTCCCCGGGCTCCTCCACGACCCGCTTGTCAAACCCATTCGCCGGCCCCGAGCCCTCCGCCGCCGTCATCCGTGATCTCAACATCTAGGGCCAGGTCCCTATCCGCCTTGACAGCTCCAGCACGTCATACTACACGTGGAAGACCTACTTGAACCTCATCTTCCGTGAGTACTACCTCACTGAACATATCGATGCTTCCGTGGACAGCGAGTACATGCGCGTCGATCCCGAGTGCTCCGCCATTGAGGCCACGACCATCCGATGGTTCTACCAGACGGTTTTGAAGGACATCTTCCATACGGTTGTCGATGAGGACAACGACGCCTGCATCGTGTGGGCCAAGATCAACATGCTCTTCACCGATAACAAACTTCAGCGCCTTGTTTTCTTGCAGCAGGAGTTATTCGGCTGTCACCAGGACAACTCCACCATCAACAAGTACTGCATGAGGCTCAAGATGCTCGCCGACGAGCTTCGCGACATTGGTGCCAAGGTCTCTGACGACCTCATGCTGAGCACCCTCACCGCCGGCCTTAACGAGGACTTCCGCAATGCGGCGTCCAACCTCACCGTGCTGTCGCAGCCCACTTTCGAGCGCGTTGTCGCGTACCTCAAACTTGTGGAGCGCCGGATGACGAAGCTGAAGCAGTGGGTCCAGTACACCGCCCTCGCCGCCGGCACCACCCGCGGCGGCTTTGCTCCTCCGGTCGCGCCCCATCCGCCCGCGCCGACCGCGCCCTCTGGCTACTTCCCGTTGTCGCCACAAGCGCTGTTACTTCGCCTTCTGCCAAGACCGCATGTACCTCCCAGAGCCGCAAGGTGGCGGTGCAGCGTCAAACTGGCGGATCTTGGGTAGGGGTCCCGAGCTGTGCGTCTAAGGTCGATGGTAACGAGGAGACAGGGACACGATGTTTACCTAGGTTGGGCCCTCTCTATGGAGGTAATACCCTACCTCCTGCTTGATTGATCTTGATGAATATGAGTATTACAAGAGTTGATCTACCACGAGATCGTAATGGCTAAAACCCTAGAAGTCTAGCCTGTATGATTATGATTGCCTCTACAGACTAAACCCTCCGGTTTATATAGACACCAGAGGGGACTAGGGTTGTACAAGGTCAGTTACAGAGAAAGGAACCTTCATATCCGAATGCCAAACTTGCCATCCACGCCAAGGAGAGTCCCACCCGGACACGGGTGAAAATCTTCAGTCTTGTATCTTCACACCCCATCAGTCCGGCCCATGTCCAACAGGCCGGACGCCCGAGGACCCCTTAATCCAGGACTCCCTCAGTAGCCCCAGAACCAGGCTTTCAATGATGATGTGTCTGGCGTGCAGATTATCTTCGGCATTGCAAGGCGGGTTCCTCCTCCAATGACTTCAAAGAGCTGTATTCGGCCTTCCATTTAATGTCGTACCCGTGGGCTCTCGCGCATCCATGGCTTCAGCTTCCACGTGTCGAGCGAATACGATAGCTCAAGGTATTTTTTGCACATAACACCCCAGCCATGTAAGAAAAGTGTCTATTTAAAGAGATTGGATCTCAGATCCATTCCACACCACGCAAAAAATCCTCAGAGCTTGCTAGGAGGAACCACTCCAGCATGGCTAGCGCTCCCAGCTCTTCCTCCCGTCCCCACGGCTCTGAAAAAGGCGATTGGGAGAGATGTGAAGGAAATATGCCCTAGAGGCAATAATAAAGTTATTATTTATTTCCTTATTTCATGATAAATGTTTATTATTCATGCTAGAATTGTATTAACCGGAAACATAATACATGTGTGAATACATAGACAAACATAGTGTCACTAGTATGCCTCTACTTGACTAGCTCGTTTATCAGAGATGATTATGTTTCCTAGCCATGGACAAAAAAGTTGTCATTTGATTAATGAGATCACATCATTAGGAGAATGATGTGATTGACTTGACCCATTTTGTTAGCTTAGCACTTGATCGTTTAGTATGTTGCTATTGCTTTCTTCATGACTTATACGTGTTCCTGTAACTATGAGATTATGCAACTCTCGTTTACTGGAGGAACACTTTGGGTACTACCAAACGTCACAACGTAACTGGGTGATTATAAAGGAGTACTACAGGTGTCTCCGAAGGTACATGTTGAGTTGGCGTATTTCGAGATTAGGTTTTGTCACTCCGATTGTCGGAGAGGTATCTCTGGGCCCTCTCGGTAATGCACATCATTATAAGCCTTGCAAGCAATGTGACCAATGAGTTGGTTACGGGATGATGCATTACTGAGCGAGTAAAGAGACTTGCGGTGGCGAGATTGAACTAGGTATTGGATACCGACGATCGAATCTCGGGCAAGTAACATACCGATGACAAAGGAACAACGTATGTTGTTATGCGGTTTGACCGATAAAGATCTTCATAGAATATGTAGGAGCCAATATGGGCATCCAGGTCCCGCTATTGGTTATTGACCGAGAATAGTTCTAGGTCATGTCTACATAGTTCTCGAACCCGTAGGGTCCGCACGCTAAGGTTTCGATGACAGTTATATTATGAGTTTATGAGTTTTGATGCACCGAAGGAGTTCGGAGTCCCGGATGAGATCGGGAACATGACGAGGAGTCTCGAAATGGTCGAGACGTAAAGATCGATATATTGGACGACTATATTCGGAGTTCGGAAAGGTTCCGAGTGATTCGGGTATTTTTTGGAGTCTGGGAGAGTTACGGGAATTCGCGGGGAGAAGTATTGGGCCTTATTGGGCCTGCGAAAGAGAGAGGGCTGCCTAGGGCAGGCAGCGCTTCTCAAGGCCTAGTCCGGGTGGACTAGGGAGGCCGCACCCCTCCTTCCTTCCCTCTCTCTTCCCTTCCTAGTCTCCTACTCCTAATACATGGAAGGACCCCTAGTTGGACTAGGAAGGGGAATCCTACTCGGTGGGAGTAGGACTCCCCATGGCGCGCCCTTCCTAGGGCCGGCCTCCTCCTCCCTCCCTCCTTTATATACGGGGGCGGGGGGCACCCCATGGACACACAAGTTGATCTACGGATCGTTCCTTAACCGTCTGCGGTGCCCCCTTCCACCATATTCCACCTCGGTCATATCGTCGCGGAGCTTAGGCGAAGCCCTGCGCCGATAGAACATCATCATCGTCCTGCACGCCGTCGTCTTGTGGAACTCTCCTCGACACTCGGCTGGATCGGAGTTCGAGGGGCGTCATCGAGCTGAGCGTGTGCTGAACTCGGAGGCCCGTCGTTCGGTGCTTGGATCGGTCGGATCGTGAAGACATCGACTACATCAACGCGTTGTGCTAACGCTTCGCTTACGGTCTCACGAGTGCGTGGGCGAACACTCTCCCCTCTCGTTGCTATATCATCACCATGATCTTGCGTGTGCGTAGGAAATTTTTGAAATTACTCGTTCCCCAACCGTGGCATCCGAGCCTAGGTTTTATGGTTTGATGTTATATGCACGAGTAGAACACAAGTGAGTTGTGGACGATATAAGTCATCTGCCTACCAAAGATGTCATACTTTGGTTGGCGGTATTGTTGGATGAAGCGGCCGGACCGACATTACGTGTGCGCTTACGCGAGACTGGTTCTACCGGCGTGCTTTGCACACAATTGGTGGCGGTGTCGGTTTCTCCAACTTTAGTTGAACCGAGTGTGGCTACGCCGGTCCTTGCAAAGGTTAAAACGAGTCTATTTGACAAACTATCGTTGTGGTTTTGATGCGTAGGTGAGATTGGTTCTTGCTTAAGCCCGTAGCAGCCACGTAAAACTTGCAACAACAAAGTAGAGGACGTCTAACTTGTTTTTGCAGGGCATGTTGTGATGTGATATGGTCAAAACGTGATGAGATATAAGTTGTTGTATGAGATGATCATGTTTTGTTGAAGTTATCGGCGACTGGCAGAAGCTCTATGGTTGTCTCTTTGTTGCATAAGATGCAAGTGCCAAATAATTGCTTTACTTTATCGCTATGCGATAGCAATAGTTGCAAGAGCAATAGTTGGTGAGACAACCATGTGATGACACATTGATATAGATCAAGATGATGAAGATCATGGTGTCGTGCCGGTGACGATAGAGATCATGACAGTACTTTGGAGATGGAGATCAAAGGCGCAAGATGATCATGGCCATATCATGTCACATATTTTGATTGCATATGATGTTTATCTGTTATACATCTTATTATGTTTTGTTTGACGGTAGCATTTTAAGATGATCTCTCACTAATTATCAAGAAGTGTTCTCCATGAGTATGCACCGTTGCGAAAGTTCTTCGTGCTAAGACACCACGTGATGATCGGGTGTGATAGGCTCTACGTTCAAATACAACGGTGCAAAACAGTTGCACACGCGAATACTCGAGTTAAACTTGACGAGCCTAGCATATCTGAGATATGGCCTCGGAACATGGAGACCGAAAGGTCGGCGTGAATCATATAGTAGATATGATCAACATAGTGATGTTCACCATTGAAACTACTTCATCTCACGTGATGATCGGACATGGTTTAGTTGATTTGGATCACGTGATCACTTAGAGGATTAGAGGGATGTCTACCTAAGTGGGAGTTCTTAAGTAATATGATTAATTGAACTTTAATTTATCATGAACTTAGTCCTAGTAGTATTTTGCAAATTATGTTGTAGATCAATAGCTCGCGTTGTTGCTTTCATATGTTTATTTTGATATGTTCCTAGAAAATTGTGTTGAAAATGTTAGTAGCAATGATGCGGATTGGATTTGTGATCCGAGGCTTATCCTCATTGCTGCACGTAAGAATTATGTCCTTAATGCACGCTAGGTGATGGACCTATTGCAGGAAGCGGATCACGAGGCGTTATGAGCGTTTGGCTAGCTCAATATGATGACTACTTGATAGTTTAGTGCACCATGCTTAACGGCTTAGAATCGGGACTTCAAAGACGTTTTGAGCGTCATGGACCATATAAGATGTTCCAGAGTTGAAGTTAATATTTCAAGCAAATACCGAGTTGAGAGATATGAAGTCTCCAACAAGTTCAATAGCTAAAAGATGGAGGAGAATCGCTCAACTAGTGAGCATGTGCTCAGATTATGCAGGTACTTCAATCGCTTGAATCAAGTGGGAGTTAATCTTCCGGATAAGATAGTGATTGACAGAATTCTCTAGTCACCATCACTAAGTTACTAGAACTTTGTGATGAACTATAATATGCAAGGGATGACGAAAGTTATTCCTGAGTTCTTCGCAATGTTGAGATCGGCGAAGGTAGAAATCAAGAAAAGAGCATCAAGTGCTGATGGTTAACAAGATCACTAGTTTCAAGAAAAGGGCAAAGGGAAAGAAAGGAAACTTCAAGTGGAAAAGACAAGCAAGTTGTCACTCCTGCGAAGAAGCCCAAAGCTGGACCATAGCCTGAAACTGAGTGCCTACACTGCAAAGGAAATGGTCACTGGAAGCGGAAATGCTCTGAATATTTGGTGGATAAGAAGGATGGCAAAGTGAAAAAGGGTATATTTGATATACAGGTTATTGATGTGTGCCTTACTAGTGTTTATAGTAGCCCTTGAGTATTTGATACTTGTTCGGTTGCTAAGATTAGTAACTCGAAATAGGAGTTACAGAATAAACAGAGACTAGTTGAAGGGTGAAGTGACGATGAGTATTGAAAGTAGTTTCAAGATTGATATGATCATCATCGCACACTCCCTATACTTTTGGGATTAGTGTTCAACCTAAATAAATGTTATTTGGCATTTGCATTGAGCATAAATATGATTTGATCATGTTTATTGCAATACAGTTATTCACTTAAGTTAGAGAACAATTGTTGTTCTGTTTACATGAATAAAACCTTCTATGGTCATACACACCAACGAAAATGGTTTGTTGGATCTCGATCGTAGTAATACACATATTCATAATATTGAGGCCAAAAGATGCAAAGTTAATAATGATAGTGCAACTTATTTGTGGCACTGCCGTTTAGGTCATATTGGTGTAAAGCGCACGAAGAAACTCCATGCTGATGAGATTTTGGAATCACTTGATTATGAATCACTTGATGCTTGCAAACCATGCCTCATGGGCAAGATGACTAAGACTCCGTTCTCCGGAACAATGGAGCGAGCAACTGACTTATTGGAAATAATACATACCGATGTATGCGATCCGATGAGTGTTGAGGCTCGCGGTGGGTATCGTTATTTTCTGACCTGCACAGATGATTTGAGCATATATTGGTATATCTACTTGATGAAACATAAGTCCGAAATAGTTGAAAGGTTCAAAGAATTTCAGAATGAAGTGGAAAATCATCGTAACAAGAAAATAAAGTTTCTGCGATCTGATCATGGAGATGAATATTTGAGTTACGAGTTTGGTATTCAATTAAAACAATGTGGAATAGTTTCACAGCTCACGCCACCTGGAACACCACAACGTTATGGTGTGGCCGAACGTCGTAACCGTACTTTATTTGATATGGTGCGATCTATGATGTCTCTTACCGACTTACCACTATCATTTTGGGGTTATGCATTAGAGACAGCTGCATTCACTTTAAATAGGGCACCATCAAAATCCGTTGAGACGACGCCTTATGAACTGTGGTTTGGCGAGAAACCAAAAGTTGTCGTTTCTTAAAGTTTGGGGCTACGATGCTTATGTGAAAAAGTTTCAACCTGATAAGCTCGAACCCAAATCGGAAAAGTGTGTCTTCATAGAATACCCAAAGGTAACTGTTGGGTACACCCTCTATCACAGATCCGAAGGCAAGATATTCGTTGCTAAAATGGATCCTTTCCAGAGAAGGAGTTTCTCTCGAAAGAAGTGAGTGGGAGGAAAGTAGAGCTTGATAAGGTAATTGTACCTTCTCCCGAATTGGAAAGTAGTTCATCACAGAAATTAGTTCCAGTGATTGCTACACCAATTAGTGAGGAAGCTAATGATGATGATCATGAAACTTCAGATCAAGTTACTCTGAGAACCTCGTGGGTCTTCGAGTAAGATCCGCACTGAATGGTGTAGTAATCATGTTCGGAAGTCATGTTACTAGACCATGATGAACCTACGAACTATGAGGAAGCAATGATGAGCCCAGATTCATGAAATGGCTTGAGGCCATAAAATCGAGATATGATCCATGTATGAGAACAAAGTATGGACTTTGATTGACTTGCTCGATGATCGCAAGCCATGTTAAATGAATGGATCTTCAAGAGGAAGACGGACACTGATAGTAGTGTTACTATCTACCAAGCTCGACTTGTTGCGAAAGGTTTTCAACAAGTTCAAGGTGTTGAATACGATGAGATTTTCTCACTCGTATCAATGCTTAAGTCTGTCTGAATCATGTTAGCAATTGCCACATTTTATGAAATCTGGCAAATGGATGTCAAAACTGCATTCCTTAATGGATTTATTAAAGAAGAGTTGTATATGATGCAACCAGAAGATTTTGTCAATCCTAAAGGTGCTAACAAAATGTGCAAGCTCCAGCGATCCATCTATGAACTGGTGCAAGCATCTCGGAGTTGGAATATACGCTTTGATAAGTTGATCAAAGCATATAGTTTTATATGGACTTACGATGAAGCCTCAGATTTACAATAAAGTGAGTGGGAGCACTACAGCCTTTCTGATTAGTATATGTGAGTGACATATTGTTGATCAGAAATGATGTAGAATTTTTCTGTAAAGCATAAAGGAGTGTTTTAAAGGAGTTCTTTAAAAGACCTCAGTAAAAGCTACTTACATACTGAGCATCAAGATCTATTGAGATAGATCAAGACGCTTGATAAGAGTGAGTACATACCTTGACAAGATTTTGAAGTAGTTCAAAAATGGAACAGTCAAAGAAAGAGTTCTTGCCTGTGTTGCAAAGGTATGAAATTGAGTAAGACTCAAATCCCGACCACAGCAGAAAATAGAAAGAGAATAAAAGTCATTCCCTATGCCTCACCATGGGTTCTATAAAGTATGCTATGCTATGTACCGGACCTATTGTATACCTTGCTCAGATTTGACAAGGGGTACAATAGTGATCTAGGAGTAGATCACTGGACATTGGTCAAGAATATCCTTAGTGAGGACTAAGGAAATATTTCTCGATTATGGAGGTGATAAAAGAGCCGTCGTAAAAGTTACCTCGATGCAAGTTTTCACACCGATCCAGATGACTCTAAGTCTCAATCTGGATACATATTGAAAGTGGGAGCGATTAGCTAGAGTAGCTCCGTGCAGAGCATTGTAGACATAGAATATTTGCAAAATACATACGGCTCTGAATGTAACAGACCCGTTGACTAAGCTTCTCTCACGAGCAAAACATGATCACACCTTAGTACTCTTTAGGTGTTAATCACATAGCGATGTGAACTAGATTATTGACTCTAGTAAACCCTTTGGGTGTTGGTCACATGATGATGTGAACTATGGGTGTTAATCATATACTGATATGAATATTGGTGTTAAATCACATGGCGATGTGAACTAGATTATTGACTCTAGTGCAAGTGGGAGACTGAAGGAAATATGCCCTAGAGGCAATAATAAAGTTATTATTTATTTCCTTATTTCATGATAAATGTTTATTATTCATGCTAGAATTGTATTAACCGGAAACATAATACATGTGTGAATACATAGACAAACATAGTGTCACTAGTATGCCTCTACTTGACTAGCTCGTTTATCAGAGATGGTTATGTTTCCTAGCCATGGACAAAAAAAGTTGTCATTTGATTAACGAGATCACATCATTAGGAGAATGATGTGATTGACTTGACCCATTCCGTTAGCTTAGCACTTGATCGTTTAGTATGTTGCTATTGCTTTCTTCATGACTTATACATGTTCCTGTAACTATGAGATTATGCAACTCTCGTTTACGGAGGAACACTTTGGGTACTACCAAACGTCACAACGAATCGGGTGATTATAAAGGAGTACTACAGGTGTCTCCGAAGGTACATGTTGAGTTGGCGATTTCGAGATTAGGTTTTGTCACTCCGATTGTTGGAGAGGTATCTCGGGCCCTCTCGGTAATGCACATCATTATAAGCCTTGCAAGCAATGTGACCAATGAGTTGGTTACGAGATGATGCATTACTGAGCGAGTAAAGAGACTTGCGGTGACGAGATTGAACTAGGTATTGGATACCGACGATCGAATCTCGGGCAAGTAACATACCGATGACAAAGGAACAACATATGTTGTTATGCGGTTTGACCGATAAAGATCTTCGTAGAATATGTAGGAGCCAATATGGGCATCCAGGTCCGCTATTGGTTATTGACCGAGAATAGTTCTAGGTCATGTCTACATAGTTCTCGAACCCGTAGGGTCCGCACGCTTAAGGTTTCGATGATGCTTATATTATGAGTTTATGAGTTTTGATGCACGAAGGAGTTCGGAGTCCCGATGAGATCGGGGACATGACGAGGAGTCTCGAAATGGTCGAGACGTAAATATCGATATATTGGATGACTATATTCGAGTTCGGAAAGGTTCCGAGTGATTCGGTATTTTTGGAGTACTGGGAGTTACGGAATTCGCCGGGAGAAGTATTGGGCCTTATTGGGCCTGGAAAGAGAGAGGGGCTGCCTAGGGCAGGCCGCATGCCCCCCAAGGCCTACTCCGAATTGGACTAGGGGGAGGGGCCGCACCCCCTCCTTCCTTCCCTTCTCTCTTCCCCTTCCTAGTCTCCTACTCCTAATACATGGAAGGACCCCTAGTTGGACTAGGAAAGGGGGAATCCTACTCCCGGTGGGAGTAGGACTCCCCAAGGCGCGCCCCTCCTAGGGCCGGCCTCCTCCTCCCTCCCTCCTTTATATACGGGGGCAGAGGGCACCCCATGGACACACAAGTTTATCTACGGATCGTTCCTTAGCTGTGTGCGGTGCCCCCTTCCACCATATTCCACCTCGGTCATATCGTCGCGGAGCTTAGGCGAAGCCCTGCGCCAGTAGAACATCATCATCGTCACCACGCCGTCGTGCTGACGGAACTCTCCCGACACTCGGCTGGATCGGAGTTCGAGGGACGTCATCGAGCTGAACGTGTGCTGAACTCGGAGGCCCCGTACGTTCGGTGCTTGGATCGGTCGGATCGTGAAGACGTACGACTACATCAACCGCGTTGTGCTAACGCTTCCGCTTACGGTCTACGAGGGTACGTGGACGAACACTCTCCCCTCTCGTTGCTATATCATCACCATGATCTTGCGTGTGCGTAGGAAATTTTTTGAAATTACTACGTTCCCCAACAAGATGTTCCATATCCCACGGCCAGCTGGTGAAGTTGCAAACACAGGGCTTTCTTCCCCTCGCGGATCTAGTCCTCGTTCGAGCAAGATTGACTTCCTTCAATGGCGGGGATCAGGCGGAGAATTTCCCCAATCCATCCAGGGAGAATGAGTGTGCCTCCTCCCCTACTTGCTAAGAGGCGTCGGATTTTCAATCCACCCGTTCCTCCGAGGACTTCTGGAGTATTATGGCCTCCAACTGCACAATTTCACTCCTGCCTCCGTCCTGCACATCGCGGGTTACTTTACTCTTTGTGAGCTATTCCTGGGCTGTGAGGCCCATTTTGAATTATGGAGGAAACTATTCTGCCTCGTGCCTCGTAACCAAGAGGGATCAATATTGAAGTGGGTGGAGCCGAGGCATGGCGCATCGCTGGGACCGGATACATGTCCGGCACGCCGAAGAAGGCGTCCGAAGAGTGGCCTTCCGAATGGTTCTATATTGAGGACGCCGCCCTTCCTGACCTAGTCCGAATGGGTCTTCCCGAATTTTCAAGCGCTCCATTGAAAAAATGCCACAGCTGGCGCCCTCGGAGCTTCGAGGAGGAAGATAGCGCGGAAGTCCGTCAATCGATGGGCAAGATAAAGATGCTCGCCCAGTCCGGATTATCAATAATCGAGGTAATGGTGACTTCTATAGCGCGCGCGGGGGGGGGGGGTCCAGTGTGGCACTATAATGGGGAAGATGACGCCTCACGCTGCGGTCGGAAGGGTCCGAACACCCCCGCCGCTTTGGCTAAAATATTGGCCGAACTGTACAAAGGGGAGAAAGAGGAGTTCACTCGTCTCAAACGTCGAGATGGATTTTCCATGTATAGTCCTCCTAGCTGGGTGAGTTCTAATCCCACCATTTTACTCAATCCTCTCCTTGAGTCATTTTTAATGGATAGTAACCCATCCATTTGCAACAAGAATGGCGGAAGGTTACCGAGGGGATCCATAGCCCCGCCCCCAGCCAGAGGATCACAACCAAGACCTTGACCCCGGATTCAAAGAGGATCCGGACATATTTGTGGAGCTTGAGGAGGGAGTGCTCTATCAGGTGAGCTATGACGGTACAGAAGTGGCCATCATCGCCGACTATCCCGTCCTGCTCCCTGCCTCGCATGTAAGTAATCAAGAGACGCCTCCTTCGAAAGAGCTTCCTCCTTACACCTCACCCACCGCACTATTTCATGCTCCAAAGGGGAGGCGCCCGATGCCTCGACGTGCGCCAGAGGCATCTCCTAAGAGAGCGGCGCCCGCACCAAGCAAATCTTCGAAGAGGAAGGCAAATGACAACACGGCAGAGCCTTCATCAAAGAGGTATTGTTTTTGATCATGCCCCATGGTAGTCACATCAAACTGTGACATTATCCGCTGTGTCTTATCAGGAAAAGCGTTCGCCGGACTATGTTTGGGGATCTTACCGGCCATGCCTCCACAAGTCAGGTTCCCGACCCTGCCTTAAAGGCGAGGGCTGATACGGGACTTACGCCGGATTGTCCTTCCGCAGAGGAGTCGGATGATGTATCCATCACAAACTTCGAAGTGGAAAGCGCCATGAATCATCGTTGCCGGCGGGCTGCCCTTCGCGACCCCGGCTTTACAAAAGAGGCATTCAACACCTTCAGCTCGGCTGATGCATATATCCGAGCTGCTCGAGACGGGCTTATCAGAGCCACTGACCAGCATTTGAAAGATATGCAGGTAAGTACACATTTGTAAAAATCTAATAATTATATACCAGTAGCCCCCAAGACTTGAAGCAGTTGGTAAAACTGATTTAAGGATCGTTGTATTACCAGGTTCTCATAGAGAAGAACAGCCTGTTGTCTCAAGAGCTGGAAAAGTGTCGGACCTAGCTAGCTGCTGCCACCACCGAACTGTGGAAATCCAAGAAGGCATCGCCTGGTAATGTTCCCCTCCATCGAGAAAATATAATCATATACCAGTAATATTGAAACATTTCGTACTCCCCCTGGCAGGATCGTCAGATCAACTGAAGGAGGCCCGGCAAGTCGCACAAGCGGGGGAGCAAGAGGCCAAAAGGCAACTGGCCGCTGGCGAACGTGTGCTGACACGGGTCAAGGATGAGAAGATTAAGCTACAGGATTCCAACACCCTGCTGGGCGAAGAACTAAAAGATGTGTGAGCTCAGCTAGCTGATTCCATGAAGGAGAATAAGAGGCTATGAGGCGGCATATTTAGTATGCCTTTTGAACTTGCCTCCATATAATTTGGCGAGGACAGGGACTGACAGATTTATGTCTGCACGTATGCTGACTGGCCATTCTGAAGAGGAAGTATCCGGGTTTCAAGGCGAACTGCTACAAGAGTTGTCCCAAATGCACGAGCGAGCTCGGCAAACAATGCGGATTGTTGCCAAGGCTTTATGGCCATCCGCCTCCCCTCCGGGAAGTATGGTGGAGCTTGTGGAGCTATTCAAAGGAGCACGGCGGCGTATTCGATTATGGAAGATATCAGCCTGCTGAGAAGGTGCGCGTGAGGCCTGGACCATGGTGAGACACGGTACACCAAGCTTGATCCAAATCATATGTCCCGGGTTGGACCTCTAGGGTCTGACGGAAAAGAAATTCCCGTTAGTTTGGTATATGACCAAGTAAAAGTAGCCGCAAAATATTCCCAACAGGATTGTAAGTTAGACATCCTGTTAGACGGCATAGAGGAGGAAATTTTTGAGTCCCAGTGACTATGTACTTTCCTTGACATATTTGTCCCCAGCCGGATTGTAAAACGATCGTCATGGCAGACCTTTTCGCTTCGACCTCTGTACCCGAAGGTACGTAGTGTTTCCGAATACCTGAGCGGCAAGATAAATCGGGGTATGCGTGGAAACCAGGCGCAGGGGTCATAGTTGCTTAAACAGACAAGTTGTATCCGGCTAGCTATGTTATATTACATTGTAATTGTAAGAAACATCTTCCAGAGAGAATAGTTCCGTTAAGGGTTCCTTTCCCTGGGTGAACATGCGTTAATATGCACGTCCGGACTGTGATAGAAAAATCACAGTATGTGTAACATCTGGGGGTTTGTAGTGTAATGAGTGTTAAAATATCTTTAGTCCGCCGACCGAATATCCCCTTAAGAACGCTAGCTTTTGGCTTCACCTAGTCTGAGGTACACATCCGGATGACCCGACAGTAACAATCACAGAGGTGCTCCCTTTATGCCCTGGCCAAACAAACGGGAACGTAGGGCATAAGCACAGGAGCCAGGCAACCCAGCTTGGCCAAAACTTAAGTCATAACGATGCATATAATGGCGAAGAAAAGGTACATATGAGGAAAAAAACATATGTGGTGAGCTTGATGCCCAGAAAATAATAATAAGCTTCTGTACAAGAAGCCCCCAGGTATTATGGGCGTACATATTTAAGAATGTGTATGTCGTAGGTGCGCGGTTTAACCGCATGAGAGCTTTAAAGCTAAAAAGGCGAAAAGAGAGGAAAAATTAATTGAAACTAAAGGGGGAAGAAGACAAACAAAGAGTTCGGCTCTAGGTGTAGAATCTTCGGAGTCTGGCCGCGTTCCATGGGTTCGGCTCTAAGCGGTTATCTGATGCATTACGCATGCGGTACGCTCCTCCGGTGAGAACTTCGTCAATGATGAAGGGACCCTCCCACTTGGGCTTGAGTTTGTCATTTTTCTTCTCTGGCAAGCATAGAACGAGTTCGCCAACATTATAAGTCTTGGCCCACACGTCTCTGCTTTGATTTCTGTGAGCCTGTTGTTGATAAAATGCGGAACGGTCTTTTGCGACATCGCGCTCCTCCTCTAGGGCATCTAAGCTGTCCTGCCGATCAAGCTTGGCCTCTCTCTCTTCATACATGCGCACTCGAGGTGAGTCATGTATAATGTCACAGGGCAGCACAGCCTCTGCGCCGTACACCATGAAGAAGGGTGTATATCCGGTAGTGTGATTGGGCATGGTCCGCAGCCCCCAGAGTACGGAGTTGAGCTCCTCAACCCAGTGCTTATCTGATTCTTTCAAAGACTGCACTAGTCTAGGTTTGATGCCGCTCATAATAAGACCATTGGCTCGTTCGAATTGACTGTTTGTTTGCGGGTGATAGACGGAGGCGTAATCGAGCTTAATGCCTAGATTATCACACCAGGTTTTCACCTCATCGGCTGTGAAATTGGAGCCGTTATTGGTGATTATGTTGTGTGGGACACCATAACGGTGCACGACACCAAATATAAAGTCTATCACTGGTCCGGCTTCGGCCGTTTTAACTGGTTTGGCCTCTATCCACTTAGTGAACTTATCTACCATGACCAGCAGATATTTCTTCTTATGGCTTCCTCCTTTAAGGGGTCCGACCATATCAAGCCCCCAGACCGCAAAAGGCCAAGTGATGGGGATTGTTTGTAGAGCGGTGGGTGGCATATGGCTTTGGCTGGCGAAAAGTTGGCATCCGACGCAACGTTGGACAAGGTCCTGTGCGTCTGCTCGGGCCGCCAGCCAATAGAAACCTGTATGGAAGGCCTTACTTACAAGGGCTCGAGCCGCGGCCTAGTGACCACCGAGACCGGCATGCATTTCAGCCAAGAGCTGTCGTCCCTCTTCTTCGGAGATACATCTTTGAAGTACTCCGGTAGCGCTCTTCTTGTAGAGCTCTCTGTCATGGACCTTGTAGGCTTTCGAACGCCGGACAATGCGGCGAGCCTCATTATGATCGTTAGGGAGCTCTCTCCTATTAAGGTAGGCCAAGAAGGGTTCGGTCCATAGGGTAATTATCACCATGATAAGATGGACCGATGGTGTTATTTTGGTGGTTGAGCCCCCGATGATATCTGTATTGAGTTCGGAATTTGGGGGTGTAATCGGATCTGGACTGGTGTTGCCGCTCTCCCCTTGCCACACCACAGATGGCTTGAAGAGCCTTTCCAGGAATATGTTAGGCGGGACGGGGTCGCGCTTGGTGCCGATACGAGCAAGGACATCCGCATCGTGATTACTCTCTCGAGCCACATGATGAAACTCGAGCCCCTTAAACCGAGCCGACATTTTGAGAACGGCGTTATGATAGGCCGCCATCTTCGGATCTTTGGCGTCGAAGTCTCCATTTATTTGGGCTATTGCGAGGTTTGAATCCCCGTGCACCTCCAGGCATTGTATGCCCATGGAGACAGCCATCCAAAGACCATGCAATAAGGCCTCGTATTCGGCTGCATTGTTGGAGTCTGTGTATATTATTTGGAGTACGTACTGGACTGTGTCTCTAGTGGGGGACGTTAAGACAACGCCCGCTCCTAAGCCCACCAGCATTTTGGAACCATCGAAATGCATGACCCAGTTGGAATGTGTCGTACTCTTTAGGGAGTTCGGCCTCTGTCCATTCGGCGACGAAGTTGGCCAGTACTTGGGATTAAATGGCCCGGCGCGGTTTGTATGTTATGTCGAATGGAAGGAGCTCAATGGCCCACTTGGCAACCCGGCCCATGGCATTGCGGTTGTTTATTATGTCATTGAGTGGTACTTCGGAAGCCACTATGATTGAGCACTCTTGAAAGTAGTGTCGTAGCTTCCGGGATGCCATGAAGACTGTGTATGCTATCTTTTGGTAATGAGGATACCGGGATTTGCATGGTGTGAGGATAGTGTATACGTAGTATACCAGCTTCTGAAGCGGGAATTTGTGTCCGTCCTCCTCTCGTTTGACGACGAGCACTGCGCTCACCACTTGGTGCGTTGCCGATATGTATAATAGCGTGCGTTCGCCGACGTTTGGTGCGGCCAGGATTGGGTTGTTCGCTAAAAGAACCTTTATTTCTTCTAGTCTGGCCATTGCCGCATCCGTCCACTCGAAGTGGTCGGTGCGTCGGAGAAGGCGATAGAGTGGCAGTGCTTTTTCTCCTAGTCAGGAGATAAAGCGGCTTAAAGCTGTCACACATCCGGCTAGTTTTTGGACCTGTTTAAGGTCTGTTGGCGTAGCAAATTGTGATAAAGCTCGGATTTTGGCTGGGTTTGCTTCAATTCCTCAATTGGAAATGATTAAGCCCAGTAGTTTTTCAGCGGGAACACCGAAAACAAACTTTTTCGGATTGAGCTTGATGTCATATGTATGGAGGTTGTCGAATGTGAGACGCAGATCATCTATCAATGACTCGACGTGCCTAGTTTTGATGACGACATCATCCACATATACTTCAACTGTCTTGCCGATCTGTTTCTCCAGGCATGTTTGAATCATGCGTTGGTAGGTTGCCCCGACGTTTTTAAGCCCAAAGGGCATAGTGTTGAAGCAGAATGGCTCGTATGGGGTAATGAATGCTGTTGCGGCTTGGTCGGACTCCTTCATTTTGATTCGATGGTATCCGGAGTATGCGTCGAGCAAACACAGTAAGTCATGTCCTGCGGTAGCATCAATAATCTGACCGATGCGAGGGAGGGGGAAGGGATCCTTAGGGCAGGCCTTGTTGAGTACCTTGAAATCGATGCATAGGCACCAGGATTTATCCTTCTTTGGCACCATCACTAGGTTTGCTAGCCAGTCCGAATGTTTTATTTCTCTGATGAATCTAGCCTTGATTAACTTGGCTAGCTCCAACCCCATAGCTTGTCATTTGGGTTCGGAAAAGCACCGCAGTGTTTGCTTGACCGGTTTATATCCCTTCCGTATGTTGAGGCTGTGTTCGGCCAACCTTCGTGGGATTCCTGGCATGTTGGAAGGGTGCCAGGCGAATATGTCCCAGTTCTCGCGCAGGAAGTCTCGTAGCGCGGCGTCAACTGTTTAGTCGAGCTGAGCCCCGATGGATGTTGTCTTCTTGGGGTTCGTCGGATGGACTTGAAAGTTGACTATTTCGTTTGCTGGTTTAAAGGAGGTGGATTTGGGTCGCTTGTCCAGGATTACGTCATCCCTATCCACAATGGAGCGCAGCGGGGTTAGCTCTTCAGCCACGAGGGCTTTAGATAGTGCCTCGACGGCCAGGGATGCGGTTTTGTTTTCGGCGCAGAGTGCTATGTCCGGATCACTGGCAAGAGTGATGATACCATTGGGCCCAGGCATCTTGAGCTTCATGTACCCGTAATGAGGTATAGCTTGGAAGCGTGTAAATGCATCTCGCCCCAATAGGGCATGATATCCGCTGTTGAAAGGGGCCACTTGGAAGGTTATCTCTTCGGACCGATAATTCTCCGGCGTGCCGAATACCACGTCAAGTGTGATTTTTCCCACACATCGCGCCTCCCGACTGGGAATGATTCCTCGGAAGGTCGTTCTGCTTTGCCCAATGCAGCTCCTGTCTATTTCCATTTTGTTGAGTCTATCCTTGTAGATTAGGTTTAGTCCGCTGCCACCGTCCATGAGCACTTTGGTGAGTCGAAAACTGTCCACAATTGGATTAAGGACCAAGGCGGCCGGTGCCCGGACTGTCCGGAATTTTGGTTCATCGCTGCCATTGAAAGTTATGGCCGTGTCATTCCAAGGGTTTGTTGTAGTGACTTGGCAGACTTCGGCGAGGTCGCGGAGGGCCCTTTTGCGTCGATTGTTTGAACCAAAAATATCGAAGACCATCAATACGCTGAGGTCGTCGTCTTCCAGAGGGTGTTGTTATGGGATATTTTTGGTGAGGATATCCTCGCCGCTCTTGGCCACTTGCCGGAGTATCCAACATGCTCTAAGGCTGTGGGTTGGTATGGTGTCCGGTGTTGTGTGTATGTTGCATGGCCTATCGAGCCATCCCTCCAGAACGGTTCCGCGCCCCATAATGGGCTTGGATTTTTTTACTATTGGTTCGGGTGCCACGCGAGGGTGCATCCTTTTTGCCTGGACGAAGGGTTGAGTAGCAACCGGTGGTTTCCAGTGAGCTGCCTGAGTTTTCCAGGCGCTTTCCATTGCGCAATACTTCTATACAATGGTTGCCAAGTCAGCGAAGTGTAATACACGACGGCGTTTGATGGCGTTGAGGATTCCTACGTCCGTGCAATTATTGCAGAATGCTGAGATCGCGTCTTCGTCGCGGCAATCTTTAATCTTGTCTTTGACAAGGAGGAATCTGGCCCAAAAGTGATGAACTTTTTCCTGAGATTGCTGTCGTATGTACATGAGATCGCATATATCTGGGTGGGTGGGTGGCTTTAAATCGGAACCCTAACCCAATTTGGGATCCAGAGTTTGTGAAATCTCTGAGCTTAATGGTTTAGGCTCCGGGATATCAACTGATTTTTCAGGCCCATCATCCGTTTCTAGGTTCGGAGGATAGGGCACGTCGTTCTGCGGACAGGTATCCGGCTCTTCGAGCTTGGAAATCCGAACATAGTTCGTCCTCAATATAGAGGAAGAGTTGTTGTTTTGCTCCTCTACTACCGCTATCTGATGGGTGATCGGCGGAGATTTGATTTCTCTCTAATCGGGTTTAAGCCAACCCGATCATAGTCTGTAGCGACCCCTAAGGCAGTGATGCGATCTAGGAGTTCGTTTAAAGACGACAACTCTATCGGATCCATCTGTTTGGAGTATTCGAAGTCAACACAGAGGTGATTTTTGATGACCCGAGAAGTCATCGTCGACTTGACGGCCGTACGGGCGGTCATGGTATAGCCGCCCAGCCGGAGGGTTTGGCCTTAGGCCAGGGCTCCTCCGGAGGTGATGTTGTCCTTGATAACAAGGTGAGCCATCAATCCTGTCTTCGACGTCACAACGGAACTCTGAATGGAAGCACCAATGTCAGTGTAAAAACCGGCGGATCTTGGGTAGGGGGTCTCGAACTGTGCGTCTAAGGTCGATGGTAACAGGAGACAGGGGACACGATGTGTACCCAGGTTCGGGCCCTCTCTATGCAGGTAATACCCTACTTCCTTCTTGATTGATCTTGATGAATATGAGTATTACAAGAGTTGATCTACCACGAGATCGTAATGGCTAAATCCCTAGAAGTCTGGCCTATATGATTATGATTGCATCTACGGACTAAACCCTCCAGTTTATATAGACACCGGAGGGGACTAGGGTTGTACAAAGTTGGTTACAGAGAAAGGAATCTTCATATCCGAATGCCAAACTTGCCATCCACGCCAAGGAGAGTCCCATCCGAACACGGGTGGCAGTCTTCGGTCTTGTATCTTCGCAACCCATCAGTCCGGCCCATGTCCGATAGGTCGGACCCCCGAGGACCCCTTAATCCAGGACTCCCTCAGCGGGGGCCGGCGCAACCGGTGGGGCGGCGGGGGCCGCCACCAGCTGTAGGCACAGGGTGAGGGGGGCGCCCCGCTACCAGCAACCTCCCCCGCAGTGGGCTGCCGGGCAGAACCCGTGGATGGGCATCGTCCACGCCTATCACATGCCCGTCCCGCAGGCTCCTGCACCGGGTCTTCTTGGTCCTTGCCCCACGGGCCACCAGGCGTTCTTCGGTGCCCCCTACCAGCTGTACGGTGCTCCCCTCGCGCCACCACCCCTCGGTGGCTATGGCGCGCCTGCCCAGGCGCCAGCCTACGGAGGCCAGCTACCGCGGCCAATACCTCCACCGTGGGACCCCGCCCTCCTACCCGCCCTTCACTCTGAGCTGTCGCCGAGTAACTACGGCGGTGGAGGCGACTGGTACATGGACTCGGGTGCTACTGCGCACATGACAGCTCATCCCGGTAACCTGTCCTCTTCCACTCCCGTTAACACTCCCACTCATATCACCGTTGGCAACGGTTCTTCTTTACCTATCACTCACGTTGGTAGTACTAGTTTTCCTTCTAGTTCCACACCTATCAGTATGTCTAATGTCCTTGTCTCACCTGACTTAGTCACTAGCTTAGTTTCTGTTCGTCGTCTTACTCGTGAGAATCCACTTACTGTTGAATTTGGTGGCGTTGGTTTTTCTATGAAGGACGCCCGTACCCGGATGGTGCTTCACCAATGTGATAGCCCTGATGAGATATATCCCGTGCATGTTGGCGCCTCCACCTCCACACGCGTCGCCTCGCAGCCGGCGTCGACCTTTGGCATGCTCGCTTGGGCCACTCCAACCCCACCGTTTCGCGTCAGATTCTTAGGAGTTTTTCTTTCTCATGTAATAAGATCGACGAGCATACTTGTGAGGCTTGTCGTTTGGGAAAGCACGTTTGTCTTCCCTTTAGTGCGACTACTACAGTTTCCACTTTTCTGTTTCAATTATTTCATAGTGATGTTTGGACGTCTCCCATTGCAAGTAACACGGGCTATCTATACTACTTGGTGATTTTAGATGATTATTCTCAGTATGTGTGGACTTTTCCTCTTCGTCGTAAATGCGATGCTTTAGCCACACTCACTGCCTTTTATTCCTATGTCACCACCCAGTTTGGTCGCCCCATACTTGCACTCCAAACCGATAACGGAAAAGAGTTTGACAATGCCGCTCTCCCCACACTTCTCGCCTCTCATGGCACCACCTTCCGTCTAACTTGCCCCAACACCTCACAACAGAATGGCTGCGCCGCCTCCGCACTCTTAATGACTGCGTTCGCACGTTACTCTTTCACTCTAATGTGCCCGCTCTGTTTTGGCTCGATGCTCTCGCCACCGCCGCTCTTTTAGTTATCATTCGTCCATGTCGCCCTCGGTGGAACTACGCCCCTCACCACCTTCTCTTCGGTACACCGCCGTCCTACAACGGTCTCCGCATCTTTTGGTGTCTTTGTTATCCTAGCACCGCGTCCACCACGCCACACAAACTCACACCACATGGTGTCCCATGCGTCTTCCTTGGCTACCCCCTAACACCAAAGGTTACCGGTGCTATGATCCTGTCACTCATCGTGTGTACACCTCGAGGCACGTGTATTTTGTCGACACGGTGTTCCCGTTTTTTCAGGTTTCTCCGTTTTTGACTCCTTCGGCGCTGACCCCCGTGCCCCCTGCTTGGAGCGATGCGCGAGGCGCCCCCTGGAGACCCACCCAGCACGGCACCTTCTGCCTCCGCCGCCCGGTTTTTTGACTCCTTCCCCTGAGGTTGAGTCCGACCGGGCCCCTAGGTCCCTGTCTCCCTCCTACGAGGTTGAGCCGGCGGGCACCCCGCACGCCACCATGGCGACGGGCTCGACTTCCCCCTCGCCCGTCGTCACCTCAGCCACCGGCTCAGATGTCACTGCTGTCGTGGCCCCCGCCACCGACGCAGCAGCCCCCGCCGCTGCTGCGGGCCCCGTTGTCGCCGCTCCTCCACCTCGTGGCATGACGACCCGCACCCGGGTTGGTGTGCTTCAGCCGAGCATGGCTACTCCTCCAGCGATTATGTGTGCACCGCCTCAACATCGACGCCATCACCCATTCCCACCTCCGCTCGCGTTGCACTTCGGGATCCCCTTTGGCTCGCCGCGATGCAGGAGGAGTTCGATGCCCTACAGCGCAACCGCACGTGGCAGCTTGTTCCGCGACCCCCTCATGCCAACATCATCACTGGCAAGTGGGTGTTTCGCCACAAGACCTGCCCGGACGGTTCTCTCGAGCGTTACAAGGCTCGGTGGGTGGTTCGTGGATTTCGGTAGCGCGCAGGCATGGACTTCACCGACACCTTCGCCCCGGTTGTTAAACCGGGCACAATCCACGACGTGCTCCATTTGGCGGTCCCACGTGCCTGGCATGTGCACCAGTTGGATGTCTCCAACGCCTTCTTGCATGGCCATCTTGCTGAGCAGGTGTTCTGTGAGCAGCCCACTGGTTTCGTCGACGCCGTGCATCCGGACTTTGTGTGCTTGCTCTCCCGTTCTCTTTACGGGTTGAAGCAGGCGCCTCGGGCTTGGTACCAGCGTATCGCAGCCTTCCTGCAGTCTCTGGGCTTTCAGTCCACTTGCTCCGACCTCACTTTTTTTGTATCATCAGGGAGCTGACACTGCATATCTGCTGCTCTACGTCGAGGACATCATCCTCATGGTGTCCACCCCCGATCTCCTTCAGCGGCTGACAGCTCGTCTTCGCGATGAGTTCGCCCTCAAGGACTTGGGGCCTCTGCACTACTTTCTCGGCATGGAGGTGGTTCGTCGGGCTGACGGCTTCTTTCTGTATCAGCAGATGTACGCCCATGAGCTTCAAGAGCGTGCCGGTATGCTTAACTACAAGCCGGTGCCCACCCCTGTTGACACGAAGGCGAAGGTCTCTGATCTAGAGGGGTCCCTCATGTCCGATGCAGCGTTTTATCGCCCCATTGTTGGTGCTTTGCAGTACCTGACACTGACTCAACCTGACCTGCAGTACGCTGTTCAGCAGGTGTGCCTCCACATGCACGCCCCGCGTGACTCTCATTGGAGCTTGGTGAAGTGTATTCTCCATTACATACGTGACACCATGTCCTCGGGACTCACCCTGACAGCTTCCGCCTCCACTGACCTTGTTGCCTACTCGGAAGCCGACTGGGTCGGCTGCCCCGAGACTCGACGCTCCACGTCCGGCTATTGCGTCTACCGTGGGCCCTCGTTGATCTCCTGGTCATCGAAGCAGCAGCCCACGGTCTCCAGCTCCAGCGCAGAGGCAGAATATCGGGCCGTGGCTAACATCGTGGCCGAGTGCTCTTGGATACATTAGCTACTCCAAGAGTTGCTTTGTGATGTTCACAAGGCCGCTCTTCTCTACTGCGATAATGTCAGCGCGGTCTACCTCTCCGCCAGCCCGGTGCACCGTCGATGTACGAAGCATATTAAGCTCGATATTCACTTTGTGCGTGAGCAGGTTGCCCTTGGCCGTGTTTGGGTTCTCCACTTTCCGACTTTGCAACAATTTGCTGATGTGATGACTAAGGGATTGCCTACTCCCGTCTTCGAGCAGTTTCGGTCCAGTCTCTGTGTCTCCAGCGATGCTTAGACTACGGGGTGGGGGGTGTTGAGTATATATTTGTGTTGCATGTATTATGTGTTGTGGCCCACCTCCTAGTTGTATATAGTTGTGGTCGAGGCCTACCCTGTACTTATATATACGTGCACCAGCACCCCATCAATACAACGATTATTGTATTGCAAACTATTCCTCCACAGTGAGAAATAGGAGATGGAAGAGTGACTAGAAAGATGATACGCTATGAATACAATTGTTCAATGCCTCCTCTTTTGCTCCCAGATTTATTTCTCCCATGAAGAGAGCTAGATAAGTCAAGCGATGGTGGTAAAAAATGGAGGAGATGGAAAAGTGCCTGAAGAAGACGATACATCGCGAAAACAACTGTTCAACACCTCCTCTGTCGCTCCCGTATTTATTTCATGGAGAATTTGAAAGGCCATGAGACAGTGGTGATATGAAGAGCCATCTGTTTCTATTGCATTGTTTACATGGAGGATATGGCAGCCCAAATATAAGACTGAAGTCAAGGAATCTGAGGTGGAAGGTTGCATGTCTCAGAACACATGATGTGGGTGGAGAACTGATGACATGGCTAGATGATGATGTGGATAGGCTACATGTCAAGAGAAATAGGTTAGTGGGGATGAACTATTTAGGTATTATAGATTAGCAAGTAAACTCTTTCATGCATTGGTGGACTTCTTTCATTTAAGTGTTTTTCCTAGGTTCGCACGTTTGGCATTGTTCCTTTCTGAGGTCACCAAACTCATCTCCCTTCTCTTAATTACTATGTCATATCATATGTGTCACCTACATGGTAGTTTTAGCACCTGTATAAGGTGAAGCATTGAAAAGGGCCTTAGAGAAAAAGATTTGTTTCTCTCCACCATGCTCCTCACTGCTCCCCTCGCCTTTAGTAGCCTCTTTGGAACTGGGAGATGCATAAAACCATGGATCGAAGTTATGGTGCTAGTATTTTTGTGTTCTTTGCCGATACAACTCGATAGGAAACACTATAATACGAGAGGAGCGTGCGGTGTTCAAACAGATTGTTACCTATAGATTATTTTTAAAAGAGAAAGTTAACGGGCCAGTACCCTAATTTTTGTTACATATTGAATGCCTCGTCCCATGTTCAATCCCCATCACATGATTCTTCTTCCTCTCATTGTTTTCTCCCTTCTGCTTATATCACATAACATGTCATCCCCTCTCACAAGTCATCCCAATCAACCTCTTGTTCGATTTTTTTATTCGAGCCCACAACCTCACGTATGAATTCCCAAATTAACATATACATTTTTTAAACGAGATTGAAAAAAATCAGTGATGGGACAAGTGAAAAGTATGAACCGGTAGCCTCACTAGTCCGGTCTTAAAAACCATGTGGGCAAGTTCCACAATTTTTTATGCATGTTTCACATAGGTTCATTGCAGAACCGGTAATTTCTGTGGATTAGCATGATAATTTACGCATCGCGGACCTGATAACTAACATATAAACATCATGGTAACTTTGACCTGGGCAATATTTTTTGTTAAAAACATAACCCCGCTAACTTCTCTGCATACATGATAACTTGCGTGCAAATGCTATGTTAGGGTGGGTTGTTGAAAACATACCGCCTGTAACTTCTATTTAAATAGAATGATAAAATACCCACCGCAGAGCTGATAACTTACTTATAAAGTAACTTTGACTCGGGTGTCGTGGTCCTAAATCAAAGAGTAAGAGAGGGAGTGTAGCGAGACTTGATCTTTCGAGACGTAGAGGGGTGACACAAGAAGTATACAGATCCAGGCCCCTCGACGATGGAGGTAACAACTCTATTTCTATCTCATGTGGAGTTGTTCATGCGAGTAGGTTGGGATACAAGGGTTGTTAACCTTTAACCGGGCACTGAGGGTAGGCTTATATAGAGTATGGTATACCTCCGTGCCACTACTAGCTTCGTTATATGTGTGTTAGTGGATAATTATTTGTGCCCACTACTGAAGGAAACAGACACCCATTATCGACGATGATGATGGCCAGTAACGCCAAAGATTCGATGTGTAATAGTGTGAGTGTAATGCTTATATTAATGCGCTTGGTTTTTGGCCTTCTGAGCAAGCCGAGCTATGTAACTCGAGTGCGGTTATGCCTTTCAAAGTATGAACCGAGTGATCTAACTGATTGGTGACTGACTAATGGAATCCTCCTTATGGTTACCCAGAGCGACTCATAAACCCCCAGGTACTCAAATTGCCTTGGGTTGTAACGATTATGAGCTTGGACCTCCAAGGACCTTAACTGGGTATTTATGTCATCATGGGCCTACCTGGTGGGAGATACCCTCGTCATTAGCCCCCAAATCCGACAGGATTTTGAAAGAAAAATCAAGAAATTCATTCATAGAATTGGATTCTGACTTAACCTTCATGGGAATTTGAATCCCTGATGATTGCTGGATTCTAGGGAGACATAGAATTGCTTAGAAAGGGATCCTGATGGATTATGAGAGAAAGATATCCATGGCATTGATTGTTAAGTACAGGTTTTAGGAAAACATTGGTGATACTCAATCATCTTTGAGAAGAGGCTAACAAGTGATACGAATGTGGATGTATCAATAACTCCGAGTGATCATTATAGTGCTTGGCTTAATTTTCTCTGAGAGATGCCAATCAATAACCCGGAGGAACACCAACTTCTCATCCACTATGGATCTGAGCTTGCGATTCTCCATACTTTGGTTCCTTGAAAAAAGACCAAACCATGGCGTGGAGGATATCGATCTCGCCCTTGTTCAAGATGTCACCAAATGATCTGGCAATCTCGGCTAGTTTAGTTCCAGGTGTCTGTGGTTTATAGTTTGACATAGTTGAATTGTACCGAGTGAATGTTCACTCAGTTTTATCTTCACACAAGTTGTGCAAAAATTATGATGTGGAAATACATTAGTCGGGATTAAGGTTTGACCAGACTAGAGATGAACCAACTAACAAACTCTCTGAGCAGGTAAAAGAATATGTTTTGCATGCTGATGAAATATTCAGAGCATGATTAATGGGATTTGATAGGATTGTTTTGCAAGCAAATTCCTTGACTCCCATGCTTGACCCCCTTTAACTGGTGTGAACAATTGTTCGTTTGAGGGGAAATGTGGATGGCACCTGGGTTAATGCTCAAAGATTACATAGCTAGTTGAAATTCTCGCCCTTTGAACACGTGTCTAGCTGATATTTCGGATGTGTAGTTGGTACTAACTGACGGTTACCACTCCCTCACCATATAAAGGAAAGTGGAGAGAGATGATGCGGCTTGAAGCTAAGTCGGTATTTCCCCAAAGACGAAGGGATGATGAAGCACAATGAAGGTAGGTATTTCCCTCAGTTATGAGACCAAGGTTATGGAACGAGTAGGAGAACCAAGCAACACAACTAAACAACCCCTGCACACATATAACAAATCCTCGCAACCCGATGTGTAAAAGGGGTTGTCAATCCCTTTCAGGTAGCGGCGCCTCAAGATAGGCAAACGGACGTGAGTAAATTTGTAGTAGATTGATAGATCAATGCCAAATAAAATGCAGCATGGTATTTTTGTATTTTTGGTTTAGTAGATCAGAAAATAAAAGAAAAGGAAAATAGATCACAAAGGCAAATAATAAGAGAAAGAGACCCGGGGGTCGTAGGTTTCACTAGTGGCTTCTCTCGAGAAAAATAGCAAACGGCGGGTAAACAAATTACTGTTGGGCAATTGCTAGAACTTCAAATAATCATGATGATATCCAGGCAATAATCAATACATAGGCATCACGTCCAAGATTAGTAGACCGACTCCTGCCTGCATCTACTACTATTACTTCACACATCGACCGCTATCCAACATGCATCTAGTGTATTAAGTTCATGAAGAAACGGAGTAATGCAATAAGAATGATGACACGATGTAGACAAGATCTATCTATGTAGAGATAGTCCCCATCGTTTTATCCTTAGTAGCAACAATACATACGTGTCGGTTCCTCTTCTGTCACTGGGATCAAGCACCGTAAGATCGAACCCACTACAAAGCACCTCTTCCCATTGCAAGATAAATAGATCAAGTTAGCCAAACAAAACCCAAATATTAGAGAGAAAAATAGGAGGCTATAATAAATCATGCATATAAGAGATCAAAGAAACTCAAATAACTTTCATGATATAAAAAGATAGATCTGACCATAAACTCAAAGTTCATCCGATCCTAACAAACACACCACAAAAAGAGTACATCATATGGATCTCCAAGAGACCATTGTATTAAGAATTCAGCGAGAGAGTGGAAGCCATCTAGCTACTAGCTACGGACCTGAAGGTCTACAAAGAACTACCCACGCATCATCGGAGAGGCACCAATGGAGGTGGTGAACCCCTCCGTGATGGTGTCTAGATTGGATCTGGTGGTTCTGGACAAGGCAGCGGCAGGAACTGATTTTCATCGACTCCCCTAGGGTTTCTGTAATATTTGGGCATTTATAGAGCAAAGAGGCGGTTCAGGGGGCACCCGAGGTGGGCACAACCCACCAGGGCGTGCCTGGGCCTCTTGGCGCCCTGGTGGGTTGTGCTCCCCTCGGAGCAACCCCCAGGCGCAGCCTTGGCCCATTAGGTGTCTTCTGGTCCATAAAAATTCTCCGTGAAGTTTCGTTGCATTTGGACTCCGTTTGATATTGATTTCCTGTGATGTAAAAAACATGCAGAAAACAACAACTGGCACTTGGCACTATGTCAATAGGTTAGTACCAAAAATGATATAAAATGACTATAAAATGATTATAAAACATCCAAGATTGATAATATAACCGCATGGAACAATCAAAAATTATAGATACGTTGGAGACATTTCAGCATCCCCAAGCTTAACTCCTACTCGTCCTCGAGTAGGTAAGTGACAAAAACAAAAAAATTGATGTGGAATGTTGCCGAACATGTCATATCATATTCTTTTATTTATAGCATGGACATTTGGACTTTTATATTGTTCAAAGCAATAGTCTAGTTTTGACATGATAACTTAAATACTCAAGTATATCAACAAGCAATCATGTCTTTCAAAATAGCAACGCTAAAATAAGTTATCCCTAGCCCATCATGCTCAATCATTGATCCATTCATGAAATACACTCGCATATTAACTACATGCCTCCTAGTTGGTGCTTTTATAAGAGAAGATGGAGACTCAAATTAAAAAATGAAAATTGCATAGAGTAAAAGAAAGGCCCTTCGCAGAGGGAAGTAGGGATTTGTAGAGGTGCCAGAGCTCAAAGCAAAAATTGAGAGATAAAAACATTTTGGGAGGTGTGATGTCGCTTGAAGCTACGTCGGTATTTCCCCAAACAGGAAGGGATGATGTAGCATAGCGGCGGTAGGTATTTCCCTCAGATATGAATCCAAGGTTATTGAACCGGTAGGAGAACCAAACAACATAACGTAAACAGCCCCTGCACATAGATAACAAATCCTCGCAACCCGACGTGTTAAAGGGGTTGTCAATCCCTTCTGGGGTATGGCGCCTCAAGATAGGCAAACAGACGTGAGGTAAATTGTAGTAGATTGATAAATTGAACGCCAAATAAAATAAATAGAAATTAAACGGAGCAAGGTATTTTTGTATTTTTGGTTTAATAGATCCGAGAATAAATGCAAGAAAAAGTAGATCGCAAAGGAAAATATATGAGAAAGAGACCTGGGGACTGTAGATTTCACTAGTGGCTTCTCTCTCGAGAAAAATAGCAAACGGTGGGTGAAAAAATTACTCTTGGGCAATTGATAGAACGTCAAATACTCATGACGATATCCACGCAATGATCATTATATAGGCATCACGTCCAAGATTAGTAGACTGACTCCTGCCTGCACCTACTACTATTACTCCACACATCGACCGCTATCCAACATGCATCTAGTGTATTAAGTTCACAGAAAAACGGAGTAATGCAATAAGAATGATGACACGATGTAGACAAGATCTATCTATGTAGAGATAGACCCCATCGTTTTATCCTTAGTAGCAATGATACATACGTGTCGTTTCCCTTTCTGTCACTTGGATCAAGCACCGTAAGATCGAACCCACTACAAAGCACCTCTTCCCATTGCAAGATAAATAGATAAAGTTGTCCAATCAAAACCCAAATATCGGAGAAGAAATACGAGACTATAAGAGATCATGCATAAAAAAGATCAAAGAAACTCAAATACTTTCATGGATATAAAAAGATAGATCTGATCATAAACTCAAAGTTCATCACTCCCAACAAACACACCGCAAAAGAGTTACATCATATGGATCTCCAAGAGACCATTGTATTGAGAATTCAGAGAGAGAGATGAAGCCATCTAGCTCCTAACTACGGACCGGAAGGTCAACAAAGAACTACTCACGCATCATCGGAGAGGCACCAATGGAGGTGGTGAACCCCATCCGAGATGGTGTCTAGATTGGATCTAGTGGTTCTGGACTCTGCGGCGGCTAGATGAATATTCGTTGACTCCCCTAGGGTTTATGGAATATTGGGGTATTTATAGAGCAAAGAGGCGCTCCAGGGGGCACCCGAGGTGGGCACAAACCACTAGGGCGCGCCTGGGCCTCCTATCGCGCCTGGGCCTCCTATCGCGCCCTGGTGGGTTGTGCCCCCCTCGGGCACCCCCCAAGCGCAGCCAGGGCCCATTATGTTCCTTCTGGTCCAAAAAATCTCCATGAAGTTTCATTGAATTTGGACTCCGTATGATATTGATTTCCTGCGATGTAAAAAACATGCAGAAAACAGCAACTAGCACTTGGCACTATGTAAATAGGTTAGTACCAAAAATGATATAAAATGACTATAAAATGATTATAAAACATCCAAGATTGATAATATAACAGCATGGAACAATAAAAAATTATAGATACGTTGGAGACGTATCAAGGTGTGCCTTTCCCACCAACGAAAATGACTTAGAGTTCCCAACACTTTCCATGCTAAATATATCATAGGCGGTTCCCAAACAGAAGAGAAAGTCTATTCCTTTTTCAACCATACTTTCACTTTCCATGGCTAGTCATATCCACGGTTGCCCTCCATACCAACACTTTCCAAGGAATTTATTATTTGACAACATAAAGTAAATTCATTTTCATTTTGGGACTGGGCATCCCTAATACCTTTGCCTTACTCTCGTGCAATGACAAGTGAATAAACACTCATCGTGAGAATAACACATCTAGCATGGAAAATATTAGCCACCCCTCACCGCTCTATGAGCGGAGCGAACACAGAAAAGATAAGTTTATTTTGAAAATTAGAGATGGCACATACAAATTTGCTTAGAACGGTCAAAGAATACCGCATATATATAGATATAGTGGACTCATATGGCAAAACTGGTTTAAAGGTTTTTGGATGCACAAGTAGTGATCATACTT
Source organism: Aegilops speltoides (assembly GCA_021437245.1). Lineage (NCBI taxonomy): Eukaryota > Viridiplantae > Streptophyta > Magnoliopsida > Poales > Poaceae > Aegilops > Aegilops speltoides. Next base: position 282,996,430 of record CM038141.1, read on the forward strand.
AGTGCAAAATGAAGGCTAGCAAAATATTGAGAAGCGACCAACCAAGAAACGAATAATCTCATAGGCGATCATTAAGCATAATTAACACCGAATAATGCACCACAAGTAGGATATAATTTCATTGCATAATTATTGACTTTCTTGCTTGCATAGGGAATCACAAACCTTAACACCAATATTCTTACTAAGGCATAATTACTCATCAATATAACTCACATATCACATCATCATATCTCAAAACTATTACTAAGAATCAAGTTTATTTTGTCCAATGATCTTCATGAAAGTTTTTATTATATCCTTCTTGGATATCTATCACTTTGGAACTAATTTTCATATGTTGCTTTTGATAAGCTCAAATAAATATAAGTGAAGATCATGAGCATAATATTTCTTTCTCTCCAATTAGTTTAAGTGAAGCAAGAGAGAATTTCTTGAAAAATACTAAGCACACCGTGCTCAAAAAGGTATTAGTGAAGCATAGAGAGCAATTCAAACAAGTCATGATATAATTTTGGCTCTCTCAAATAGGTGTGTCTAGTAAGGAATCAAGACTTAAAACAAAAAATAAAACAAGCAAAGACTCATATCATACAAGATGCTCCAAGCAAAACACATAGTATGTGACGCATAAAAATATAGCTTCGAGTAAAATACCGATGGTCGTTAGAAGAAAGAGGGGATGCCACTCGGGGCATCCCCAAGCTTAGTTGCTTGCTCTCTTTTGGATAATAAATTGGGATGCCAGGGCATCCCCAAGCTTAGGCTCTTCTTACTCCTTATTCCTTCATCCATCGTAAGATATCCCAAAACTTGAAAACTTCAATCACACAAAACTCAACAAAACCTTCGTGAGATGTGTTAGTATAAGAAAATAAATCACTACTATAAGTACTATTGCAACTTATTCATATTTTATTTTTGCATTATATCTAATTTATTCCAACTTTTCTATGGCAAAAACTCATCAAAGAAAACCATAGAGCCATCAAAATAAGCACACAACGCAAAGAAAACAGAATCTGTCAAAAACAGAATAGTCTGTAGCAATCTGGATATTCTGAATACTTCTGAAACTCCAAAAAATCTAAAAAATTTGGATGACCTGAGCAATTTGTATATTAATCTTCTGCAAAAATAATTGGCATTTTATCACACTCTAGTTAAAAATTAGAATTGTTTTCGTGAGCACAAAAGTTTCTGTTTTCAGCAAGATCAAACAACTATCACCCAAGAAGATCCTAAAGGTTTTACTTGGCACAAACACTAATTAAAACACAAAAAACACAATCATAATAGTAGCATAATTGTGCAAACACTCAAGAACATAAAGCAAAAAGCAAAAATAAATTGTATTCATTGGGTTGCCTCCCAACAAGCGCTATAGTTTTACACCCTTAGCTAGGCATAAAGCAAGGATCTAAGTTTTGTCATCTTTGTCCTTTTGGAAGCAAAGAGAAAATTTCCTATTAATGGCATTTAATTTTCTATTTTGGGAAAGCACATGGCCATTGATAGAAGAAGAAAGATTAAGCACGTTGCGAAAATTCGTATCTAAACTAGCCCTCATCTCTTTGATTATTTCATTTTGATGAAAGCACATAAGGGTAGTCGATTCAATCTTATCCCCCTTTGGGTGCCCAAATATGGTTTTCATCTTTTCATAAGTGTCAATGGCATCCCCTTCAAGAAAACCATTTTCAAATATGGAATCCAAAACTTGCTTGAGGGAAGAAGGTAAATCAACATAAAAACTTTTCAAGTATAGATAGATCAAATTCTCAACAGCCTATCCCAAGAATCTTTCAAAGATTCATCAAGTAAATAGTGAAAAATTCCGGGATCGTCTTCATCAAAATTGTTAAGATTTTCCTTAACAACCCCGGTAAGTCCTTCAATAGCATCATTGTTTATGAGCTTGGAGAGGACAGATGGGCCATCTAAAGTATTAAAACTTGGGAGAAAACCCTTAGTCTTTTTAGGATCGGTCATGGCGACAGAAAAGAGGGCTTAAGATGAGAAAACGACAAGCGAACAAGAGGTGCTAATAAAATAGCAAATTTTTGTGAAGTGGGGGAAATGAAAACGAGAGGCAAATGGCAAATAATGTAAACTGCGACGAGATGACATTTGTGATTAGGAACCTGGTATATGTTGAAGATCCTCCCCGGCAACGGTGCCAGAAATTCCTTTTGATGCGGCTTGAAGCTACGCCGGTATTTCCCCAAAGATGAAGGGATGATGCAGCACAGCGGCGGTAGGTATTTCCTTTAGTTATGAGACCAAGGTTATCGAACCAGTAGGAGAACCAAGCAACACAACGTAAACAGCCCTTGTACACAGATAACAAATCCTCGCAACCTGACGTGTAAAAGGGGTTGTCAATCCCTTTCGGGTAGCGGGACCTCAAGATAGGCAAACCGACGTGAGTAATATTGTAGTAGATTGATAGATCAAACACCAAATAAAATAAATAGGAATAAAATGCAGAGAGGTATTTTGGTATTTTTGGTTTAGTAGATCTAAAAATAGAAGCAAAGGAAAGTAGAGCACAAAGGCAAATAATAAGAGAAAGTGACCCGGGGGCCGTAGTTTTCACTAGTGGCTTCTCTCAAAAATAGCAAATGGTGGGTAAACAAATTACTATTGGGCAATTGATAGAACTTCAAATAATCATGACTATATCCAGGCAATGATCAATACATGTATACGTACCCTTGTAGACCGTAAAGCGGAAGCGTTTATTAACGCGGTTGATGTAGTCGAACTTCTTCGCGATTCAACCGATCAAGTATTGAATGTACGGCACCTCGGCATCCAACACATGTTTAGCTCGATGACGTCCTCGCCTTCTTGATCTAGCAAGACGGGCAAAGTAGTAGATGAGTTCCGATAGCACGGCGGCGTGGTGACGGTGATGGTGAACTCGTTCCCGGAGGGCTTCACCGAACACTGCAAAGAAACTGGACGGAGGAATAAACTGTGGAGAGGGGCACCACACACGGCTAAGAGATTGTCGTGGTGTTGTGTGGCGCCCCAGGCCTCCCTCAGATATATATATATATATAGAGTGGGGGAGGGAAGGCAGCCAGGAGGCACCCCAAGGGTGGTCGGCTGGCCCCTTGGACTCCTGCCCTCTAGTGCCCCCTTCCTTATATGCCTGCGGGGGGGGGGGGAGGCAAGAGGAGGTGGCGCCGCCCCCCTTTCCTTCCTCCTAGGTGGAGGGAAGGAAAGAGAGGCTAGCCCTACCCCTTTCCATCCCTAGGGCCGGCGGCCAAGGGAAGGGGCACGCCAACCCTTTGTGGGCTGGTGTGTTCCCCCCTCTTGGCCCATAAGGCCCATTAACCTCCCTGGGCTTCCCGAAACCCCTTCCTGTGATCCGATGACTACCCGATACGCTCTGAAACCTTTCCGGTGTCCAAATAGCATTGTCCTATATATCGATCTTTACCTCCGGACCATTCCACCGCGTGCTTCAACACTCATCGGACCGCATACATCGGTGTGTATTATTTCCAACAAGTCATTAGCTCGCTCCATTGTTCCGGAGAACCGAGTTTTAGTCATCTTGCCCATGAGGCATGGTTCGCAAGTATCAAATGATTCATAATCAAGTGATTCCAAAAGTCCATTTGCATGGAGTTTCTTCATGCGCTTTACACCAATATGACCTAAATGGCACTGCCACAAATATGTTGCACTATCATTATCAACTTTGCATCTTTTGGCATCAATATTATGAATATGTGTATCACTATGATCGAGATTTAATAAACCATTCACATTGGTTGTATGACCATAGAATGTTTTATTCATCTAAACAGAACAACAATTATTCTCTGACTTAAATGAATAACTATATTGCAATAACCATGATCTAACCATATTCATGCTCAATGCAAACACCAAATAACATTTATTTAGGTTCAACACTAATCCCGAAGGTAGAGGTAGTGTGCGATGGTGATCGTGTCAATCTTGGAATCACTTCCAACACACATCGTCACCTCACCCTTAACTAGTCTCTATTTATTCTGCAACTCCTGTTTTGAGTTACTAATCTTGGCAACTGAACTGGTATCAAATACCCAGGGGCTACTATGAACACTAATAAGGTACACACTGATAACATGTATATCAAATATACCTTTGTTCACTTTGCCATCCATCTTATCCTCCACGTATTTGGGGCAGTTCCGCTTCCAGTAACCATTTCCTTTGTAGTAGAACCACTCATTTTTAGGCTTGGGTCCAGCTTTTGGCTTCTTCATGGGAGTGGCAACTTGCTTGCCATTCTTCTTTAAGTTCCCTTTCTTTCCCTAGCCCTTTTTGTTGAAACTAGTGGTCTTATTAACCATCAACACTTGATGCTCTTTCTTGATTTCTACCTCCGCCGATTTCAGCATCGCGAAGAGCTCAAAATCGTTTTAGTCATTCCTTGCATATTATAGTTCATCATGAAGCTCTAGTAGCTTAGTGATAGTGACTGGGGAACTCTATCAATCACTATCTTATCTGGAAGATTAACTCCCACTTGATTCAAGTGATTGTAGTACCCAGACATTCTGAGCACATGCTCACTGGCTGAGCTATTCTCCTCCATCTTGTAGGCAAAGTACTTGTTAGAGGTCTCATACCTCTCAACACGGGCATAAATCTGAAATACCAATTTCAGCTCTTGGAACATCTCATATGTTCCATGGCGTTCAAAAAATTTCTTTGGAGTCGCGATTCTAAGTTGTGAAGCATGGTGCACCAAACTATCAAGTAGTCATCATATCGAGCTTGCCAAACATTCATAACGCCTGCATCAGCTCCTGCAACAGGTCTGTCACCTAGCGGTGCATCAAGGACATAATTCTTTTCTGCAGCAATGAGGATAATCCTCAGATCACGGACACAATCCGCATTATTGCTACCATCATCTTTCAACTTAGTTTTCTCTAGGAACATATCAAAAATAGGGGAGCTATATCGCGAGCTATTGATCTGCAACATAGATATGCAAAATCTATTAAGACTAAGTTCATGATAAATTAAGTTCAGTTAATCAAATTATTGATGAACTCCCACTTAATTAGCATCCCTCAAGTTATCTAAGTGATACATGATCCAAAACAACTAACCCATGTCCGATCATCACGTGAGATGGGGTAGACATCAATGGTGAACATCTTCATGTTGATCATATCTACTATATGACTCATGTTCGACCTTTTGGTCTCCAGTGTTCCGAGACCATGTCTGTACATGCTAGGCTTGTCAAGTTTAACCCAAGTATTTTGCATGTGTAAAACTAGTTTACACCCGTTCTATGCAAATGTAGAGTCTATCACACCCGATCATCATGAGGTGCTTCGAAACGACGAACTTTGGCAACGGTGCATACTCGGGGAGAACACTTTTATCTTGAAATTTAGTGAAGGGATCATCTTATAATGATGCCGTCGTTCTAAGCAAAATAAGATGCATAAAGGATAAACATCACATGCAATCAAAATATGTGACATGATATCGCCATCATCATCTTGTACCTTTGATCTCCATCTCCAAAGCATCGTCATGATCTCGATTGTCACCGTCTCGACACCTTGATCTCGATCGTTGCGTCAGGGTCGTCTCGCCAACTATTGCTTCTACAACTATTGCTAACACATAGCGATAAAGTAACACAATTACATGGCGCTTGCATTTCATACAATAATTAAGAGATAACACTATGGCTCTTGTCGGTTGTCGATATTACAAAACATGATCATCTCATACAATAATGTATATCACATCACGTCTTGACCATATCACATCACAACATGCCTTGCAAAAACAAGTTAGATGTCCTCTACTTTGTTGTTGCAAGTTTTACGTGGCTACTACGGGCTTATAGCAAGAACGGTTCATACCTATGCAAAACCACGACGGTGATTATCAAGTTTGTTGTTTTAACCTTCTTCAAGGATCGCCGTAGTCAAATTCGATTCAACTAAAGTAGGAGAAATAGACACCCACTAGCCACCTTTATGCAAAACAAGTTGCATGTTAGTCAGTGGAACCGGTCTCATGTACGTCGACATTTAAGGTTGCTCTGGGCGCTTCATTCCAAAATGCCGCCGAATCAAAATAAGACATTGGTGGTAAGCAGTATGAACATCACCGCCCACAACTCCATTGTGTTCTACTCATGCATATCATCTACGCATAGACCTGGCTCTGATACCATTGTTTGGGAACGTTGCATGGAAAACAAAAAAATCTACGCACACGCAAGATCTATCCATGGAGATACATAGCAACGAGAGGGGAGAGTATGTCTACGTACCTTGTAGACCGTAAAGCGGAAGCGCTTATTAATGCGGTTGATGTAGTCGAACTTCTTTGTGATCCAACCGATCAAGTACTGAACGTACGACACCTCCGCATTCAGCACACGTTCAGCTCGATGACGTCCTCTCCTTCTTGATCCAGCAAGCCGGCCGAAGTAGTAGATGAGTTCCGGCAACGTAACGGCATGGTGACAAGGATGGTGAACTCGTTCCTACAGGGCTTCACCGAGCACTGCAGAGAAACTGGGCGGAGGACTAAACTATGGAGAGGGGCACTGCACACGGCTAAGAGATTGTCGTTGTGCCTCTGGCACCCCCTCCCTCATATATATATATATAGTGCGGGGAGGGGAGGCAGCCAGGAGGCACCCCAAGGGTGGCCGGCTTGCCCCCTTGGGCTCCTGCCCTCTAGCCCCCCTTTCCTTGTATGCCTGTAGGCGGAAGGCAGGAGGAGGTGGCACCCCCCTTCCTTCCTCCTAGGTGGAGGGAAGGAAAGAAGGGCTAGCCCTCCCCCTTTCCATCCCTAGGGCCGGCAGCCAAGGGAAGGGGCGCGCTAGCCCCTTGTGGGCTGGTGTGTTCCCCCCTCTTGGCCCATAAGGTACATTAACCTCCCGGGGCTTCCCGGAACCCCTTTCGGTGATCCGATGACTACCCGATACGCTCTAAAACCTTTCCGGTGTCCAAATAGCATCGTCCTATATATCGATCTTTACCTCCAGGCCATTCCGGAGCTCCTCTCCGAACAACATTCGGCCACCAAATCACATAACTCATATAATACTATATCGTCAATGAACGTTAAGCTTGCGGACCCTATGGGTTTAAGAACTATGTAGACATGACTGAGACACCTCTCCGATCAATAACCAATAGCGGAACCTGGATGCCCATATTGGTTCCTACATAATCTACGGAGATCTTTATTGGTCGAACCTTATGAGAACATACGTAATTCCCTTTGTCTGTGGGTATGTTACTTGCCCGAGATTCGATCAGCGGTATCTTCATACCTAGTTCAATCTCGTTACCAGCAAGTCTCTTTACTCGTTCCGTAATACATCATCTCGTAACTAACTCCTTAGTCACTTTGCTTGCAAGCTTCTTGTGATGTGTATTACCGAGAGGGTCCAGAGATACAACTCCGATACATGGAGTGACAAAGCCTAATATCGATCCATGCCAACTCAACAGACACCTTCAGAGATACCAGTAGAGCATCTTTATAATCACCCAGTTACGTTATGATGTTTGATAGCACATGCTAAGTCTCGAGCTTGCATTGGTTTTTCCTGAAGAGGAAGGGATGATGCAGCACAGTAGCATAAGTATTTCCCTTAGTTTTTGATAACCAAGGTATAAATCCAGTAGGAGGTCACGCGCAAGTCCCTCGTACCTGCATAACACGATAGCAACTCGCAACCAACGCTTAGGGGTTGTCAATCCCTTCACGGTCACTTACAAGAGTGAGATCTGATAGAGATAATATTTTTGGTATTTTTGATAGATAGATGCAAAGTAATAAGTAAAGGCAAAGTAAAAACAAATCAAGTAAATAAAGTGATATAGATTGATATGATGAGAATAGACCCGGGGGCCATAGGTTTCACTAGTGGCTTCTCTCAAGAGCATCAGTATTCTACGGTGGGTGAACAAATTATGTTGAGCAATTGATGAATTGAGCATAGTTATGACTATATCTAGGCAATGATCATGTATATAGGCATCACGTCCGTGACAAGTAGATCAAACGATTCGCATCTACTACTATTACTCCACTCATCGACCGCTATCCAAAGATGCATCTAGAGTATTAAGTTAAAAACAGAGTAACGCCTTAAGCAAGATGACATGATGTAGAGGAATAAATTCATGCAATATGATAAATACCCCATCTTGTTATCCTCGATGGCAACAATACAATACGTGCCTTGCAACTCTTTCTGTCACTGAGTAAGGACACCACAAGATTGAACCCAAAGCCATGCACTTCTCCCATTGCAAGAACTACCAATCTAGTTGGCCAAACCAAACGGATAATTTGAAGAGACTTGCAAAGATAACTCAATCATACATAAAAGAATTCAGAGAAGAATCAAATATTTTCCATAGATAATACTGTATCATAAACCCACAATTCATCGGTCTCAACAAACACACCGCAAAAAGAAGATTACATCGAATAGATCTCCACAAGAGAGGGGGAGAACATTGTATTGAGCTCCAAAAAGAGAGAAGAAGCCATCTAGCTACTAGCTATGGACCCGAAGGTCTGAAGTAAACTACTCACACTTCATCGGAGGGGCTATGGTGATGATGTAGAAGCCCTCCGTGGTGGATGCCCCCTCCGGCGGAGCTCCGGAACAGGCCCCAAGATGGGATCTCGTGGATACAGAAGGTTGCGGCGGTTGAATTAGGTTTTTTGGCTCCTCTTCTGGTCTATTGGGGGTACGTAGGTATATATAGGAGGAAGGAGTACGTCGGTGGAGCTTCGAGGGGCCCACGAGGTAGGGGGCGCGCCCAGGGGGGAGGGTGTCACGCCCAATATGCGATACTATCCTAAAGAGACTCGAAGGTCCCACCAAGGATAGAACCGCATATTGAAACGCTTTTGCAAGGTGGATATCATTACATCAACATTATATAATAGATGGGGATACATACAAAAGGCATACAATGCCACATGAATACAACAACATCTTACATAAGAGCTTCGAGGGGCCCACGAGGTAGGGGGGCATGCCCAGGGGGGAGGGGCGCGCCCTCCACCCTCGTGACCGCCTCATGGCTTTCTTGACGGAGGGTCCAAGTCTCCTGGATCTTATCTGATGATAAAATCACGTTCCCGAAGGTTTCATTCCGTTTGGACTCCGTTTGATATTCTGTTTCTTCGAAATACTGAAAAAGGCAAAAACAAACAATTACGGCTGGGCCTCCGGTTAATAGGTTAGTCCCAAAAATAATATAAAAGTGGAAAATAAAGCCCAATATAGTCCAAAACAATACATAAAGTAGCATGGAGCAATCAAAAATTATAGATACATTGGAGACGTATCAAGCATCCCCAAGCTTAATTCCTGCTCGTCCTCGAGATTGTAAATGATAAAAAAAGGAATTTTTGATGCGGAGTGATACTTTGGCATAATTTCAATGTAAATCTTATTAATCATGGTATGAATATTCAGATCCGAAAGATTCAAGACAAAAGTTCATATTGACATAAAAATAATAATACTTCAAGCATACTAACAAAGCAATTATGTCTTCTCAAAATAACATGGCCAAAGAAAGTTATCCCTACAAAATCATATAGTCTGGCTATGCTCCATTTTCCCCACACAAAGTATTTAAATCATGCACAACCCCGATGACAAGCCAAGCAATTGTTTCATACTTTAACATTTTCAAAACTTTTTCAATCTTCACGCAATACATGAGCGTGAGCCATGGATATAGCACTATATGTGGAATAGAACGGGGGTTGTGGAGAAGACAAAAAGAGGGAAGATAGTCTCACATCAACTAGGCGTATCAACGGGCTATGGAGATGCCCATCAATAGATATCAATGTGAGTGAGTAGGGATTGCCATGCAACGGATGCACTAGAGCTATAAGTATATTAAACATCAACAAAAGAAACTAAGTGGGTGTGCATCCAACTCGCTTGCTCACGAAGACCTAGGGCATTTTGAGGAAGCCCATCATTGGAATATACAAGCCAAGTTCTATAATGAAAAATTCCCACTAGTATATGAAAGTGACGAAATGAGAGACTCTCTATCATGAAGATCATGGTGCTATTTTGAAGCACAAGTGTGGTAAAAGGATAGTAGCATTGTCCCTTCTCTCTTTTTCTCTCATTTTTTTTATTTGGGCCTTTTCTCTTTTTCTTTTTTTTATGGCCTCTTTTTTTTCGTCCGGAGTCTCATCCCGACTTGTGGGGGAATCATAGACTCCATCATCCTTTCCTCACTTGGGACAATGCTCTAATAATGATGATCATCACACTTATATTTTTCCTTACAACTCAACAATTACAACTCGATACTTAGAACAAAATATGACTCTATATGAATGCCTCCAGCGGTGTACCGGGATATGCAATGAAACATGAGTGACATGTATGGAAGAATTATGAAAGGTGGCTTTTGCCACAAATACAATGTCAACTACATGATCATGCTAGCAATATGACAATGATGGAGCGTGTCATAATAAACGGAACGGTGGAAAGTTGCATGGCAATATATCTCGGAATGGCTATGGAAATGCCATGATAGGTAGGTATGGTGGCTGTTTTGAGGAAGGTTTATGGTGGGTGTATGATACCGGTGAAAGGTGTGCGGTATTAGAGAGGCTAGCAAAGGTGGAAGGATGGGAAAAAGTGCGTATAATCCATGGACTCAACATTAGTCATAAAGAACTCATATACTTTTTGCAAAAATCTAGAAGTTATCAAAGCAAAGTATTACGCGCATGCTCCTAGGGGGATAGATTGGTAGGAAAAGACCATCGCTCGTCCCCGACCGCCACTCATAAGGAAGACACTAAATAAATAAATCATGCTCCGAGTTCATCACATAACGGTTCACCATACGTGCATGCTACGGGAATCACAGACTTCAACACAAGTATTCCTTAAATTCACAACTACTCAACTAGCATGACTCTAATATTATCACCTTCATATCTCAAAACAATTATCAAGCATCAAACTTATCTTAGTATTCAACGCACTCAAAAGAAAGTTTCACATATCTTGAACACCAAGTATATTAACATTAAGCAAATTACCATGCTATTAATAACTCTCAAAATAATCTAAGTGAAGCATGAGAGATCAAGTTTCCTCAAAAAAAATCCACCACCATGCTCTAAAAGATCTAAGTGAAGCACTAGAGCAAAAATTATCACGCTCAAAAGATATAAGTGAAGCACTATGAGCGAACTATCAAGCTCAAAACATATAAGTGAAGCACATAGAGTATTCTAACAAATTTCAATTCATGTATGGCTCTCTCAAAAGGTGTGTACAGCAAGGATAATTGTGGTAGACTAACAAGCAAAGACGCAAATAATACAAGACGCTCCAAGCAAAAAACATATCATGTTGGTGAATAAAAATATAGCTCCAAGTAAATTACCGATGGAAGTGGACGAAAGAGGGGATGCCTTCCGGGGCATCCCAAAGCTTTGACTTTTTGGTGTCCTTGGATTATCTTGGGGGTGCCATGGGAATCCCCAATATTAGGCTCTTGCCACTCCTTGTTCCATAATCCATCAAAAGAATTCACCCAAAACTTGAAAACTTCACAACACAAAACTCAACAGAAATCTCGTGAGCTCCGTTATAGAAAGAAAACAAAAGACTACTTCAAAGTACTGTAATGAACTCATTCTTTATATATATTGGTGTTAAACCTACTGTATTCCATCTTCTCTATGGTTTATAAACTATTTTACTAGTCATAGATTCATCAAAATAAGCAAACAACACACGAAAAACAGAATCTGTCAAAAACAGAACAGTCTGTAGTAATCTGTAACTAACACAAACTTCTGGAACTCTAAATATTCTACAAAAATAGGAAGTCCTGTACAATTTGTTTATTGATCAGAAGCAAAAAGAATCAACGCAAAATCACTCTCCAGTAAAACATGGCAGCTAATCTCGTGAGCGCTAAAGTTTCTATTTTTAAGCAGAATCAAATTAACTATCATCGTAGTTTATCCTATAGGTCCTACTTGGCATAAACACTAATTAAAACATAAAACCACATCCAAACAGTAGGTAGATGGATTATTTATTCCTAAACAGAAGCAAAAACAAAAAAACACAAAATAAAATTGGGTTGCCTCCCAACAAGCGCTATCGTTTAACGCCCCTAGCTAGGCATAAAAGCAAGGATAGATCTAGGTGTTGCCATCTTTGGTAGGCAATCCATAAGTGGCTCTCATGATAGATTCATATGGTAATTTTATTTTCTTTCTAGGGAAGTGTTCCATACCCTTCTTTAAGGGAAATTGGAATCTAATATTCCCTTCCTTCATATCAATAATTGCACCAATCGTTCTAAGGAAAGGTCTACCAAGAATAGTAGGACATGAAGGATTGCAATCTATATCAAGAACGATAAAATCTACAGGCACATAATTCCTATTTGCAACAATAAGAACATCATTAATTCTTCCCATATGCTTTTTAATAGTGGAATCCGCAAGATGCAAGTTTAGAGAGCAATCATCAAAATCACGGAAATCTAGCAAATCACATAAAGTTTTGGGAATAGTAGAGACACTAGCACCCAAATCACATAAAGCATGAAACTCAAAGTCTTTAATTTTAATTTTAGTAGTAGGTTCCCACTCATCATAGAGTTTTCTAGGGATAGAAACTTTCAACTCAAGTTTTTCTTCATAAGATTGCATCAAGGCATCAATAATGTGTTCGGTAAAGGCCTTATTTTGACTATAAGCATGAGGAGAATCTAGCACGGATTGCAACAAGGAAATAAAACCAATCAAAGAGCAATTTTCATAATTAAATTCCTTGAGATCCAAAATAGTGGGTTTAGCAACATCACGGCTCTTATTTATGTCAATCCCACTTTCATCAATTTCATCATCAAGATCTAGAAACTCCGAATTCTTAGAACGCCTTCTAGGTAAGGGAAGATAATATTCAGATTCATCAAGATTCATATTGCAAAACAAATATTTAATGGGGGACACATCAAAAACTTTTAGATCTTCATCTTGATTTGCATCGGGATTAGAAGAACACGCTTTAATAAAGGCATCTTTGGAAGCACGCATCCTAGCGGTTCTTTCTTTGCACTCATAAATGGAAATTCTCATGGCTTTGAGAGACTCATTGATATCATGCTTAGGAGGAATAGATCTAAGCTTTAAAGAATCAATTTCAAGAGAAATTCTATCACCATTCCTAGCCAAATCATCAACTTAGCAATTTCTCTTCAAGCAAAGCATTAAAATTCTTTTGTGAATTCATAAACTCTTTAACACTACTCTCAAATTCAGAGGGCATCTTATTAAAATTTCCATAAGAGTTGTTGTAGGAATTTCCATAATTATTAGAAGGATTGCTAGGATAAGGCCTAGGATTAAAATTCCATCTATAAGCGTTCTTTCCAAAACTATTCCTACCAACAAAATTCACATACATAGATTCATTATTATTCTCAAGCAAAGTAGATAAAGGCATATCATTGGGATCAAGAGGAGTATTTTTATGAGCAAACATCTTCATAAGTTCATCCATCTTTTCACTGAAAACATTGATTTCTTCTATAGCATGCACATTTTTACTAGAAGATCTTTCGGTGTGCCATTGAGAATAATTAGCCATAATATTATCAAGCAATTTGGTAGCATCCCCTAACGTAATTTCCATAAAAGTGCCTCCCGCGGCCGAATCTAAAAGATTTCTAGAAGCAAAATTCAATCCGGCATAAAAAATTTGTATGATCATCCATAAATTCAAACCATGAGTAGGGCAATTGCAAAGCATTAATTTCATGATCAAGTTGTTTAAAATTCATGATATCGTTTCTAAGAGTGATAATCTTAGCGGGAGGAAAATACTTAGAGATAAAAGCATCTTTGCACTTGTTCCAAGAATCAATAATATTTTTAGGCAAAGACGAAAACCAAATTTTAGCATGATCTCTAAGTGAAAACGGAAATAACTTCAATTTGATAGTATTGTTATCCGTATCTTTCTTCTTTTGTGTAGCGACCCGACCCGAATGGATCAAGTCTCTGTGCTTAAGTGTCATCTCTGGATCGTTATGCTGACACACACAGTACTCGAAGATTTATAACAGAGGTAAATCACATGTATATAATAACGTAAATACTATTACCTCAATCCAAAATAGGCGGAAGTAACAAGGTTGTGGATTCCCATCAACACCAACGGCAAAGTTGAGTGTAGAAATCATAACCCTAACGTATCACTTACTTGTCGTAAGATCCTACAACATGAGACGTTGCAGCCATAGAGGGTTAGTACATTGAATGTACTGGCAAATTTACACCATAGAGCAATGATGAATAAAGGCTATCACTACATGCATATTTGGCTGGTGGAGGCTCTATGGTTATAATGTTTTTGCGAAAAGCCAATTTTTCCCTACTGCAAAGGAATAAATTTATTTAACTATCATGGTGGTTGTTAAACATTGAGAATGGTTGACAGCATTCTCAATCCCAATTAAAAGTACTCATTAACCCAACAATATTAATTAAAGTAACATGATGAGATTCACATGATAATCCAAGTACTAGATACTCAAGATGTCCATAACCGGGACACGGCTAACCATGATTAGTTTATACACTCTGCAGAGGTTTGCGCACTTTTCCCCACAAGAATTGATCACCTCCATTTGATTCCTCACACTACATGATGTTTGAGAAACGGATGACCGAGACATAGTCTTTCGGAAGCGCTAGCACCTTACATAAAGGGTAGACCGGTACACCTACTTTCCCCTACATCTGCTAGTCCACCCATAAGAGTTCCCATGACTTAATCAACTATGCCAGAGCCCATAATGGCTTGTGGCTGCACACGTAAGTTTCTAGTTTGAATAATCTCATGATCCCTTTGAGCCTGGGTGGTGGTCCGAAGAAAAACAGGCAAGTCCTGGAAACCCAGATGCCTAGACAGGCTAGTCCTGGAGTAACCAGGTGCCTCAATCCACCCAGATGTGTATTAATGTTGCCACCTTAAATAAACCATTAATTAACAATCTCACATCTGTCATGCAATTCACTCAAACCCAATCCACGTGTACGAGCATAGCATGGCATAATAAGCAAACGTAGAAGTAACTCCCAAGGGTTTGATAATAAAACAGGTAATAGGTACTACCTCATCTACTTCCCAAAACCCACAATTTAATTTAGATCCTAATCATGCAATTGTTTGGAGGATTGAACTAATGCATAAAACTGGGTATGAGAAAAGGTATGATCAAAGTGTGAACTTGCCTGCAATGTTGATGAAGATGATTCGCACTCAAAACTCTTGATAGTTCTACTCGTCACACTCCGGTCAATCTATCGTGAGCAAGCAATGGTAACCACATATAAGCAATCACTCAAAAGATAGGAAAGAACGAAGAGAACGACTCGGAAAAACATCAAAACCAAGCAAATAACTCTTGCAGCATAAAAGAATTTCTAACAATACCAAAATTATGTGATTTCGGCCTTATCAGAAAGTTTAGGTCAAGAGCTTCGATTTGTAAAAAGAATCAACTCAAACGGAGTTATAAAACTCAAGTTACAATCAAACAAAGTTCAAATACTAAACTGTTTGAAATTCAAATTTTAAACTTTCAAAAACATGTTTAAGTTATTTATCTGGATAGAGGGGATCATAACGAAGAAGTGGGTGTTGGTTTCGTCTATTTTGGATAAACGAGTAAAAAGATGTGGTCGTTTGAAGATTAGGGACTAATCATTGAATAAAATCTAAACAGTGGAAAAAGAAAAGAACTAATTAATAGGAAAAAGAAAAGAACTAATTAACGAACATTTATTTATAAGATCCAAACAGTGGATGTTCATTGTTTAAATAAAACAAAAAAACGATCTAGTCTAGGGTTTTAAAAAAATGAATTTAGAAGAAAACCGTATCGGACCGGGGTCGGTTTAAACCGGTTTGGCCGGTTCGGGAAGATCGGCCGGCGGGTCGTCGGCGGCGGCGGTTACGGTGTCGGCTGCCGCGGGGAGGCGACTCCGGTGGTCGGCGGCGGCGGAAGAGTAGACGGGGAGGGGCGGCGCTGGGCGGCGGGTGCGGTGGCGGTGTCGGCGGCGGTCGACGGCGACGAGCGGCGGCGGTGGATTCTGGCGAGTGGCGGCGGCGAGAAGAGGAAAAAGAGGGCGGGCGGCCTAGCTTTATAAAGGCTGGGGGAGGGTGCGGCTGGGCGGACACGGCGGCGGGCGGCGATGCAGTGGGCGGCTCGGGACTTCGCCCCGAGCTCGGGGACGAGCGGCGCGGGCGACGGGCTGGCTGGGCCGTGGCCTGGCTGGCTAGCTGGGCCGGCCCAGTCGGCGGAAGTTTTTTTAAAACAGACAAACAAAATAAAAACAAAAGAAAAATAGAAATATTATATAGGCATATAATATATCAAAATTTTCAGAAAAAGATTTCCTACAAGCTGAACATTCTTCTAGAGTCAAATAAAATCCACACAAATTTATATAAATCAAACACTACTGCTGCTCTAATAAAATCCAATAAAAATCGTTATAAAAAAACTAAATTATTCAAATTTATTTCACGTCCAATTTTCTAATGTAGGGAATCATGTTACCCTATTTTCCATATATTTTATTTTTGGAGAAAAATAATTTGAATAAAACTCAAATAACTCCAATTGAAAATAAATTCAAAAGAACTTTGAATTTAAATCTTAGAAAATCCCAACTCATATTTCATATGTTTTGAAGAAGTCATTTTATCTTCGCTCGTGAAAATCATTGAGTTGCATAAAGTTCCAGAATTGGAAATATTTTCCAAATGAAATTCAAATATTTTCAACACCCCTTGTCATTTTAATAAATGGAAGAAGTCATGTCATCTTCTCTCCAGGGTTTTGTGGTGAAAAGAATTTGAACTCATGAAGATCAGAAAAGAAAATGAAAGTTTGGGAAAGTCCTTTTATTCCCTCTCATTTAACTTTCAAAAAGTTTCGAATTTCACTCAATCAATCAAACAATCAATCAAATCTATCTATTTGTTTATAACATTCCAAAATTTAGAATTTTGGGATGTTACATTTTGCATATCACACAAATCAACAAAATTGTTTAGATGAGTAGCGGCATCTTCACTAGGAAGGCCGGCGAATTGATCTTTCATAACAAGATTCAGCAAAGCGGTATTGATTTCACAAGACTCATCATTATTAAGAGGAGCAATCGGAGTACTAAGGAAATCATTATGATTGGTATTCGAGAAGTCACACAATTTGGTATTATCTTGCGCCATGGAAACAAGTAATCCAACACACAAGCAAACAGAAAGGCGAGAAAAAGGCAACGGAAAGAAAGGAGGAGATTGGGAAAGAGAGGGCAAATAAAACGGCAAGGGTGAAGTGGGGTAGAGGAAAACGAGAGGCAAATGGCAAATAATGTAATGCAAGAGATAGGGATTGTGATGGGTACTTGGTATGTTGACTTTTGCGTAAGCCTCCCCGGCAACGGCGCCAGAAATCCTTCTTGCTACATCTCGAGCTTGCGTTGGTTTTCCCTGAAGAGGAAGGAATGATGCAGCACAGTAGCGTAAGTATTTCCCTCAGTTTTTGAGAACCAAGGTATCAATCAAGTAGGAGGTCACGCGCAAGTCCCTCGTACCTGCACAACACGGTAGCAACTCGCAACCAACGCTTAGGGGTTGTCGATCCCTTCACGGTCACTTACAAGAGTGAGATCTGATAGAGATAATATTTTTGGTATTTTTGATAGATAGATGCAAAGTAATAAGTAAAGGCAAAGTAAAAACAAAGCAAGTAAATAAAGTGATATAGATTGATATGATGAGAATAGACCCGGGGGCCATAGGTTTCACTAGTGGCTTCTCTCAAGAGCATCAGTATTCTACGGTGGGTGAACAAATTACTGTTGAGCAATTGACAGAATTGAGCATAGTTATGACTATATCTAGGCAATGATCATGTATATAGGCATCACGTCCGTGACAAGTAGATCGAAACGATTCTGCATCTACTACTATTACTCCACTCATCGACCGCTATCCAGCATGCATCTAGAGTATTAAGTTAAAAACAAAGTAACACCTTAAGCAAGATGACATGATGTAGAGGAATAAGTTCATGCAATATGATAAATACCCCATCTTGTTATCCTCGATGGCAACAATACAATACGTGCCTTGCAACTCTTTCTGTCACTGAGTAAGGACACCGCAAGATTGAACCCAAAGCCATGCACTTCTCCCATTGCAAGAACTACCAATCTAGTTGGCCAAACCAAACGGATAATTTGAAGAGACTTGCAAAGATAACTCAATCATACATAAAAGAATTCAGAGAAGAATCAAATATTTTCCATAGATAATACTGGATCATAAACCCACAATTCATCGGTCTCAACAAACACACCGCAAAAAGAAGATTACATCGAATAGATCTCCACAAGAGAGGGGGAGAACATTGTATTGAGCTCCAAAAAGAGAGAAGAAGCCATCTAGCTACTAGCTATGGACCCGAAGGTCTGAAGTAAACTACTCACACTTCATCGGAGGGGCTATGGTGATGATGTAGAAGCCCTCCGTGGTGGATGCCCCCCCGTGAGCTCCTAACAGCCCCAAGATGGGATCTCGTGGATACGTAAGGTTGCGGCGGTTGAATTAGGTTTTTGGCTCCTCTTCTGGTCTATTGGGGTACGAGGTATATATAGGAGGAAGGAGTACGTCGGTGGAGCTTCGAGGGGCCCACGAGGTAGGGGGCGCGCCCAGGGGGGAGGGTGTCACGCCCAATATGCGATACTATCCTAAAGAGACTCGAAGGTCCCACCAAGGATAGAACCGCATATTGAAACGCTTTTGCAAGGTGGATATCATTACATCAACATTATATAATAGATGGGGATACATACAAAAGGCATACAATGCCACATGAATACAACAACATCTTACATAAGAGCACCATCTGACTATGGATGAAACACAAACAGAAACTCAAACGACATCCACCCTGCTAGCCCAGGCTGCCGACCTGGAACCTATCCACTGATCGAAGGAGAAGCAGAAGAAGAACTCCAAATCAAGCAAACATCACTCTCGCGTCAAGATCATCGCATAACCTGTACCTGCAACTGTTGTTGTAGTAATCTGTGAGCCACGAGGACTCATCAATCCCATTACCATGGGTATCAAGACTGGCAAAGCTTAAAGGGAAAGGAAGGGGTAAAGTGGTGAGGTTGCAGCAGCGACTAAGCATATATGGTGGCTAACATATGCAAATAAGAGCGAGAAGAGAGCAAACGGAACGGTCATGAAGCTAGTAATGATCAAGAGGTGATCCTGAACTCCTACTTATGTCAAACATAACCCAGAAACCGTGTTCACTTTCCGGATTCCGCCGAAAAGAGACCATCACGGCTACACACGCGGTTGATGCATTTTAATTCGGATCTGGTGTCAAGTTATCTACTACCGGACATTAACAAATTCCCATCTGCCACATAACCGCGGGCACGGCTCTCGGAAGTTTATACCGTGCAGGGGTGTCCTAACTTAGCCCATGATAAGCTCTCGCGATCAACGAAGGATATTCCTTCTCCCAGGAAGACCCGATCAGTCTGGAATCCCGGTTTACAAGACATTTCGACAATGGTAAAACAAGACCAGCAAAGCCGCCCGATGCGCCGACAATCCCGATAGGAGCTGCACATATCTCCTTCTCAGGGCAACACTGGATAAGCGAAGCGTACAGGTACCGACGTAACCCAAGTTGCCAAGGGATGGTCCCACATGGTGCTCTAGTTTGGACCAACACTTAGACAAGCATTGGCCCGGGGGGCTATAATAAAGATCACCCTTGGGTTAATTACTCCCAAGGGAAAAGTAGGTGGTGGTGAGGCAAATGGTAAAACCAAGGTTGGGCCTTGCTGGAGGAGTTTTATTCAAAGCGAACTGTCGAGGGGGTCCCATAAATCACCCGACCGCGTAAGGAACGCAAAATCCGGGAACATAATACCGGTATGACCGAAACTAGGGCGGCAAGAGTGGAACAAAACACTAGGCATAAGGCCGAGCCTTCCACCCTTTACCAAATATATAGATGCATTAATTAAATAAGAGATATTGTGATATCCCAACATAATCCTGTCCACCATGGAGCAATCTTCAACTTCACCTGCAACTAGCAACGCTATAAGAGGGGCTGAGCAAAAGCGGTAACATAGCCAAACAATGGTTTGCTAGGAAGGGTGAAAAGGTTAGGGGCTGACATGGCAATTTGGGAGGCTTGAAGAGCAAAAGATAGGTAGCGCAGCAAAGCGATAGAACGAAGCAACTAGCATAGCAATGATATTAGTGAGATCTAGGGTGGCGGTCATCTTGCCTGAAATCCCGCAAGGAAGAAGAACGAGTCCATGAAGAAGATGAAGCCACGAAGACGAACCACACCTAGACGAACGCATCCTCACGATCGCAACGAAACGGGAACTATCGAGAAGAAGCACACAACATGGTAAACACACCACACAGGACAAGGCATGATGCTCAACCAAGTATGATGCATGACAAGTCTACAAGAAGCTACTCATGGCAAGAGATGATGCAAACAAGAACAACACATCAAAGCAAGTTTAAATGAGGCCGGGAACAACATATAACAATTCCGGTAAGTCCTCATATGCAAATTTAGAAATTGGTCCAGAACTGAATAAACATTATGTTCAAGTTGTTAAACAGCAAGTTAAGATGCACTAAGATGATCTACACGAAATTCTAGTCAAGTTACATATAAAGTTCATTTAGTTCGGAGCTACGGCCTAGAAGATATGAGCAAAACAAGTTAAACATGGCATTGGTGCAAAATGCACACAAACATCAAGCAAACACCTCAAAACAAGGATGCAACAAGATAATATGAAACTACATGCAAAATCAATCAAGTTTCATATAGAGCACACTCAAAACGGAGCAACGGTTCAACACATACACTCTATATAAGTTCAAAGGACAAGCTGTCCAAAACAGCAACTAGGCATCTTGCAAGCATCAAAACAATAAGCTACAGCACCCCAATATAAGAACAAAAGGCATGAGCATGAAGTACAGGTAATGCATGACAAAACATGAACACTGAGCTAACTCCAGAAATCACTAGATCATGCTCAAAAGGACATGGCAAGATTGCAAATAATAACAGTTTCAGCCTTAGCAGAAATAACATCAGGTTGCAATGTTTAGAGCTATCAAACAACATGTTACAGGAACTTAACATGGCAAAAAAGGAATGGCATGAATCTACTAATCTCATATAACAAAAGTCCCTTAGTGACCATGAGCCAAAAGGGCACAGACAATATGATGGCACCCATGTAAACATGGCAAAAGATATGACAGATTCATACATGGCAGGAACAACAATATGTAGGCATGTTGGTGAGCTTGAACCACTCACCACAGAGCAATACATGAAATGGCAATGCAACCAACAGTAAGAATACATGTTTATGAAGCTAAGCATGGCAAGAACAAGTCCATAGCATGATTGGATCACTAACAACAATCATGGCAACATTGAACTTAATGTTAACAGGCTGACAGCAACATTATTTAGCAAGTTTGGAGCAAGATAACAACATGTTATAGCAGGCTATAAATGCAACCAAGGGCATTAATGGATAGAGGATGACATGTATCACAAAACATCCTTAGTGAACATCTCCAGATTATGCATAGAATGACTTGTCGCAGCAGGTTTACATAGCAACAAAATATAACAGAATCAGTCTAGCAAAACAGCAACAGCAAGTACCCTACTTAACAAGCTCGATGCACTCACTACAAGACCCACAAAAATAAATGGATTGCACCACTGTGAAGATGGCATGACATAGAACAAAACAAATGTAGAGATCATACTCATAGGATGCACACATCAAACATGGCAAAAATGACAAATCATCAAGTTATAACAGTTTCAGCAGATTAACATCATATAGCACTCTTGCAACGATGATTAGGGCATCAATATGGACTCAAATGAACATGATGCAATGGAATGAAATGAAGTACTCGTAGAGTCGAACAATTTGACATATTACACGCACGAAACGGAGCTACGGATGCAGAGTTATGACATGTCAAAGGATGCATCAGAATGTCAGGGACTTGGACGAAAAAATCACCTCAGAGATCCGGATCTGGATCTGGACGCGGATGACAAGGACGACCGGAGCTCGTCGCCGGAGACGGGGCGGAGAGGGCGCCGAAGAGGATGCCGGGGCGGCCGGGGAGGATGCTTGGCGAGGCCGGCTCGACGGATCTGGCCGACCCGCTGAAGCCGACGCTGGCGATGCGACGGCGGCGCCAATGAGATGGTCGCGGGCGGGCGGCGCGCTGGGCGGGAGGCGGCATAGGAAGGAGGAGGCGCAGGGGCGGCGCGCGGCGCTGGCCGCTGGCGGCGGCGAGGCGGGCGATCATGGCGCGGCGCGCTTAGGGCGGCGGCGATAGGGAGCCGGGCGAGCGGGCGGCGCGGGGGAGGCGATGGCGAAACGTGTCGCTGCGGGTTGGCTGGCGCGGCGGCGCGGACGTGTCCGGCCGGGCGGCAAGGTCCGGCGGCGGAGAGGGAAAAACTAGGGTTTCGGGGGAGAGAATTCATCCGCGAATTTGGACGGGAAGGGCATATTTATAGGTTGAGGGAGCTAGGAAACTCCAAATTAGGAGCGGTTTTCGGCCACGCGATCGTGATCGAACGGCGGAGAGCATGGAGGGGAGTTTGCTGGGTTTTGGGCCACTTTGAAGGGGTGTTGGGCTGCAAACAAAAGAGGCCTTTTATGGTCACCCGGTTAACCGTTGGAGTACCAAACGACCTCCAAATGGCACGAAACTTGACAGGCGGTCTAACGGTGCTAAAGGCCACTTAGCAAACCTCGTTCCATTCCGAGAACGTTTAACACCCACTCACAACAGGAGACAAAAAGGGGAACGCCGGAGGACATAGGAGTGTCGGATTGCAAAACGCCAACGGGGAAAATGCTCGGATGCATGAGACGAACACGTATGCAAAATGAGATGCACATGATGACATGATAAAATGCAACACACAAGCAAATGACAAGGCAAGTACGGCGAATAACTGGCGAACACCTGGCGCAACGAATCCGGGGCGTTACAGAGGGGCGCGCCCTCCACCCTCGTGACCGCCTCGTGGCTTTCTTGACGGAGGGTCCAAGTCTCCTGGATCTTATCTGATGAGTAAATCACATTCCCGAAGGTTTCATTCCGCTTTGGACTCCGCTTGATATTCTGCTTCTTGAAATATCAAAAAGGCAAAAATAGCAATTCTGGGCTGGGCCTCCGGTTAATAGGTTAGTCCCAAAAATAATATAAAAGTGGAAAATAAAGCCCAATATAGTCCAAAACAGTAGATAAAGTAGGATGGAGCAATCAAAAATTATAGATACGTTGAAGACGTATCAACACACAAGGCATTTCTTCGGTATCCGGGAGTTGCATGATCTCATGGTCGAAGGAACATGTATTTGACATTAAGAAAGCAGTAGCAATAAACTAAATGATCATATGCTAAGCTAATGGATGGGTCTTGTCCATCACATAATTCTCCTAATGATGTGATCCTGTTATCAAATGACAACTCATGTCTATGGTAGGAAACCTTAACCATCTTTTGATCAACGAGCTAGTCTGGTAGAGGTTCACGAGGGACACATTATTTGTTTATGTATTCACACATGTATTTAAGTTTTCGGTCAATAAAATTCTAGCATGAATAATAAACCCTTATCATGATTAAGGAAATATAATAATAACCATTTTATTATTGCCTCTTGGGCATATTTCCATCAGATATTGCCTCTATTTTTGTCCATAGCTCTATAAAAAAATTTAAAGTCCCCAAGCACAAGCCACTTGGTACCCTGCTGCGATTTTGGTGTTTTAGTTCAGCGAAAAAAGAACATCTTCTCAACTTTAATCTGTGGGCCAAAATGGTTATTATCAATCAACTTCCATTACTTTGACCATGGCTGAGAGGTAGAGAGCTCCATAGTATATCTTTAAAATTTGCACAATATCATCATTCGAAAGCATCACTATCCCTCCAGAGTTCCATTGGCCGACATTTATGTAAAACTCTTCAGTCTGTTACCCCAAGGAACGTGACCGTGAAAACATCAATATTTTCCAACTTGGATTCATGCAACAAGACCATGTCATAAGATGTGGCCGCAATGGTGGCGCTGACTATCGTCCTCCTATCCGGGCAGTTCAACCAGCGAACCTCCATTTGCTTCTTGTTGATTTTGAGGTTGCTATTATGCATCAATTTTGAAAGCATTGTGTTTTTGAACATCCAACGATGTAGAGTTGGGAGGTTTTTCTTTTTCTTTTCCATAATTGTATGCATGTACATCGAGTCAAAGCTAAACCCAAAACACGGATAAAAAGAAATCTACATCTATCGTCCTTGAATCATTGGATATAACAAAAACATCCTCGAACTTGAGAAGCTCTATAATACAGTGCATATACATGCGAATATGTGACATCTACGGTCCTGTGTAAGGTCTCGACTATGGTAGAGTGTTGTCGTGCCACCGCATGGTGTTGCCTTTCTCTGGAAAGGCCCCACACTTTTTTGGGAATTGACCCGCGCCCCATGCCTCATCGATATAACATTATGAAGGGGGAAATCCCATTGTCACCCTGATTTTCTCCCTCCCCTTCTCTCCCAAATTCCTAACCCTAGAGAGTAGCAACGATGGAGATCACTCTGTCATTCATGGATATTTTTGTTTAGCTGGTGGAGGGTGATGCAAAGAAGCTCACCAGGCTCTATGAGATATGTAGCTGGTTTCCAAACCGGGTGATGCTCTACGAGGAATATTTAGGGATTGCGTTGGCTACCACCAAGGAGGAGAATGTGTGGATGATTAAAGACGGAGCCATTCTGATCAATGTAAAGTATTGGATGATGATAGAGGCGGACGGGGAGGATTCGGTGCAGAGAGGGGCATTGGAAGGCGTATTGGTCTTGTGTTCTTCACCTGTCGTGTCTGGAGGAGGACGCCATGTCAGTGGTCATGACGGTGCCAGAGCCGATGCCAGGAAATCTGGCAATGTTGGACAATGATGAGCCAGCACCGTCAACAAATATGAGGCTGCGGGCGGGGGATGTGCAGCTGCCCTGCCACTCTCTCCGCTTCCCCCGTCGCTCTCCAGACTTGGAGCCCTCGATCCCTGTGGCGACAAGAAGTAGGGGCTACTCCGGCTAACAACCAACACCCAGCTCAGGTATTATTGTCCCTCCTTGTTCTCGTTTTCACTTATTCAGATTTAAATGTACTGACTGATTTTTCATCGTTTGGTAGATTGATTGATGATTTGGTAGAGGCTATTACTTGTTAGATTCATGAAGTCAAATAGCTCTTGCGTCATATTTATGTATCTAGTCTGAACAGATGATGCCAACCCTATGAGAAGTTATGTGTAATTAGTTATGAGGCCAACCCTTTGAAGAGTTTTATGTAGTTAGTTTGAACAGATGATGCCAACCTTGCTGGGTTCATGGTTTTGTTTAATCAGTTATTGAACAAGTAATGTTTAATTAGTCATGATCAAGTTATGTTTAATGATGTGCCTCCATGTGGCTTGTTTGCTGAGTTTTTTTGTTGTTGGATAAGATTAAAAAATGCTACTTTATTTAGTATATGATTTAAGGTTGGAACATGATCTTCGTGATCTTGTTATTGTATGAACATAGGCTTAAAGTGTCCATATGTTGTTGCTGAATTTGACAATGGCAACATTGTGCTGGAGCTGATAGAAAGATGACTGAATTTCGCAATGGCAACATAGTGTGCATATGTTGTTGCTAACTTTTGCAATTTGTATCAAGTTTGTAACAAGATTCGTATTGCTAAATGGATGAATTTTGTATCAAGTTTCCATTGCTGGCTGGATCGATTTTGTATGAGTTTGTATTGCTGAATGGATCAACTTTATATTGTTAGAATGGATCCATCTTATATCATGCTTGTCTCAGGTTTTCTATTGCGGAATGGATCAAATTTGTGGATAAAGTTTTGTACTCCCTCTATTCCTAAATATAAGCCTTTCTAGGATTTCAATACAAACTATATACGAAAGTATATAGACATATTTTAAAGTTTAGATTCACTCATTTTGCTTCGCATGTATTCTGTAGTGAAATCTGACTTATATTTAGGAACGGAGGGAGTATTACTCAATTTTAAACAAGTTTGTGTATTACCAAATTTTGCTATATAGCCCAAAAATAATAGTACAAATATGAGGATACTGGGACCCATGCCACAACACGCACTTTCCCAACGCCTGAGCTACAACATGCACGTCACTACAAAAAAAAAGACACTTCCGTGATGATACGTGTTTGTCACAGTAGGTCACATTTTCTGTCATGCATGTACATCCATGACAAATTTATGACATAATCAAGATAGTCATACCTGTGCTGTCGTAGAAGTGTTCCATGACATTACCAAAATTATCATCACGGAAGTGTCCACTTCCATGACGATAAATTGCGCGTCATGGAAGTGCTTTCATCAAGGGTGACCGACATGTGGCATCCACCATAACGGAATGCCGTTAAGCTATCGGGTCCGATTTTGGATCCGATAACCCGCTAACAGCCCGAACCAATGAGGATTTTCCACGTGTAAAATTCTCATTGGCCGGAGGAAACACGTGTTGGCTCACCGTTGGGACAGATGCCGTCCATTCATTGGACAGGAGGTACCTATGATACATCGACACGTGGCACGGCCCAATAGAGGCCCATTCCGGTGAAAAGGCCGGCCCGTTTGACTTGGTCAAAAGGTAACGGGCCAGCCCGCGGAAAGCCTGTTAACGGCCTGTTCGTATATAGCCCATTTATGGTCCGCTAACTCATGACCCGTTACGGCCTATCCGAATTAAGCCCGGTAGCTTCACCTGGGCCTTCCAATATGATTCCAGCCCGTTGTAACTTCCAGCCGATGTATGGCCCATGATGTCTTTCAGCCGATACGAGACCATTTGTAACTCTTGGCCCATTGATGACCCGTGGTGAATTTGGCCCGCAATGAACAGTGTGCCCCTTTATACCCATTAACGACCCATTATTCCATTGGGCCATTTCCAACTCGTGCTATCTTTCGGCCTTCTCAGGGCCCATTTATTCTTGGGCTCATTTCCAGCATTCGGTTACTTACGGCCTGTCATTGGCCTTTTCTGCCTGTGGGCCAAATTCAGCCCACGGTTAAATTCGGCCCGTTTGCGGCCCGTTACTCCGTTGGCCATTTTCATAACATCATCAAATGCGGCCGATTAACGACGACCTGTTATCGTCGGCCCATGAACGGACGATTCCAAATCTAGCCAGTTTACGGCCCATAATGCGGTCTGTTATGGGACCATGTTTGGCCTATCGATCATACGACACGTAGAAGGCCCATTGATGCTACGGCCCGTAGAAGTCCCATTGATGCTACGGCCCATAGAAGGCCTATTCTTTCTATGGCCCTAAGATGGCCCATTGTTTCTACGGCCCATAGGAGGCCCATGGTAACTACAGTAAATATGTACCCCATGGATATTGTGGCCTAGTTTTAAAAAATAGGTTATTGCGGCCACTATCAAACCGCGGAAAAAGAACAACACTGACTACAAGCAAACAAATAAACAAGACAGCAAGGAAATAAATAAGCAAGCAACTTACGCTAGGCTATCACGGCTATTAGTTCGCCACCCGTGCAAATATAGGGAACAAAGCAGCATATCATATACACTCATTGTCAAAGTTGGCGACCAGTGCAAATAAAGGCCGCAGCAAAACAAGTCCAGAACTGAAACCACTTCAGAAGATCTCAAGAAACAATATCCTGGGTGCCCATAATGCTGGCAATATGCTTAACAAGCTTATTAACTTTCTCTTGTCTAGCGCTTAAATCCTCGAGCGTTTGCTGCTGCACCAGAAAGTATGCATCTGAATTCTGCAGGGACTTCCTTCGTCCTTCAGCTTCCTGTCGCAGCACATCTGATCGATGTCTTTCAACTTGAAGTTGAGACTCAAGAAGACGAACTTATTCAGGCAGCGAGTTCAAAGAGCTTGTGCCAGCAGTAGTGGCCAGTAACTCAAACACTACATCAAGACAGGACTTTTGGGTTCTCTCACTGTCGTCAAGGTAGTTTTTATCAGCTTTCTTGGAGACCAACAGGGATGTCTCACTATCTTGAACCTTATCTGCATTACATCCTTTACCATATTTTGTCCGCATTCTAAAAGAGAAACAAGCAAACACATCACAATATACCATGTTGTATATGAAACTCATTTTGGTAAGCAGTTCAGTAGTAAAGTGCACAGGGTAACAGCATGAAACAAACATATATCTATGTACCATTGTCACTTTATGGTCTATATCATTCTTGTTTTTGTTGCCAAATCAAGATAGAGACGCAGTTCAAATAATATTTGTTCAAGACAAAGCAAAATAGACAGAATATAAGTGTGGGAAACTATAGAGCAATAACAACACTTGTAATGTGCATGACATGAGAACATAACTATTTATTCAATTGAAACTAAAATCAACATAGAGCAAGTTACAACAGCAAAACAGTTAAAGAAACGGGTTTAAAACATACCCGTTGCTCCATTGGAGTTTCAATTCCATCCTTCAAATTTGAAAATAGATGGTCTGAGTAAATACAGTAATGCAAGAGCAAAGGAGTATGAACCATAGCTACAGAACCTGACCTAAGAACAATTCTTCTTCTCCTTTAAGCATTGAGTTGGGATTCGGAGTAGTGGTCCTCGTGCTTTGGGCACTGCAGTTCCCTTACTAACTGCTCGTGTTTGAGTGCTTTCTGGTGGAGACAGTGTTGTGTCAACTGGAACTGGGTTACTATCTGCTCGGGTTGGGGTTAGAAGGGGTGTAGATGGTTCTCTGTCCAACTGGGTAGGGGTACAGTCTGCGAGAGTCTGGGTTATGTGTGGTGGGGCTAGTTCTTGGGCAACTACAACCGTGGTTCTATCTGCATCAACTGGTAGCACTATCTTTTCTGAAGACCGTGTTGTTACTCCCTTAGGTACTGCCATCACCCTCTCCAATTCAAATGGCTGATAAACAAGAAAAGTAATTGAATATACAGACATTGTATGATAGACAAGTGCAATGGATAGTGGGGAATAAAAGAGGGCATGAAATAATTCACATTTATGTTGTCTAACCAAACAGGATAGCATGACACAGTTTCACATATATGATGGCTAACTAAATAGGATAGCATGACACAATTTCACATTATGATGGCTAACTAA
This sequence comes from Aegilops speltoides, assembly GCA_021437245.1. Lineage (NCBI taxonomy): Eukaryota > Viridiplantae > Streptophyta > Magnoliopsida > Poales > Poaceae > Aegilops > Aegilops speltoides. The sequence continues at coordinate 283,025,850 of CM038141.1, forward strand.
AAAAGATGTAAAGACATAGTTCAAAATATGATGACTATGTAAACAGGATGACATGATATAACTATATAATGTGTTTATTATATAGGTTCGCATGCCATAATTCACATACATACCGCCTATGGAAACATGATAGCATGATATAATTCCCGGATAGAATGACATAATTCAAAATATGATGACTATAAACACTAAACAGGATGAGATGATATAACTATATGATGTCTTTATTAAATGGGTTGCCATGCCATAATTCATATAGATGTTGTGTATGTAAACATGATGGCATGATATAATTCAAATATATGATTTATATAGTAAGCAAGTAAGCAGATGGCAATCCATATATGATGTAAAAACTAAGCAATGCAAGACAACATGCATGACATGGGTAATATAACCCTGCCAAGTTTGAGCATAGACCTCAAGGGGGAAATAGGATTGGTCATCAGTCTCTGAATCCTCCTCTGAGGAGCTCTCTGTATCCAGCAAGATGTCTTCTTTAGCAGGTAGCATTGTCTGCTATGAATACCTTGTTTTCACTCCAGATACTTCCATCACCGCTTCAAATGGCTGATGCACAGGAAGAGTAGTTGAATATACAAACATTGTCGACAAATGGAACACGTAATACAAAAAATTGATAGCATGATATAATTCACATACATGATGATTGGCTCAACAACATGGCATTGCATAATTCACATATATAATGCCTTTGCAACAAGATAGCATTGCATAATTCACATATATAATGTCTTGCAACAAGATTGCAATGCATAATTCACATATATGGTAATTAGACACTAAACAGGTGGCATTCACACAAAGCATGTCTAAACTAATCAAATGACATAGCAATGCAAGACACCATACGCATGATATGAGCAACATAACCCTGCCAAGTTAGAGCATACACCTCGGGGGGGGGGGGGGCAATAGGACTGGTCATCTATCTTTGAATCCTCCTCTGAGGAGCTATCCGTAACCAGCGAGATATGCGCTCCATCAGATAGCATAGTCTGCTCTGAAGACCTTGTTTTCACTCCAGAATTTTCCATCACCGTGTCAAATGGCTGATGCACACGAAGAGTAGTTGAATGTACTAACATTGTTGACAAATGTAATACGTAACGGAAAAAAAGGATGGCCTGATATAATTCACATATAAAATGACTGGCTAAGCAGGATGGCATTGCAAAATTCACATATATGATGCCTGGCTAAACAAGATGGCGTTGCATAATTCACATAAACGATGAATAAACTAAACAGATGGCATTCACACAAAGCATGTATAAACTAAGCAGTTGACATATTTGATGTATAAAGTAAGAAATCCAAGGCACAATGCATGATATAACCAACATCAGCATGCCAAGTTAGAGCGAAGACCTCAGGGGGTAAATAGGAGTGGTCTTCTCCTTCTGAATCCCCCTCAGAACAGATATCTTCCTCTCGATTACAATTCGAAATGGGTGGAGGGGGGCTACCTTTGCGCCTACCATGGAGCGACATCTGCATGAAATTTTATTGCCACGCAAGGTTCGTATCTTTTGCTCTACACGTTCAGTTCCATTGTGTACAATAACTGACATGCATAGGAATAAAACATAGTGAGATTATGTAAGGAGTGCATGCAGAAATCCAGAGTGATGGTAGCAACCTATGGATAGACCCAAAACCAATCATAGCAGGCAGATAATGGCTTCAATTAAAAAATACAGATAATGGCTTCTTTACTGTTTGTTTCCCACCCAACATGAAACTCATAGTAGACACCAGAGATTAACCAGATAGTAGATAGATACTATTGATTGTCGCCCCGATATGTACCCCACAACCATTTAAAAACTCAAGTTTGACCATTAGTTTGGAGCTGAGTCTAATCGGTGAATAGGACGATAAAGTAGCATGTAATATTAAGCGATACATAACGTAAGCATACACGAAAGAGTGTGACCTCGCTTACGGACCCGTGTAGTCCTCGAGGTCATATGCTTGGTTGATGATGGTAATGCAGTTGTCATGGCTGCCGGCGGAGGGGAAGAAGGTCTTAGGCGGCGAAAGACAGTCTGGAGGTCGGATCCTTGCTATGCTAGACCCTTCTGGTCGTTGGAGCAGCTGAGCTTGGGTGGACAATGTCACAGCAGGAGCAGAATAAACCACACAAGGTTTTCTTTGACAACTATCTATAAGAGAAGTAATTCTGTAAGGGCTCATTTGAATTGGAGGATTCTAACAACGCAGGGATAGGAAATACACAGTAATAGGATAGGAATGCACGTGCAAAATAGAGAATTTAAAAACACAGGATTTCTGCCAATCTGGGTGTTTGGTTCACAAGAATTGGAAGATCACAAGATGCAAAGAAGCATGGTGAGATTAAGTCAAACCACAAGAAAATGTATGGTTATAATGCTATTATGCTACTATCTCTTAGTCTTGTCCTTCATGAATAGGTATTTGAAATGGAGGACAAGTGGAAATTAAAATCCATACGGTTTTTCTTTCAAGGAGACAGTAAAGGAACAAATCCTACAGTTTTCCTTTGCTCCATTCCTTTGAACCAAATGCATGAATAGTAGTACCATAGGAAACTTTCCAATTCCTATGTTTTTTCTTCACTTTTCCTTTCAAGCACTGGCGATTCTAGTAGGCAGGCTTGAGCAAGGAAAAGCAACACTCAAAAAATGTTTTTGTGCTACTTGCCTACTTCTACTACTTTGGACCCACGCCGCTGCCGTACTAGCTCAACTCCCAGGCCCATCGACAAATGCACAAACACACAGAGATAAATAATGATGGCGTTCAAGATAGTCCAACACGGATAGCTAAGTTGACTGGTACCTCACTGCTTGTCATATAGTGGGAGAAACTAATCGTATTTAATGTTACTGCATGTGCTCAGTGGACAATATATATAACATATAGAGTAAAAAAGAGATGTAACAAGTGTACAACCTCTTCGGCGAAACCATGTCGATCTCAGCGTGATTGGGTTGGTCAGTGAGGATGATCCGAATGACTTGGTTATCGGAGGAGGGGAAGAAGATCTTAGGCATCTTGAGATGGAGCTCGAGGTACTGATCCACTGTGATGGAGGGTTTCGTCGTTGGAGCAGCTCCGGTGAGTTGTACGACGCTGAGGCTGAAGTAGGACAGGAGAGACAATGTTAACCTGAGTGGAATTCTAATAGCATCTCCAATAGATGACGTAAAATACATAACCACAAAGTGCTCGATGTAAAATACATCAGCCGCTCATCTTTGATCTTAACTGTCAAAACTGAACTTAACTGTCAAAACTGAACTTAACTGTCGAAACTGAATTTTGCTGTCGAAACTGAATTTTACTGTCGAAACTGAATTTTACTGTCGAAACTGAACGCACTAGCTAGTAGCAGAAAAGCAGTAGCAGCAGCAGCAGCAGAGCGTGCAGGAGCCGGGGCAGTTGGTCGTGTAGCAGCATCAGGTGAGGCTACCTTGAGTCACCAGCCACCACCGGCCGAACAGCCGCCCCCGCCGCCTGCGGTCGGCGGTGCGCCACCCCGCCCGCCCCGAAACCACTCCCCATCGTCGGTCCGCCGCCGCCCCGGCCATCCCTCTAGGCCCCCCCCCCCCCCGTGCCGAGCTTTTTCTCCGGCGATCCCCACGCCACCGCCCCACCACCGCCGGTGACCACCGCCCCCACCCTGAACCCTAAGATAGATACTGGGGTACCTCTCCGGCGAGCCACCCTCCCCGCTGCGGATGGTTCTTCCTTAACTCCGGCGAGCCCCCCACCCCCTGAAAATCGACTGACTCGAAAGTCGATTCAGTCCACTGAAGTGTAGCTAAATCGGAGCAGCATCGCAAGCAAGAGCAAGAGTGATAGAAGCGACGCGAGCAAGAGCAAGAGCAATAGCAAGAGCAGACCAAGCAGGGGACCAAGAGCATGAGCAGAGCAGTAGTGCGAGCAAGAGTAAAGCAGCAGCAACTCCTACTGATGTGGACGTCGCCGCCGAGGGAGCGATGCCGTGGAGGAAGTGGCCGGCGACGCTGCCGTGGATGGAGCCGCGTCGTGTCGGCTCGGGACCGAGCGCCGACAGCACCGTGAGATTGAATCAAGAAGAAAATGTGGCGATTAGCGTACAACCTCTTTGGTGGCACCGATTAGGCCTCAGCTTCATCTGAGGAAACGGTGATGATGATGCTCTTCCGGTGGTGCAGGTGAAGACGGTGGTGTGGGAATGGAGGTGGCGCGAAAGACATGGGGAACGTCGAGTCAGCTCCTTGGAGGTGGAGGACGGGGTGGCTGAACCGGCGGGACGACGAGATCGATGATGGATCCTCATCCGGTACGGTGGATGAGGGACGTCGAGGTGTTTTTGTGGACGACGTCATCGAGGAAGAGGCTCCGGCTGGGTGGCGGACGAAGGAGGGTGTGGCGCTTCGCGGGTTTTCACGGCCTTGGTGTATGAATGGGTGGGCGGATGGGATGGGAGTGGGGAACCATGGCCTAGGGATGCGCTTGTTCGAAATGTGGGGTAAGTTATGAAATTACCCCCACCAATTTGAGCTAGGAGGTTCTTTCGGTTCAGGGGTGTCACGGGCATTTCGCATGTCAGGATTTCACAGGAGGTGGGAGTTTTCACGCGCCTTGTAATTTTGGAATAGCAAGGCGCGGGTTGAGATGGAGGGAGTTGTCGGAGCACAATGAGACAAAGATATATCTTAAATATTTCGGGGTAACAAGGCGCGGGTTGAAATTTCCGGACAAGCCCAACGTGTACTGTACCAAATCAGTTCGCACTTCCATCGACGAAAAAACAAAAAGAAACCAATTCGCAGCACACAAGAGAGTCTAGTCCCATGTACTGTCCAAATCAATTCGCACTACAAATGTCATTCAAAACTTTGAATTCATGTTATGTTCAATTAAAATATTTCGTTACGTGTATAACGCATGCAACCTGCTACTCAAATGAACATTTTAGTGCATTCCAAACGTATATACTACCGCTTCAATATGAACTAAATTTGAATTCGTTTCTCTATTTGAATAAGATCTACAATGATGATTGTTGTGAAGTCAAACCATTTGAATTCGTTTCTCTATTTTAATAAGATCTACAATCATCATTATTGTCAAGTTAAACCATCGTTTGTGTATTATCTTCATAGCACACCACATGATTACTATCGAGTTAGATATGAACTATGTGTACTATACGAACTCGAACTCGATTTTTGAATCCACTTTATGTTGATTTCAAATCACGGTACATTTCAAGCTCTAGCTAGATCTTCATAATCTAAACCATGTCTCATATGTATAATGTGTTTATCACATAATGTATGGTGCCCCGCCCCCTACGCCTACAAGTATTTAGATGTGAGTTGCAAACACCACACATTACCACAAATTCAAATAAAATGTGAGATTGTTCGATATATAGTATTGTTTAGATTGTTCGATATTTACTTGTAAGCTGCAAACGCCACACACTATCACAAATTCAAACAAAATGTGAGATTGTTCGATATATAGTATGGTTTAGATTGTTCGACATTTAGCTGTGAGTTGCAAGCGCCATGCATTATCACATTATGGTATAACATGTGCAAAACCACAGCACGCGTATCACTACTATATTCATGCATGCATATGTTTATAACACTATGATCTCCTATTCAAATATATGAATCCACTTTCATATCAAATTATGATCTCTGTTAGTCTCTTACACCCACACAATCCTCTAACCTTTGTAGCTAGCACTAACTTTCTCTCGTGCACGCACACGCCCTCCTCGCCCTCTCCTCCCACAGCATTCTATCCATCATGCACATTCAATTTTTTTCTTTAGGTTGTTCTCCCACAGTCTCCACAACTCCTTTCCGACACACACCGATCGATAAACCTCTCCAGCGTCTGCCGACAACATACGTACACACGCACCTTCCATCTCCTCCTTTCTGTGTCCATGCCTCGTGTCTCTCATACGGCCCCACACATGTGTAAACTAACGCCCCTCTTTTCATCGACCTCACAACCGCACACTCCTCCCCCTATCTAGCTAGTAGCTCAGCCTCTCGCACCACCTCCTAGCTCAATTCTCTCCATCTATCCGTCTTGCTGGGCCTTATTTGCCTCTAACAAATGGATGTACACCGACCGATCTCCCTCTATACATATAGCTAGCTAGATTATAACTCGTTTTCCCCCATGCGTCGATCGATCTACCTCATTAGTTATGTCTCTCCCTTCCTCCGACAAACAACAATTGATCTACCGATCTAGTTAGGTTTGCTTAGCAAACACATGGTTCCCCTTCATCTTCCATGCATGCGTTCCGACAGATCTATCACGCACAGGCACACACAGAAACACATCCCCACTCATTGATAATATTGCAGTTCTACCCTCAGTTTGTCTAGTAGGCCTCTCCCACCATCTTATGGAAGCAACTCCATCACCCATCCAGTACTCTACCCCTCTCCCTTCCTCTCTCTCTCCCTCTCTCTCTCTCTCTGTCCCAACCTATTTCCCGTCCTTCAGTTATGTATGGATGTCGACCCATCTCCCTCAAGACATAGCTGGGTCTTTCCTTCTCAACACATATACGCATCGTTCTACCTCTTTAGTTAGGCCTCTGCCTCCCCCCTCCCCCCCACACACACCGATATATCGAGCGCTCTAGTCATGTCTCCTTGCCACACACAAACTTACCCTGTGCCCTCTGACGTTCTGGTAGGCCAGTCGCCCTATATCTTTGACTTGCACACACACAATTTTGATGGCTCTCTTCATCCATCTCGCACCCACCCACTTGATCCTCTCTTTGACTCTATTGATATCTATGACCCCTCCCTCTCTTCTCATGGATCGCCCCCTCTGGCCCTCTCTATATGATATGGATATGCCTCTATTTCACACACATTGCATGGATTTTTTTTGAGATGTCATCGACACATATTCCCACAAATACATTCACGAAATCACCAACCCCCCAAAAAAACAAAAAACACTCACGAATGCACACGCCATCTGTCTAGGTTTGTATCTCTCTTACACACACCCACGTAGGTGGGGGAGAAGAGGTGCACGCACGGCGCACGTACTCCAGTCTCTTTCCCAACCACACCCGCGTGGGTACACGGTGGAGCTCATTTCTGTACGAAAAGGCAGCCCACATGGTAATTTGACACGTGTACTAGTTGTCCACTTGATGGAGGATCGTCTACCACGGGTGAACAAACAAATTGCAACTTGACGCGTCATGTTAGAAAAGAGGCAAACCATGTGGGGCCTACCTTAGAGGCAAGGCTCTATACACTGGAGTACTTTTGTTGTGTCCCGTCAACTCGCAGAATGAGGAGAAGCTTGCTTAGTACGCCGTCTCCCCCGCCCACGGGTGCGGTGGCTCGCAGGATGAGGTGAAGCTTTCTTACTAGTACGCCTTACGCCCGCTCCCTCGCCCACGCGCGCGGTGGCTCGCAGGACGAGGAGAAAATTTTACTACTCCCTCCGTTTACTCCTCGTCCCTACCTTGGTTAGAGAGATTATCATATTGTTTGGAATATATGTCCTTTAGTAGATTTCAATAGGAACTACTAGTACATACTCCAAACACTGATGTATATAGACGTATTTTAGAGTGTAGATTCAGTCATTTTGCTCCGTATGTAGTCCATATTGAAACGGACATAATAGTACGCACTCTCCCTCGCCCCTCGACCCTCGCCCACGTGGTGGATGTGCAGCAATTCATTCGGTCTCATATAACCAGAAAGATATATACTGCAGTACCATTATTTCTCGACTTCCCGAAGAGGCGAAGAGCCAATCGCAAGGTTAATATTTTGGAGATGCCAAGCGCCAGGTTTATAGGAGAACGAGTAGTAGGTGCCACGTCATTTATAAATAAAGTTTTTTTCTTCAGTGGCACATCAATATAAATAGGTTCATATAGAGAGAAAAGGAAACCGCTCCACTATATACATAGGCAGGACGAGCCTACACGGTTGCTTGCTGGGGTTGCTCTCTTCAGTTTTCACACTCTCTCGCACAAAACAACTATGGCCACATCTCTAACATCCCGGCGGAGGGTGGATGCTTAGTGTAGATGCGGTCACCATCGCCAACGGCGAAAACCCATTGTCGGCATGTCCCGATCAGGGGTCCCCGCCATTCTCTCTCACAAAGCCGGTGAGGTTGCCTTCATCCACTGCTCACTGCCGCGACATGGGCAGTTGCCTCCTCCCGCCGCCCTCCTCTAGGTTGAGCTACGTCCCGACATCCCTCAGGTACAACTCCCTTTACAGCCGACTTGCACCACTGCTCCAGTTGCCCACATCACTCCATGTGGATATTTCTCTACTTCTTTGCCCCGCACATACCTCTACTAGCTTCTATGTATTGTATTTGTGATGAGTTTATGTCTCATCAACTAGTCCCAGTAATCTTATTCTAATCACGCTTCTTCAATTTCTTTGCCACATGGATGCTCATATCGATTTTGGTGAAACTGCACAAAATGATCCGATGGTCAAAGGGTTGCAAACTTCATTTCTTAGGAAGCTCCAACGTTGCCAGCAAATTAAAGCCTGGATAGGGTTTACGGTTCAAGGGCTAGGGACTGCATGGATCTTTTTTTCTTTAGCTGTCTCTGTTCCAAAATAAGTGTCAACTTTAGTAGTAGTACAACTTTGTACTAAAGTTTGCATAAAGTCGAGACACTTATTTTGGAACGGAGGGAGTACATATTGGCTATGATCTGTCAATCATTGAGATGCAATAGCATGCATGTTAGTCTCCTTTGTATTTGATGAAATATTGCAACAGGCAACCTTGGACGCAAGATACATGAAACAGAAGCTGGAAGCTTCATAGCATTGTAGAAATTTATCTCGCTGATAAATTACAGTACATACTATACTAGTAAAGAGTTAGGTGTCGCACGGTGTCCAGAAAATATGGTGATAGTGTGAGGTGGGCCATGTAATCACTGAGCCTGCGTGTTTTCACTGCTCTCGCACTCCTCCGCTGAGAATGGAGAAAATTGTAATCTAGTAGTACCTCCTTTCGCCGAAAGCATGGGACATCCAGCAGACCTACCACCTTAGTAATAATGACCAATGAGCCATCAAATCACATAGACCCAGCAGCAAGTTGGACGGCCGAAGCAACCATCACTCTTGAATCCGCTTCTCCCTTCAACGCAGGCGCCAGTGAGAGGTCGCGTCCGCTCTGCCCGGGCATGAATGCGGCACCGATTCTTTGGAGCGGCGCTGACCGTTTCGGGCAGGAAGCGCACGCGGGCGATGGAGGGGCTTTGGGTGGGTCAGGCTGGTCCTAAGCGGGCATGGTAGATGTCCTGCCTGTCCCGACCGGACGCCCGGAAACGAGGGATGCACCGACTCTCGCGACTAAATTGTACACTACACACCATCTCTCTGTAGGAGTAGGTCGATGTGTCACTCTCTCTAACACACACATGCTGTTAAACACACACACACACACACACACACGCACACACACACACGCCGAGCTAAAATGAGTTTATATCTCAATTAATGAAGACTTGCATGTTACCATCCATATGTTACTACCTACTATGAAAGTAGTAACATGGACTAGTAACATATGCATGTTACTAGTCCAAGTTACTCACCACTATGACCAGCCTAGCAATATAACCAAACGCTCCTTACTCTGCCTTGTTATCTCCCCCCGGAAACCCAATGCATGGAGCGCAACTACGCGTTGATGCATGCGAGTTAATACGTGGCCCTGCATGGTAGCTAAAACGGCATCTCTTAGTTGTTGTGATTAATTGTTGCGATTAGAGACATAAATCAGGGCTTTGATTGGAAGAAGGACCGGTCAAGTTTCTCCTTCTCCTCCAATCTGCTTGCACCTTGTTTCAAAAACAAATTACTTGCACCTTGGTCCCGCAGCACCTTCTAACGTGACTTATTACACCTAAACGGAGGGAGTAGTACGCGACACAGTGGCATACTAACTTAGGTCGAATACAAGTGCCCAAAATTGTGTGCATGTTATAATACAGATTCACTTAAAATAGTACATGAGCGAATAGAGGGATCAATTGGACAGTGTTCACAAGCAGTAGCGAGATGTGTGAGGTAGATACACCGCTTTAAATCCCAATGACTCCCACGCAAAAAAACATGGCATGCTTGTCACACAAATGCAGGAATGTATTAAAGGTTAGTTTCCTCTTGTTAAACATAACGTGGGGGTGGTGTAGCTGGTTAGCCTGTTTTCTCATCAAACTTGAGGTCTCGGGTTCGATAACTACAATTGAGCATAATTTTGTTTTTGTTCGACTTATTTCTTCCACCCAATGACAGGTAGGCCCCGCATGACAGAGAGAGAAAGTGATCTGGGGCGGTGCTAGGAGGATTCTTTGACTGGTAAAAATGGATGGATACGAAGCTATACGATCTCGTAGTGACCGTATAATCACCTCATCACGTATACGTTGCAGCCTTGGCGCTTGTTTTCTAGGGTTTGCACTCTTCACACTCTCTCTCTAGTATATATATACACGCTGGAGCCTCGGTGCTTGTAGTTTCTCTCTTCACACTCTCTCACCCTCTCCAAATCTAAACAAGACTTTGTTGGCCTCTCTCTCTCCCCTCACTGTTGGTCAAAGAGCCGGTAGGATCCGTCCGCCGGGAAGTGAAGGAGGCTTAACGCTGTCGCCATCGGCGAGGAAGGGAATCCACTAGCGGCGTAGCTGTTCTCTTTCACCCAGCAGCGGCGCGGGAGGGCCTCCGACCCCTTCTTCCTAGCCGTCGTACATAGTGTGGGCCAAACGGCCTCCGGTAGCCCACCGAACCCCACCCCAACCCTACTAGGGAAAACCCTAGCAGTAGCGCTGGTTTGTGCTCACAAGTAACGCGTGTAGGCGCGCTACTAATAAGGCGCTACAGCTATTGCTTAGCGATGAACGTGCGTTCGCACGCCGCTCTCGCTAGGACAAATAGCTGCATCGTTTGTTCACTCCCACGCCATCGCTAATGTAACTACTAGCAGCGTGTTTTCTCTCCATCGCTACTAGTATTCTTTTTTATTTTTTATTTTAGTGTATTTATGCGCCATCGCACAAATATTGGTACAATACCAGCTATGAGGTTTACATCATTATGTCCGTAATAAGATGTGTCAAATGAAGGTGGATTAGGTTCAAGTGGAGGCAATATGTGGTGCATGTCAAAGTATACTACTAATCCAAACTTGATCTAGTTTGGACTAGTAGTACTTTCGATGTGCACCACATGTTGCCTCCACTTGAATCTAATCCACCAGCACAAGCTATTTAATCATCATCATAGTCATTACCACCAAGAGTATTTATTTAATCACCACTAACACTAGCTAATAATAATCATCATAATCATTACCACCAACACTAGTTATTTTATCATCATAGTAATAGTGTAGCACATCATCATCCTCAAACTCATTTGTAGCTAGCTAATCACTCCTGCTGCTCTCTCTTAGGTAAAATAACATAAAACATGTATAGCTCTCCTCCTTGATCAAGTTGGAGCATGCAGATGAACCTGTCTCCTAATCGTGGGTAGCGATCATTTGTTGCCCCTAGTACTTCTCTGCGCTCCCCCATCACATATTTGGTCTAGTCTTGCACTATTAAGCATCCGTCGCTAATCTTGAATGCACTAAAGTAATCTGTAGGATATCTTGGCCGTAAGCTAATAATACTCATGGTACCTTTAGTCTCGATCCCATAAGGCACAACATTCATCGGGAGTCCTTGTTGAAGAACATCGTATGGTAACATACTTAGCAATGAAGTTTAGCTTCAAAAATAATGTATGGAAAAGATGCACTGAGGACAAATAGTAAAAATCTTACCATCCTTCCTAAATAGATGTGACCGTAGTTCATTACGAACACTATTAGTCGCATGTTTTCAGTACTAACATTTCTAAATGCAGGAAGAAAATTTGTCTTGACAGTATCAAGATCCACAAGCCATGAAACATAATGACTGAGCTCCTCGCAGTTGAGTTCAGCCATGGCACAGTATACGGTCATGTCTACCAAGCGCTGGACATGTTTGCTTGCACCGAAATAAGATGACAATACAAATTAGTTGTCAACTATTTTTGAATAAACAATATCAAAGACATAATTATGGTTGAGAAACTTACATAATGGTATAACTGAGGCGTCTGCACATTGACCCAGATGTCGGTATTACCTTCAATATCATCTTCCGGACGAATATCAAAGGTGATAACCATATCAGGCTCAAATGCATAAGTCTTGCATAGTGCTCACCATGTTTTGCATCCAAAATAGGTGTAGTCGTCTGAATTGTATAATTTTATGTTGAAAATATAACCATGCTTGGTCTTCAAGTAAAATTTCTTTTCCTCCATAGTACGACTGAAACCTATCTTATCCAATACAAAAACTCTTGCATGGCAGGGGATACGCTAGTAGAATAGTAAAAAAAGGACTTGTCATGCTTAATGTCATGCTTAAATTATAAGTTGAAGCAAATGAAGCAAATGTCATGCTTAATTACGAAAAAAGACTTGTCATTATGACTTACTATATCCACTTTGAAGTTCTTGTCCAGCTTGATGCTGAAGTGCCTATCATCATCTAGGAAGATTCCGTCCCACAGGCCGCGCTCGTCTTCGCAGTATTTGCAAATACCGAAATCCTTTTCGTCATCAGACATTTCCTATGTTCATAGTTAAAACATTAATTGAAAATCGATCGAAGACAACTACCAGGATAATCAACACACAAATCTGGGGCACTCGATATTTCCTACATATTCTGGCACAAGTCATGCCAAAATTCATGGAAAAATATGGCATGACCTTTGCTAAAATAGGACATATCGAGCGCCTGAAATCTGTCGGAACAGAAATGAATCAACACTCCGGCAAAACATAGGCCACTCGGTGGTGTAACCTGCAAACATGACCGGCCACTTGGGCAAGCACATATCCTATTTGAGCAACACAGGATATACATTTCAAAATATCTTATAGGACTCAAATTAGCATGCATTCAATAAGCAAAAGTAAATCATCTCATGCGTCCGTACATCGTCGAGTATTATCACTAATACATCCCGAATAGTGTCATACATATAACATCACTAATACAACTAAAACCCTAGCACACGATGGGTATCGGAGCCGGCGGTGGACACCCACAGAGAAGGAACCATCACGGGATCATAGCTCCAGTGAGATCCCTGGAGAACCTGCCAGGTATTGGAGAACCTGTGCTCCAACGCAAACAAGTAGCAACGGATGTGCACGTCCTCCTCACTAACACGGTGACACACCACCTCCATGGGGTCCTCAAGCCTCTGGACCATCACTGGCCCACGCGACCGCCACCAAAGAAGGTTCGGGTCAACGAAAGGCTGGCTCCTCACCAACCTGCGCCCCCGGTAGGTAGTGCCTTCCAGTACCACCCCGGCGGAGCCCAGTCCCGGACATGGCCCGTCTGGTCAAGCAGGTGTCGTCCTCCGCCGACTCAACGACGAGGATGCGGGATAGGCATCGTCGACGTCGATGCGGGAAAAATTGCTTTAACTAAAAAAATAGCAACAAGTTCTTACTAACGAGTTCTATTAATTCAATTAGTTCTTACTAAAAATAAACTTACTATAAATAACAATAAACTAATACCTAATTAGTACCTAGTTCTTACTAACTAATTAGTACCTAGGAACTACTGCCCTAATTACCATATAAGTAATTAACTAACTAGCACTAAAAATAGCCTAGGGTTCATACTAACTAGCACTAAATAGCTAGGGTTCATACTAAGCAGAAGAGGATCGGAAGGAGAGTGCTTACAGAGGGCGGAGAGAGATGGGGTCGGGGAGACGGCGGCACCGAGGCGCCAAGCGAGGCGGGGTCGAGGGAGACGGCAAGGCGGGTCGAGGAGACGCGCGTGAGGCGGGTCGGGGGAGGCGGCGGCGAGGTCGGGAGGGAGACGACGGCAGGCAGGGTCGGGGAGGCGGCGAGGCGGGTCGGGGAGACGGCAATGCGAGGCGGGTTGGGGAGATGGCGTGGCGGGTCGGGTAGACGGCAAGGAGGCGGAGGCGACGAGGAATAGTAGAGGAGAATTGGGGAAGGAAGCAGAGGAGAGGGAATCAGGCCGCGTGGGGGGTTAGGTGAAAATAGCTTTAACAGTAGCGTGGGGAGGCAAAACGCGCTGCTGCTAAAATACGTAGCAGTAACGCTGTTCATAGAAGGCCGCTACTACTATACCTAGCACGTCGCTAACATTGTGGCAATTATAGTAGTAGCGCGTTCTATTCTCGCCGCGCTCTCTAAGCGGTAACAACGAGCGCCGTTCTAGCGGACGCTATATCAGTAATAGCGATGGCGCCTCATTTTAACAAGCGCTACTGGTAACATTCTGTGTATAAGGTTTTCCCTAGTAGTGCAAGAACCTTAAGGTATAATTTACTTATTACACATGCATTGCTCTAGCTGCATGTGGGCTTTTTCCGCTTCTACACTCGAATCTAGGTGTTGGATCAAACAGGAAAGTAGTGGGGAAAGTTGTATAGCATGAATCTAGGACGTGGTTCAAAGAGGAAAGGAAGGGGGAAAGTACTAGTACAGACTGGCTATCCAGCACCTACGTTGGTCAAAAAGAGGAAACAATGACAAACGTAGTACACACATCTGTAACAAACTGATCTTTTGTTTTGGGGGACAAGGCTGTAGAGTTTGAGCGGGACTAGATTTGCTGCGCTCACATAGAGAAAGGTGTCTAAAGATAACAAAACTAGGACCAACACAAATATGCTCCTTGGTTGTTTTTGTTCTTTGTTGCAACAGACTGTGCATCACCCCTTCATACATCGATAGATGTACATGGTGCTGGTGCATCCACTGTCCCGTGCAACTCTTTAACTATTGTTAATCTAAGGCCCTGTTTGGTTAAAAACTACCTAGTCCCTACCTGCTTGCTTCCAGGGACTAAACATGGACGAGAGGTTATTAAATGACATGCTAAAAGACCATGTTACCCCTAGTAATGAACTAATAGAGACAAGCTGTGATGCGGGGCAGGGGCAACTGTTGGAAAAAGTCCCAAAAAACTCTCCCTCTGGGTCTTCTTTCTTTATTCCCTAAAAGTCCCTCCTGTTTGGTTTAGATGGGACTGACACGGACTTTTTTTAGTCCCTAAACCAAAATGTCCCTGTAAACAAACACCCTCTAATAATGCCGCTGGAAAATTGATGCAATGCCACATTTAAAAGCAAATTACATGTTTAACGAATTTTATTGTTAATATAATTTCTCTGTTAATATTAATCAATGCCAGCATTTGAGAAATGCTACTGTCTTGCTTTATTTCCCATTTAGATAAGTTAGATGCTTCTTTTTGTTGGCTTATTTGTCATCCACCGTTATTGACCACTAGTTGTTTCCTTTGCACCACTGTGAAAACAGGGTTATCTACTTCACCTCGTTGCTATTGTGACCTTTGGTTGCACTCCACAAAACACTTTTGTTTTAAGAGTGTTTTGTGCAGTTCAACCAAAATGTCACACTGACAATGTTGCTTGATTGCTTGATCTTAGTGGAACTGCACAAGAGGAGATCTTACTTCCTATCTGTGTTGGCAAATTTGGTTCAGATCTTCTTCTTGTGAGTTGTTTGAATTCCGCGTCATGAGAGGTTATTACTAGCCTTCTTTCACATGATTGTGCAGTGTGCTTTCATATGTTGTGCTACTTGTACGCTAATGTTGCTTGATTTTAGGGAACTTTACAAATGGAGACAAGACTTCCAATCTGTATGTGCACCGTAATATTCCATTGAGGTAAGATAAGGATATTTCACAACTGTTGGCCTGTATTTTGCCACTTTCATCAGAAAATTAACGTTGTTGTTTAGTGCTATACTTGTGCTCCCTAATTGACATGCCAAATCTTACATTGAAGGCGAAGCTTGTCTGTTATTGAACCAAGTGATGAAGGGGAAGAACAAGTGGAAGAAAAACAAAATCAACTCCGGTCTGTAATGAAGCAATTTGGGCTGTGATGACACAATTAATGATATAGTTTTTCATCTTAATTTATTGCTATGGCTGGAACGAGCAATTGTTTTGCCACTGATTTGATGCCACTCTTAATGTAATATGTAATTATCTCTACTTGTGCAAACAGGGATCTTCTTTGAAGATACCATATATTTTAGTGGAACTGCACAAGAAGATGTTGGAAACATTAAACTAATCGAGGAGTATATAGTAAGCATGGCAACCACAGTAGATAACAACAGATGGTTCCGGAGAAGTGCTTGATCTGTATGCTCTACACAATAAGCCTCCTGACAAAGGTTGGTACGCGCCCACGGATTTCATCCATATGATTGAGCTTTCTCATCTCTATTGGTGTTGTGCTAGTGTTTAGATACTGTCATGAGAAAGTGGTATTGTCCTTGAGAAGTGCTTCATCTATGTTGTTTTAAATATTTCCTTTCTTTTTTTTCGAGCAAACAGGGATGCTAGCATTTAGTTCTCCTCTTGTCTTTGCACAACAGGATCATCCTCCTCTGAAGAAGAATATGGAGTATGTGAAGTGCCTAGTTCCGATTATGCCAGGATAAAGAAGCCAAACCTCTCTTCTTAAGAAGGGAGCAGTTGAAGGATGGTTACATTATTGCCCACAAGAACAAACTAACTTCAGCTTAGAAGGACTCACGGATCTGCATCTTTGTTGCTGTGATGGCCAGTACAATGTTGTTTTACGATTCCTTCCGGTGAGTTCCATTTTTTTAAATGTGTGCTCTGCATGGATGACGTAGGTTGACTGTTTAAACTGCCAATTCATAGTACAGTTTGCTTTATACTAATCACTTTTTCTGTATTTATGCAAACAGGGGTGCTCAGCTTGATTTCAATGTGAACTGCACAAAATGTTCACGAATACATCGAATATTCTTGAATCATTCATTTCCACCACAAGAAAGGAGGTGCCAATATGTTCAAGGCATTGCAACATATAAAGGCGAAATCATACAAGCTACACACGAATTTGGTTGATTTTGGTGGAACTGCACAAAAAGAACAGCTGGTTTATTTAGCACGAGGTGCCATGTCAATGTCCGAACTGATGGCAAACCCTTCCCATTCCACAATCGTAGGCATTTGACATTTTGGAATGGGAAAACCTTGTCAAAGTTTGCTCATTGATGTACGCAAAACAACACGCATTTCACATTTTGGAATGGGACAACCTTGTCAAATTTTGCTCATTGATGTTAGCAAGAAGACATGCGTTTGATATTTTCGAATGGGACGCCCTTTGCTGTTAGCAGCATCTATCAATTTTTCTTCATTCTTTAGTTGTGAAGTAAATATTGGCTCTGACATGTGAATCTCTGAGATGCATAATCATCGATTGTTTTGAATGTTCTCTATGAATTGTCAGGCCTGTGTGTTGATCGCAATGTACAGGAACGCTAAATTTTGTACTCCCTCTGTTTCTTTTTACTTACCATATAAGATTTCTTTCAAGTCAGTTGATTTTACTTTGTGAATGTTGATACTTTTTTCTGTAAGATTGGTCAAAGTAGAGATACTTTGACTTCAGACAAAACGTATATGCAGACTAAAAAGGATCGGAGGGAGTACATGTGAAACTGCTGCAAACAAGGTGATCACCCTGGGAATAATGTACGTATTGTTTTGCATGTTCATCCAGTGCCAGTGATACAAGAATTCAAACAAATCGAACTAAATTCATTCATACACTGCCGGATTTCATATAAACATGCCGGATTTCATTCCATTTCATACATTCTTCAACTAAAAAGGGGTACGTTGGAGGTATAATTAATTAACCGTAGCACCCGTGTCCGGCTGAGCCGAACAGAAGCTACTTCTCCAGCGGACTAAGCTTCAGTGACATAGCAATAGGTGCAGTTGCGTCACTTACATGTGGGCCAGATGCCTCTTGGGCCCACATGCCAATGACCCAACTGCACCTGCAGTTAAGTAACTGAAGCAGCGTCCTTCTCCAACATAGCTCTCCGACTCCACGTTGCCGCCAAGAAGCTAATCGGCCATCAATGGTCAACCCGCCTAGCTTGGCTTCAACCGGAGGGTAGCAGCGGTGGACTTACTTGGACCCGAGCGGCGGCGACCTATCGTGTTCTACTCTTGCTCGTTTTCTATGTGGTGCAGCCTCGTTGGCAATGGGGCGGGGCCTCGACGGAGCCCGCGATGTCCTCTGTCTCGTTGCTGGCGGGGCGGCGCCTCGGTGGAGCGGGGGAAATCCTCCCCCTTGTTGCCGGCAGGGTGGGGCCTTGCTGAGCCGGCGATGTCCTCTGCCTCGTTGTTGGCGGGGCGGGGCCTCGGTGGAGCCGGCGGTGTCCTCTGCCTTGTTGTTGGTGCCGCGGGGCCTCGATAGACCCGGCGGTGTCCTCTGCCTCGTTATTGGCGCCGTGGGGCCTCGGCGGAGCAGGGCCTCGTCGACACCAACAGAGCGGGGACTCGTCGGAGCCGGCATTGTCCTCTGCCTCATCCTCGGTCTTGCCAAACAGCGCCTCGCTCGCTTCATCGCCCTCTTTGTAGGCGGCCGCAGCCTCCGCCACCCGCATGCGGTACCACCAGCGCTCGAGGCGGCCCTCGCGGGTGGAGCGGTACGAGTCGAGCGGCGCCTCCTGCTCCGCCCGCTCCGCGGCGATCTGCTCCTCCGCCTTCAGGTGCTCCTGGAGGAGATGGTGGTTGTCGGCGGCATCGGCCTGCGCCTCCCGGAACTGCTCCTGATGCTTTTGCCTCACCGTGTCCATGTATTAGGCACGGGCCTCGCTGATGGTCATGGCGTAATGCATCGGCGAGGATGGCGCACAGGAGGGAGTTGGCGCCGGATCGTCGACTACCACTACAAAAAAAAATACACTTCCGTGATGATACGTGTTTGTCACAGTAGGTCGCGTTTTTTGTCATGCATGTACATCCATGACAAATTTATGATAGAATCAAGATAGTCATACATGTGCTGTCGTAGAAGTGTTCCATGACATTACCAAAATTATCATCACGGAAGTGTCCACTTCCATGACGATAAATCACGCGTCACAGAAGTGCTTTCGTCAAGGGTGACCGACACATGGAATCCACCATAACGGAACGTTGTTAAGCTATCGGGTCGGGTTTTGGCTCCGATAACCCGTTAACAGCCCCGACCAATGGGGATTTTCCATGTGTAAAATCATCATTGGCTGGAGGAAACACGTGTCGGCTCACCGTTGGGACAGATGTCATCCGTTCATTGGACCGAAGTCGCCTATGATACGGCGACACGTGGCACGTCCCAACAGAGGCCCATTCCTGTGAAAAGGTTGGCCCGTTTGACTTGGTCAAAAGATGGCGGCCCGGCCCACAGAAAGCCTGTTAACGGCCTGTTCGCATATAGACATTTACAGCCCGCTAACCCAGGGCCCGTTACACCCTATCCAAATTAGGCCCAGTAGCGTCATCTGGGCCGTCCAATATGATTCAGCCCGTTTTAACTTCCGGCCCATGTGTGGCCCATGACTTCTTTCGGCCCATATGAGGACCTTTGTAACTCTTGGCCCATTAACGGCCCGTGGTGAAAATGGACCGTAATGAACAGTGTATCACTTTATACCCATTAACGGCCTGTTATTCCATTGGGCCGTTTCCAGCCCAAGTTATCTTTTGGCCTTCTCAGGGCCCATTGATTCTTGGGCTCATTTGCAGCATTCGGTTACATACGGCCCGTTACTGTCATTTTTTGCTTGTGGGCCAAATTCAGCCCGTTGTTACAGTCGGCCCGTTTGCGGACAGTTAATACATTGGGCCATTTTCATGTCAAAAAAACCCATTGGGCTGTTTTCATAGAGTTATCAAATACGTCCTATTAACGGCCCGTTATGGTCCACGAATAGTACGGCCCATGATTGGCGAAATGATGATATGCCCCGTAGAAGGCCCATGGATCCTACGGCCCGTATGAGGCCCATGGATAGTACGGCCCATAGAAGGCCCATGGATCATACGGCCCGTAGAAGACCCATGGACCCTACGGCCCGTAGAAGGCCCATGGACCCTAAGGACCGTATAGAAGGCTGATGGATCCTACGGCCCGTATAGAAGGCCAATGGATCTTACGGCCGGACGAAGGCCCATGGATCATACGGCCTGCAGGAGGCCCATGGTTACAACAGTCCGTGTGTTGCCATGATTATTTTGGCCTAGTTACCAAAAATAGGCTATTTTGGCCACTAGAAAAACACAGAAAAAGAACTGCAATGACTACAAGCAAACAACTAAACAAGACAATAAGGAAATAAATAAGCAAGCAATTAAGGCTAGCCTATTACCGCTATTACACATATTACATCCATTGGGCATCAAAGTTCGCCACCAAGCAAATATAGGGAACAAAGCAAAGATATTACATACATCGGCGTCAAAATTGGCCACCAAAGCAAATAAACGCGGTAGCAAAACAAGAGCATAACTGAAACAACTTCGGAAGAGCTCAAGAAACGTTATCCCGGTATCCACCATGCGGCAATAAGCTTAGCAAGCTGATTAGCTTTGTCTGTTTGGCGCTAAAATCCTCCAACGCTTGTTGTTGCACGGAAAGTATGCATCCGAATGCTCCGAGGACTTCCGCATCCTTTCGCTTCTTGTCGCAAAGACAACTGATTGATGTCTTTCACTTGTAGTTGAGACTCAAGAAACCGAACTGATTCGATACGGTGAGTTTGAATAGCTTATGCATGCGGTAGTGGCCAGTAACTCGAACACTAAACCAAGACAGGACTTTGGGGTTGTCTTGCTGTCTTCAAAATAGTCTTCCTTAGTTGTTTTATCAGCTTTGTTGGAGACAAACAAGGATGTGTCACTATCCTGAACCTTATCTGCATTACTTCCTTTACCATTGCTTAATAAGGCACTCTTCCCCAATATTCATCGGCATTCTAAAAGAAGAAACAAGCGCACACATAACAAGTTTAGCATGTACTAGGATATGAAACTCATTTCAAAGAACCAGTTCATTAGTAAGGTGGACAGGATTAAACTACCAAGTCTTGTATTGCCAAGTACTAGTACATAATAAAAGCATCAAACAAACATATATCTATGTCCTATGGTCCTTTGCATTGTCTTGCCAAATCAAAATAGAGACACGGTTCAAATCATATCAGTTCAAGACAAAGCAAAGAATGAAAGAATACAAAGCATGGGAAACTACACGGCACAACAAGATTTCAGATGGGTACCACGGGTCTACATGTACAACAACACTATTAGCTCTGTTGTGATGCTAGTAATGTGCATGATATGAAAGTCAACTGTATACACAATTGAAATTGAAATCAACAGAGTTATTGATAAGAGCAAACCTGTTAAAGAAACATGCGTGAACATACCTGTTGTGCCATTGGAGTTTCGATTGGATCCTTCAATTTAAAAATAAGTTTGTATGAGTAAATACAGTGATACAAGAGCAAAGCAATCATAGTAATAAAAGGCACGCCTAAGCGAGCGCTTAAGCGCGCCTAGGCTCTAGGCGTTGGCAAAACGCATTGCGCATAAGTACGCATAATCTATGCATAACTACGCATAAGCATGCGCTTTGGTCAGGAAAGCGCAAGGCGGTGGCAAAACGCACAATTAATGCTAGCGCTTTTTTGAACTATGATAGCAATGGAATCTTAAATTAGAACACTTGTTCTTCAGGTTTAGGCACTTGTTCTACATGAACAGAGTACAGTAAGACGCAAGAATAAAATACTTAAAAATAGAAAATGAGCTCATAGACCTTACCACATTCTTGGTTCGGGACCAGTACAGAACAAGGCGTTCCCAATCATCATCCAGTAAATGTGTCTTAGGAGAACGCAAGGGAATTTGATGAGTTTCTTTGCCGGTGAAGTACGTTTTCTTCAAGTAATTTCGATACTGCCACCAAGCATTCTTAAAGATAGCAGAGGTATTAGCACAGGTTACCTCATCCTGAGTTTCCAAATCGGTCCTTCTCTATAGAGAAAAATGGGAAAATTTGTTGTATTATAACCATCATGGAGGTAGGATGTATGGGACGAAGCAAAGTAATTGCCATGAATAACATTACTTACACATAACTCCTGGACAAACACATGCAACTGGCATTTTCCTTCATTTTCAGTATAATATTTCCAAGATGGGAAGATACGCACATACGGTTTAACAACATCAAATGCGATAGATGCTAAACTACGACTGGCTGGTTGTGCTTCCTCCACAAGAATAGGCGTACTAACTGGTGGAGTTGGGGTTCGCCGTGATAGTACTGGCCCTTTGGGCACTGGAGCTGCCTTACTAACTACTCTTGTTTGGGAGCTCTCTGGTGGAGATGGTGCTGTGTCAACAGGAACTGGGTTACTATCGGCCGGGGTTGGGGTTAGATTGGGTGAAGCTGGTTCTCTGTCCATCGCAGTAGGGGTACAATCTGTGAGAGTTTGGGTTATGTGTGGTAGGGCTGGTTCTTGTGCATGTACAACCGGGGTGCTATCTCCACCAAGAGGTAGCACTGTTTTATTTGAAGACCGTGTTTTTATTCCGCTAGATACTAGCATCATCCGCTCCAATTCAAATGGCTGATAAACAGGAAACATAGTTCAATGTACAGACATTGTATGAGAGACAGATGCAATAGATAGTGTGGAAAAAAGAGGACATGAAATAGTTGACATGTATATTGTTTAACTAAAACAGATAGCATGACATAATTTCACATATATGATGTCTATCTAAACTGGATAGCATAGCATAACATAATTCAAAGATATGATGAATAACTAAACAGGATCGCATGACATAATTCACCTACATGTTATCTAAGTAATCAGGATCGCATCATTTAATTCACATATGTGATTTATATGCTAAACAGAGGACATTCGATATGATGTCTGAACTAAGAACATGGTGTTGAATATTGTGTATATGATGTCTAAACTATGCATACACCTCAGTGGGGGAATAGGACTGGTCATCTATCTCTGAATCCATCTCTGAGGAGCTATCGGGACCCAACAAGAGATCTGCTTCGACAGGTAGTACTATCTGCTCTGAAGGCCTTCTTTTCACTCCAGATTTTTCCATCTCCCACCCAAATGGTTGATTCACAGGAAGAGTAGTTTAATGTACAAACATTGTCGACAAATGGAAATGTAATGAAGAAAAGGATGGGCAAGATATCATTCAAATATATGATGCCTGGTTAAACAGGATGGCATTGCACATTTCACATATATTATGGCTGGCTAAAAGACATGAGACTGCATAATTCCCATATGTGATATAGAAACTAAACAGTGGCATTACGAACATGTCTAAACTAAGCGGATGACATATATGATGTCAAAAGTAGGCATCGCAAGGCAACATATGCATGATATGACTAACATCATCATGCCAAGGTAAAGCAAACACCTTGGGGGTAAATAGGAGTGGTCGTGGCGTCTGAATCGCCTCGAGCAGATATCTTCCTCTGGATTACAATCTGGAGAGGGGTGGGAGGGTTTGCCATTGAACCCACCATGGAGCGATGTCTGCATGACATTGTATTGCCGCGCAAAACTCTTCTCTTTTTCTCTACATGTTCAGTATGACTGTGTACAATATCTGACATGCATGCGAAAAAATATGGTGAGATTATGTAAGGAGAGCATGCAAAAATTGAGAATGATGGTAACAACCAGTGGATCTATGATTTTCCGTTGAACCAAAATAGCCCTAATGGATCACGTGAATGTATAGTAATAAGTGATGCAACAAGTGTACAATCTCTTTGCCGTAGCCGTGTCGACCTCAGCATCATTGGGTTGGTCGCTGAAGTAGTTGAGGCAGAGGTGGCTATCGGAGGTGTGGAGGAAGATCTAAGGAATCTGTTGACGGCATCCAAGGCACTGCTCTGTTGTGATGGATCGTTCTGTCGTTGGAGCAGCTCCGGTGAGCCGTAAGACGTCAAGGCTGAAGCAGCACAAGACAGACATCGTCAATCTCAAGTGGGATTCTAATAGCATCTCCAATAGATGATGTAAAATGGATGTAAAATTAACATCACCAAAAACCACCGACTATAATAGATGAGGTAAAAACTGTTGACTCTGAACTTAATCTGTCAAAACTGAAATTTCTTGTGGAATCTGATACTCTTTATCGGCTGAATGCAATGGCAGCAGAGAGGCACTTGACATGTAGTTTAGGAGGGCCTGCAGTTCATCTTCAACCTCTGCACGCCTCGAGCCGCATGCCACCACCGGCCGAACCGCCCGCCCCAGCCGCCGCCTCGCCGCCCGAACAACTTCGCCACCGCCCCAGCCAGCCCTCTAGGCCCCCACCTGAACCCTAAGATAGATAGTGGGTACCTTTTCGTGAGCCCCGTCCCCTGCTGCGGGTGGTTCTTCCTTAACTCCGCGAGCCCCCCAACCCCTGAAAATCGATCGACCCAAAAGTCGATTCATCGATCAAGTGTGGCTTAATCGGAGCAGAAGCAAAGACGAAGCGAGGGGAGAGCAGCAGCATCAGCTGGGCGAGCGAGTGATCGAGCAAGAGCCGGAGCAGCACCAGCGCGAGCGAGCGAGCGAGAGCCGGAGCAGCAGTAGCAGATCCGGCTGGTATGGACGCCGCCGCCGAAGGGGCCTCGCGCTGGGGGAGAGCCGTCGTGGAGATGTTGCCTGTGGAGCCAGCTTCAAGGTAGCCGCTCCATGGGGGTGCGGGATGGAGCACCGTCGGTGCCGGGAGGTCGAGTTAAGGAGAAGGTGCGATGCGATGAGTGTACAACCTCTTTGGTGGCGCCGAGTAGGCCTCGGCTTCGTCCGAGGAGTCGGTGAGGATGTTGCGGTTCCGGTGGAGCAGGTTAAGGTGGCGCTGTGGGGATGGAGCAGCCGTGATAGACGAGGCGATCGTCGGAGCAGCTCCTTGGAGGTGGAGGACGGGGCGACTGAACCGGCGGGACGGCGAGATGGACGACGGATCCTCATTCGGGGAGGTGGACGAGGGACGTTGAGATGTTGCGGTGGACAACGTCGTCGAGGAAGAGGCT
Organism: Aegilops speltoides; assembly: GCA_021437245.1. NCBI lineage: Eukaryota > Viridiplantae > Streptophyta > Magnoliopsida > Poales > Poaceae > Aegilops > Aegilops speltoides. Next base: position 283,050,958 of record CM038141.1, read on the forward strand.
CTGGCTGGGAAGCGGTGACATGGCGGATGGAGGAGGGTGGGGTTTCGCGACTGGAGCGGAGAGGTTATGGCAGCCTGGGATTTTGAATGGCGAAAAGGGGGCGATGGGAGGGGGTGAAGCATGACTTAGGGACACGCTTGTCCAAAATGTAGGGTGTGTTACAAAAGTACCCCCCACCGATTTGAACTAGCGGCCCTTTTGGCTCAGGGTTAGAAGGGGGATTTCGCGTGTCGAGATTTGGCAGCTTGAGGGAGTTTTCGCGCGCGTTGTAATTTCGGGATAGCAAGGCGCGGGTTGGAAAGGCGTCAGTTTTGGGAGCACGATATCTGAATTTTCGGGATATAACAAGACGCGGGTTGAATTTTAGGACAAGCCTAACGTAGTAATATTGTACTTATGCACCAAATCAATTCGCACTTCCTCAACCAAAAAGAAAACAAAAAAATAAAACTATTCACACCACACAAAGAGAGAGTCTTGCCCCGTTTTACTGTACAAATGCTATTCAAAGCTACTCCCTCATTCCATCTATATAGGGCCTAATGCATTTTTCGATGCTAACTTTGACCAAATATTAGAGTAATGATATATGACTTGCAACTTACACAAAGCACACCGTTATCTTTGTCTGTGAAAGGATCTTTCAATGATATAATTTTCAGATTGTGCATGTCATGTACTATTAATCTTGTCAATAGTCAAAGGCAGTCTTAAAAATCTCATTATGCCCTATATAGATGGAAGGAGGGAGTATGAATCCATGTTATGTCCGATCAAATTTTTTCGCTTGCTGTATAATGCATGTAACCTACTCATACCAACATTTTAGTGCATTCCAAATGTCTATACTACCGCTGCAATTCGAACTAAATTTGAATGTGTTTCTCTATTTCAATAAGAATCTACAATCATGATTGTTGCCAACTTCAACCATCATAGTTTCCTTGCTATCCGCCAGATATAAATCGGACGGCCTATAATGCAGGATGGCAGGCACACCATCATCAACAACTCCGTTTTTTTATAAGAGTAGAGATAAAATATATTAAATGTAGTATAACATGTTCATAAACACACCATGTGTATCACCGTTATATATATTCACACATGCGTCGGTTTAAAACACTATGATAAATTCTTCAAATATCCGAATTCGCTTTTTATAATGAAGTATATATGATCTCTATTTGTCTTTTACACCCACACAACCCTCTTATCTTTGTAGCTAGCGCTAACTTTCTCTTGTGCATGCACACGCCCGCATCCCTCTCACCCTCCCTCAACATTCTCTAGCTCCATCTTGCAAAATCGTCTTTTCACTTTAGGTCGTTCACCCACGGTGTGTGTAGGCCCCCCAGCTCCTTCTTTACGGCACACATCAATCGATATGCCTCTCTAGCCACGTGTGCCTAGCACAAGCACAAGCTTCCCCTCTTCTCTTGTCACCGCCCATGCCTCACTCCCACCACTCTTTTCATCATTCTCGTACTCGCACACTCCTCCCCGCTCAATATAGTATGCCTCTCGTACCACCTCCTACATGCATCCCTCTATCTCTATCCTTCTCCCCGTGCCTCGTTTTCTTCTAACACACACATGCATGTATACCGATCGATCTCCCAACATATACCGATCGACTTTAACTACCCCCCCCCCCATCGATCAGCGTACCTCACAAGTTATGTCTCTCCTTTCTCTAACAAAGGGCGATTGATCTTCCTATGTAGTTACGTCTGCTTACGATAGCCACATCGTCCCCCCTCATCATTCGTGCATGCCTCCTGACCCGTCTCTCACACGCACGTGCACAGACAACAAGCAACCATCTCCTCTCTTGTTGATATTGCGGGCGTGCCCTACGTTTGTCTAGCAAGCCTATCCCACCATTTGTTAGAAGCAACTCCACTACCACCCCCTCCAACACTCTAGCTCTGTCTCTCTCCCAACCTTATTCCTCTCCTGCACATATGCATGGATGCCGATCGATCTCCCTTAATACATGAGGTAGATCGATCTCCTTAATACATGAGGTAGGCCTCTCTCCTCCTCCACACATATACCAGCCATTGTACCTCTATAGTTAATTGGGCCTCCCTCTTCCCCCACCACACACTGATAGTCGAGCGCTGCAGGTAGGTATCCATGCCACAGCGACAAACTGCACATGTCCCCTCTCATGTTCCAGTAGGCCAGCCACTCTATACCTTTGATGTGGGCACACACAAATTCGATGGCACTCTTTATCGATCGCGCGCGCACACACACACATCATCCCTCTTTTCGATTCTATGGACACCTCAAGCCGGTGATACCTCCACTCTCTTCTCGTGGATCGCCCCCTCTATATATATGTTATATCCAGGACTCTATTTCACACACATTGCATATGTTACATTTTTTGATTGACCCCCCCCCCACCCACCCAAAAAAACACTCAAGAACCCACACACTATATCTCTCTAGGTTTGTATCTCTCTCACACAACCCCACGTAGGTGGTGTACGTATACAAGAAGAGAATAGGTGCACCGTGCACGTACTCACGCTTCGTGCCCAGCCACACCCGCGCGGGTACACGGTGGAGCTCATTTCTTTACGAAATGGCAGCCCACGTGCTAATTTGAACGCCTGTAGCAGTTGTTTACCTAGGGAGGTCGTATACCACGCCTACACGAAACAAAGTTCGACTTGACGCGTTGCCGCGTTATTTTTAAATAAAGTTATAGTGCTCAATGGCACGTACACAGAATATAAAACGACTTTTATGGAGAAAAAGGTAGTCCGCTCACTATATACAATGGAGCCTTGTGTGCCTGGTTTGTCGCTCTTCAGAGTATCCCACACAAGGCTGCGGTGGCCTCTCTCTCTCTCTCTCACCGTTGGTTACTGATCCGGCCGCATCCCGTCCGTCGGGGGAAAGGGAGTGCGGTGGCCTCTCTCTCTCTCACCATTGGTCACTGATCCGGCCGCATCCCGTCCGCCGGGGGAAAGGGAGGAAGTGCATCATTTCTCCGTTCGACGGCGCCGAGGTAGCATGTCTCGATCTACGGTACACGCCGTTCTCTCTGACCAAGCTCCGGCGTGGCAGGGCTTACGCCACCTGCTCGTAGATTCCCCTCACCGCCGCTCACCTAGTTACATCCCGATGACCTCCAGGTATCCCCTCCGGCCTTGCTCCATTGCCCGTCTTCCTAGGTTGCTGCATGTGGATCTTCCATAGTTCTTTGCCCAAAACGTAGCTCGTCCAGCGTACTTTCCATATTGCATTCTCGTCCTCACACCGTTTTAGACAAACACAACCGTGTTGTTATCTTCCCTTAGGGCAAGGAATATGCTTCTTTTTTGTCATCGCATGTGTCATCAACTGTTATTGGCCAGTAATTGTTTCCTTTCTACCTCTTTTTTGCAAACAGGGCTATCCATTTCACCTCGTTGCTATTGCGACCTTTTGGTGAACTGCACAAATCACTTTTTTCTTAAGAGTGTTTTGTGTAGTTGTACTAAAATGTCACATGGGCAACGTCTCTACATTTCAGTGCGACTGCACAAAGGGAGATTGGTTTTGCTCTATCCTCCTCATCCAACTCCGAGCCTAATCTTCTCCAACTAGTTAGTCTTAAGAGAGACTGCAAAGGTGACCGGCTTCTATTTATGTGTTTATTGTTTCATCAGCAGTCCTCTATTATCGTAATCACACTTAATATCTTTGGAACAGGGACGCTCAGCTCTATTTTAGTGGAACTGCACAAAATGATCGGAATGTTGCATGCTCCAGACAGCTACTTTTTCCCAACATGTCTTGTTGATTTAGACAGAGCTGGGGGACGTTGCTGCCAATGAAAGCATGGATCAATTTTAATTTAACACCTTCTCACAACTCGTCTTGGTTGTGATGTAATTATTAGCTCTGATATGCTAATAATTGACATGCATTAGCAAGGAAGTTAGTTTTTTATTGTTTCCGAAAGAGCATCGATGGCAAGACACGCGAAACAGAAGCTGAAAGCTCACACCATTGTACAATTTCATGTCTCGCTGGAAATATATTTGTATAGTACGTCAATTATGTAAACAATGATGGAAGCTTGATAGCATTGCCAGAAGCCTCTTCATCATCCGGGTCCATGTGCCATGCACAAAATTATACTCCTTCGTTCCTAAATATTTATCTTTTTACAAATTTCAAACCGGCATATTTTAGAGTGTAGACTCACTCATTTTTCTTCGTATGTGTACTCCCTCCGTTCCTAAATATTCTATTCGTCTTTCTAGAGATTTCAACAAGTGACTACATACAAAGAAAAATGAGAGAATCTACACTCTAAAGTATGTATATACATCCGTATGTGCCAGTCCATTTGAAATCTCTAAAAAGACAAATATCTAAGTAGTCACTTGTTGAAATCTCTAGAAAGACAAATATACTCCGGAGTATATTTAAGAACCGAGGGGGTAGTGCACAACCGCATGGGAGACTCAGCCCGGTCGTTGCGCCGCATTACTAGTAAGTAATGAGCAGTCAAATCATAAGCCCCACCTTGCCCACTGTAAGTTGCTCTGAAGAAGCAACCGTCAATACGCTCTTCTTTGAATTCGCTCATACTACTCCATCTGTCACTGTTTATACAGCGCGCTTCAGAAAAAAGAAAAAAGATCTGTGGGACCAAGGCGACTAGCGATCGGCCTGAAAAATAGCATTTGTAGTTATAGCACGGCGTATATTACTAGAGGGAATAATGCGTACACACATGCATGCAGTGCTTCCACCCCGGGTACACACATGCATGCACTTACTCCACTCTACAAAGTACATGGAGAGAAAATTGTGGACTTGATTGCGGTTACCACGCCCTAATTAATTGAGCATTAAACCAAACGCGTCTAAAGTCTCTCTGGTGGTGGAAATGCATTGAGAGAAATGCATCATAATGAAGCGCGCCCTGTAAACTATGACGGAGGGAGAAGTAGTATGAAGGTTCAAAACCAAGTATCAGCGATGGCGGTCGGTCAACGCACCTCCTCTTGGCATATCACTGACATGTGGGACAGGAGTGTGAGCAAACCGATCTCAATTGACAGCAAAGAGCCAACCCGCCGTTCCTTGAGAGAGACGAGGAGCGAGAACACACAGACGGGCTTGCATGGAGGCCAAGATATATTGAAGCATGGTTGGTTGATCGATATCATTCATTACATGTTGGGCTGCCGTTTTCCGCCCTTCTCCGGAATAAACATGTACTTTATCAGAGATAAAAAATAAGAGTACAGACACTCCACCATGTGGTCCTAGTAGTAGTACTACTCGTACTACTGTGCTTGGCTCTTCGCCTCTTCATGAAGTCGAACAATGATGGTACTCCGCATGTTGGGTACTACAGTGTATGCCTCTGACAATCTGACACCGAATGGACTGATGCATGTCCACCGAGGGTAGGTTGCATTAGTCAAAAGGTGTAAGCATGCTTCACCTTGTCCTGCAAGCTTCTCCTCATTCTGCAAGTTGACGGGACACACCAAAAAGTAGTGCTAGTCCATACTCCCTCCTTTCCGGTTAATATGGCTTAATATTTTTTGTGGGTAAATGAGAGAGCTTTATTCATATATAAGCATTCTTAGGATGATTAGCCAAGACACTGGTCACTAGGAAGCGAGGTACCCCGCAAAAAAAGAAGTAGGAAGCGAGGTGTTACATCAAGCCAGCTCTCGGCCACATTCAAAGTGCAGCAAGCACGGTTCGCACGAAGATGCGCCGCAAGGTTTGCTGACCTGTTTACATGCTGAATAACAAAAAAAGAGGAAATATTACCGAGCGCTACTATTTGTAACAGGATATGAGCCAGAATTAAGCGAGAATTGTGGCGAGTGTTTCATACAATCAACTTCCATTATCACATGCGAGAACCCTCGAAGAGAACCAAATGTGTTGAAGATTGCTTTATCACATTTTAAAATTATAATAAGAGTGCAGATGCTCCTCCATTTGTTTCCTAGTACTAGTATAGTACGTACCTTTATAGACTATATTAGTAGTACTAGTACTAGTAAACTTTGCGCTTGGCTGTTCGCCTATTCGGGAAGTCGAACAATAGTAGCACTAGTAGTATAGTGCATGCTTCTGCCAATCTGACACCGAATTAACTGTTGCACGTCCACCGCCTAAGCGAGGGAGAGCTTGCATTAGTCAAAAGTTTCTCCTTGTCCTGCGAGCCACCGTGCGCAAGCTTCTCCCTGTTTGGATCCATGGGTTAGAGTTAGTTTGGGTTAGTTTGTACTCAACTAACCCAAAAGTATCCAAACAGGAGAGTTAGTTTGGGTTAGAAGCATCTAACCCATCCAAAAAATCTAACCCACCCAAGAGGTGCTTATTTGGGTTAGTTCTTCTCTGGAGCACTAAAAACACATTTTCTCTCGCTCTGCCATGAAGAAATCCTCGCCACTTCCTCGAAGCTTATCGTCCTCTTCCTCCCTCCCTCTCACAACGCCCGTGAAGGCGCCTCGCCGTATCCGCGCTCCATCTAACCATGTCATCTAAACACCTCTTTGGCTAGAGTTAGTTCACGGTTAGTTCAGGGTTAGAATCAAACTCTAACCTCTAACTGAGTTAGAGTATCCAAACAAGGCCAAAGTAATGCTAGTCCATACTGCATCCTCTCCGGTTAATATGGATTAATTTCAAACGAGATAAATATACTGTGTGTCACTGTATATTTGTAAAAATATGGTCAGTGGACTTCATAATACGCTCATTGCGCTCAATATATATATTTTTCGGTGTTTATACGGTCACTAGCTCACCCTGACTGAGTATGTGTGTGCATGCACGTGTAGGTTGAGCACTTAGCGTGACCGTGTGTGTTCCGTCGTGTGCTCGGACATGCATGCATTAGGGCGTTGCGTGCATTTTTGCATCCATGTGTACGTGTGACTGATGCATACACGTAGAGGCAGTACGTGTAGGGGCCACTAAGGAGCAGTCCAATCACACAGTAAGTTAGTCGGAAGAAGCAACCATCATTTCATTCTTGAATGACACGTACGCAATATAAAAATGGTTGATATGGAGAGAAAAAGAAAACCATTATATATACACTAGCAGGAGCCTAAGCTACAAGCCTGCTTGCTAAGGTTACTCTCTTCACAAGCATAGAACGAGGGCCTGATCCCGCAGCTCGGGGAAGGGAACAATGTTCTGCGTAGACGCGCTCGACATCGGCGAGGGAGAAAACCCACAGTCGATGCATCCCAATCGGGGGTCACCGCGGTATGGGCCGATGCCGCGTCCCAACCGCCCTTCTAGCTACAGCCCGACGTCCCAGGTAGTCCATCTTCCTTTTGGAGCCGGCTTGCTCCACTGCCGTAGCTCCATCTCCATGTTGATCTTTCTCTACTTCTACCGGCTTCTACTTGTGATGAGTTTATGTCTCATGAACTAGTGCCAGTACTATTATTCTAATCACACTTCTTCAATATCTTTGCCATTGGGGATGCTCAGGTCGATTTTAGTGGAACTACACAAAAGCATCGTCTGATCTGAGGGTGCCAGCCGTCTTTCCTTGACGTGTTCTACCCGCGAGGAATTAAATCATGTTTAGGGTTTAGGGTTTAAGTCGTAGTGACCCCATCAATAGTTTTTCTTTCGTACACGCTCTCACAACTTTTTTCTTTAGTTGTGAAGTAAATATTGGCTATGATCTGTGAATCATTGAGATGCATCAACATGTGTGTTAGTTTTCCTTTGTATTTGATGGAATGTTGTAACGGGGTAACCTTGGAATAGGAATGAAAATGGAGTGGAAGTTTCTGTTTTTCCGGAGAAAAAATGGAAACGGAGAGAAACCAACATTTCGTTTCGTTGGATCGCGCCATCGAGCAAAACCAACATTTAAATCATGTCTGTCGTGTTCGTGTCTCACCCTCCTCCATGGCTCGACCCCACACAGTCGCTCGGCATGCCACTCACTGCAAACTGAGTATACGATAACTTTCCCGCCTTCTTGTCGATGGATCGCGCCATGGAGTACTACTAGCTCTACTGGAAGAGATTGACGAGTTGGGGGAGGACAGCTAGCTGTAGCACGGACTCCCAAGAACTTTACATGCATGTTGTAGCCGGCTATTGCGACCTTTGAACGCGGAGCAGCCGCGTGCACCCGGAAGCGGCGCGGGCGACGCTCTCTCAGCCGGCGTGCCGCTTCAATGCCGGCGCCAGTGAGAGGTTGCGTTCGCTCTGGCCGGGCATGAATGCGGCACTGACCGTTTCGGGCAGGAAGCACGCGCGGGTGATGAAGAGGGTTCGGGTTGGTCAGGACCGGCCGTGGCAGCGGTTCGGACGTGCGCAAACAAGAGATGATGTACGTTAATATTGCTGCGTATATAATTAACAACGTAAATAATGTGCCAGTTGGACAAATGTGATTGGAGATGGAGATGGAAATGGAATTTTACGTAAACACGGACATGCATGTCTATGTCTATGTGTGTGCGCGCGACGACTCTCGCGACCTAGAAGCGGGGGCGTGTTTTTGATCGAGTTTTCTTTCTTGGTACGTTAGAAAATCAGTTTTTCTAATTCACAGCTAGATGTTATTTAAGGATATCACATCTAAGCTCCCACAAGTATATAATGTAGCAACAAGAAACAAAAAAACTAGGACAAAAAAATAGACCACAAACAGAGTGGACATCAACTTAGATGTGACACAACTATGTCACATCTAGATGTGTCCTAGACAGACCCTTAAAAAATTGTTCGCCAGTTTTTGTTTCTTTTTTCCGGGAACGCACGTATTCTATTTAAAACCACTGCTATGGAGAGATTTTTTTACTCCATTATAGCCTCTTGTTTGATAGAGTTTCTCGCGTCTCGCTCTCTCACCCTCTCCATATCAAAACAAGATGACAGTGTCCACTCTATCTCTCTCCTCACCGGTGGTCACAGATCCGGCCGAATCCCGTCCGCTACAGGAGGTGAGGAGGTGCAGCGTTGACGTTGTTGCCGTCGGTGACGGAGGGAGCCGATGCGCACCGTCCTCTCGGAGCCGGCGTTGGCGCGGACGAAGATCCTCCGCGCCCTTGTTCACTGCCGTCGTGTGGGCAGATCCTGCCCACCCGCCTAAACGACATCTCGCCCACCTGAGGTATAACTTCTTGTACTAGTCCAGCTCCCCAGGTTGCTGCGTGCGGGTTTTCTTCTATGCGACTACTCCCCAGCTCCCCATGCATAGTAGCTAGGGTTCGTTGGCTGGTCCAACATCACCTACTAGTACTATTATAGAGGAAATGCCACCCGAAAAGTTGTCCTGATTTATGCCTCGGTGGAGGTATACATGTTGTTTCGACAAAAAGTACATGGTGGTTGTGCGGTCATTGTCCATATGGTGGTAGTACTATCACTGGTTAAATGAAGAAATGCTTTTTTTCTCGGGTATCCTGGTTTAGTTCCCATCAAGATATAATTATGGTGTTTCTGTTTGTTGGTGTACTTTTCATTAACCCTTTTTTATACTTTTGGAAACAGCGATGCGTGTCTCCATACTCGGGCATGTCTTCCTCAATTTTAGTGGAACTGCACAAAATTGGATGGCCATTGTTGTTCCGCCTCACTGTCCTCTGCCACGTGGTTCTTCCTTCCTCGAGCTTGATTACTGAGAAGAAACAGACCATAGTGAGGATTTGTCGAACTTCCTAGGTGCCTCACCCAAACTTGATGCCAAATGAATGATGCATCACCACGATGACCTATTGATGCTCATGGTTGCGCCTCGTGGTTGCGTTGGCTGGTGAAGCTGATCGATTTTCAATGAAAAACAAGTTGTCTTCCATCAGTGCTCTTTGCTTGTTACGCACAAAGATGATATCCTTCGTCAGTTCACCTTGGTTGCGTTGGAGACACAGTCGTATTTCACGTTGGTGCAATTTGATCACACAATTGGCTATGAACCAAATGTTTCCTCGAAGAAGGATCAACGTTGGTACTAAGAGCATAAGTTTTGTATTGATTTCTAAGCCTTCTCACAACTTTGTCTCCAGCTCCCCTGTAATTTTATTTGTCCAGCTATTAACTTTGATTTAAAAAATGGTGTGGACTAAAAACCCGGATGGACATAGTAGCCTTCCATTTTTATTTACTCCACATATTAGATTTGAATGAAGTCAAACTTTGTAATACTCTCAAACCTTTCCGATAATTGAATTTAAAATTCTTTATTTGTACACACTCTCAACGTTTTCGATAATTAGGCGCATGTGTGGTTGTTCACTTAAGGGAGGGTAGTGTACCACATGTGAAGGACAAGAAGTGCGACCAGGACGCGTGGGCGTGGATCGTTAGTTCATCGGAAGTAGTACTAGTTGTCTTCACTGTACATTAAATAACAAGTTTTGTTTCGTACTTACACAATTTAAAACGATTGTTATGGAGAGAATAAGAAAACCACTCCACTATATATTAGTTGTATACACACGAGAGTACTATATGGACGCAGCTTCATTGACTTAGTGCACCTGCCTTTGGGTTTATGATAGGTGGGCCCAAAATGTGGCCGGCTCACCTGTTATATAGCCAAAAGCAGATGCAGTGAAGGCACCGGAGCTCAGTCCATACTACATTAGTATATATATAAGCGGGAGCCTCAGCGCTTGTTCGCTAGGGTTTGCACTCTCCACACGCCGCCCATAATACATATATGTTACACGCTGGAGGCTCAGCGTTCATTTGCTAGGGTTTGCTATATTCACAGTCTCTCACCCTCTCTTCACCAGATCTAAACAAGACTGTGTTGGCCTCTTGTCTCTCTCTCCCCCCTCACAGCTGGTGAAGGAGGCGTTCGTATCCCGTCGCATCGGGAAGGGGAGGAGGTGCAGCGTTAACTCTATCGCCTTCGGCGAGGGAGGCAATCCACTGCCGGCTGCGCTATTCTCTTTCACCCAGCGCCTGTGCGGGAGGGCCACCGACCCCTTCTTCCGCAGTGCCGTACGTAGTGTGGGCAGATCCGGCCTTCCGCCGCACGCCTTGCCACATCCCGACGACCCTAAGGTATAAGTTTCTTTGAAACCGTCGTTGCTCTAGCTGCATGTGGATCTTTTTTGACCTGTAGTCGAATCTAGGTCTTGGTTCAAAGAGGAAATAAAGGTGTGGTGGGGACATACTCTGCATCACCCATTTATACATGTGGACGCACATGGTGCTAGCATGTCCCATACAGCTATTTTGCTGTTGTTAATCTAGGAATGCCGCCGGAAAATTGAAGCAATGCCACTGTTAAAAGTAAATTACATTTTTTAACGAATGTTGTTTCAAGAAAGTGTCTCTGTTAATATGAATCAATGCAACCGTTTTAGAAATGCTACTATCCTACTTTGTTTTCCATCTAAGATAAGTTAGATGCTTCTTTCTGTCACCGTTTGTTTCATCCTCCTTTATCGGCAAGTAATTGTTTCCTTTTTTGCCTCTGTTAAACAGGGGTATCGATTCAACTTGTTGCTATTGCAACATTTTGCTTTGCTACTCGAAAGACTTATGTTTTAAGAGTGTTTTGTGCAGTTCAACTTGAATGTCACACCGGTGACTTTGCTTAATTTTGGTGGAACTGCACAAAAGGAGATCGAGATTTGTTTCCAGTGTTCCTGTCGAGTTGTTTCAAATCTTGGTCTCAACCACATGATATCTATTCAACTTGTTGCTATTGCGACATTTTTCTTCGCTATGTGAAACACTTTGCTTGATTTCAGTGCAACTGCACAAAAGGAGATTGGATTTCCTATTCGTGTTAGCAGATTCGCATTTTATCCTGGTGTTCTCATGAAAGGTCAGTACAGGCCTTCATCCACATGATTGTGCAGTGTGCTTTGAGATGTTGTGCTACTTGTATTGGTACTGTTTTAAATAAATGTTGAATTGAAGCTATTGTATTGCTGTCTTTTCCCATTAAGTAGTGAACAAAAATGGGACCAACCTAGACATGATGCTTGTTGCTTTGTTACAACAAACTCTGCATCACCCCCTTTATAAGTAGATGGAAGCACATATTGTTGTTGCGCCCACTCTCCCCTGGAACTGTTTATGCTTTTCGTTAATCTAATGTCATTTGGTAAAATTAAGCAATGCCACTCTCGAATTAATTAACTCTGAATCTTAGTTCAAAACTGCAACACTTGTTAGGAATGGTACTATCCTGCTTTGTAGTTCTTTCTACATGTTTAACCAAGGTATTGTTAAGATAATGTCTCTTTAAAAATGAATCAGTTGCATTGTTTTAGGAATGGTACTTTTCTGCTTTGTCGTTCTTTATACATGTTGAAACAAGGCATTGTTAAGATAATGTCTCAGTCAATATGAATGAATTACACTGATGGAGAATTGCTACTCTCCTGCTTTGTTTCCCATTAAGACAGGTCATCAATCGTTATTTCTCAGTAATTGTTTCCCTTATACCTATTGTTGCTTACAGGGATATCAAAATTAAAGCTCGGTTTTATTCCGACTTCGATTTTAGTTGAACTGCACAAAAGGAGCCAATGTGTCCAAGGCAAACTGCTGCGTTACTGGGTCCAGTTGGTCGTTCCACTTTGCAGAAAGAAGTAGTCACTGGTTGCGGTACATTACAGATGGAATGACCAAGAAGCTTTACAGAGTATTATTAGATACCGGTGACATGACTAGTTCGCAGAGACCATTGGCAATTTAACAACACGTGGAGTGCCCTGGCCAAAAAGTGCCCAAACAAGTACAAGAAGCTATGATAGGACACGATCATAGGCATTACATATTTTGAATGGTAAAAGCATGTCAAAGTTTAATCACTGATGTTAGCAAGAAGACATTAGTTTAATATATTGGAACTGGAAAACCTTGTCAAATTTTGCTCATTGATGTTAGCCAGAAGACATGCATTTGATATTTTTGAGTGGGACGCCCTTGCTGTGAGCAGCGTCGAGTGTTTTTTTCTATTCCTGTGTTTAGTTTAGAAGTAAATAGTTACTCTACTGAGATATTCCTATGTTAAGAGTTTGTTTGGAATATTGTCTATGTAATGCCAGGCCTTGTGTTTGATTGCAAAGTTGAGCTTGGAATGTTGTGGCATGCAGCATCACGAGCTATTCACCGTGCCTCCTGAGAATAATGCTTCGTATTGTTTTGCATGTCGATCTAATGCCAGTGATTTGCTTGTTAAGAAGATCATCCTCTTCTGTTGTTTCCGTGCGTAAGAAGTTCATCTTCTGATGTTTTATTCATAGCCTATACGACATGTCGGGTAGGTCAGACGTGAAACCATATGATCTTCCGACCAACTCATGATATTAGGCCGTGATTGGATCGTCGTTTTCCAACCAAAAACCGCTTGTAAAACTGACGCTTGTAAATTAAAGCAGATGGTCTCGGGCGAAGGTGCTTGGTTGGTCGATTTCGACTAGTAAAATATCGGAAGTACTTCACACACGATAAAAACGCTGAACGACACTCGGACGATTGCTAATCCAGTTGTTAGTTGCTGCTTCAGCCTTGCCCGTGGATGGCATGATACGCACATCGTGCATGTATCGTCTGGTAATGTCGTCCATATAGCAGTGCTCATAAAATATACATTGGTCTCTCAAATTACACTCGTAACCCGTCGGTTTTACTTACAGACCTCAGGCCTTCCGATGACGAGTAAATTACACTTGTATGTTAATACATGTTTGAAATAAACCGGAGCTCCCAAGCGCGGCCTTACCGTTTCATGCCATCTCAGTTTCTCGAAGGTGCTCATAGGTGTCCGATGATCCTGGCTTCCTGAATGAGCAGCGGGCACTGTATCAGACCTCTGTAGGGCCCGCGAGGCCCTCTCCGTTGTCCTTTGAGTTGTTGCACCCGCTGTGGCGCCGAGCATTGTTAACATGGTCAACAAACATGAGGATTCAGGAGATGACTTTATTTTGACTAGATGACACTAGGGACCCACTAGGGCCATAGCCGTACGTACGCAAGTGCCTCCTTAATATGTACAACTATATTTTTTTTGCTCTCTCCTGGTTTCCTGACATCACGGTCCCACACCATTGTCAACCTATGTAGTCAATATAAACGAGAGAATTGCACAAGGTGCGGCCGACAGCTGGGACCAAGCAGCTCGAGCAGTATTCGTGTTTTTGAGGCGTCAGCACTGCAGTGTTTTTTTTGGCGATGATTTCGTTGTTGTTCAGAGGAGAGTAGGGTATTAACTAGGCGGGTTGTGGCCCGTCTAGCCCAGGCCAGATATCCAGCCCAGATACTACTTTTTTCAAGATGAAAATGGCTAGCCCAGCTATACGTCTTTTTGAGGAATTCCCAGGCAAGGTCAACTTGTTATTCTCCGCCCCGCTAGGCTGCAAATCTTTCCTAGGAGGGATGCATTAGGCTTAACAGGAAAATGGGCTTTAAAAATAATAAATGGGCTGTAATTATAAAAACTGGGCAGTAAATATAAAAAATGCACCAAACATGAAATTAGTTTATAAAATATTATTTATGGATTTTGAAAATCTTAAATTTCATTGTTGCGCGCGCAATGTTTCGTTGGATTTTTACATAATACAAATTTATATTTAATCTGACTAGAAATTTCGGGATAAAAATATTTCGGATCCCATCAAAATGTGGGAAATTTTATTGAATTCTGTGTTCAACGGTTGGTTGATATTATTAATCGTTGTCCTAGCTAGAAAATGGGTTGTACTTTTAACAAACTGTAAATGGGCTCTTGTAAATTCCATTAGAATTCAAAAATGGGATGTACATTCTTACAAAACGCAAATGGGTTGTAAGTTCTCTGCCACACACTTGTGGGCCTACTAAGTGACGCGTCCCCTAAAAAAATAAGTTGACGCGTATGCAAGACTTTGTCAACTTATTATAGTCAACACATGGTTCTAGCAGCAGTGGCCGTTGGATGTCTATCCAACGGATGTCGTGCTTCTTCTTCAATCTCGGATATTCTTAGCTTCGGCCGCCCAAAAAATGATTCCTCCCATCGACATCCGGGGTGCACCGCTTTTGGAGGTCGACACAGGGCCTACTAAGTTGGAGCGCACCAAGGGCTTTGTCCACTTAGTCAATATAAACGATTCTAACTTCAAAGGACCGTCGATGTCCATCCAACAACCGTAGTGCTTCTTCAACCTCTGGTCTTCTTGGTCCAGCCGCCCAAAGCGGCGTCGGTCGTCTTGCTTTGCTCCTGCCTCCGTGGCGGGTGTGCTGCCATGGAGGCCTCACCGCCCCATACTACTCCCACCGCTGGCCAGGCCATCCCTCCACTCACCCACACCCCCTGTTATTCTGCAGCGACGGCAGCCTCACACCGCAGCCGAACCAGTGAACCCTCGTACTCCTCTCCACGCGGGCTTCCAGTACTGCGTCTTTCCTGGCTCCGCGTCGTCCCCTTCCTAGGCCTCGCCGTCGTCCACCGCCCTGGTGCTCTCGGTGCGGCATGGTAAACGTGGTCAACGACCGACTTCCATCGGAAGAGTACTGTACGTGGAGAGGCTGACAGCTGGGTCCACGGCGGCCGCGAGGAAGTGCCTTCTTATTACGTGCAAAATAATTATTCCTCCACCTGACAGTAGGGACCCACCGGATGGGCCACCTTATTTCGCGAAAAAAAACGTTTCCCCCCTGACTGCTGGGACCCACCGGACGAGCCACCGTATTTCGCGAAAAAAATGTTCCCCCCGCTGTCAGCTCGGACCCATCGGAAGTGCCTCTTTATTACGCACAAAAAAATGAATACTCCCCCTGCTAGCTGGGACTCACCTTGGTGGGAAGCTGACTTGTGGGTCTACTAAGTTGACGGGGACGGAGGGCTTTGTCAACTTAGTCAATATGAACGATTCTAGCTCGGTGTGTCGATGTCCATCCAACGGCCGTAGTGCTTCTTCAACCTCTGGTCTTCTTGCTCTAGCCGCCCAAAGCAGCGCCGGTCGTGCCGCCTGCTCCTGCCTCCCGTGGCCGGCGGTGCTGCCGCGGAGGCCTCACCGCCCCCTACTATTCCCACCTTAGGCCAGGCCCTGCGGCGACGGCAGCCTCACACCACAGCCGAACGAGTGAATACTCATACTCCTCTCCGCGTGGGCATCCACCACCGCGTCTTCACCGGCACCGCGTCGTCCCCTTCCTAGGCCTTGCCATCGTCCACTACCCTGGTGCTCTCGGCGCAGCGTGGTCAACGTGGTCAAGGAACGACTTCCATCGAACGTGGACTGTACGTCGAGAGGCTGACAGCTGGGTCCACGGCCGCAGCAAGGAAGTGCCTCCTTATTACGCGGAAAATAATGATTCCTCCACCTGATAGCAGGGACCCATCGGATGGGCCACCGTATTTCGTGAAAAAAACGTTTCCCTCCTGACTGTTGGGGCCCACCAGCTACACCTTCGCACGCAAGGAAGTGCGTCCGGGCAAAAAAAATGATTCGCCCCCCTGACTGCTGGGACCCACCAGCTACATCTTCGCACCCAAGGAAGTGCATCCGGGCAAAAAAAAAGATTCGCCCCCTGACTGCTGGGACCCACCAGCTACATCTTCGCAGGCAAGGAAGTGCATGACAGTCGGGACCCACCTGGTCGAAGCGTATGTAGCGTTGTCATTCTGGTCGCGAACGATGTGCATATATCTTGGTCGATGTAGTGGCGCGCACGTGTCGTAGTAGAGGCGCGCACGTGTCATAGTAGAGGCGCGCACGTAGCATGTACACGTGCGTACAGCGGCGAGGGTGCAAGAAAGAAAATACGGCCACGTACTTACATACAGGCAGGGTTTCGAACGCCTACTCGCGCACACGTACATGGCTGGGTCGGAACGGAGAAACAGCGTCGTCGTCGTGTTCATGGGGAGGCAACAGAATGCGTCGTGTTCATGGGGAGGCAACGGAATATGTCGTGTTCATCGGGAGGCAACGGAACGCGTGGGAGCCAACCGGCTGGGTCGGAACGGAATGCGTGGTCGTGTTCATCGGGAGGGCTTGGACGGAACACGCGATGGAAACGAGGCCTGGCGTACCGCACAATGGCGGAAACGGCATTGTGTTCGACCGGCCACGTTCGAAATGGGGTCCTGTTGATCGGGAGGGGTGTAGCGCACCGCAAAACGGAGGAAAGGGACCTCCTACGGTTGAAATAGGGGTCCTGTTGATCGGGAGGGGTGTGGCGTACCGCAAAACGGACGAAACGGACCTCCTACGGTCGAAACGGGGTTCCTGTTGATCGGGAGGGTGTGGCGTACGCAAAATGCATTTAAACGGACTTGTGTTGGAGCGCTATGGTTGAAACGGGGGTCCTGTTCATCCGGAGGGGTGTGGCGTACCGCAAAATGGGACTCCACGGGATATTATTCATCTCCGCCGTCGACCTCCTCCAGCCTCCACGGGCTACCGTCGACCTCCTCCACCTCCACGGGCTCCTGTTCATCCAGCCTCCACCGCGCTACTCCACGGCTACTATTCAACCACCCCCACCGCTCACTGTTCATCCAGCCCTCCACCGCTCTCTGCTCATCCAGCCCTCCACACCTCGGGGTCTGTTCAACCACCCTCCACCGTCTCATGCTCATCCAGCCCTCCACACCACGGGGTCCCGTGTTCATCCAGAGGCAACGCCACCGCTCCTTGCTTCATCCAACCCCCAGCAGCGCTGCAACGCCATCGCTCATCAATCGATCGACTTGATTAGCAGCAGCAAAGGAATCGCTCCATCGGGTTCAGTTAACAGCAATCGATCAATCGCTCGGGTTCAGTAACACGTAGCTGCGAGACAATCGCTTTCGGGTTCGATTAGAGCCCAATGCCTCGCTCGGGTTGATTAGAGCCAATGCCTCGCACACACAGCAGCGACGTGTATGAGAAACGCGCATCACTCGGCCCCGACCTCCCACCATAACCGGCAACTCCCCGAAATTTTCCTCCCCCTCGCTTCTACCACGGTTTTTTTCATCATGGACGGCCCAAAGAATGTCATGCAGCTGCATCTCCAGCCCGCCCAGGATGAAAAACCCATTTTCTGTCATGATTTTTTGTCATAGAAGTAGGAGCCCACCACATCTATGATGATACCAGGTTTTGTCACAATTATCGTCATAGAAGTGTCATATGTATGACAGAAAAACTTTTCGTTCGGCCCAGAATGTCATGTCTTTTTTTTGTAGTGTACCATGTTCTCCATTGGGACATCGTCGTCCTCTGGCTGCTTGCTGGCCAGCCAGTCGGCAGCAATGGCTTCCATCTCCTTGTGGTCCGTCGTCCGCCCGTCCCAAAGAGCGCTGGAGCGCGAGGAAGCCATGGTGGGAGTAGTGGTGTGGACAGGAGAAAGGGAACGGAGGCGGATAACTGCGGCTATGGCCGGTGTAGTAGTTTATATAGCAATGGTGGGCGGCGGAGGGACGAACGTGTGGCACCGGAGTAGCCATCTCGGCAACCGCGTATCATTAATGTGGGCGGCAGATGGACGGACGAACGGCACTTGTGTCGTTTGAAGGCGGAGCAATCGCCTGCACCGGGAAGCGGGCGGGTGACGCTGACCGTTTCAAGCGGAAGCGTCTTGGCGGGAGGAGGCGGTCAGGTGGGCCAGGCGGTCGACTTCGTGCTTGGCGATGGGTCACGAGCAATGAGACATCTTGGCTCGCCAAACAAGCTCGCCGAGCTAAGCGACGACAATCAGATGATGGACGTAGCTTCCGGCCAGGAGCCGGCGCCACTGTCCAAGCCGGTTCATGCCGTGTTCACCATAGAGCAGGTGCGGCCCACTTCGATGCCCTAATGGAGGAAGAGCTACCGGCGCAGGAGGACCTGTGCTACAACCTCCGTCTCCTCAACGAGCACCGGTGAACAAGCAAACGACAATGCCGTCGCGGACATGTGGCCCTATGATCCTGGCTTCCAGAATGAGCAGCGGGCGCTGTATCAGACCATCCGTAGGGCCCGCGAGGCCCTCTCCGTCGTCCTTTGAGTTGTTGCACTCGCCGTGGCGCCGCCGTCTCGCGTTGTCAACATGGTCAACGGCATGAGGAATGAGGAGATGACTTTTACTTGGAGAGGATGACAGTGGGGACCCACCAGGGCCATAGCTGCACGTACGCAAGTGCCTCCTTATTATATACAACTGTAATATTTTTTGCTTCCTCCTGGTTTCCTGACATCACGGTCCCATACCATTGTCAACCTATGTAGTCAATAAACGATAGAATTGCACAAGGAACGGCCGACGGCTGGGACCAAGCAGCTCGAGCAGTATTTGTATTTTTGAGCGATGTTTTTGTTGTTGTTGAGAGGAGAGCAGGTGTCGGTGTCAAAACCGGTGGATCTTGGGTAGGGGGTCCCGAACTGTGCGTCTAGGCGGATGGTAACAGGAGACAAGGGACACGATGTTTTTACCCAGGTTCGGGCCCTCTCGATGGAGGTAAAACCCTACTCCTGCTTGATTAATATTGATGATATGGGTAGTACAAGAGTAGATCTACCACGAGATCAGAGAGGCTAAACCCTAGAAGCTAGCTTATGGTATGATTGTTGTTCGTCCTACGGACTAAAACCCTCCGGTTTAAATAGGCACCGAAGAGGGTTAAGGTTACACAGAGTCGGTTACAATGGTAGGAGATCTACATATCCGTATCGCCAAGCTTGCCTTCCACGCCAAGGAAAGTCCCATCCGGACACGGACGAAGTCTTCAATCTTGTATCTTCATAGTCCAGAGTCCGGCCAAAGGCTATAGTCCGCCATCCGGACACCCCTAATCCAGACTCCTCAAGAGCCTGAACCAGGCTTCAATGACGACGAGTCCGCGCACATATTGTCTTCGGCATTGCAAGGCGGGTTCCTCCTCCGAATACTTCATAGAAGATTTTGAACACAAGGATAGTGTCCGCTCGCAAAATAAGTTCCACATACCACCATAGAGAGATAATATTTACACAAATTCAATCTGCTGACATATTCCGTGGCATGATATCACACCACGGCCAAGCCTTTATTGGAATCGTTTTTACTATCCCATCTCAGCGCATTTAGCGAGGCGGTTTCCTTGGCACGTCTTGTCAAAGCAGAGATCGTGTCCCCTTATTCCGGGATTCTCATTAATATGAGCGCGGGTAACCCAGTCGTGCCCGTTGGCACATCTCCTCTATCGAAGGCGAGTCCCAAACGGTCACGGGGAAGGCTCTTGGTATTCAACCTCTTTATAAAGAGACCAAGGCTCCACTCCTTTCTTTCAATCTCAATCGAATCCGCCCCTTGCCTCGAGTTCCAACACCCAAAGCTCCAGATTCAGGCGCTTCGGACCTTCGATGATGTCCGGCTCCGACCTGCAAGGCCGGTGGATGCCTTCCTCCATTACGGAAGAAGACGTGCTAAAGCTAAGAGATGCTAGGTATCTAACCGGCGAAATTTCGCATAGGCTACCTGCCCAAGGGCAGGTTATTCCCGATCCCAAGCCTGGCGAAAGCGTAGTGTTCGTGTCTCACTTTCTTCGGGGGCTAGGCTTCCCGACGGACCCCTTCGTGAGGGGGCTCATGTTTTACTATGGGTTGGAATTTCATGACTTGGATCCGGAGTCCATCCTCCACATCTCATCGTTCATTGTCATATGCGAAGCCTTCCTCTGCATTACCCCTCACTTCGGATTGTGGCTCAAGACCTTCAAAGTGGAGCCGAAGATGATCAAGGGCAGCAGCGAGAAAAGCGGAGGGGCTGTTATAAGCAAGAATGTTGATGCTCCATGGCCCGAGGGCTCTTTTCAAGAGGAGCTCAGCCTATGGCAACAAGAGTGGTTTTATATCACGGATCCCAGGGGCACCAAATGGGTGGCGCCACCTGCCTTTCGCTCGGGTCCTCCACCGCGGCTGGTGTCATGGGTTAATAAAGGACTTGATTAGGGGCCGTCCAAGGACGTGCCCTTGTTGCAGGGCCGCATTCAAGACCTCCTAGAGAGAGAGAGATCACTCTGGTCGTAGTAGCGCAGGTCATGTTGATTCATCGCACCCTGCCCTGCAAACGTCGCCCCCTCCGCATGTGGGAATTTAACCCGGAGGGACCACGAGCTCTCCAACATTTTATGGGCGCGACGCCCGTGGAGATGTACAAGCTTTTCTTCGGATCACAAGCGATGTGTCCGGACTTGACCGAGGACGCAGGTTTGAGCTGCAATCGCCCGGATACTCAAGTAAGTAGCCCTGTACCCGGACACGCTATCCCATATTTATCACGAACTTGCCCTTTAAAAGAGTTGTCCCTTGAACAGGAGTGGATAGTGAAAGCAAAGTTAATCAGGTGTCCGGCCCCCCTCCCTGAGACCACGCCGGATCCCGTGTTAACCAGGATGCTGGAGGTTGCGCCTTCGGAAGAAGGTGAAGGGGGAACAAGGAAGCTACCGCCTCCGCGAAGGAGGCTGTCAGGAAAGGAGGGATCGAGAATCCCTCCATCCAAGGGAAGAAGAGGACCGCCTCTAAGGACCCGAAGACCATGGTCTCAAAGCGGGGAAAGAAATCTTCGTCAGAGGGTCCTGTGCCGAGAGATGCCTCGGCCGCATTGTGCCCCCAAGGGGATCAGCCCTCCACCGAGCCGTAAGTAAAAAGGGGAGTTTTTTTAAATAAAGGATATCCCTGCCCTATTTCTGATGAAGATAACCGAAATTTTACCTTGTAGTTCGGATCTCAGCCCTTCTCATCAGAGCTCATCTTCGGGGGATCTCCGTCCGGAGATGATGGAGAGCAAAACGCCTCCCCCTGTCGTACTGCCTTGCGAGGCGGGCGACGCTGAGGTGTCGTTGCGGAGGGTTTCTCCGAGTCCGGCGGGGCCGGTAGGCAGTCGTATGTCCCCTCAAAGCCCTCCGCGTCCGGCCTTTGAAAAAGGCCATCGGACGAGTCCGGCACCACCTGGTGTACGGTCGGAGGAGCTAAAGGATCTGCTCGGGCGAGCATCTATCTCAGAAGATCACCGTGCGTTAATGGGTACGGTGATTGAAAGGATTTCGTCCGCTGAGAGCGGATTGCACGAAGCCGTCAGAAGTTTACTGACAGGTTTTGAGGTACGCAAAATGATGTACCTTCTAACAGTTCCGCATATAAAATGCGCCTTGTGTAGATAGTAGCCCCTAAGGCTCGGTGTGTTTTCAAAAAATGACAGCGCGCCGAGGATCATAATCCCAGGTATAATATGTCGCCCTTCCTATGTAGGTGGCAAAGGGTCCGGTGGCTAGCCGAACTGATGAATTTGCCGAAGTAAAGCGGCAACTTGACGTGGCGGATTCTGACATCGCGCTTGTCAATAAGCGACTTGACGAGTCACAAGGTATGCAATTTCTCTGCGGACACCTGGTAAGGGAGCTTGATGCCCGTGCCTTACAACATGTATGCTTGATGCAGATGGTGCCGCTGCCATGGAGAACCTTCGGGCGGAGCTCGCCCGAGCCAAGGAGCAGGCCAGAAAGAGTGATGCGGCTGCCTTAAAGGCGGCCGAAGAGCTAAAAGCCGAACAGGCTGCTCATTTGCCAAGCAAGAAGGAAATGGCCGAGATGGCCGCGAAGTTGAAGAATGCTGCCGATCGCTGCAAGCTTCTTGAAAAGAAGATCGAGTGGTACAAGAGGACTCAAGAAGGCCACTACCGAGGCCAAGGATGCTCGCTCTGCGATGAGAGCTATGAAAGAGGAGCTGCGTCAGGCCAGAGATATCGCGGCTGGAAAGCCCTTTCTGCTGCGGAGGAAATTCGTGGATCCTAAATGTGCTCAGTTGGACCGGCTGTGTAGTGCGGAGGATGCTTATCTGGACTTGGCGGCAAGTGCCGCGGATGCGGCCGAACACTTCCGAGATCAAAAGGATCACGAAATGGAAAAGGTTTTTTGGTCGCAGTTCCATAATCCAGAGCGCCTACTTCCATTAACCGATCGCTTGGCCGAATGGGCGGAGCAGAATAGGTTATCCGGACTTGCCATGAAGGATGTCGTGAGTCTTTTGTGGCCGAAAAGGCCCGAGCCGAAGAGTTATTTTGGCTTGGTGCAGCAGTTCCTTGGTGCGGTGCCGCATATCAATGCAATGAGGAGGTCAGCATGCATAGAGGGTGCGCGGATGGCTCTTGCCCGTGTCAAGACATACTGGGCGGAGATGAAGGCCACCGATGTTGCATCCCAAGATTTGGACGGAAGCCGAGTACCTGTCGAGCACTATTTTCAGGAAGTTCTGCAGGGCGCTCATTTAATAGAGACGCAATGCTCGAAGGATATTATGTTCGAATAACATGTATTATTGTGAAACAATGTATCGATGGAATATAAAAGCTTTTTATACTTGTGCCTTTCAAGAATTAAAATACCTCATGTGCGGCCGCTAATGTATATGTATATATAACCTGAAAGATGGCAGTTTTCGGCTTCAGCCCCCACGCATATAATGCGGGGGTGCTTGCAAAAGGTGCATTTTCACACTTGATCCAACGTCTTGGTCCTATAAAGGAGGTGGTAGCGCGGCAAACTAGGCAACCGGACTATAATGCTTTATCACTTTCACTTAGCCATAGGAGTTTGACAGTGGGGCTACTATATAGCCCCTAGGGGCACCGCGCTCACCCGAATTCGGGGCGCGTTTGTGCCTGACCGGGAAACGGCCCTTCGTCAAGGCGGAGGAATCCTAAAGATTCCGGCGGATCATCGAGTGGTTGACCAGTCTCACGCTATATCATGTCGATCTGCTTTCTCTCGAGGTGCTCGCTTTGGCGAACCGGGCACAATCGCAGTAGTTCTCCTGGTGCCGCCTTAGCCGATAGAGCGAAACGTAAGGCAGCAAAACACAGGAGCCGGGCAAACCCAACATTTTACCAGAGACATCATTCGGAGCTGATGCATATAAGGCCTAACTCGAGACGCCGAACACTCCCTAAGGTATTCGGTCTTTATGAAAACGGGCTGAACAACGCCCTTGGTAATAAGCCCCTGGTGTCCAGGTACGCCCAAATTCTGACGTGGCCCATGCCAAAATGTCAGCCTCCTCCTCGGTTATAGCAAGAAACCAGGGGATGTGTATCAACAAGAGACAGTAAAAAAGGTTTATGCAGGGTCTTTATCTTAAAAGAATCCTTGTCACAGGTCCCTACTGCACGTCTGCGCCTGTGTCTCCGTTGTGCCGTATCCTGGACGGGTGTAGCACGGTGTTCATCTGTAAAAGAGAGGAACTTAGTTGAAAAGATTTGCGAAAGTGTACGTTATGTTAAATAAACAAAGTATGATTCAAAAAATGAATAAAATTGAGCTTTATTGTCTCTTGTTGTACATGCGCGGAGCCCCCTGTACAGGGGTATGCAGCTAGTAAGCCCTTGTATGTTTACGCCGGACTCGTCTAGTCGTGTCCGGGGTCTGAACGACCTGTTTAGGTGCTTTGATTGGTGAAGCCGGTTTAGTGTGTGGTTGTCAAGGCAGTCACACAATCTTCCGCGCTCGAGGAACACTCGGTATTTCCCTTTAAGGAATGATGCCTCGTGGATCGGGCATTTTTAGTGTAAGGGATGCATAATGTGGTATTGCGTTAAAGCGGGCGAAAGCTTCGCGTACCAGTAGTGCTTGGTAGCTACTTGTGAATGGGGCGAGGTGGAAGGTTAACTTTTCGCGGCGGAAGTTGTCGGGTGAGCCGAACACAACTTCTAGCAGTAGAGAGCCCGTACAATGGGCATATGGGCCTGGCATTACCCCTTGAAAGGAAGTGTTGCTATGGCGAATTTTGGTTGGGTCTATCCCCATTTTGCGGATTGTGTCCTGATATAGCAGGTTTAGATCACTGCCGCCGCCATTAGGACTTGTGTAAATTGGATTCCGTCGATTATCGGATCTAATATCAAGGTAGTCCATCCTGCATTCTGCATACTTCTAGAGTAATCCTGATGGTCGAAGGTGACTGGTTTTAACAACCAGTGGCGGGACTCCTCTGGGATAGGCCGTATGGCGCATATCTCTATGGGCGCCATTCTGTTTTCCCCTTTTGTAACGTAAAGTGAGTTTAGTGTTTTGACTTCTTGTGGGAAATTCTTTTGTTTTCCGATGCTCTGCTCGTGGGGTTCATCATCGTCCTCGCTTGGTGTGTCGAGCCCCTTGTGTTCGGCGTTCAGTTTGCCGGACTGCTTGAAGACCCAACAATCTCTGTGGGTATGGTTTGCAGGCTTCCCGGGAGTACTGTGGATTTGGCATATCTTGTCCAAGATTTTGTTTAAGTTAGATAGCTCATCCCTATTATCCTTAAGGGGTAGTTTTTTATGATTCTGTCATGAGCTTTTGAATCCGGCGTTGACTGTCGTGCTCTTCGGGCAGTTTCCCTTGGTCCGGCGCTGGTCCTTGCTGCGTCGCGGTTTCCCGTTTCCATCCCTGACTTCGGATGTACTTGGGTCGCTGGTACTGCATCTTGCCAGCCAGCTATCCTCTCCCGCGCAAAAGCGGGTCATGAGGCTTGTTAATGCGGCCATTGCTCTTGGCTTTTCTTGGCCGAGGTGTCTGGCGAGACATTCATCTCGGACGTTGTGTTTGAAAGCTGCTAAGGCTTCGGTGTCCGGACAGTCGACTATTTGGTTCCTTTTAGTAAGGAATCTGTTTCAGAATTTTCGGGCTGACTCTCCGGGTTGTTGAGTTATGTGACTTAAATCGTCTGCATCCGAGGGTCGGACATAGGTCCCTTGAAAATTTGCCCGAAAAGCATCCTCGAGCTCTTCCCAACTTCCAATGGTGTTTTCGAGGAGGCTTTCGCCAATGCTGGGCTGGCCCTTTGAGCTCGAGGGGTAAGTATTTTATGGCGTGGAGGTCATCTCCTCTAGCCATGTGTATGTGGAGGATGTAATCCTCGATCCGCACTCTGTGGTCATTGTTCCGTCAGATGCCTCTATGTTTACGGGCTTGAATCCCGCTGGAAATTCATAATCCAGAACCTCATCGGTGAAACATAGGGGGTGTGCAGCACCCCTATATTTAGGTGTACCGTAATATTCGGATACTTGATGTGTTGCATTGCTTACTAGAGCTTGCTTTCTTGGCCCGTAGATAGATCTAACTGGGCCATCTTTTTGATATGAATCCGTATGCGGATCGCGTGCCGGCTTGTGTGCGGCGCCGTTTGCCGCTCTATGTTTGCCATGGGGTCGTCTATCCGACCGGGTGGTCTCCCTGTTCTTTGATTGCGGGGGCTCTACGGCCTCCTCATCAAATTCAGGCAGTAGTTTTCTCTTCGGATAGCTCTTTGTTCGGTGACTATCGCCGTATTTGTCTGCGGTGTTGAGTACTTTGCTCCATCTGATTCTGAGCGCATCTTCCGCTGTTTTGAGCTTCCGCTTCTGCTTTTTCAGGCTACGCGCAGTGGCGATGAGCCTTTTGTGGAGGTTCTTCTGCTCCAGCAACTTGTCCGGCGTGAGATCGTCCGGACTGTTATCTTCACCAGGGATGGGTTGTTTATCCAGATTGTCCTGTTCGGACGGTTGCTCGATAGCATGTTCGTCGTCCACCGGTTCGCCCTGCTCTATGGCTGGGTCTGTATGGCTGCTGTCTTTGTCGAGGCGGGACTTTGAGCAGCGCTTACGTCGTTGTTTTGACTTTTCGAGGGAATGATCCCTCGTGGCGTCCCGTTGTTCCTCGTCGTCGCTTCCTTTAGGTGTGTCCACCATGTATACATCGTAAGATGAGGTGGCTGTCCAGCGCCCTATAGGTGCTGGTTCATGTTTGTCTCCTACATCGTCGTCCATACCGTCGATGTCTTCGGAGTCGAAGTCGAGCACGTCGTTTAAACTTTCGACAGTGGCTACGAAGTGGGTGGTGGGTGGGAGTCGAATTTCTTCGTCGTCCGCATCCTAACCTTGCTGACCATAGTCCAGCTAGGGCTCTCCTGATAAAGAGAGAGAGAGAGAGAGAGAGAGAGACTTTAGTGAATTCAGGATGTCGCCAACGGGCGAGTGCTGAAAGATGTCCGCGGTGGTGAACTCCATGATCGGCGCCCAATCGGATTCGATTGGGAGGGGCGCGGAAGGTTCGGAGTCCGGAGAGGAGTCTGACACCTTGGAGTCACGAGCTTCGCAAAGGACACGGTGGGTGTTCGGCTCAATCGCCGTAGAGATCGCAGCCCCTGAGGCGGAGTCCAGCCACCCGTCCTCGATCGACGCAATCGGCTCTGAACTAAGGGTCGGAGAGGGCACTGGTGCGGCCCCTGTGGCAATCGTTCGCGGCGAGAGCTAGATCATGCCCATCGTGATAAGCAGGGCGACTCGGCTGTGCCTCGAACCTATTGAAGATCAAGTCTCCTCGGACGTCACCAGATAGTTCAAACTTCCAAATTTGACTGATGGCGGGGGCATAGCTTTCAATCTGCTCCATATGGCTGCTTAATTGGCTGCAGCAAAGCCGCCAATACTTAAGATCTGTCCGGGGAGAAAAGTCTCACCCTAGACCGCATCGTTGTTGATGATCGGAGGAGCCATCGGGCCTAAAGATGACGACATAGAGGAACACTCAATGAAAGCACCAATGTCGGTGTCAAAACCGGCGGATCTCGGGTAGGGGGTCCTGAACTGTGCGTCTAGGCGGATGGTAACAGGAGACAAGGGACACGATGTTTTTACCTAGGTTCGGGCCCTCTCGATGGAGGTAAAACCCTACTCTTGCTTGATTAATATTGATGATATGGGTAGTACAAGAGTAGATCTACCACGAGATCAGAGAGGCTAAACCCTAGAAGCTAGCCTATGGTATGATTGTTGTTCGTCCTACGGACTAAAACCCTCCAGTTTATATAGGCACCGAAGAGGGTTAGGGTTACACAGAGTCGGTTACAATGGTAGGAGATCTACATATCCGTATCGCCAAGCTTGCCTTCCACGCCAAGGAAAGTCCCATCCGAACACAGGACGAAGTCTTCAATCTTGTATCTTCATAGTCCAGGAGTCCGGCCAAAGGCTATAGTCCGGCCATCCTGACACCCCTAATCCAGGACTCCCTCAGCAGGGTATTAACTGGGCAGGCTGTGGCTCGTCTAGCCCAGGCCAGATATCCAGCCCAGATATTAATTTTTTTCAAGCTGAAAATGGCTAGCCCAGCTATACTTTTTTTTAGGAATACCCAGGCAACGTCAACTTGTTATTCTCCGCCCCGGTGGGCTGCAAATCTTTCCTAAGAGGTATGCATTAGGCTTAACAAGAAAATGGGTTTTAAGAAATAATAAATGGGATGTAACTATAAAAACTGGGCAGTAACTATAAAAAATGCACGAAACACATAATTACTTTATAAAATAATATTTCTGGATTTTGAAAATTTTAATTTCATTAATTGTTGCGCGCGCAATGTTTCGTTGGATTTTTAAGTAATACAAATTTGTATTGAAATTGTATTTAATCTGACTAGAAATTTCAGGAGAAAAATATTTTGGATCCCATCAAAATGTGGGAAGTTTTATTGAATTCTGTTTTGAATGGTTGGTTAAAATTATTAATCGTTGTCCTAGCTAGAAAATGGGTTGTACTTTTAATAAACTGTAAATGGGTTGTAGTAAATTCCATTAGAATTCAAAAATGGGTTGTACATTCTTACAAATCGCAAATGGGTTGTAAGTTCTCTGCCACACACTTGTGGGCCTACTAAGTTGATGCGTATGCAAGGCTTTGTCAGCTTATAGTCAACACACGGTTCTAGCAGCAGTGTCCGTTAGATGTCCATCCAACGAATGTCGTGCTTCTTCTTCAATCTGGGTATTCTAGCTTCAGTCGCCCAAAAAATGATTCCTCCCCCTGACATCTGGGGCACACCGTTTCGGAGGCTGACCTGTGGGCCTACTAAGTTGACGCGTACCAAGGGCTTTGTCAACTAAGTCAATATAAATGATTCTAGCTGCAGTAACTATACGATGTCCATCCAACGGCCGTTGTGATTCTTTAACCTCTGGTCTTCTTGCTCCAGCCGCCCAAAGCAGCGCCGGTCGTGCCGCCTGCTCCTGCCTCCCGTGGCCGGCTGTGCTGCCACGGAGGCCTCACCTTCCCCTACCACTCCCACCGATGGCCAGGCCCTGCAGCGACGGCATCCTCACACCGCAGCCGAACTAGTGAACCCTCGTACTCCTCTCTGCATGGGCATCCACTGCCGCGTCTTCCTCGGCTCCGCGTCGTCCCCTTCCTAGGCCTCGCCGTCGTCCACCGCCTTGGTGCTCTCGGCACGGCGTGGTCAATGTGGTCAACGACCGACTTCCATCGGAAGAGTACTATACATGGAGAGGCTGACAGCTGGGTCCACGGCCGCAGCAAGGAAGTGCCTCCTTATTACACGGAAAATAATTATTCCTCCACCTAACAGCAGGGACCCACTAGATGGGCCACCGTATTTCATAAAAAAAATGTTTTCCCCCTGACTGCTGGGACCCAGCAGCTACATCTTCTCATGAAAGGAAGTGCGTCCATATTACGGGCAAAAGAAAATGATTCGCACCCTGACTGCTGGGACCCACCAGCTACATCTTCGCACGCAAGGAGTGCGTCCATATTACGGGCAAAAAAACGATTCGCCCCCTGACTGCTGGGACCCACCAGCTACATCTTCGCATGCAAGGAAGTGCCTGACAGTCGGGACCCACCCGGTCGAAGCGTACGTAGCATTGTCATTCTGGTCGCAAACGTGTACGTACATACTGGCCGATCGGTCTGTCTGCAGGCTACAGCGATGAGCCGTGGCCATGTAAGGAAGGGCACGTGTGGTAGTAGAGGCGCGCATGTGTGGTAGTAGAGGCGCGCACGTAGCATGTACATGTACGTACAGCGGCCATGTTGCAAGAAAGTAAATACGGCCACGTACGTACATACGGGCGGGGTCTCAAACGCCTACTCACGCATACGTACGGCCAGGGCTC
Organism: Aegilops speltoides; assembly: GCA_021437245.1. Classification (NCBI taxonomy): domain Eukaryota; kingdom Viridiplantae; phylum Streptophyta; class Magnoliopsida; order Poales; family Poaceae; genus Aegilops; species Aegilops speltoides. Next base: position 283,080,801 of record CM038141.1, read on the forward strand.
GTGTACATGGTTGGGTCGGAACGGCGAAACTGTGTCGTCGTCGTGTTCATGTGGAGGCAACAAAATGCATCGTATTCATCGGGAGGCAACGGAACGTGTGCTGTTCATCGGGAGCCAACCGGCTTGGACGGAACAGGTGATGGAAACGAGGCCTGGCGTACCGTGGAATGAAGAAAACGGCCTTGTGTTCGACTGTCCACGATGGAAACGGGATCCTGTTCATCGGGAGGGGTCTGGCGTACCGCAAAACAGAGGAAACGGACCTCCTACGGTCGAAACGGGGTCCTGTTGATCGGGGGGTGTGGCGTACCGCAAAACGGAGGAAGCAGACTTGTGTTGGAGTGCTACGGTCGAAACGGGGGTCCTGTTCATCGGGAGGGGTGTGGCATACCACAAAACGGGACTCCACGGGATACTGTTCATCTCCATCGTCGACCTCCTCCAGCCTCCATAGGCTATTGTTCATCCACCGTCGACCTCCTCCAGCCTCCACCTGCGACTGTTCATCCACGGGCTCATGTTCATCCAGCCTCCACTGCGCTCTCCTCCACCGGCTACTGTTCAACCAGCCCTCTCCACTGGGGTCCTGTTCAACCACCCACTACTAGGGAAAACCCTAGCAGTAGCGCGTGTTTTGTGCCTACTAGTAGCGCGGGAAGCCGCGCTACTAATAAGCGCTTCTGCTATTGCTTAGCAAGAACGCTGTGCCATCACGCTGCCATCGCTAGTACAAATAGTCTGCGGCGCTTGTTCAAGATCTGGCCTTCTTCGCTAAGTTATCTACTTGCAAAGTGTTTCCTTTCCATTGCTACTAGTATTTTTTATAATTTTTTATTTTTAGTGTATTTATGCGCCATCATACAAATATTGGTACAATACCAGCTGTTATGAGGTTTACATCATTATGTCCATAACAGTGTATTAAATGAAGGTGGATTAGGTTCAAGTGGAGGCAATATGTGGTGCATGTAAAAGTATACTACTAATCCAAACTTGATCTACTTTGGATTAGTAGTACTTTCGATGTGCACCACATGTTGCCTCCACTTGAATCTAATCCGCCAAAGACAAGATATTTAATCATCATCATGGTCATTACCATCAACATTATTTATTTAATCACCACTAACACTAGCTAATAATAAACATCATAGTCATTACCACGAACACTAGCTATTTTATCATCATAGTAATAGTGTAGCACATCATCATCCTCGAAACTCATTTCTAGCCACTACTCACTCCTCGCTACTCACTCCTGCTGCTCTCTCTTAGGTAAAAGAACATAAAACATGTATAGCTCTCCTCCTTGATCAAGTTGAAGCATGCAGATGAACTGTCTCCCTAATCGTGGAAGGCGTCTCGTTGTTTGCTCCCTAGTACTTCTCTGCGCTCCCCAACACATATTTGGTCCAGTCTTGCACTATTAAGCATCCGTCACTAATCTTGAATGCACTAAAGTAAGCTGTAGGATATCTTGGCCGTAAGTTGATAATACTCATGACACCTTTAGTCTCGATCCCATAAGGCACAACATTCATCGGGAGTCCTGTTGAAGAACATCGTATGGTAACATACTTAGCAATGAAGTTTAGCTTCAAAAATAATGTATGGAAAAGATGCAATGAGGATAAAAAGTAAAATCTTACCATCCTTCCTAAATGGATGTGACCGTAGTTCATTATGAACACTATGGGTCGCACATTTTCAAGACTAAGATTTCTAAATGCAGAAGAAAATTTGTCTTGACAAGATCAAGATCCTCAAGCCATGAAACATAATGACCGAGCTCCTCGCAGCTTGAGTTCAGCCCGTGACAAGATATCTGGTCCCGCCTACCAAGCTACCGGACATGTTTGCTTGCACGGAAATAAGTCGACAATACAAATTAGTTGTCAATTATTTTGAATAAACAATATCAAAGACATAAATATGGTTGAGAAACTTACATAATGGTATAATCGAGGCATTTGCACATTGACCCGATGTCGGTATTACCTTCAATATCATCTTCCTGGACGAATATCCAAGGTGATAACCATATCGGGCTCAAATGCATAAGTCTTGCATAGTGCTCGCCATGTTTTGCATCCAAAATAGGTGTAGTCGTCTGAATTGTATAACCGCATGGAAAATATAACCATGCTCGATCTTCAAGTAAACTTTCTTTTCCTCCATACTATGACTGAAACCTATCTTATCCAATACAAAAACTCTTGCATGGCAGGGGATACGCTAGTAGAATAGTAAAAAAATAAGTTGAAGCAAATGAAAGCGGATGTCATGCTTAATTACGAAAAAAGACTTGTCGCTGTGACTTCATCAGATCCACTTCAAGTTCTCGCCCACTTGATGTCAAGCGCCTATCATCATCTAGGAAGATTCCGTCAAGACAAAGCCGCTTGTCTTCGCAGATTTGCAAATACCGAAATCCTTCTCGTCCGTCGACATTTCCTATGTTCATAGTTAAAACATTAATTGAAAATCGATCAAGACAACTACCAAGATATCAAACACACAAATCCGGGCACTCGATATTTCCTACATATTCTAGCACAAGTCATGCCAAAATTCACGGAAAAATCCGCATGACCTTTGCTAAAATAGGACATATTGAGCGCTGAAATTTGCTTGAACGAAATGAATCAACACTCCGGCAAAACATAGGCCACTCGGAGGTGTAACCTGCAAACATGACCGGCCACTTGGATATTGAGCAACACAAGATATACATTTCAAAATATCTTATAGGACTCAAATTAGCATGCATTCAATAAGCAAAAGTAGATCATCTCATGCATTTCAAAATATTGTCACTAATACATCACGAATAGTGTCATACATATAACATCACTAATACAACTAAAACTCTAGCACACGACGGGTATCGGCGCGGGCGGTGGACACCCACAGAGAAGGCACCATCACGGGATCATAGCTCCAGTGAGATCCCGGAGAACTCCGCCAGTATTGGAGAACGGCTGTGCTCCAACGCAAACAAATAGCGACGGACGTGCACGCCCTCCTCATCGACACGGTGACGCACCACCTCCGCGGAGTCCTCGAGCCTCGGATCGCCATCGCCCACGCGATCGCCACCAAACAAGGTTCGGTCAACGACAGTGGCTCCTCACCAACCCGCGCCCCGGTGAGGTAGCGCCTCAAGTACCACCGGGCGGAGCCTGGTCCAACATGGCCGATCTGGTCAAGCGGTGTCGCCTCCGCCGACTCGACGACGAGGATGCGGGATAGGCATCGCCCACGCCGAGGCGGGAAAAATTGCTTTAACTAAAAAATAGAAACAAGTTCTTACTAACTAGTTCTATTAATTCAACTAGTTCTTACTAAAAATAATACTATAAATAAAAATATTCTAGTACCTAATTAGTACCTAATTCTTACTAACTAATTAGTACCTAGGAACTACAGCCCTAATTACCATCTAAGTAATTAACTAACTAGCACTAAAAATAGCCTAGGGTTCATACTAACTAGCACTAAATACCTAGGGTTCATACTAAGCAGAAGAGGATCGGGGAGAGAGGGATCGGAAGGGAGAGTGCTTACAGAGGGCGGGAGAGAGATGGGGTCGGGGAGACGGCGGCACCGAGGCGCGGGCGAGGCGGCCGGTCGGGGAGACGGGCGAGGCGGCCGGGTCGGGGAGACAACAAGCGAGGCGGGTCGGGGAGACGGCGGCGAGGCGGCCGGGTCGGGGAGACGGCGGCACCGAGGCGCCATGCGAGGCGGGTCGGGGAGACGGCGGCGGCGGCGGGTCGGGGAGACGGTGGTGGCGGGCGGGTCGGGAATTGGGGAGGAAGCAGAGGAGAGGGAATCAGCCGGGCGGGGGTAAGGTGAAGTAGCTTTAATCAGAAGCGTGGGAAGTAAAACGCTGCTTTGCTAAATACCATAGTAGTAGCGCTGTCCGCAGTAAGGGCGCTTACTATACCTACCACGCCGAACGATGTGGCATTGTAGTAGTAGCGCTTTACGCAGGCAGCCATCGCTATCTGCTAATCAGAGCGCGGTTCGCCAACGCGCTCTCAAGAAAGTAGCAAGAGCGCCTCATTTTGACAAGCGCCATCGTAACATTACGTATAAGGTTTTCCCTAGTAGTGACCCTCCATGGGCTATCGCTCATCCAGCCTCCACCGCCATCGCTCAACCAGCCCTCCACCGCCATCGCTCAACCAGCCCTCTACGGGGTCCTGTTCATCCAGCCCTCCACGGGGTCCTGTTCATCCACCGGTTCGATCAATCGAGGTACTGTTCATCCAGCGGTAACGACCTCTACTACCACGGGTTCCTGTTTATCCAACCCCCACCGAGAACTGTTCATTCAAACCCCCCAACAACGCTCACTTTTCATCTAGAGGCAGCATCGATCGGCTTCAGTTAGCAGCATTAGCGAAGGAATCACTCGATCGGGTTCAGTTAATAGCCATCGATAGATCGCTCGGGTTCAGTAAAGCGTAGCCTGCAGTGCAATCGCTCGGGTTCAGTTAGAGCCCAACGCCTCGCTCAGTTAGAGCGCAATGCCTCGCACACACACCCGTACGTACGAGAGAAACATGCATGCTCAGCCCCCAACCGCCACCGTAACCGGGAACTCCCCGATATTTTCCTCGCCCTCGCTTCTACCACGGTTTCTTCCGTCATGGACGGCCCAAAGAATGTCATGCAACTGCGACTCCGGCCCGCCCAGGACGAAAAGCCCAATTCCTGTCATGATTTTTTGTCATAGAAGTAGGACCCACCACATCTATGATGATACCGGGTTTTGTCACAATTATCGTCATAGAAGTGTCATAAGTATGACAGGAAAAAAATTCGTTCGGCCCAAATTTCACGGATGTGTCTTTTTTTGTAGTGCGTGCCTAAGCTGCAGGAGCAGGAGGAGCCGAAGGACCTCGTCACAGCCGCCGCGTTAGGGCAACTCCTACACGTGACCCCAAATGGTCCGGCTGCGTCCGTTTGGGGAAAACCAGACACAAAAGGCGTCCCAACACGAAGGAGCAAACAGATAAATGTTCGTTTTTTCTGCTTTTAACTCATTTCTGGCCCAACTTTGGGCCGCGTTTGCGGCCAAGCAGACACACGCAGACGGGCGGGACGTGCGCCCTTGTCCCTCCTGGCCCGCCCATCGAGGACACAACCAATTTTACTCTTCCCCTTCCCTCCCTCCTCCGCCCCCTCCCGACATTGCCGTCGCCACCCCGTCTGTACCCATCCCGATCGTGTCGCCTTCCTGCAAGGCCGTCGGAACCACGACGACACCATGCCATAGCCTCCCACGCCTGTGTTCCGGAGGAGCTTTTTGGTGGCGTTCGTGGTTCTTTGTTGCCGGTGGAAGAGAAGCTACGGCCGCCGGCGCCGCCCCTCGACCCCAACAACTTTCAGCAGGCGCTGCATAGCTGCAGGGCGCCAACCCCCTCCACCGCCAACCTTGCTTTGCTGCCTGCGAGGGGAGCTCGACGTGCTCTTTCTGGTCGCGTCTCCACCACGACCACAAGGTGTTCGACGCTTTGCTCACAAGGTACCATGGATAGCGGGGATGAGTATTTCTTTCACAACTTCATTTGTTCACCCGGATGAGGAAGAGCCTGTGGTGGCTGCATTAGTCGTCCATGACCACATTGGTAGGCAGCGACCTCGGTACAGGGGATCAATCCAAGGCATGCTCCGTCCTTGAATCGCAATAGGGAGAAAGGCAACACCCTTCTCTATGACGATTACTTTGAGAATACCGCACTTTTTTAACCACGTCAATTTCGTCGATGCTTCTGAATGAGGAGACATGTGTTTAACCGTATTCGGAAGGGAGCGGTAGGATATGACCCATACTTTGAGTTTAACGAGGATGCCCTTGGCAAGCTTGGCTTCTCTTCCTACGAGAAATGCACTGCAGCTATTAGCATGCTTGCATATGGAATTCCTGGCAATCTTGTGGATGAGTATGTGCATATAAGTGAGTCCACATGTATCCTCTCAATGTACAATTTCTGCAAGGACGTGGTGGCAGCGTTCGTCCCTGAGTACCTGAGAGAGCCAAATGTCGTCGATATAGAGAGGTTGTTGGCGATAAATGCTGATAGGGGCTTTCCGGGCATGCTTGGTAGTATAGATTGTATGCACTGGAAGTGGAAGAACTATCCATTTGCTTGGCAGGGGAGTACAAGGGGCATGTGAAAGGTGTTACTATCATACTAGAAGCGGTGACTTCACAAGATCTGTGGATATGACATTCCTTCTTCGGTATGTCTGGTTCTCACAATGATATCAATGTGCTTCAATGATCTCCAATGTTTGCAAGGCTTGTAGAAGGTCACTCCCCAGATGTCAACTTTGAGATCAATGGCCACCATTACAACAAGGGATATTACCTAGCTGATGCTGTCTATTCTCAGTGGTCAACTCTTGGGAAGACCATACCCCCGCAAGGAGAGAAGAGGCAGAGATTCGCCCAAATCCAAGAGAGTGCTAGGAAGGATGTGGAGCGTGCTTTTGGTGTGCTTCAATCTCGTTGGGGTATCGTTTAAAACCCAACATTCACATGGAGCACTCAAAAGCTTTGGGAGCTGATGACTGCTTGTCTGATCATGCACAACATGATCATGGAGGATGAGTGTGGTTATAGCATCTACGACTAAGGATTTGATTTTTAGGATGAGAATGTTGAGTTTGAGCACCTGCCTCTGGCAACCTTCGAACAGTTTGTCCAATTTCATCGTGAGACGTGTAATTAGCAGACTCATATGTAACTCCAGGATGACTTGGTTGAGCACATGTGGGCTCACATTGACAACTAGTAGATCTATCGGTTCAATTTCCTTTCATGCAAAACAATTTTGATTGTGTTGTAAGACTATTTGATATTGTTTTTATTTCGATTGGTTTGTAAGACTATTTTGGATGTGAAACTATTTGATTATGAACTATTTGTCATGCTTCATTTTAGTTCAGAGAATGCATAGGGCCTCCGCCAGACGAGATGCGGCCGAAATGTGGTCGCACGTTGGGCGCATCCATAAATCCGGGCGGACACTGCCCCATTGCCATCCCCAAACGGACGAAATGTGGTCAAAACAAACGTCCATTTGAGATCATGTGTTGGAGTTGCCCTTTTACACGCGTCCACCATCACCGCTCAGGCCGAAGCCATCTGCCGCGAGGCGCAGGCGCAAGCAGAGGAAGTCGTGTGCGTGGCATCCATGGTGTCGGTGAGTGCGCACGAGGTCAGCTACTTAAGGAGTTAGCACGAGGTCAGCTACTTAAGGAGTTTGCACACTGTAGTGCAACTCCTTACAGTCGGCTACTTAAGAAGTTAGCAACTCGTTACAGTTAGGCGCTCCACCCGTAGTGAGGTCAGCTACTTAAGGAGCTAACATTGATTAAGTAGTGATTTGAACCGTGCGCACTCGTGCGCACAATGTTAGCTTGTCGTCGCCCCGTAGTGATGGAAATTGGTGGTTAAATCTGAGTGATATTTGTATGTTAAGAGTAATTCCAATGCAGTGACCCAAACGGACATGGATTTTGTCTGCATTTTGTCCGTTTGGGTCGCTCGTCCGCCTAGCGGACATGAGACGGACCTGGGCTGCCGGTGGATGAACCCAACGCAAGACCAAAAAGCGGACACACAAGGTTGCTCGCATGGAGACGCCGCTTTCCTCCCGCGCCGCCGCGGCCGCGCTCCGTCTGCGTGGCTCGCGATCCCCTTCACGCTCCCGCCGCTTTCGCCGCGCCGCCTCTAGCCACATAGCCCCCGACTCCTCTCCCGCTCCGGCCGCTCCACATAGCCCCCGACCTCAACACCGTGGAGGAGGACGAGGAGGAGTCCTCGGCGGAGGCGTTGCTGGCCATGAGCGGCGGCGAGATCGCCGATGCAATCGCAAACCCAGTCCGCCACGCCAGAGAACTCCTCCGTGGCGGCCCAAATATGTGTGCTCGAGTTGGGGCCCAGCCCGCGCCGCCGTCGCCCGGCCCCACGCTTGCGCGTCGAGCCCTCCTCGCGCCATTGTGCCTTCCACCCACTCGCCATCGGGCCCCGCCGCTCTCCCCTTCTCCTAGATCGGCGCTCAGACGGCGGTTTCATTGGCGGTGGCGGGATCTGGACCTGCATCGGCGTCGCGGGAAACCGCCGTGGCGTGCTCCAGCGCGAGTGCTCCTGCTCGCGGTTGAGCCGGGCCACCTCCTGCCGGCGCCAGGCCTCCTCCTCGCGCCGTCGTGCCCCCCCTCAGATCCCCATCGCGGCGAGCACAGCCGGGTGGCGCTGTAGTTCCTCGATGAGCGCCAGGAGGAGTAGCAGGAAGTGGCGGTGGGCGGCAAGCGCGACGGCGGAGATCTCCCTGGCAAGCGCGGCGGCAGCCTGCGCATGTGGCCTCGCTCCTCCTCGCGGTGGTTGTGGAGGCTAGCGCCAGCTCATGCGCGCTCACTGCTAGGTGGGACCAGGGGCGGACACGAGCGGACGACGGCGGTCGAGCAGAGCGTCCGCTTCGTACCCATTTGTTCCCAGATTTGGGCCAAGTTTGGGTCGGGGACGGACACCCGCGTCCGTTTGGCTCGTCCCGTTGGGCCAAGTTTTGTGTCCGGATGACCCAAATGGACAAAATGGGTCGCCCCATTGGAGATGCTCCGAGTAGTACTGAATTATTGTATTTCTCAAGTTCAGGGATGTTTTTGTTATGCACCAGCGAATTCACAGATGATGGATGTAGTTTTCCTCCTAATAAACGTCCATGCTCCTGTGCTGAAGCTTCCATTTCACCGTGACCTTTCTTTGCAAAACGTTGAACGGCTACTTCGATGCTATGCTAGTGAAAGGGCAGACGAAAGAGATGCCCGGAAATAGAGTGGTTGCTTTTTCTTTTGGCGAAAGGGAAATAGAGTGGTTGCTAGTTGAAAGTGACAGTATGAAAGTTGTGGAAGTCATGCAGAATGGCGGTAATTCTCTAGGCGTGACGGTAGCTATGTACGAAGAGTGCACTTTCTTGTGTCGTGGCTTTACTCGTGTAATTTTCTTTCATTGTCCTAAGAAGCAAATAGAGCAGCTCGTAGTTTAGCGAGGTTTAGCAGGGGGATCTTCAATGGCAGGAACCCCCAATTTTTATACGAGCTACTCTTGCTGATGATGTATAAAATCGCCATGATGGCCTTCCTTAAGAAAAAAGAGATACCCGGAAAAGATAGGCAAAGCTTTACGAAGTATAGCTGCCACTTTCCCTCTAAAAAAAGTATGGCTGCCATTTTTTTCGGTTTTTTTATAATAATAATGGTGGCTGCTACTTTTCTCACGACAAAACAACAGTTTGATTTTACCATCTGAGTATCACCACGTCCGTGCTGACGACATCAAAGTCAACAAACTTGAAACATTTCTGTAGCAACGTCGAACGTGCCCATCAAAGACGTCCACGTACAGTCAAACAGCCAGTTTACCTGCCAAACTCTTCCTGTATACTCCAACGTGGACGTATAAACCAACGTGGGCTGGCTCTTATAATCAGACCACAACCCGAGCATTCTGCAACCACATTTAATGGCGGCTGCTACTTTTCTCAAGACAAAGCTTGATTTTACCATCTGAGTATCGTACCACATCCGTGCTGACGACATCAAAGCCACCAAACCTCAACATTTCTGTAGTAGCGTCGAACGTGCCCATCAAAGACGTCGACGTACCAATCAAACAGCCAGTTTGAATACCAATTCCCAATCTCTCTTCCTGTATATAAACCCACGTGGGCTGGCTCGTATAATCACACCACAACCCGAGCATTCTGCAACCACTTTCATCGTCTCCTACGCTCACCGTTCGTTGCTCCGCACATCAGCAGGACTTGCCAATGGCGGGAGACGGCGAGCTTAAGCTGCTGGGCGTGTGGACGAGCCCGTTCGTCATCAGGGTGCGCGTGGTGCTCAACCTCAAGTCGCTGCCGTACGAGTACGTGGAGGAGAGCCTGGGCAGCAAGAGCGCGCTCCTCCTGGGCTCCAACCCGGTCCACCAGAGCGTGCCCGTCCTCCTCCACGGCGGCCGCCCCGTGAACGAGTCCCAGGTCATCGTGCAGTACATCGACGAGGTCTGGGCGGGGGCCGGCCCGTCCGTGCTCCCGGCCGACCCCTACGAGCGCGCCACGGCGCGCTTCTGGGCGGCGTACGTCGACGACAAGGTCGGGTCGGCGTGGACGGGGATGCTCTTCTCGTGCAAGACGGAGGAGGAGAGGGCGGAGGCGGTGTCCCGCGCCGTGGCGGCGCTGGAGACGCTGGAGGGCGCGTTCGCCGAGTGCTCCAAGGGGAAGGCGTTCTTCGGCGGCGACGCCATCGGGTTCGTCGACGTCGTGCTCGGCGGCTACCTCGGGTGGTTCGGGGCGATCGACAAGATCATCGGGCGCCGGCTGATCGACCCGGCGAGGACGCCACTGCTGGCCAGGTGGGAGGAGCGGTTCCGCGCGGCGGACGCGGCCAAGGGCGTCGTGCCGGACGACGCCGACAAGATGCTTGAGTTCTTGCCCACTGTGCTCGCTTGGGTCGCCGGCAAAGCGAAGTGAACTGTGAGGCCGTGACATCGCCAGCTCGTGACATGTGTGTTTGTGTGTGTGTGCGTGTCTGAGTCCGTCCAGTGTGTGCTGAATAAATGCACCGCATGTCGTGTGTTGAACCAAGGGCAAACGATGCTGAATAAATTATTTTTTTGAAACAAGGCAAAAGACTTCTCACTTTCATTGATTAAGAAGAAGTGAGAATTGCCCGGTTAATTGATATAAAACCGGGCTAAAACCGATACAACCCAATCCATAAAGATATGGGAACCACCGACCAACCTGGCCACAAACATGGAACATAAGCCATGACGGCACATGCCAACAGATAGCCACACGCACGAACAACTAACGGCTCCGACTTTGACGACAGGCATCGCCCAGAAAATATGCAGGACTTGCGCCGATCGTGCCTCCCGACCACCGAGCGTCTGTCATCGTCACCACCTGGACTCGCTCCAGCGCAACTCCGACTTCAAAGCAACCAGGCAACCCACAGAGAAGCACCTCGGACACGCCGGAAATATCCGACTACCGAAGTCCGAGCCGCGGCCCAAACTCCTCTCGACGCCATCGTCGTTGCCAAACAGAGATCCACGCCCCCGAACGACCGCCTCGGCAAACCACGCGGCGAAGATGCCGCCATCCACCGCGGCGAAGATACCGCCAACCACTAGTCTCCAGTTGTAGTCGGCTCCGAGACGATGCCCCCAAGAAGGAAGAAGACGTGAAGACGCCTTCATCCCCCAATCGCGCAGATCTGAGGTTTCCCTCCGGAGCCAAGGCCATGGGGAGAGGGGAGGAGCAGCACACAACAGCGACACTTCCAAGAAAGAACGTGACGCCCGCGGGCGTCACCGTCACCGTCTCCTGCAAAAGCCGGAGATAGGATTTCTCCCGGTGAAGCTCAACCACCAACTGCCCGAACCGGCCGACCACGAACCGCTGCCCATCAAACCTCGCGGAGCACCAAGGGGAGCACCTCCACCAAGGCTCACCTCGCCGAGGCCGCTGCCAGACGACCATCGTGCCAGCAATGAGGCCGCTGAACTCGGCGCGCCACCGCCGACTTCGATCGTCGCGGATCCTCGATCCACCACGACCAGGCACTCACCACACCCTGGCCGAAGCCGCCACCATCAAATCCGGGACCGCCGCCCCGACAACCGCAGCCCTCCACCACGCGATGGACGCACGGCACCAAGCAGAGCCTGGGCACTAGCACCCAGGGGCGGAGCCAGGATTTGGGCATGAGGGGGGCGAGCAAGATAATTTTCGTTTTAGAGACACAATACAAAATATAGTCTCGAAACTGTACCAAGATTTCTCTTACATTTTGTGCTTCCAATTCTAGTTTGTTATGAAATGTCTAGTGGTACCACAATATGCTGATCATCTGTTTGCGTAGCAACTGGATTGTGGTTAGAAATATCATCTACAATAGGTTGCCCCTCAAGTTGGCTTGCGTACTCAGTAATATTTGAGCCGCTTGAAAAAATGTTTTTTTTTGTTTTTGTTCTTCCTCCTCATCCGCCAGTTATTGAAACATTGAAGAATAAGTGAAATTAGATTTCTAAATCACAATCTCACTGCATCTAATTAGTAAACTAAGCATTGCTTCAAACGAAGTGTACTAATTCATAAAGATTTAACAGTGACGTACCTTGATTCTTTGAAGTTAACAGGTTGACGTATATGATGCCGAGGCGGATAAGCAGGTATGGTCTCTCTCATGGATTCAATTACGGCTGGAGTAGAGCACTGGACCCCTCCGCGGCTCATCCCCACGACGGCGGTAGCAGCGAGAGGCGACGGGCGACGGCGCAGGACGTTCGGAGTCAACAGACCTAGAAGCCACGAACGTGATTACGAGAAGGATAGGAAATTTTCCTACTTGATCTAACGGTTGCACATAATTTGGGCCTTTGGGCTGGAAAGTCCAGATGTCATTAGCGTGACTACTTCCCCTTTGGGCTAGAGTAGTAATACTACCTGGCAACGAAACTTTACAGGAGACCTCCTATACACCGCATTTTGCGGCAAGAAGTCGAGGCTTCGCACAGGCACGTTCGACTGGGCCGGCACATGAAGACAGCAACTGAAATCGAACGAGCACTGCAGCTAAAAAAAGACAAAGGCGCTATAACTGCGATTGCTGGGATTCGAACACATGACGCACTACTATACAATAGGTGCACCTGCCAACTCACCTAACAGTATTATCTGGTTAAGAGAGTAGTATCACCATTAAAGAACCGAACGCGACGCACAGAGCCAAATTAGTTTAAGAATTTCGAAAGCAATATTTTTTTTAAAAACAGAGTGTTCTTTTTTTTATGAGGGGTAAAAAAACAGACTGTTCTGTGAAACGCAAACACTTTCCAAATTTTTTTTACAAGTTTTGAAAAAACTATAACATTATTGAAAAAAAGAACGTTCCTTGAAAATTTTGAACAATTTTTTTAAACGAGAATATTTTTTCAAATTTTAAAACAAAATTTGTAAACGTGAACATATTTTAAAATTCCTGAACAAAATTTGCATACCCGATTTTATAAAAACTTGTGAACAATTTTTGAAACCGGGACATTTTTTAAACTCCTTAATAATGGAATATTGGAATTTGTGAACAATTTTAAGAAATTTTGAAAAATTAAACAAAAACATTTTTTTTGTAAAACAAGAACATTTTTTGAAATGCCCGAACAATTTTTGAAACATGAAGATTTTTTGAAACTCCAGAAAAAATGAAAACATAAACAAATTTTGGAAATTGTGAAAAATCTTTGAAAATGGGAACATTTTCTAAAATTTGAACAAAAACATTGCAAACATTTTTTGTAAAACAAGAACATTTTTTGAAATGCCCGATTTTTTTTGAAATAGGAACATTTTTTGAAAATCCTGAAAAAATGAGAACATGAACAAATTTTGGAAATTGTGAACAATTTTTGAAAATGGGAACATTTTCTAAAATTTGAAAAAAAAACATACCAAACAATTTGTAAAACAAGAACATTTTTGAAATGCCCGAACAATTTTTTGAAAAATGCGAACATTTTTGAATATGTTAACATTTTTTGTAAACACGAACATTTTTTGAAATTTTGAACATTTTTTAGAAACACGAACAAATTTTATACTTTCCAACCAATTTTTGAAAGAAACAAAAAAAAACCTAAAACAGAAAAAAAAAGGAAAAGGAGGAAGAAAAAGAAACAGAAAAATGGAAAAAACGAAGAAGGAAAAAGAAAAACCGCTCAAAAGGAAAAAACGGTTCAGGGAATGTTCTCCCAAAACCGGCTGGCTAGGTCTGGTACAATGGGCTGGCCCATATTTAGCGATGCGGGGTATTGCCCCTGTGCGTTCGGTCGACAATTGGACGCAAAGAGCGTCGTATAGGGTTTTCCACTTTACAGGGGGAGGCGAGGCGATGGGGGTGTCCGACCGCCGCACTGCTCTCCGCCGCCTGCACCTCATCCCGACCCGCCAGAACAAGCTCCGGGCCGAATCCACAGCAGCCTCCCACACACACACACACCGCATCCACGTCGAAGAGCAGCGTCCACAGCCAGGGCAGCCTCCCGACGGGACCAGAACCGACTGGAGCTGGCCAGATCCGGCAAGCCGCCACATTCGACGACGAGCACCCGGACGAGCTCGCACAGGAGGAAAAGGGGGCCGCCACCCCACCGAGGCCTGCCGGAGGAGAGCCACCAAGCGGCGCGAAGGAGGCTCGCCGGCGCCGGCGATGCCACGCCGCACAGAGGCCGCGGAGGAGCCGAACCTCCCCTGCCGCCAGAGCGCAAATCAGGGCGAGGAATCGCCCCGGCACCACCGGCGTCCTCCGGCGACGGCGAGGGAGGAGGAAGCAGGGGAGGGGGCGGGGGTGGCTGCGGCTAGGGTTCCGCCCGAGCCGCCGCCAGGAGCGACGCGGGCGTGTTTTTTGCTGAATAATTTTGCTATTTGTGTGCTCAGTTAAGTGGTACTTTGTTGATTCCCGCGCAAAAAGGTGCTTATGTTTGATGCTTAAACAGAAAATCGGCTGCCCGGTGCGGCGACTACTGCACGCATGCAGGAAGAATCCAATCCATGCTAAGCTTTGACCGGATGTGTGAGGAACGTGCTGACGCGGTTATGTGGACTGAAATGTCTATCGCCGTGCAGTGCCGAGACACGAATATTCGTATTCTTTCGGGGCAGATCACTTTCTCCCGGCTGCTAAGCACCTTGGTCGTCACTCCCACCGAACCAACCCAGCAATTCAATCACTGAAAAACATGACAATGAAGCCAAACAGCTCTTGCTCCGGCCTCTAGGCACAGTATGGCCTGCCTGATGGCATAAACCGGGAAGGAATACAAAGTGACGGTGCTGCCATGCTAGGCGTGTGGTCTACACCGTTTGCCACGTATGATTTATATAGGGCTGAAACAGAATGAGGCCAAAAATGCTGGAATAGCTCAGATGGTTAGAGCGTATGGCTGTTAACCATAAGGTCGGAGGTTCGAGCCCTCCTTCTAGCGCGATTTTCCTTTTTCCGAAACGTGTTTTGGTCCAATTCCACCACTGAACACGAGCCCGTCGATGCCCACTCCCGTCCACATCTGAGCCCACCAAGAGCCCATGTGTGAACGAAGCAGCATGGTCTGTATTTTGTTTTTGTCGATGTTCACATGGGTCCTGATCTTAGCCCAACAGCTCCGATGGGCGACGAACGAAGCAAACAGGGCTCACAGACGCCTCGCGTCGTGGGGCGCACGGATGGCCGGCCCAGACGCGCGGGAGGCAAAAGGCCTGTTTTTTTTTCGTTTTCTGTTCTCGTTTTTTGCTGTATTCTGTACTTTTATATATGTTATTCTACATATATATAAAATACGCTCTTCAAACACACATTTTACAAATGTTAAACAAGCATTTGAAAAATATCGAATAAGTATTAAAAAAATGTTGAACAAGTACTTGAAAAAATTGAATAAGTATTAAAAATTGTTCAATGAGTATTTAAAAATGTTGAATAATTACTAAAAAAATTTGAACGAGTATTTGAAAAAATTTGAACAAGTATTTGAAAAATGTTGAATAAGTATTTAAAAATGTTGAATAAATATTAAAAAATATTAAACAAGTATTTAGAAAAATGTTTATCATGTATATAAAATGTTAATCAAGCATTCGAAATAAAATGTTGAACAAGTATTTCAAAAATGTTGAACAACTATTTGAAAAATGTTGAACAAGCATTTCAAAAAATGTTGATCATGTATATAAGAATATTGAATAAGTGTTTGATAAAAATGTTGACAAGTATTTGAAAAAAAATTGTTGATCATGTATATAAAAAATATTGAACAAGTATTTGAAAAATGTTTAGGAAGTATTTGAAAAAATGTTGAACAAGTATTTGAACGAAAAAACAAAAATGAACAAAAACCCAGGGAAGAAAAAACAAAAAGAAAACAAAAAAGGAAAAAGGAAAAGAAAACTAAACAAAAAGTGGAGGAGAAAAAAGAAAACGAAAAAAACCGAGGAAAAAGCAGAAAAAACCGTGAAAAAAAATGGAAAACCGTCTTCACTCGCCTCAACAAGAGAACGCGTCTCATACTTTTCATGTGCGAGCTTGTCGCCGAGTGGATAGCAGCGCTAGCTCTCCAGAAGGACACCAGGGATCGAATCGCTCTTCCTGCTGGTAGGTGACTAAGGAGGTGGCAGGAGGTGAGGAAGCACAGAACATGCGGTGAAGATGGAACAGGGTTTGTTCAAATTGAACACTACGAGTTCTTTGGGTTCATTACAATATGAATGTAGAAGAGTCTTGCTAAGTCGATACTATATCCGTGAGATCTTACATTTGGATCCATGCAAAATTTTCCTTTCAATTTTTTTATTTTCTCTCTTGTATGTTATGTCACTTGACTGAGACTTGGTTAAATCTAAGTCGACCGAGACCTAGCCACACCCAATATAGAAGGTAAATGATTCCCTGCAACGAACTTGCTAACAGACTCGGCCGGTCATGCACGCATCGTTCGATCGCTTGTGATCTTCGAGCCCCGGTTGTACCAAGTTGACCCGTCACACTTTCCGCCCCTCACAGACCCCGCACACCGCTGGCGTGCCCCACTTCCTTATCCCTTTGCTTAGTCAACTCCTATATTGCCATCGCAACGTCTTCCTCTCCCAAATCAAAACACACGCACGGATTTTGCTTCGTCGTCCCAACTCCGACCTTCCCTGCACTGCTCCAGCCAGCGGCCGCCCTCCACCTGCTCGGTCGTGTGCTGGTCTAAAACTCTAAAAGCTTGACTCTACAGACTAAACTCCTCGGCTTGTATAAGCATCGGGGGTATCTAGGGTTTACACATGGTCGGTTACAATCCAGGAATAAACATGTCGATCGTTCATATATGCCTTGAAGTGTATGCCAAGTCTTTGGAGATCTGCATCTTGATTGCACCGAGGGTTAGGTCATATATGGCCCATTCATCTGTTACCGGTGGGTCCTCGACCTGGCCCATACATGGCGGGCCTACGTGGCATGAACCTTTTAGTCCAGGACGCCATCAGTAGCCCCTAAACTAGTCTTCAAGCCGAGGATATCAACCATCTTCTTTGGGATAGCTTTGCAATTTTAAGTCTTTCCGTCCCGTGCGTTGTGGTGCTTCGTACGCAGTACAATCCCGTGTGTCGAACTTACTCGTTGTCTGTCTGCAAAGTCAGCACCATGTCGACTATCGTACCAAATTTCTGGAGTAGAGCATCCACTATAATTTTCAACAAAGGTTTCTCCATCGTACAATAAGGTTAAGTGGCCATTTCTATAGCAGGCCTTGCGGATGAAAGGATTCGATCAGTCCTGGAGAAAGCATGTAGAATCTTTCACGCAAAAAGGCGGTGTTGGAATCAAAGTGAATGATGATATACGTCATTATTTCCAGACACACAAGGGTCTAAGGTAGGGAGACCCGATGTCACTGATCTTGTTCAACATAGTAGTGGACATGTGATGCGGAGCATCCCTCGACTACTCGCACCGACACTCCATCACCATCGCAAGCACCAAGTGGACCAATGACAAGAGCACGTGCACGCGCCATCGAGAACAAGGTGAACTCTTTCCTATTCAACTCTCGTTTGGATTCGTGTGAGGATTGGATTCTATCTCAATCGGAAACATTGTTCATGCTTAGGTACCAAGAAGATGATAGTGAGAAGGAGAGGACGGAGACTCAAGCGACCACGAAGCAAGGGAAAGAAAAGAAGAAAGAGAAGAAGCAAGGGCCACAGCCCCTGGACACGCCGGGTGCCCGGCCTCCTTGGCCCCGGGCGCCCGGCCTCGGCCTGGGAGGTGCGCCAGTCGACCCCGGGGCCGGTCCCTCCTCCGGCCTCACCCAGCCCACCTCGGGTGCCCGCCAAGCGCCCGGGTGCCTGACGGACTGGACGCGCTAACACCACCACCAGGTGCCTGCCCTCAACCCCGGTGCCCGACCTGCCCGCCACTGGCCAGGTGGCCACCAGGGTGCCGGGCCTTGGCTCCCCGGGTGCCCGGCCGGTTCCACCCCGGGTGCCCGGACTCCTCCTCCGTGGCCACGCGTTTTAGGGACTTTTTGGTCCTTTGTATTCCTTTTCCCCAAAGTTTCGTCCCTAGGCTTTATATATCCATCCTCTAGCTCTTTTGGAAGGTTAGCAACGTATTAGATTAAACATTGTGAGCTTTGCTCCTTGTATCCCTTCCTCTTTGGTGATCAAGCCCCCACCTAGGGAAGAATCCTTTGGATTGTCAAGGCCTCCTCTTGGAGAAGATCATCATCAAGACCTCACCTAGTGGGAAGAACCTTACCCTAGTGCTATTATCCTTGGATTGATCTTGTAATCTTGTGGATCTCATGTATGCTACTCTAGTGGATGTGATATTTGGGTTTGTTTGAGAGTTTTGTTCCTTGTGTTCTTGAGTGCTTTCCTCCTTTTCCCCCCTCCAAGTGTGAAAAGATCCCCTCTAGGGTTTGACCCTACAACATCTTGGTGTCATGAGCAAGGTTTATTCACATCTTGGAGTCCCATCCCCCCATTTGCTAGCTTGATTTTGTTGTTTCTCGTCCAAATTCGAAATTCCCCACAAAAATAGCCCCCAAAATTTTTCTTGCAATTTGTTGGATCTTGTGAGATTTGGTTGTTTTGGTCCATGGATTTGATGTTTGGCAAGTGGATATAGCCCCTCCCCAACAATCCCCACCCTTCCCACCACGAAATTCACGGAATTTTGCTTTTTCCCCAGAATTTCCGCCCATCCCGAAGACCCCCGGGTGCCCGCACCTCGAACCCCCGGGCACCCGCACCCCCGGGCCATTTCGCCCAGCCACCCCCGGGCACCCGCACCTCAGACCCCCGGGTGCCCGCACCCCCCACCCAAATCAGCCCACTACCAACACCATTTTGGCCATAGTTTCCACCCCCAAGTCCGTTTTTCGTGTTCTTTAGCTCGTTTGGAAGCTCTTGACATCCCCCATCCACTCATCCCACTACCACCACCATTAGCCCCATCCAGAAAATCATCACAAAAACACCCACCTTCCGCATTTGACCGATTTTGTGTTGCAATTTCCGTTTCCTAAGGTGTTTCAGCTGCTTAGGAGCGTGTGACATCGTCATCACCATCATCGACTCGGAGCCATCTTCACCGCTAACCGTGAGAAAGGATGGTAACCTCGATGACACTTACTTCGTACCTTGCTTTTTGCATTGATAGCCCGAGCCACTTTGCGTTGCTTACCCATTGAGACTAGCAAGTTGATAATTGCCGGGCCACGCTATTGTGCACCGTAGTGATCGTGTTATCATCCTTGTGCCATAAGTCTCTCCCGTGCATATCATATATACTTGTCTCATATCATACTCGGCTCGAGCATCAAGCATAGAAAAAAAAGAAGAAAAGCTTTTAAGCAAAAGAGGAGCAACAAAGAGCTTGTAAGCAATAGAGTTGAGCCATTTGCATAGTTATATCATCTTGGTCATCGCATATATACCATAGTTGGGATTGAAGACGGCACGGTTCTGTCATAGGTAGGTGCACAAGCGTATCTTGCCCATTTGAGAATCAAGCAAGTGTCTCTCGAGCATTCGCACAACAAGAGCATTTTCCGTGGTTGCACATTTTGAGCTCACTCCTTGGTTGTGCGGATCCCATCTATCTTCTGTGCGTGTGTACCTAGTGATACCTTTGGGTTTGATCTATTTGATTTACTTGCATTTTTTTGAACCTTCTCAACCTTATCGATATCTTGACTAACTTTTGCTTGAAATTTTTGCCACCATCCTAACCGAGCTACTCCATAAGCCTCTTATTTGTAGGTGTGAGAAACAAACCTGGTTCCAATACTCCTATTGTGGCATTACATTGAGTGACACTTGTTACATCCTCAATCCTCGGAGAAGGTAACTTTGGTATTGTTCTCTCATTTTCCTACTCACCCCACTTGGTTATGATGGATAGGCCAAACTCATCGTCAAACCCACTTTTCGAGGAGCAAGGTGATGATTCCGGCTTCGTCTCCAAGAACCACTTCTTCATCGCGCAACGAGCGCTTCATCAAGAAAATGTAGCATTGGGAGAACGCTTGGAGCAACTCGCCTCCGACCTTCGTCAAAACATCAACGACAAATTCAACACACAAATGGAAGAGCTCCGCAACATGATCGTGCGACGCCCATCTTCCTCATTCGCTTCTTAAAGACGGCACCACTCAAGTCACCATACAAGTCGGCAATCTTCGGACTACTCCTCTTATGATGCAAGTCCGCCACGAGCTCGCCTTCCTCGACGTGATCATCCTCAAGATCACCAAGCTCAAGAAAATCCATTCCATGGCAATGGCTTACAAGACCGAGTTCGAGCACGTGAACGGATGCAACACCAAGTCCCTCAAGGAGCAATGGAGCAAGAGCAAATACCTCCACAAGTACCACGTCAAGTCCCTCAAGACGGTGATGCACTTCGACAAGCACAAGAGCGCCGTGAAGCACAAGCCCTCGAACGTGAAGCTCAAGCACTTGAAGCACAACAAGCTCTACGCAAGGCCACTAGAGCCGTTGAAGACTGCAACTGCCAAGTGCGAGAACAAGAGGAAGCTCTTCGTCGCGAGATACAAGTAGAAGCAGCCCGACGCGAAGAGCAATAAGAAAGGCGCACTCAAGCGCACACTCCTCGCCCTCCTCCAAGACAAGAGCGACACCAAGTGGAACAAGTGCTTCAAGACCCTCCTCCACACCAAGAGCGACATCACGAAGAACGAGCATTTGAGGACTTTCCAAGGCAAGAGTGTTATCAAAGCCGCTATCAAGATGAAGAACTCCGCTACGCAAGCTCAAGTTCACCATGCCAAAGTTATCCCGAAGCAATGATCCCGAAGAATACCTCTCTTGGGCATTGAAGGTGGACAAGATTTTTCGCCTCCACAACTACGATGAAGAAAAGAAGATCGCCATGGCCTCCCTCGAGTTCCAAGACTACGTCCTCATTTGGTGGGAACAAGTGATCGAGCGACGACATACAAGAGGCGAACCACCAATCAGAACTTGGGAAGCAATGAAGGAAGTCATGAGAGCCCGCTTTGTGCCTACTCACTACACTCGAGATCTTTTCAAGAAGTTGCAACTCCTCAAGCAAGGCACAAAGATGGTGGAAGAATACTACCAAGAAATGGAGATTGCCATGATACGAGCCAATGTCAAGGAAGATGACGAGCAAACAATGGCACGCTTCTTGAACGGCCTCAACCACCCAATCAAGCGGATCGCCGACTTCCAACCATACTCCAACCTTCTTGAGCTAGTTCATCAAGCGATCAAGGCCGAGCGACAAGTGCAAGATGACTTCAAATACGCCAAGTACTCGTCCAAGACCTACGGCTCCTACTCTCAAGCTCCCGCGACTTTGGCACCTCCTACATCAACTCGAGCATCACCAAGCACCGGCGACAAGTCAAGTTCCAAGCAAGTGGCACCTTCCTCGACTCGTCCTCCGGCAAGCACCTACAAACCCAAGACTCCTTCATCTTCGGCGCCTCCCAATGATCCCGTCAAGACAAGTTCATTCAAATGCTTCACATGTGGCGGCCGAGGACACAAGTCCTTCAAATGCACCAATAAGAGAACAATGATCTTCAACGATGACGGCACATACGACTCGATGAGTGAAGAAGAAATGGAAGCCATTGATCATGTGGCCATGCACCGGCGCGTGAATGAAGATGAAGATGATCAAGTCTTTTGTGACAACGATTCAAGTCCCTCTCTCGTGGTCTCCAAGGTCTTGACGCTCCAACACCAGACGAAGACCAACGGTGCCACATCTTCCACACCAAGGCTGGCATCAATGGGCGCTCCGTCAAGGTCATCATCGACGGAGGTAGTTGTCACAACTTGGCAAGTGAAGAGCTATGTCCCAAGTTGCAATTGGTCAAGAAGAAGTACCCCCGTCCCTACAAGGTGCAATGGCTAAGCGACTCCGGCACTATTCAAGTGGAGCACATGGTGCAAGTGTCTTTCAAGATCGGCGCATACGAGGACACCCTAGAGTGTGATGTGGTTCCTATGTCCGTGTGCCACCTTCTTTTAGGAAGACCTTGGCAATTCAACCGCGGTGTCATCCACAATGGACGAACCAACCACTATAGCTTCAATATGAAAGGCAAGGAGTATGTGCTTCGACCAATGTCACCAAGCCAAGTGATCGCCGACAAGCAAGCTTCCACCCATCATGGAGAAACTAGTGAGAGAGTGCCCACCAAAAAGAAAGTGAGAGCCACAAGCAAAAATTGAGCGCCTCTTCGCCAAGAGAGAAAAACTTAGTCCTCCTAGCCATAAAAAGAGAGATGAGAGAAGTGTGTGAGAACCCATCGAGTGTCGTCCACTTTGTCCTACTATGCAAAAATGAGGTTACCAAAACTAACAATCCTAATCCTCTCCCTCTAGTGTTTTCCAACTTGTTGCAGGAATTCGAGGACGTGTTTCCCGATGAGCTAGCTCCCGGTCTCCCTCCTCTACATGGCATTGAACATCGGATCGACCTCATCCCCGGCGCACCTCTTCCAAACAAGGCTCCCTACCGCGTCAACCCCGAAGAAAAAAAGGAGATCCAATGGCAAGTACAACAACTAATCGACAACGGTCATCTACGTGAAAGCTTAAGCCCTTGTGCCATTCCCGTTATACTTGTGCCCAAGCAAGACGGTAGTTTTCGCATGTGCTTGGATTGTAGACCTATCAATGCTATTACCGTTCGTCATAGGCATCCCATTCCTCGCTTAGATGATATGCTTGATGAACTTAGCGGTGCCACCATTTTCTCAAAAATTGTTCTTAAAAGTGGTTATTATCAAATCCGCATACAAGAAGGTGATGAATGGAAACCGCTTTCAAAACTAAGTTTGGCTTGTACGAGTGGTTGGTTATGCCTATGGGTTTATCAGAAGCTCCCGGTACTTTCATGCGTCTCGTGCATTTTGTGCTTCGACCTTATATTGGAGTTTTCGTTGTGGTTTACTTTGATGATATTCTTGTGTTTAGCAAATCCATGAAAGAGCATCTAAGTCATGTTAGGGCTGTTTTAAAAACTCTTCGCAAGGAACATCTTTATGCCAACATGAAAAAGTGCATGTTTGGTGTTGACAAGCTTGTTTTCTTGGGATTCGTTGTTTCTTCCAAGGGTGTACATGTTGATGAATCTAAAATTGAAGCAATTAAAACTTGGCCCCAACCCACAAATTTGCAACAAGTGCGTAGCTTTCATGGCATTGCGGGTTTTTATCGTTGCTTTGTGAAAGATTAGCACTATTGCCGCTCCTTTGCATGCTTTGAGTAAGAAGATTGCTCCTTTTGTTTGTGGACCTTTGCAATCAACCACTTTTGATGAGCTCAAATCTTTTCTTACACATACTCCGATTCTTGCTCTACCCAACTTTGACAAAACTTTTGAGGTTCATTGCGATGCAAGTGGTACCGGAATTGGTGGAGTTTTGATGCAAGAAAAACGAGCTATTGCATATTTTAGTGAAAAACTTTCCGGTGCTCAACTTAACTATCCCATCTATGACAAAGAATTGTTTGCCTTAGTGTGTGTGTTACATGTGTGGGAGCATTACCTTAGACCGCATGAGTTTGTCATACACACCGATCATGAAACACTTAAATACCTTAAAGGTCAAACCAAGTTGAATAAACGACATGCTAAATGGAGTGAATTCATTGAATCTTTCCCCTATGTGATAAAGTACATTAAGGGCAAAGAAAATGTGGTGTCAGATGCCCTTTCCCGCAAATGCATGTTACTTACTCAACTTGAATTGAATGTAGTTGGATTTGATCATATCAAAGATTTGTATGATGGTGATGCGACTTTTGCTACTCCTTATGCTAAGTGTGTGATGCATACTTCTTGGGATAGATATTATATCAAATATGGTCATCTTATGGGAGCTAACAAACTATGCATTCTCGAGTCTTCTCTTCGTTTGCTCCTTTTGCAAGAGGCTCATGGAGGCGGACTCATGGGACACTTTGGACGCGACAAGACTTTCGCCATGCTCTCCAAGAACTATTATTGGCCCAAGATGTTTCGCGATGTGGCCCGCTTCACCTACCGGTGCTCTACATGTTGCAAAGCTAAGTCACACTCTCAATCCCATGGTTTACATATGCCTTTACCTATTCCACATCAACCTTGGGAAGACATTAGCATGGATTTTGTGCTTGGATTACCTAGGACTCAAAATGGCAAGGACTCTATTTTTGTTGTTGTGGACCGATTCTCTAAAATGGCTCATTTTATCCCATGCAATAAGATAGACGACGCTTCACATGTTGCCAATCTCTTTTGTAGGGAAATCTTGAGGTTGCACGGTGTGCCAAAGACAATTTTGTCAGATCGAGACGTCAAGTTCTTAAGCTACTTTTGGAAGACGCTATGCGCCAAGCTCGGGATCAAGCTACTATTCTCCACGGCGTATCATCCTCAAACCGATGGCCAAACGGAAGTCACCAACCGGACGCTTGCAACTCTCCTACGCGTGTTGATCAAGAAGAACATCAAGGAGTGGGAGGAGTGCCTACCCATCACCAAGTACGCCTACAACTGCGAAAGACACTCTACCACCGGCAAGTCCCCCTTCGAGGTCGTCTACGGTTTCAACCCTTTGTCGCCATTGGACATCCTTCCTCTACCGCTTCAAGAACAAGCAAACATGGATGCAAGTGCAAGAGCCGCCTACTGTAGGACCTTGAGAAGAGGTGTCTAGAGGGGGGGTGATTAGACACTAAGTACCAAAGTTGCAGTTTTTAAGTTTCCTTAAGTTTAAGTGGAGATTAGGCACAAGTTTAACATTCACAATACATATCAAGCAAGCATGCAAAGAGTATATAGCAGCGGAAAGTAAAGCATGCAACTTGCAAGAATGTAAAGGGAAGGGTTTGGAGGATTCAAACGCAATTGGAGACACAGAAGTTTTTGCCGTGGTTCCGATAGGTGGTGCTATCGTACATCCACGTTGATGGAGACTTCAACCCACGAAGGGTAACGGTTGCGCGAGTCCACGGAGGACTCCACCCACGAAGGGTCCACGAAGAAGCAACCTTGTCTATCCCACCATGGTCGTCGCCCACGAAGGACTTGCCTCACTAGCGGCAGATCTTCACGAAGTAGGCGATCTCCTTGCCCTTACAAACTCCTTGGTTCAACTCCACAATCTTGTCGGAGGCTCCCAAGTGACACCTAGCCAATCTAGGAGACACCACTCTCCAAGAAGTAACAAATGGTGCGTTGATGATGAACTCCTTGCTCTTGTGCTTCAAATGATAGTCTCCCCAACACTCAACTCTCTCTCATAGGATTTGGATCTGGTGGAAAGAAGATTTGAGTGGAAAGCAACTTGGGGAAGGCTAGAGATCAAGATTCATATGGTAGGAATGGAATATCTTGGCCTCAACACATGAGTAGGTAGTTCTCTCTCGAAAAATGTATGCTTTGGAAGTGTAGGTTCACCGATGGCTCTCTCCACGAATGAAGAGGAGGTGGAGGGGTATATATAGCCTCCACACAAAATCTAACCGTTACACACAATCTACCAAACTCGGTGGGACCGAATCATTAAACTCGGTCAGACCGATTCAGCAAATAATGTGACCGTTAGGGTTTTCAGTGGGACCGAAATGCAACTCGGTGAGACCGATATGGTTAGGGTTAGGGCATAATGTAATCTCGGTAGGACCGATTACACAAACTCGGTGAGACCGATTTGGGTAACAAGCTTTCGAGAGAGTTGGTCAGGCAAACTTGGTGGGACCGATTACTCAAACTCGGTGGGATCTATTTTGGTAATAAGTTATCCAGAGAGTTTGCATTGTAATCTCGGTAGTACCGATTGCTCAAACTTGGTGAGACCGATTTTGATAATGGACATACACAGAGAGATTACAATCCCATCTCGGTGAGACCGAGATCCCTATCGGTAAGACCGATTTGCTTAGGGTTTGTGGCAGTGGCTAAGACATATGAAATCGGTGGCGCCGGATAGGAAGAATCGGTGTGACCGATTTTGGCTTTAGGTTTAGGTCATTTGTGGAAGTGGGAAAGTGGCTGAGGGTTTGGGAGCATATCACTAAGCACATGAAGCAAGAGGCTCATTAAGCAACACATCATCCCTCCTTGATAGTATTGGCTTTTCCTATAGACTCAATGTGATCTTGGATTACCAAAATATAAGATGAAGAGTCTTGAGCTTTTGAGCTTGAACCAATCCTTTGTCCTTAGCATCTTGAAGGAGTTCCCACATCCTTTAGTCCATGCCACTCCATTGTTGAACTTATCTGAAACATACTAGATAAAAGTGTTAGTCCAACAAGAGATATGTTGACATTAATTACCAAAACCACCTAGGGAGCACTTGTGCTTTCAATCTCCCCCTTTTTGGTAATTGATGGCAACATACATCAAAGCTTTAGATAAAGATATAAAGAGTAGCAAGTAAAGCTTTGGAAAGACATGTAACAAGCATAGGCTCCCCCTACATGTATGCAATCATGTGAATATGGAATATAGAAGCATGTGAGAGCATAAACATGATAGAGCAGGTAATGTGTTACATGTATCTTGGCTATATGCATCATAGCAGAGAATATTAAAGAAAATACCTTCATGCTCATGAGTCCTTCTTGCAAACAGTATGTACATCAGCAAGAATTCCTCATACACATGATTGTGATGCATATACTTACCTTGTAGTCTTGAGTTGGCTTAGGATGGAATGAACCTGCGCAAACAAGGTTCGATAACACAGATACATCTACTAGCCAGAGCAAACAAAAGAAACCACAAGAATACCAAGACTGGGATGACATGTAGAGAGTGAGTACTAAGTACCACATTGGATTAGACAGGTCCCCAAGAGTAAAGATATGCAATGAATTTAAATGATTTCTTTCCCTTAGATGTCTTGCTCCCCCTGAATCTAGCATGGGATACTGGGAGAAGATATGGAATAGAAAATCAGAGCTGAAAGATATGAATGATGAATAGAGCTAATGTATGCTAATGCAAATAAGCACAACAGATCATATGAACATGTCTCTCCCCTTAAGAAGACATGTGGGCATCTCTCCTCTTGAACACCAAGCATCTGGGATCCTTGAGAAATACTTTCTACTTAAGTATTCTCTCCCCCTGGAGATCTCTCTCTCCCTTTTGAGGGTCTCTCTCCCCCTTGAGGATCTCTCTCTAAATGATAAGCTTTGATGTTCTCTCTCTCCCCCTTTGACATCAATTTCCAAGAAGGGTCTTCTGGAATCTGTCGAATGGGTTTGGTCCTTGAGACACAGCACAAAGCAAAGATAAAAGTGTGATGCTTGTAGAGGACAAGATTAATTGAGTGGAGCTGGATCAAAAGACACATAGAATATGTGGCAAACTGTTTTCCTGATGTGAAATCGGTGACACCGAGTGGTATGCTTCGGTTGTACCGAAAGGATTCGGTTGGGCCGAAAATAACAAATCGGTGAAACTGAGTTCATCCCAGAGAAAACACTTGTCACCTCAGCTCACTTAGACTAGTAAGATCTCACAAGGATTTGCAAGGAATTTACTGAAAGATGTGCAATGAATTTGATGCAGAAAATGCAGAGAACAGAAAGAAATCTAGATGAAGTTTTTTTTGAAAGGGGAAACAAATATGCATGTGACAAATGCAAAAACACAGAAAAGCACACAAGAGAACTTCATCTAGAGATGGTCGGCGACAAAGTCACCTATGTTAGAGTATATTGACTTAGGAGTCAAGTGAGATCACTTGATCATAGGTCATAGTCATCGTTTAAGCTCAAAATGGAGTTGCCATTTTTTGTTTAAGCATTTTGATGTATTCACATCTTGTCGAGTTGCTTTAGCTCATGACTTGGAGTAAAGCTTCTCTAAGATGGAATGACATACCTTGGTTGGTGGTGTAATCCATGTAGTTGAACTTGTGTGGGTAGCTCAAGGTTGATGTAGCTTATCAAGAATTTGGAGCACCACTTGGAATTTGAGTCCATCTACCTACATGGGTTAGTTCTTGCAAGGAAGAGCACTTGTGTATCCAAAAATGACAATCATGAAGCTCAATAGAGAATTTGTCAAAGGATATGTTTGAGTGGTTCCGTGCTTCCTTGTCTTCAACCACCATAGTGTAGAGACTTGGTGATGTAGAGATTGCTCAAGATGTGAGTAGGTTACAATCTCATGGAATTTGATTCCACCAAGTTCCTACATGGGTTAGATAACATGCAAGATACAAATATATCAAAGACATAAGATTTTCATCATAAGAGAAATATCAAGGATTAGTCATGAGCTCATGTCTTGCATGTATCCAATGGAGTTTCTACTCCAAGTTTGAAGCATCAATGATGTTCAATTCTCCTCTTAACCTGCAAAACACTTTCTCATCAGGAGGTTTAGTGAATATATCCGCTAATTGCTTTTCGGTGCGAACATGCTTAAGATCAATGTCACCCTTAGCAACATGATCTCGAATGAAATGATGACGAACTTCAATATGCTTAGTTCGAGAATGTTGCACAGGATTATGACCAATTTTGATAGCACTTTCATTGTCACAAAGCAATGGAACATGTCTCACATATATTCCATAATCTTTAAGAGTTTGGGTCATCCAAAGTAATTGAGCACAACATGAACGAGCGGCAATATATTCAGCTTCGGCAGTGGATAAGGATACCGAGTTTTGTTTCTTGGAGGACCAAGACACAAGAGATCTACTAAGAAATTGACAAGTACCCGAAGTGGACTTTCTATCAACTTTGTCTCCGGCATAGTCCGAGTCGGAATAGCCAACAAGATCAAAAGAGGCCCTCTTAGGATACCAAATGCCAAAGTTTGGTGTATGGATTAAGTATCTCACTATCCTTTTCACGGCCTTAAGATGACATTCCTTAGGAGAAGCTTGATATCGTGCACATATGCACACACTTAGCATGATATCGGGACGTGAAGCACATAGATATAACAATGAACCAATCATAGAGCGATAAACCTTTTGATCAACCGGTTCACTGTCTTTGGTCAGATCAAGATGTACACTAGTAGGCATGGGTGTAGACATACCTTTGCATTCTTGCATATTGAACTTCTTGAATAAGTCCTTGGTGTACTTCGTTTGAGAAACAAAGGTACCTTCCTTAGTTTGCTTGATTTGCAACCTAAGAAAGAATTTGAGTTCACTCATCATAGACATCTCAAACTTCTCCGACATTAGCTTTCCAAACTTTTCACTAAAATGAGGGTTAGTCGAACCAAATATAATATCATCAACGTAGATTTGGCACACAAATAGTTCTCCATTAACCCTTTTAGTAAAAAGAGTAGAATCAATTTTCCCACTTTCAAAGCCTTTTTCAATAAGGAACTTGGTCAAGCATTTATACCATGCTCTAGGAGCTTGTTTAAGACCATAAAGAGCTTTGTGAAGTTTGTAAATATGATTGGGTTTCTTAGGATTGACAAAGCCGGGAGGTTGCTTAACATAAACTTCCTCCTCTATTTCACCATTTAGAAAAGCACTTTTAATGTCCATTTGGTACAAAGTGATATCATGATGATTAGCATAGGCAAGTAAGATGCGAATGGACCCAAGTCTAGCAACGGGAGCATAAGTCTCACCATAGTCCATACCTTCGACTTGTGTGTAGCCTTGGGCGACGAGACGTGCTTTGTTGCAAACTACTTGTCCATCTTCATCTTGCTTGTTGCGAAACACCCATTTGGTACCGATGACATTGTGGTTGTTGTTGGGCTTCTCAACCAATGTCCAAACTTGGTTCCTTTCAAAGTTATGTAGCTCTTCATGCATAGCATTTATCCAATCCGGGTCTTCCAATGCTTCTTCAACCTTCATAGGTTCAATGCTAGAGATGAAAGAATAGTTTTCACAAAAGTTAGCTAAACGAGTTTTAGAGAGAGTGATTCTCCCGGTTTGAATGTCATTGTAGATTTGCTCGACGGGATGATCTTTAGCAATTCTTGCTCGAACTCGTGAAAGCTTTTGCTTGGGTCTTCGTTGAACATATTCTTCATCTTGTTCTTCTTCTTGGCCTTCTTCATTGTTGGCGTTGTCGTTCTCTTGTCATGGTGGAGAAGGAGGTTGTTGTCGTTCATCTTGATGCACTTCCTCGTTTTCTTCATCTTGGTGTGTCCCACTTGTGGATGCTTCCGTGTCAACTCTTGGTTCACCTTGTCGTGAAGTAGAAGCTTCCACTTGGACGGACGAGGTACTCTCCTTCACCTCCGTTGGACGAACCTTGCCAATAGCCAAGTCTTGAATTGCTTCCGAAGGATCTTTGTCTCCTACATCAATTGGCAATTGCTCTACTTGCGAGCCGTTAGATTCATCAAACTTCACATCTACCATCTCTTCAACCTTTCGGGTGAAATTGTTGTAGACACGATAAGTGTGAGAGTTTGAGCCATAAGCTAGTAGGAAACCTTCATGAGACTTAGGAGCAAATTTAGAGAGACGATGCTTATCAAGAATATAGCACTTTGAGCCGAATACCCGAAAGTATCGAACTTGGGGTTTGTTACCGGTGAGGAGCTCGTATGCCGTCTTGCCGAGTAGCTTGTGAAGATACAAGCGATTTGTTGCATGACAAGCTGTCTCAACCGCTTCTGCCCAAAAGTGCTTCGGTGTCTTGTACTCATCAAGCATCATTCTTGCCATTTCGATGAGCGTTCGGTTCTTCCTCTCAACAACTCCGTTTTGTTGAGGTGTGTACGTAGCCAAGAACTCGTGTGAAATCCCTTCTTCATCAAGAAAGGTGTCCACATTTGCGTTCTTGAACTCCGTTCCGTTGTCGCTGCGAACCTTCTTGATCTTCACTTCAAATTGATTTTGGGCCTTCCTAGCGAAGTTTTTGAAGATCTTTTGGACCTGCGATTTATCATCGAGAAAGAACACCCACGTAAATCTTGAAAAATCATCAGCTATAACTAGACCAAAAGAATTTCCACCGAGACTCTTGTAAGAGTTGGGACCAAAAAGATCCATGTGAAGTAGCTCGAGTGGCCTCCTTGTAGTCATGATGTTCTTCACGGGATGCCTTCCTCCAACCTGTTTACCTGCTTGACAAGCACTGCAAAGTATATCCTTATCAAATATGACATCGTTAACTCCAAGGATATGATTTCCTTTAATAAGCTTGTCAAGGTTTTGCATACCAACATGACCTAATTGTCTATGCCATAACCAACCTTTTGAGGATTTAGCAATGAAGCAAGTTTTAGGTTGAGCCTTTTTTAGTGAAATCAACAATGTATAGATCACCTCTACGCACACCTGTAAAGACCATTTTATGATTGTCTCGATGAAACACTTGGCAATCTACTTCAGTAAATAAGACATTGAAACCGAAATCAGCAAGTCTAGATACTGAAAGTAAGTTGTATCCAAGAGATTCAACGAGCATAACATTTTGTATGGATCTATCATGTGATATGGCCACCTTACCGAGGCCAACCACCTTACCCTTTGAGTTGTCACCGAAAGTGACATACTTTCGAGGACTATCATTATCAGCAAGCTCACGAAACATGTCTTTATCTCTGGTCATGTGATCGGTACATCCACTATCAAGAACCCATTCCTTTCCTCCCGACATATATCCTCAAGATTTGCCATAAGACCAAAATGTCTCATTGCATCATCAAGATCGAAGTCACTATCAACATCCTCATCATAGTATCCATGTTCAACATCGTCATGTGGTGGATCAAGTCCTAGAGAGGGTAATTCATTAGAATGAGTTTGACAATGATCTTCCTTATGAATTTTTATAGCTTCGGAAATAATATCACTAATAATACCAACATTTCCTTTGGCACGCATAAGGTTTGTAAGCTCAAATAGACGATCACCAAACATAGGATCACTAGTATTCATCTTACTCAAGGCAATAGACTGATGAACAATTTCATCAAGATTTTTCAAGGAATAATCTGGAAATCGTTCCTCAAGAAATTTCCATATAGTGTAGGCACACTTGAAAGTAGGCAAACATCCAATCAAGTTTCTAGGCAATCCTCTAATGATAAGTTCGGCAGTTCTAAGATTCCTAATCATGTCAATTGACTCATCATGGGTAGGATGCATAGGATCAACATAAGGTGCACAAGGGCTAGCAATGTACTTGTTCAAATGATATTGATTGAAAATAACAAGCATCTCATTTTTCCACTCAAGAAAATACTCTCCATCAAGAATAGGCACTCTATGTCTAAGACTCCCAATAGTAGACCCATCCATCTTCCTCCAATGGTGATTAAACCAAAGCAATGGAGACCAAAGCTCTGATACCACTTGTAGGACCTTGAGAAGAGGTGTCTAGAGGGGGGGGTGATTAGACACTAAGTACCAAAGTTGCAGTTTTTAAGTTTCCTTAAGTTTAAGTGGAGATTAGGCACAAGTTTAACATTCACAATACATATCAAGCAAGCATGCAAAGAGTATATGAGCAGCGGAAAGTAAAGCATGCAACTTGCAAGAATGTAAAGGGAAGGGTTTGGAGGATTCAAACACAATTGGAGACACGGATGTTTTTGGCGTGGTTCCGATAGGTGGTGCTATCGTACATCCACGTTGATGGAGACTTCAACCCACGAAGGGTAACGGTTGTGCGATTCCACGGAGGGCTCCACCTACTAAGGGTCCACGAAGAAGCAACCTTGTCTATCCCACCATGGCCGTCGCCCACGAAGGACTTGCCTCACTAGTGGTAGATCTTCACGAAGTAGGCGATCTCCTTGCCCTTACAAACTCCTTGGTTCAACTCCACAATCTTGTCGGAGGCTCCCAAGTGACACCTAGCCAATCTAGGAGACACCACTCTCCAAGAAGTAACAAATGGTGCGTTGATGATGAACTCCTTGCTCTTGTGCTTCAAATGATAGTCTCCCCAACACTCAACTCTCTCTCATAGGATTTGGATCTGGTGGAAAGAAGATTTGAGTGGAAAGCAACTTGGGGAAGGCTAGAGATCAAGATTCATATGGTAGGATTGGAATATCTTGGCCTCAACACATGAGTAGGTAGTTCTCTCTCGTAAAATGTATGCCGGAAGTGTAGGTTCACCGATGGCTCTCTCCACGAATGAAGAGGAGGTGGAGGGTATATATAGCCTCCACACAAAATCTAACCGTTACACACAATCTACCAAACTCGGTGGGACCGAATCGTTAAACTCGGTCGGACCGATTCAGCAAATAATGTGATCATAGGGTTTTCGGTGGGACCGAAATGCAACTCGGTGAGACTGATATGGTTAGGGTTAGGGCATAACATAATCTCGATAGGACCGATTACACAAACTCGGTGAGACCGATTTTGGTAACAAGCTTTCCAGAGAGTTGGTCAGGCAAGCTCGGTGGGACCGACACTCAAACCGGTGGGACCGATTTTGGTAATAAGTTATCGGAGAGTTTGCATTGTAATCTCGGTAGTACCGATTGCTCAAACTCGGTGAGACCGATTTTGATAATGGACATACACAGAGAGATTACAATCCCATCTCGGTGAGACCGAGATCCCTATCGGTAAGACCGATTTGCTTAGGGTGTGTGGCAGTGGCTAAGATATATGAAATCGGTGGCGCCGGATAGGAAGAATCGGTGTGACCGATTTTGGCTTTAGGTTTAGGTCATTTGTGGAAGTGGGAAAGTGGCTGAGGTTTTGGAGCATATCACTAAGCACATGAAGCAAGAGGCTCATTAAGCAACACCTCATCCCTCCTTGATAGTATTGGCTTTTCCTATAGACTCAATGTGATCTTGGATCACCAAAATATAAGATGAAGAGTCTTGAGCTTTTGAGCTTGAGCCAATCCTTTGCCCTTAGCATCTTGAAGGAGTTCCCACATCCTTTAGTCCATGCCACTCCATTGTTGAACTTATCTGAAACATACTAGATAAAAGTGTTAGTCCAACAAGAGATATGTTGACATTAATTACCAAAACCACCTAGGGAGCACTTGTGCTTTCACCTACCTCAAGAAGATGCATGAAAACACGATCCACGATCGAGCGCCAAGTACAACGCCTCACCGCCAAGCTCAGCATCAACAAGTCTCCGATGGTGTTCCAACCGGGTGATCAAGTATGGATACATCTCCGCAAAGACTGCTTCCCCAAGGAACGCAAGTCCAAGCTAGTCCCAAGAGTCGACGGACCATTCAAGGTGATCGCACGCTACAACGACAATGCCTACAAGGTCGATATCCCACACGGCAAGTACAACGTTAGCGACATCTTCAACGTCAAAGACTTAGCCAAGTACCATGGTGATCAAGAGCACGATCCGTGGACGGATCTCTCCCAAGGGGGTGGGGGAGATGATGCGGAGCATCTCTCGACTACTCCCACCGACACTCCATCACCATCACAAGCACCAAGTGGACCAATGACAAGAGCACGTGCACGCGCCATCGAGAACGAGGTGAACTCTTTCCTATTCAACTCTCGTTTGGATTCGTGTGAGGATTGGATTCTACCTCAAACTGAAACATTGTTCATGCTTAGGTACCAAGAAGATGATAGTGAGAAGGAGAGGACGGAGACTCAAGCGACCACGAAGCAAGGGAAAGAAGAGAAGAAGGAGAAGAAGCAAGGGCCACAGCCCCTGGACACCCCGGGTGCCCGGCCTCGGCCTGGGAGGTGCGCCATCCAGCCCCGGGTGCCCGGTCCCCTCCTCCGGGCCTCAGTCAGCCCACCCCGGGTGCCCGCCAATCGCCCGGGTGCCCGGCCGACTGGGCAGCGCCAACACCACCCGGGTGCCGGGCCCTCAACCCCGGTGCCTGCCTGCCCTGGCCAGCCATCGGTGGCCACCACAGGTGCCAGGCCTTGGCTCCCGGGTGCCCGTCACCCCCCTTCATAGCCTCGACTGTCCGGGTGCCCGTCAGTTCCACCAGTGCCCGACTCCTCCGTGGCCACGCGTTTTAGGGACTTTTTGGTCCTTTGTATCCCTTTTCCCCCAAGTTTCGTCCCTAGGCTTTATATATCCATCCCCTAGCTCTTTTGGAAGGTTAGCAAAGTATTAGATTAAACATTGTGAGCTTTGCTCCTTGTATCCCCTCCTCTTTGGAGATCAAGCCCCCACCTAGGGAAGAATCCTTTGGATTGTCAAGGCCTCCTCTTGGAGAAGATCATCATCAAGACCTCACCTAGTGGGAAGAACCTTACCCTAGTGCTATTATCCTTGGATTGATCTTGTAATCTTGTGGATCTCATGTATGCCACTCTAGTGGATGTGATATTTGGGTTTGTTTAAGAGTTTTGTTCCTTGTGTTCTTGAGTGCTTTCCTCCTTTTCCCCCCTCCAAGTGTAAAAAGATCCCCTCTAGGGTTTGACCCTACAACAACATGTTGACAATTCTAATAGGAAGAGCTAAAGAAAATGGCAAATTAGGTGGTCTCGTTCCGCATCTAGTGGATGGAGGAGTGTCCATTCTACACTACGCTGATGATACTATCATCTTCATGGAGCATGATTTGGCAAAAGTAAGAAATATGAAGCTTGTGTTATGCTTATTCGAGCAGTTGTCGGGGTTAAAGATTAACTTCCTAAAAGTGAATTGTTCTGCTTTGGGAGGGCTAAAGATGAACAAGAAGCTTACAAACAACTGTTTGGACGTGAGGTAGGTTCGTTACCTTTTACATACTTGGGCATACCGATTCACCATCGCAAGCTATCTAACAAAGAATGGAAGTGCATTGAGGATTGATTTGAAAAGAAACTAAGTTGCTGGTAGGAAAAACTTATGTCATATGAAGGCCGACTAATTCTCATCAATTCGGTGCTCACGAGTATGCCAATGTTTCTCTTGCCTTTCTTTGAGGTACCAGTTGGGGTTCTGATCTTTCTCGGGGTACCAGTTGGGGTTCGGAAAATACTGGACTTCTATCGATCGCGTTTTTTCTGGCAGAGTGATGAGTTAAAACAAAAATACAGACTTGCTAAGGATATTATTTGTAGACCAAAAGACCAAGGTGGTCTTGGCATTGAAAATTTAGAGGTGAAGAACAGATGCCTTCTCAGCAAGTGGTTGTACAAGATATCTGTAGATACTGATGCCACATGGGCCCAGATTCTGCGTAATAAGTACCTTCATTCTAAAACCTTACCCAGGTGTTGGTTAGACCAACCGATTCGCCGTTTTGGAAAGGACTGATGAGAGTGAAATCAGCTTTCTTCCGTAGGATGAAATTTAGCGTTGGTAATGATACTTCCATGAGATTCTGGGAGGATATGTGGCTAGGGGAGACGCCTCTAACTATCCAATATCCTTCTCTTTATAATATTGTTCAGCGTAGAGATGCTTACGTTGCAACAGTATTACAGTCCAATCCTCTCAACATTCAATTTAGGAGTACATTAGTGGGAAACCGTTGGGAAGCTTAGCTTCATCTTGTGAGAAGATTAATGGATGTTCACCTTTCTCAATAGCCAGACCAGTTGCACTGAAAACTAACCAAGAATGGAGTGTTTTTGGTAGAATCCATGTATTTGGATATTATCAACTCTAGCTCTATCCCTCGATCTGTACATATTTGGAAAGTCAAAGTGCTCTTAAAAATTAAAGTGTTCATGTGATTTGTTTACAAACAAGTCATTCTCACTAAGGACAATTTGGCAAAACGTAACTGGACAGGATCTCCAAGATGTAGCTTCTGTGGTCATGATAATCTATCAAACACTTCTTTCTTGATTGCCCAATAGCCAAAATTTTATGGCAGTCTGTTCATATAGCGTTTAACATTACTCCTCCAAATACCATCCACACGTTATTTGGGGCGTGGCTAGATGGAGTTGAGTCAGAAACAATGAAGCATATTCGTGTAGGAGTATGTGCTTTATTATGGGCTATGAAACTGCAGGAACGATTTGGTTTTTAACAGAACAACACATATTCATTTCTTGCAGGTCATCTTCCGAGCCACTACATTAATCCGTATGTGGTCACTACTCACTCCGACAGATGCCAGTGAGTGTATGGTTACTGGGTCTATCCGTTGACGGTAGCTCGGGCTATCTTTAATCGGTTTGGATGGCGGTCATGTAATACAATAGTTTAGTTTCCTATCTATTCTTTATTCCGCCAGTTGTGGCTATCCCGCTTTTATGTTTTTCGCTCTTTGAGAGCTCTTTTGTTTTTTGAGACTTGGACACGTTGTTGTACTATTTGCTTTTTAATAAGATGGCTGCATGCATCGTTCTGATGCAGAGGCTAGGGGATAACCTCCTTTTCAGAAGAAAAAAAAATTCAAAAAATATCTGAAAGTCGTTTCACACCGTGAAGCTACACACATTACTCAATACAGATTTTGATATATACTACAAATGAATTTAGTTCTGACATTTTAATTCCAGCCACAATGTGTGTTCAGGAAGGGACGAAAAGAACATTCAGAAAAAATAATACACTGCCGGAACATTTCCCCCCCGGACAGGCACAAACATCTATAGACGAGATCAACGTGCAAAACAAATGTGTTAGGAAATGTGGTAAATCGTTCAGATCATCTAAAAGGACTAGAACTTGATTGGGTTCTTCCTCCTGGAGCCATCAGTTTGACTCGCCATTCTGCTCCGGCTGCTCCAGCTGGTAGAACGGTATCTGCTGCTGCTGCTGCTTGTGCATCTCGAGCATCTGGTTCTGGCAGCGGAGCTGCATTTGCTGCGCCAGGTTGCTCGACGAGCCCGCGTCACCGCCGCGCTCCGACGTCGCCGACTGCTTCAGGCGCTGGACCTCGCCGGTGAGCGCCTCGTTCAAAGCTGCTCATAGAGAAAGGGGGTAGTAGTTCAGGATAAACTGGTTACCGAAATATGGCATTCCTACAACTGTGGAATGTTGAATTAACAAAGCAGATTAAGGATCCATGGCAGCACCAGTAAATGTGATGTGAATGATGAAACATGTAAGGTGATTGCGCCACTTGTGTTATCTTAGGACTGCCGGCCTCTTGTGACAGGGTTAGTGCCCGTCGACATCGTGACATGAACTAAGGCGAGGGAGCCTTCTTGTCTTGGATTTATTAACAAGTTAAATATTCTTGTACTATCTTGTATGGTAGAAAAAGAAGCAGCCAAGAAATGGATCCGGCGTCTGACGGAGTCGCCTCGTAGTCCGGTCATTCCAACAAAACGCATTATAAATCTCGTCCGGCTACATGCCGGCAACTAACAGCTTCGTCAGAGGACAAGCTCTCGATGATTAGAAAATAGAGTAATAACAACATGCGAGAGCCTTGCTAATCGTATCAGTGTCGCACTACTCTACATGGTGACGACTAACGGGCAAATGCAACCACGCCGACGCGCGCACCACGACCGACCGACGACACAAACGAAATCGATGGTTCGAACAGAGTTGCTCTGAATTTTTGTGTGTGTGCGAGAATGCGGGGATTCGATGGTTGCTCACCGTCGCGCAGCTGCGCCTGCTGCTCCATGGCCTGCAGCCGGAACTTGAGCTCGTTGTTGTGCGTGGCCAGCCCCGACGAATCGCGCTGCAACAAAGAGGACGAGGAAGAAGAAGATTTTAGCGCCGTAAAAACTGTGGATCAACGAGTGACCGGTGGCCAGGAACATTGGCTGCATAGTGCACGCACGGATGGGTGGTGGTCTGGTGGATGTACCTGTAGGTGAGTCAGCTGTGCGGAGAGAGTGGTGGCCTCCGTCTGCAGGATCTGCACCTTGTGCTCCAGCTCGGCGATGTACCGCATCCGCCGCTCCTTGGACCGCGCCGCCGACTGCCTGTTGGCGAGCACCCTGCGGAGGACCGGCGCAATCGGAGTGACATGTCATGTCAGTCCAGCTCGGTAGCAGTGCATTGATGTGCATTGTGGCTAGCTGTGACGGGGCCTACCTCTTGACGCGCTTTGGGTCGGCGAGGGCCATCTCGGCGAGCTTCTCGTCGGCCATGATCCGCTTCATCTCGGCCGGGGTGAACTCGCCGCTGCCGAACTCCAGGCTGAACTTGCTCGGCTCCCCGCCGTTGGCCGAGAAGCTCAGCTTCCCCATGAGGCTGTCCATGGACAGGCTCCTTGCGTGCCGAGCCGCCGCGGCCGCCGGCTCCCCGGCGGCGTTCCTCTTCCTGCCGGCCTCGCCCCAGAGGAAGACCTGGCTCTCGACGCCGCCGTAGTCCTCCGACTCGTTCTCGCTGCTGTCGGCGCCGTTGGCCGGGGGCATGCTGCTCCCGCGGCTGTCCCCGTCCGAGCTGTTCAGCCCGTCCATGCCCTCCATGCTCATGAACGCGTTGAACAGCTCGTCGCCGCCGCCGCCTCCGCCGGCGCAGGGGAGGCCCCAGCCGGACTCCGTCTTGGGGGACGGCGGCGGGAAGTAGCCGAACGGGACGTCGCTGCGGGACCGGCGGTGCGCCTTGCGCGGCGCCGAGTCGTCCTGCATCTGCATGCACGCGTCCGCGACGTGCAGGGAGTGGGAGCCGGCCCCCGAGGGCGGCGTCGGCGGCAGCCCCGCCCGCTGCCTGCCGCCCTGCCCCTGCCCCGGCGCCATGCCCCTGCCGCCGGTCGCCGCGAAGGACGTGGGCAGCGGCGGCACGGCCGCCTGGACGTGGCGGTGCATCAGCTCGTTCGTGGTGCCCATGTCCCGGACTGGCTTGGCAGAGCGGTGGCGCGCGCGCTCTCGTGTCGTGTGTTTGCGATGGGATGGAGGTGGTGGAATGATGCGCTCGTCTCGGCGGAGTTTGTTTCGCGCGGGGTGTCCGTGCCCACGCGGTTTGGAGGGCGTATTATAATCGCTGCGTGGCCGAGACCGGAGAGGCCTTCCCTTTTTCGTCCAGGTGGTGGCCCATCATTCCGTCGTGGGATTCTGCCGCGAGCCGGCAGAAGCAGGCGGCAGCGGCAAGCAGCAGGAGCATCCGCTTCGGGCTGCCCGCCTGCTCAAGTTTTTTACATGGTTGGATTGGAAGAATGCTCGAAGTGTGTACTCTACGATTTTCATGTGCATGTCAGGTGGGAGCCGGATCCCTCCACTGAGGTACTGCACCCCTGACGTGTGGGCCCAGGTCCACATGTCAGTGTGCCAACGGCCCGTCAGGGCGTCCGTCAGGGTGGGTGGTCGCTACTACTCGCTAGTGAAGTTTTTGCCACTGATGGGATCGTGTGGGTGGTGTTGATCGTCGTTGTTATGAGGAATACAGTTGGGCAGCGGGTGGCCACGGTACCGGATGAGTCACTGGCCAGTGGCCAATTTACTTGCACGCGTTGCCTTGATTTCATCAACAACCATCAACCTGGTTTGAAGCTCCCCGTGTTACGCTTGCCGGAGGCTTGGGAGGGCCGTGCATGCCACCTGCACGGGTCGGAAGCTAGAAAGAGGCCGCGAATCAAGCAGGATGCTCAATCGGTGTGGAAGAATTCGGGAAACGCCTCCGAGAAAGCGACTTTGGAAAAACCGTGTGGAGCCCATGCATGCCGGGCTACTTCAATGATGCAGGGATTGATCAAGATCCCGCTAGTTTAAAAGAACAATCAAGATCCAAGTCAGAAAGACTGTGCAGGATCCGGCCAGATGTACTGCCTACTCTCCTACTTTTTTTGCGCGAGAAAATTTCAATCTATTCATCTTCGATCGTGATAGTACAAAGAACACTAAAGGTAATAAAAAATTTCAAATGATAAGTGTCACACATGGTTTCCATCATTGTGAGTTCATGATAATGTGAGACGAAGTGGCAAAGTTTTGACTAGTTAAGTTTTGACTCCAAGCTTCCTTCCGTGAGCGAGAGTGAGAGCTTCCTTCCCTTGAGCGTCGGCCAGCACCCCCCCCCCGGCGGCCACTACTCCGGTGTTGGCGTCCACCCCCCTCTCCGATGGCCTCACAGGTCTCCCTCCTCCTCGTCGGAGTCGCTTTCTCCCCCTCCTATGCCGGCTCTCCGTTCCATCGTCGTCGTACCCGAGGTGCTCGACACAGCCTTCGGCCCAATCATCCAGGGCAGTGCCGACGGGAGCTCCCGCCCCTCGCCTCCAGGGCCAACTGCGTCGGAGTGGCGAACCAAGACCTCCCGCCGCCCTCGCAGCCCTGCCTTGTCTCCTCCCCCGCCTACTTCGCGTCATCGACTCTCACCCACCCTCCCCACCTCGTGGTCGCCGCGGACCCGCATCCCGGCCGCCCTCTACGGATGTTGCTACAACTGCGAAGACGACTGACACATCTTGAGCGACTGCACAAACGATACTATGTGTGTTCGTTGCGGTGGCACGGGGGCTTATTGGTCGTGATTGCACGCTGCGAAGGAGTTCTTCGCCGGTGAATGGGCAGGAGCGCATGTCAGTGGCACCCCGCTGATGTAGGGTAGAAACCCTAGGGCCGATCTTACATGAAATGGAGGGGATCCCATAAAGAACACGAGGGGAAACACGTAGGAAATCACAAGAGGAACACTCAAGAACAAGTCCAATCACACATCCACTAGACAATCAAACACACAACAAGAGGAACACTCAAGAACAAGTCCAATCACACATCTACTAGACAATCA
Source organism: Aegilops speltoides (assembly GCA_021437245.1). Taxonomy (NCBI): domain Eukaryota; kingdom Viridiplantae; phylum Streptophyta; class Magnoliopsida; order Poales; family Poaceae; genus Aegilops; species Aegilops speltoides. Next base: position 283,122,421 of record CM038141.1, read on the forward strand.
AACACACGAGATCCACAAGGTACATGAACAACAAAAGGAAAGATACCAGGTAAAGTTCATCTCCGTGAGGAGGTCTTGATGATACCCTAGACGGATCTTCCCGTGAGGGGTCTTGATGATATCCCGCAAGATCTTCTCATGTGGAGGCCTTGAACTCCATGGGAGTGGTAGCCTCTCTCTCTCTCAAGAGTAAAGGTAGGTAGGAGCAAAGCTCACATACAAATGAGCTATCATATTTGCTATCCTAGAAAGGAGAAGGGGAAGTCCTATTTATAGTCTAAGTGGGCAAAGGGGTACATGGGCCTCGGCCCAACACGATGTGCACAGACAGATGTCGGTCGTCCGACAGTTACCGGACGTCCGGTCGTTGGCAGGGGTCCGGTCGTCAGGTAGATGTTCGACGTCCGGCGTTTCGGCTCGTATCGGGCGGCGGCGGACATCCGGTGCGTCGGTCGTCCGGTGGCCTTCATTCTGTTAGGGAACGTAGTAATTTCAAAAAAATTCCTACGCACATGCAAGATCATGGTGATGATATAGCAACGAGAGGGGAGAGTGTATGTCCACGTACCCTCGTAGACCGTAAGCGGAAGCGTTAGCACAACGCGGTTGATGTAGTCGTACGTCTTCACGATCCGACCGATCCAAGCACCGAACGTCACGGAGCCTCCGAGTTCAAAGACACGCTCACTCGATGACGTCCCTCGAACTCCGATCCAGCCGAGTGTCGAGGGAGAGTTCCGTAAGCACGATGGCGTGGTGACGATCTTGATGTTCTACCGGCGCAAGGGTTCGCCTAAGCTTCGCGACGATATGACCGAGGTGGAATATGGTGGTAGGGGGCACCGCACACGGCTAAGGAACGATCCATAGATCAACTTGTGTGTCATGGGGTGCCCCCTTGCCCCCGTATATAAAGGAGCAAGGGAGGAGGAGGCAGGCCCTAGGGGAGGGCGCGCCATGATGTGGAGTCCTACTAGGACTCCAAGTCCTAGTAGGAGTCCACCAAGAGGGGAGGAAGGGAGAAGGAAGTGGAGGAGAAGGAAAGGTGGCCGGCCCCCTTTTCCCTAGTCCAATTCGGACTAGAGGGGAGGGGGGGCGCAGCAGCCCCTTGGCCTTTTTCTCCTCTTCCCACTAAAGCCCATCAAGGCCCAATACTCTTCCCCGTATTCCCGTAACTCCCCAGTACTCCCAAAAATACCCGAATCACTCGAAACCTTTCCGAACTCCGAATATAGTCGTCCAATATATCGATCTTTACGTCTCGACCATTTCGAGACTCCTCGTCATGTCCCCGATCTCATCCGGACTCGAACTCCTTCGGTACATCAAAACTCATAAACTCATAATATAAATGTGATCGTAACGTTAGCGTGCAAGGACCCTACGGGTTCGAGAACTATGTAGACATGACCTAGAACTATTCTCGGTCAATAACCAATAGCGGACCTGGATGCCCATATTGGTTCCTACATATTCTACTGAAGATCTTTATCGGTCAAACCGCATAACAACATACTTTGTTCCTTTGTCATCGGTATGTTACTTGCGAGATTTGATCGTTGGTATCCAATACCTAGTTCAATCTCACATCGGCAAGTCTCTTTACTCGTTCCGTGTACGTCATCTCATAACTAACTCATTAGTTACATGCTTGCAAGGCTTAGGTGATGAGTATTACCGAGAGGGCCCAGAGATACCTCCCGACAATCGGAGTGACAAATCCTAATCTCGAATTATGCCAACCCAACATGTACCTTCGGAAACACCAGAGAGCACCTTTATAATCACCCGATTCACGTTGCTAGACGTTTGGTAGCACACAAAGTGTTCTTCCGTAAACGGAGTTGCACAATCTCATAGTTGTAGGAACTTTGTATAAGTCATGAAGAAAGCAATAGCAGTATACTAAACGATCAAGTGCTAGGCTAACGGAATGGGTCAAGTCAATCACATCATTCTTCTAATGATGTGATCCCATTAATCAAATGACAACACATGCCTATGGTTAGGAAACATACCCATCTTTGATTAATGACCTAGTCAAGTAGAGGCATACTAGTGACGTTATGTTTGTCTATGTATTCACACATGTATCATGTTTCCGGTTAATACAATTCTAGCATGAATAATAAACATTTGTCATGAAATAAGGAAATAAATAATAACTTTATTATTGCCTCTAGGGCATATTTCCTTCACATTCTTCCGACATTTCCGTATTGGACTAGTTGTCTCGGTCGTTGATGACCCACAAGTGTAGGGGATCTATCGTAGTCCTTTCTATAAGTAAGAGTGTCGAACCCAATGAGGAGCAGAAGGAAATGATAAGCGGTTTTCAGTAAGGTTTTCTCTGCAAGCACTGAAATTGTAGGTAATAGATAGTTTCGTGATAAGATAAATAGTAACGAGCAAAAAGTAAATAAAGTAAATAAAGTGCAGCAAGGTGGCCCAATCCTTTATGTAGCAAAGGATAAGCCTGGACAAATTCTAGTAATGAAGAAGGAGCTCCCGAGGACACATTGGGAATTATCGTCAAGCTAGTTTTCATCATGTTCATAAGATTCGCGTTCGGTACTTTGATAATTTGATATGTGGGTGGACCGGTACTTGGGTACTGCCCTAACTTGGACAAGCATCCCACTTATGATTAACCCCTATTGCAAGCATCCAAAACTACAAAAAGGAGTATTAAGGTAAACCTAACCACATCATTAAACATATGGGTCCATATCAACCCCTAACGGCAACGATAAACTAGGGTTTAAGCTTCATCACTCTAGCAACCCATCATCTACTTATTACTTCCCCATGCCTTCCTCTAGGCCCAAATAATGGTGAAGTGTCATGTAGTCGACGTTCACATAACACCACTAGAGGAAAAGACAACATAAATCTCATCAAAATATCGAATGAATATCAATTTCACATGACTACTAATAGCAAGACTTCACCCATGTCCTCAGGAACAAACGTAACTACTCACAAAGCATATTCATGTTCATAACCAGAGTAGTAATATGCATAAAGGATCTGAACATATGATCTTCCACCAAGTAAACCAATTAGCATCAACTACAAGGAGTAATCAACACTACTAGCAACCCACAGGTACCAATTTGTGGTTTTGATACAAGATTGGATACAAGAGATGAACTAGGGTTTTGAGAGGAGATAGTGCTGGTGAAGATGTTGATGGAGATTGACCCCCCCGATGAGAGGATCGTTGGTGATGACGTTGGTGATGATTTCCCCTCGAGGGAAGTGTCCCGATGTAACAGCTCGCCAGAGCCCTAGATTGATTCCGCCAAGGTTCCACCTCGTGGCGGCGGAGTTTCGTCCCGTAAGCTTGCCCACGATTTTTTCCAGGGTAAAAGTGATGATATAGAAGAACATGGACGCCGGAGGCCCACCAGGGGCCCAGGAGATAGGGGCATGCCCTATAGGGGCGCGCTACTGCCTCTGGGAGGTGTGGGCCCCGGCCTATTTCTTTTCGCTCATAAATTCTTATTAAATCCAAAAAGTTGTTTCGTGGAGTTTCGGACTTTTCGAGTTGTGCGAATAGGTTTCAACGTTTGCTCCTTTTCGGCCGAATTCCATTCTTGGCATTCCCCTCTTCATGGTAAACCTTGTAAAATAAGAGAGAATAGCCATAAGTATTGAGATATAATGTGTAATAACAGCCCATAATGCAATAAATATTAATATAAAAGCATGATGCAAAATGGACGATCAACTCCCCAAGCGTAGACCTTGCTTGTCCTCAAGCGAAGCAAATCGAAAAATATGTCCACATGTTTAGAGATAGAGGTGTCGATAAAAATAAAATACGGACATGAGGGCATCATGATCATTCTAATAACAGCAACATAAATAGATTTTTGTCATATGATTTCCTATGCTCAAGTAACAAGCAATTCACAATGTCAAGTATGGTTCAAAAACTTCATTGGGAACTAACAAACTATAATCTCAGTCATTGAAGCAATTGCAATTTATCGTAACATCAGAAAGAGTCAATAATAGAGCTTTTCAGCAAGCTCACATACTCAACTATCTCATAGTCTCCTATAATTGCTAACACTCACGCAATACTTGTGGTTATAGAGTTTCAGCCGAACACTGAGAAAGATAGGGGCTTATTGTGTTGCCTCCCAACATATTCACCTTTAGGTGATGTCAACAATAATAGCCCATGCTAACTTACATCCAATTGGATATATATATATATATATCATGATCTTTCAAACACGAGGAGCTTGTCAAAGGATAAAATGAAAAAGGGAAAGGTGAGGATCACCTTGATTCAAGCATAAATTAAAAACATAAAGTAAAAGATAGGCCCTTCGCAGAGGGAAGCAGAGGTTGTCATGCGCGTTTAGGCTTGATGCACGAAATCTTAATGCAAAAGAACGTCACTTTATATTGCCCCTCGTATGTGGACCTTTATTATGCAATCCGTCACTTTTATTACTTCCACAACAAGTTCATACATAGTTTATTTTCTCTGCACTAATAAGTCATACATATTTAGAGAGCAATTTTTATTGCTTGCACCGATGACAACTTACTTGAAGGATCTTATTCAATCCATAGATAGGTATGGTGGACTCTCATGGCAAAACTGGGTTTAAGGATATTTGGAAGCACAAGTAGTATTTCTACTTGGTGCAAGGAATTTGGCTAGCATGAGGGGGAAAGGCAAGCTCAACATGTTTGGAAGGTCAATGACAATATACTTTAACTGAGATGTCGGAAAACATAAACTATTACGTTGTCTTCCTTGCCCAACATCAACTCTTTTAGCATGTCATACTTAATGAGTGCTTCACAATCATAAAAGATGTCCAAGATAATATATTTATATGTGAACCCCTCTTTCCTTATCACTTCCTATTAATTGCAATGATGACCAAGGCTACGTTCGTCAACTCTCAACAATTTTTATGCCTCATACTTTCTATGTGTGAAGTTATCACTATCCATAAGATCAATATGAACTCTTTTATTCTTTCTACTTTCTCAAGATCATAGCAACATAGCAAAGCCCTTGACTCAACACTAATCTTTATTATAGATAGCACACTGACTCGATTACAAAAAGAGATCACAATGCAAAACTAAAAACTACTTGATATCAAAACTTCAAACTACTAGATCAAGATACTACTAAAAGGATCGAACTAAATAAAGCGGTAAAGATAGGAGTGTGATGGTGATACGATACCGGGGCACCTCCCCCAAGCTTGGCAGTTGCCAAGAGGAGTGCCCATACCCATGTGATTATGTCCTCGAAGGTGATGGAGGTGGTGATGATGACGGTGGATAATCGCACATCGAGCGTAAAAGCTCCTCCAACTTGCGGATAATGCCCTAAGTCCGGCGATATGATCCTTCAACAAGATATTCTCCTGTGTGAGATACTTGTTCTATATGCGAGCTAACTCAATCATCTTGAAAGCTTCAATCTCTGTTGGAGTGAAAAGGTTAGGTAAAGGTCGAGGGGTGTCTTCTTCTTTCACCACCGGAGCTTGAACCTCCATGGCCTTCTTGATCCCTTCATCCTTGTTGATCTCTTCTGGTTCCTCTCTTTTCAGCTCTATCTTCAATAGCCAAGCATCCTTGTCTTCGTTGTTGGAGGAGGGTGAATTCATGGTGCTCTAATCTGCAACAGAAACAGCTCGAAACGAAAACAGAGGATATTTGCGTGATACGGTGGTCAAAACCTTCGGTAGTAACCAAAATACGTAACATACAAGAAAACGGAGTCTGGAGGCACACGAGGTGCCCACGAGACAGGGGGCGCGCCCTACGGGAGGGCGCCCTCCACTCTCGTGGGGGCCTCGTGTCCCTTTCGGACTACTTCTTTCTTCCTAAAATTCTTAAATAATCCAAAACTGATAAAAATTGCCATTAGAGTTGTTTTGGATTCGGTTTACTTACCGTACCACGTACCTATGCCTTTTTGGAGTCTGGAACATTCTGGAAAGTGTCCCTTATGTATTCCTCGGGGGTTACACTTTCAATAATATTAGTTTCAACATTAATAGGATTACCTGAAATATAATGTTTAATTGTTTGACCGTTTACCACCCTCGGGTTTGTGCCGTCGAAGTTGTTGATTTTTATAGCACCAGAACGATAGACCTCCTCGATAACGTAAGGACCTTCCCATTTTGAGAGAAGTTTTCCTGCAAAAAATCTTAAACGAGAGTTGAATAATAGCACTAATCTCCTACGTTAAACTCACGTTTTTGTATCCTCTTATCATGCCAGCGTTTGACTTTTTCTTTGAAAAGCTTGGCATTCTCATAAGCTTGGGTTCTCCATTCAATAAGTGAGCTAATATCAAATAACCTTTTCTCACCGGCAAGTTTGAAGTCATAATTGAGCTCTTTAATAGCCCAATATGCCTTATGTTCAAGTTCAAGAGGTAAATGACATGCTTTTCCATAAACCATCTTATAAGGAGACATACCCATAGGATTTTTGTATGCAGTTCTATAGGCCCATAATGCATCATCAAGTTTTTGGACCAATTCTTTCTAGATCTATTCACGCCTTTTTGCAAAATTAATTTGAGCTCTCTATTGCTCAACTCTACTTGACCACTGGACTGTGGATGATAAGGAGATGCTATTCTATGATTGACATCATACTTAGCGAGCATCTTACGGAAAGCACCATGAATAAATTGTGAACCACCATCAGTCATAAGATATCTAGGGACTTCAAACCTCGGAAAAATAACTTCTTTAAGCATTTTAATAGAAGTGTTATGATCAGCACTACTAGTTGGAATAGCTTCTACCCACTTAGTAACGTAATCAACATCAACTAAAATATGTGTATAACCATTGGAGGCAGGAAAAGGTCCCATATAATCAAAGCCCCAACCATCAAACGGTTCAATAACAAGAGAATAATTCATAGGCATTTCTTGACGTCTACTAATGTTACCTATTCTTTGACATTCATCACAAGATAAGACAAACTTACGAGCATCTTTGAAGAGAGTAGGCCAATAAAAACCAGATTGTAGTACCTTGTGTGCAGTTCTATCTCCAGCGTGGTGTCCTCCATAGGATTCAGAGTGACACTTGCGTAGAATCTATTCCTGTTCATGCTCAGGCACACAACGTCTAATAACGCCATCTACTCCTTTATTAAGATGTGGGTCATCCCAGAAGTAATGTCTTAAATCGTAAAAGAACTTTTTCTTTTGCTGGTATGTGAAACTAGGCGGTATATATTTAGCAACAATGTAATTAGCATAGTCAGCATACCAAGGAGCAGTACGAGAAGCATTGACGACCGCTAATTGGTCATCAGGAAAGCTATCATTAATAGGCAATGGGTCATCAAGAACATTCTCTAACCTAGACAAGTTGTGCAGAACGGGTTCTCGACTTCCTTTCTATCAATAATATGCAAGTCAAATTCTTGGAGCAAGAGAACCCATCTAATGAGTCTAGGCTTAGCATCTTTCTTTTCCATAAGATATTTAATAGCAGCATGATCGATGTGAATAGTAACTTTGGAATCAACAATATAAGGTCTAAACTTTTCACATGCAAACACAACGCTAAGAACTCTTTTTCAAGAGTAGCATAATTTCTCTTGGCAAGATCAAGAGTCTTACTAGCATACCGGATAACATTCAATTTCTTATCGACTCTTTGCCCTAAAACAACACCTACAACATAATCACTAGCATCGCACATAATTTCAAAAGGTAAATTCCAATCAGGTGGCTGAACAATAGGTGCAGTGATCAAAGCTTTCTTAAGTGTTTCAAATGCTTCTACACAATCATCATCAAAGACAAAAGGAATATCTTTTTTGCAATAAATTAATCAGAGGCCTAGAGATTTTAGAAAATTCCTTAATGAACCTCCTATAAATACCGGCGTGACCAATGAAACTTCTTATACCTTTTATGTCCTTGGGGCATGGCATCTTTTCAATAGCATCAACTTTGGCTTTATCAACTTCAATACCTCTCTCGGAGATCTTGTGCCCCAAGACAATGCCTTCATTAACCATAAAGTGACACTTTTCCCAATTTAGGACGAGACTAGTGTCTTCGCATCTCTGCAAAACTCGATCAAGGTGTCAGGACCCCGATTCAATGTCACATCGATCTAGCCCATAACACATCATATCACTTTGCGGCCTCACGCACGGTATCCCAACGGGTGTCGCCTTACCTTAGCCCGGGACCGTTTGCGCCTTTTGGCACACGTATATGATAGTGTCGCTAGCATCCATATGAAAAGGAGCCCGGGCTGACATGACTAGTCGTAAACCCAAAGTGGCACAGACTTACAGGACAGCATCCATGACCCAAAGATCGAACGTGTCGGTCATCAAGATGTAAGTTCCGGCTGTAGCACTGGGCTAGCAGACTCCGTAAACCGGGCTGAAGCGGGCTAACAGACTCCGGTACTCAATGCGTGACATTTCCCGAAGGGATGATACAGAACGAAGAAGGACACATGCCGCCAGCCTAAGTGTTCCGGAGCAAGAGCAAGCTACCATGGCTCAAAGGAGACACTAGGAGACATTTCCAGTAAGAGAGGCTACTAAAGATAAACAACTAGATAGTCGATCCCACACATACCAAGCATTTCAATCATACACACAATATGCTCGATATGTGCAAATACAACAAGGCATCACAACATGACTCTACGACACAAGTACTTTATTTAAAGGCTCAGAGAGCCATACATAGCATACACACAAGTACGGGTCACACGACCCACATACAAGTCATACAAGCATACAAGCCACAATGAAGTGTTTTGTCCGAGTACGCATAACTAGTAAAATAAAAGAGGCTTGGGTAAGCCTAGCTATACTACATGGTCCTTCACTTGCTCAGATCACCACCGGCCTTAGTCTACTCATCGATGTCAACGCTCACGAAGAACCCGTCGGAAGGGTTTGTGGCATCTTCTAAAAAATGTAAATACAAAGGTACTCAAAGAAGACTTACATCGGACCCTACATACATGCATATTATCAAGAAGGGTTGGTGGGGTTATTGCAGCAAGCCAGCTTTGACTCATGGCTAAGCTATCCTCGAGACACCAACTTGAAATGGTTTTATGACTCGAGTCCACCACTCATCACTTCAATACACCACCGAGGATCCAACCCCGCCTTCCTACGGAGGAGCCATCCTCGGCACTCACGCTTATCTTGAGGCTTTTAGTAGTATCCATTTACTTGTCTATGAACCGTATAGGCAACCAAGTAGTCCTTTACATGACGCGCTATTCAATAGATGATGTTAACCTGCAGGGTGTACTTCTTCATACATGTTTTCACCACTTAGCGTCGCACCACGACATGTGCTCGGCAGACTTCAGCGAAAAGCCGACGTGGGTGTAGACCACGACCTACCTAGACACTCAAGTCTCTAGTCCAGGTTTATCGCCTTCCATCTATGAGGAGTTCCGGCCGAAGTTTCGCTCACAGCCCCAAACGATGTGAACAGGGTTCCCGAGATACCAAACGGGCATCCGGTACACCGTGCCACGTACCTACCGCATCACAGCCCACCCCTACGGTCAGCACTGTCCACGGCCTCCAGTAGGCTACAAACACCAGAAACTACTTGCAACTCCTGGACAGAGGACTAGCGTGAATAAGAAGTCGAGCGGGGTCATATTTCAGGGCCCAATGTATGGTAGTAGCTGAATCTTAAATCACACATACAGATCTCAGTGCTTAAGGACGGCCTCAATGAAACAACCCACCACGTACTCCTACATGGCCTCTCATCGATACCTTTACCAAATCGTGTTCAACACCTTACTCTCATACTGACTCGATCATTTCACTCCAGCCATCACCCAGATGAACCAGACCTGACACAACTCTAAGCATAGCAGGCATAGCAAGGTAGGAACAACACAATCATATGGCTCAATCAACTCCTACACATGCTAGTGGGTTTCATCTAGTTACTGTGGCAATGACAGGTCATGCAGAGGAAATGGGTTCAACTACCGCAGCACACAGCAGTTTGAATCGCGTTGTCTTAATGCAGTAAACGAGAGCAGGAGCAAGAACATGGGATTTTATCGATATGATCAAATGGTTGGTTGCTTGCCTGACGGGTCGGTGCACGGGTATTGCTCTTCGTCGGGGTTATCACGGTACTCCTCGGGGCGTAACACGCCGAGGAACACCGATACACAAGCATTACCAAACAATATGCAACAACATGATGCATGCATGAGACATGGCATATATGAGTGTGTTGGGCTAATGCAACTAAGATCAGATGAGTTTGAAGCATTTTGAACCAAAGATGCAATTTCCAAACTCATATATGATCATTTAAAGTGTTATATCTTGTTCTGTGTAAAACAGCAGGTTAGCTTCTGTAAACATGCATGAAACCAGTACAGATGGATAGATTGGATTTTTCTGATCATTTTTCATATATAATTTGTTTCATTTGGAGCTACAGATTAATTTCTATGAATTTTTGAAGTTTGAAACATTTTCCGAATTTCCGTGTAAAATAATTCCAAGAATTTAAATTATCAGCGTCGAGACTTTGTGTCATGATGACGTCAGTGGTCAACGGGCTGGTCAGGTCAAACTGACCAGTGGGTCCCGCATGCCAGTGGGATTAGTTTAGTTAGAATTTAATTAAAACTAAACTAAGTTAATTAATGTGGTGGGCCCACATGTCATAGACCCGGGGTCAACCCGGCCCACCTGTGGTCAAAGCCGGGTCAAACCCACGGTGTTCAGCCGCGGCGAGCGACGCGGGCGGCGAAGTGTATTTATTGTTCCGCCACCAAATGGGTCGCGAGGCCACCGGAGTGAAGCCGAGGACGAGCCGCAGCTCTTGGCGGAGTCCGTTAGGGGCGGGTGGCGGAGTTACGCCCGGCGACTTTGGCGGCCACCGGAGTGCGGTTGAAAGTGAACTCGGCCTGGGGTGTGCGGTGAGGTGCGGGGAGTGCATAGTTAGCTCCAACGCGTCGTGGTGAACGCGATGGACACGGTGGGGTGGCCGGAGGGTGGCCGGGAGCACGTCGGCAACGAGGTCCGCGACGGCGCGTGCGGGTGAGCTTCGTGTGCTCGTTGTGGTGCACGGGAGCGAGAGAGAGAGGGTGGGGAAGATAGCCCAGCTCACAGCGGTCGCGATGGAGCGGACGGCGGGGTCGGGGGTGAACTGCAGCGGCGGCGACGGCGAAGGGGATCTCCGGCGGTGGCGCTTCGGGCGAGGTTGGTGCGGCGGCTGGGCACGCGAAGCGCGGGCTCGGCTAGCTCGAAGAGTGGACGGCGGCGAGCTCTGGACACGGTGGCGCGGGCGTGGGGTCGACGGAGAGCGCGGCTCTGACGGAGGAGCGGCGGCGGTGGCGTCGGCCATGGCTGGGAGCACGAGGGAGACGAGCCGGAGAGGAGAGGGGTGTCTGGGGTTCGGGGAGAGAGGGAGCGATCCCGTCGTGGCGTGACGAGGAGGTGACGAGGCGGCGAGCAGGTGCGTGGCACCCATGCGGTGCTCGCCGTCGAGCACCTCGCCTGCCTGCTGTCGACAAGCAGCTCATTGGCCTTGGCCAAATTGGGCCGGCCAGTGGGCTGGCTAGTGGGCAGGCGCCTGTAAGTTCTTTCTGTTTCCTTTTCTATTTTTCTCAGAACTTTGTTGAATTATTAAAATACCTAAAAGTTCTAAAATTCACCAAACTACTCTGGTCCATTGTTGGAATATTACCAACATGAAACATTTTAGTTTGGGAGTATTTGGACATTTGAAATATTTTATAATTTTAAATGCCCAAATTCAAATACTTATGATTTAATTCAAAACCTTAGGATGACCTAGGAAATTGTGCACCACTTTTGGCAAAGGTTCGAACCAAGGCAAAATGATGGACATTTTAGAAGGGCATTTCGGGTTCATCGAAAATATTTTTAGTAAACCCTAGTTTGTTTCAGAGGGGTCAGGGGTTACGCAATCCCATTTCAGGTTTCATTGAAAAAATAGACATGATGCAACACTCTAATGCATGAACTAGCTAGGGTGTGACAACTCACCCCCACTCAAAAGAATCTCGTCCCGAGATTTGGGTTCCTCCGGAAAGAAGGCGGGGTACTCAAGTCGAAGACGATCCTCCCTTTCCCAAGTAGCTTCCTTCTCAGAATGGTGCGACCATTGAACCTTGAGAAACTTGATATTATGCCGTCGAGTGGTACGCTCGGCTTGATCGAGAATACGAACGGGGTATTCTCGATATGTGAGATTATCTTGAAGATCAAGCGTTTCATGGTCCACTCCACGGATAGGATCCGAGAAGCAACGCCTGAGTTGAGAAACGTGGAAGACATCGTGGACTTTGGAGAGATGCGGAGGTAGTTCCAATTGGTAGGCAACTTCTCCTCGTTTGGCAAGAATGCGAAAGGGTCCAATGTAGCGAGGAGCCAATTTGCCTTTGATACCGGGCGATGGGTTCCTTCGAGGAGTAACCCAAGGTAAGCCTTCTCGTCAACCTCGTAAGTCATAGCCTTATGTTTTCGGTCATATTGACTCTTTTGACGAGATTGGGCTGTTTTCAACTTTTCACGAACGATGCGAACTTGCTCTTCTGCTTCCTGGATCATATCCGGGCCAAAGAATTGTCTTTCCCGGTTTCGACCGGTTAAGAGGTGTTCGACACCTTCGTCCATAGAGAACTTCAAAAGGTGCTTTGCCCAAGCTAGATTGATAGCTGTTGTTATAAGCAAATTCGGCAAATGGAAGGCATTTCTCCCAATCCATTCCGAATGAGATAACAGAAGCTCGAAGCATGTCTTCTAGGATTTGGTTGACGCGTTCTACTTGACCACTTGATTGAGGGTGGAAGGCGGTGCTAAAGGAGAGATGGGTTCCCATAGCGTTTTGGAACCCAAAATCGAGAGGTGAAGAGACTTCCTCGATCCGAGTTAATTTCCAATGGAACACCATGAAGAGACACTATTCGGGAGATGTACAAGTCTGCTAGCTGACTAGCGGTTATACTCTTGCGAACAGGTAAGAAATGGGCTACTTTGGAGAGGCGGTCGATAACGACAAAGATAGCATTATTCCCTCTCTTGGTCCTGGGAAAACCGGTGATGAAATCCATACTGATTTTATCCCATTTCCATTCGAGAATAGCTAAGGGTTGAAGGGCGCCAAGAGGCCGTTGATGCTCGCTTTTACGCATTTACGACGCCGTCAGATTAGCAACGAATTGAGCAATGTCTCTCTTCATCCTAGTCCACCGAACCTCTGGCGAGGTCCCGATACATTTTAGTGCTACCGGGATGAATGGTGAGAGGAGAGTCATGGGCCTCCTTAAGGATCACCGCCCGATAAAGTCTGCTGATTCTTGGGAACCACTAGACGGTTCTCAAAATATACAACACCATGATCATTTGTAGAGAAACATTTAGCATCTCCGCTAGCAATGTTCTCCTTAATCCGGGATATTCCTTTATCTCGCTTTTGGGCAGCGATGACTTGATCCATAAGAGTAGGTTTCGCCACCAAGGTGGAAAGGAACCCTTGAGGAACAATGTGAAGGTTAAGCTTCCGAAATTCCTCGTGGAGAAGTGGTTGACTTTGTTGCAACATAAGGTTGTTGCAATAGGATTTACGACTTAGCGCATCAGCCATGACGTTGGCTTTTCCTGGGGTATAAGTTATTCCTAAGTCGAAATCTGTGATCAACTCAACCCAACGTCTTTGCCTGAGATTCAAATCTGGTTGGGTGAATATGTACTTCAGACTTTGGTGATCGGTGTAGATTTATAGCGATTACCAAGAAGGTAATGTCGCCAGTTTTGAGTGCATGGACTACACCGCTAGCTCTAGATCATGAGTAGGGTAGTTTTCCTCATGTGGGTGTAATTGCCGTGAAGCATAAGCAATTACGTGCGATATTGCATGAGAATACAGCCTAGTCCTTGTCGCGAGGCGTCGCAATAGATAACAAAGTCCTTAGAGAAATCTGGTGGTACCAACACGGAGCGAAGTTAAACGTCTTTTCGCCTCGAAACTGTGCTCACATTGTGGAGTCCACTCGAACTTTTTATCCTTCTTGAGGAGTTCAGTTAGAGGTTTAGCAACTTTGGAGAAGTTCTCGACAAAGCGGCGACAATAGCTCGCTAAGCCAAGGAAACTCCGAACCTGCTTGACCGATTCAGGTGGAGTCCAATTAAGGACGGCTTGAACTCGCTCGGGGTTGACAGCTATTCCTTTACCAGAAATTACATGTCCTAGATAGGTCACTTCTGGCAGCCAAAATTTGCATTTGGAAAACTTGGCATAAAGGCGATGCTCTCGAAGTTTCATCAACACTAGCCTTAGATGTTCGGCATGTTCTTCCTCGTTCTTAGAGTAGATGAGTATATCATCGAGGTAAACCACGACGAATTTATCCAAATACTCCATGAAGATTGAGTTCATTAACCGGGAAAAGGTGGCTGGGGCGTTGGTTAAACCGAAGGACATGACGGTGTACTCGTATTGGCGTAACGAGTAACAAAGGCCGTTTTGGGAATGTCCCGTTTGGATTTTGATTTGATGGTAGCCTAACCTCAAATCCATCTTGGAGAAGACCGAGGATCCTGCGAGAGTGATCATACGGATCGTTGATCCTGGGGAGCGGATACTTGTTCTTTATTGTGACCAAGTTGACGGGTCGATAATCTACAACCATCCGGTCCGTACCATCCTTCTTCTTGACGAAGAGGACGGGGCAAGCCCAAGGAGATGAACTAGGACGGATGAAACCCTTTTTCAAGGCCTCATCGAGTTGTTTCTTAAGTTCGGCTAGTTCTAGGGGTGCCATCTTATAGGGTCTTCTAGAAATTGGGACAGTTCCTGGGATGAGGTCTATCACGAATTCAACATCTCTATCAGGTGGGACACCTGGCAATTCTTCTGGAAAGACATCCGGGAAGTCACGGACTACCGGAACGTCTTCGAGGTCTGGCAATGGACTAGCATTAAGAGAATATAGTTGGCGCTTGGATATTCGGGTCAAGACATTGACTATCTTTCCCGAGGGGTGCGTAAGTTGAACAGTCCTAGAGAAACAATCAATCTTGGCATGATGGGCTGACATCCAGTCCATACCCAAGATGATATTTATATCCGAAGATTTGAGAGCTATCAACGATGCAAGGAAAACAAGTCTGTCGACCTGAATTTCATTTCCATGGCTTACTCTAGAGGTTTGCCATCTAGAACCCGGAGTAGAAATTTCCATGGTGGAAGGCATGTCACGAAATGCGATGTTATGCAAACAAGCATAGTTTTCGGATATGAATGAATGAGATGCTCGAAGATCGAAAAGAACGGATGCGGGTGGCAATTAACAAGAAGCGCATCGAGCACGACGTTGGGATCTTCTTTGGCCTCTTCACCGAGACACAATTAACATGGTCACGCAGCAGGTGGTGGCGGCAGGCATAGAACACCTTTCTGCTGGCTTGCCACGGCCAACAGCTTTTGCAGGCTGGTTGGGGTTGGTGCGAGGACAATCGCGCATGTAGTGGCCTGATTCCCCACATTTGAAGCACGCCACGGGGCTGGCGTGAGAGGAGCATTGTTGGTTGGCCCATCATAGGGTCTAGCTGGTGCATCTTCTTTGAATCGGACGAGGCGCTGAAAGGATGGCCTCGGTGTGAATCTGGGTGGGTGGCGAGATAGGCACCCACACACGGCGCTTCGTGGTCCAAAGACCGGATGAGGAACCCATATCACGACCATGCTTGCGTGTTGCTTCAAATCGGTCGACCAGTTTATGGCTGATGGCTTTGTTAACAAGCTTCGGAAGGAGGTGCACTCATGCGACGGAGATCTCGGCGGTTCGGGCTAAGTCCCTTGCGGAACCTTGCTGCTTTCTTGGCGTCGGTGGAGACCTCTTGATTGCATAGCGTGCGAGATTACGAACTCTCTCTCAGTGGCGCCCACGGAGAGACGGCCTTGGGTGAAACTGCAGAACTCCTCACGTTATTTATCCATGAGACCCTCCGAATGTGATGTTCACGGAAAGCCTCGCTGAATTCTGCCCGGTAGTGACATGGCCAATCGGGCGCATAGCCATATAGTTCTCCCACGAGATCGGCGGGGCCTTCAAGATGATATGCAGCAAAGGTGACCTTGTCGCCTCGGCTACCGATCAGAAACGCAGCTTGTGAGTAATGCCGGGTTGCGATCATCGGCGTCGAGAGGCTCGACGGAGTGGTGGAAGGTAGGTGGGTGTAACTTGATGAAGTCACTGAGCGACACCAAGTTATTTCTCTGATGATGGGCTGTGTTCTGTTCGATACGCTCCAGCAAACGGTTGGTCTCCCGTTTGTTTCTCTCGGCCTCCAGCATAACTTCGGCCAGAGAAGGAGGGTGAGGCAGGTTTGCTTCTCCGACTCCGCTGCCTTCGGCCTGCTCTGGCGGAGCAGGGTTGTTGCGAGTGTTAACCATCCTAGGAAAACAAGACAAGGATTTAGTCCAGGATGGCAAGATTCTTGACATAGAAATGTAGAATGTAATGGATAACTTGGAATGCAAGATGATCATCCGTATGACATGGTAGATACAGGAACTGCTTCTTTATTCCATTGTCATACACACCATACAAGGTTTAGTACAAGACCAAACAAAGTACTACTACGGTGAAAGGAAGATTACATCTCATCGGAGGCACACCAAGCTCCTATACATTATTTTTCTTACACCTCCGGAATTAGTACACACTAAGTCATATTCCACGAGTCACGCAGGACGGTGGAAATACAACTATTACAATACTAGTGAGACTACTACTAACTCGACGCGTCTCGTAGTAGTTCTCATAGAAGTCTCCTCCGTAACACGGAAGTTCAACGTGATCGTCAGGAACAGACGGTCCCGGGGAGCCTGTGGACCGTAAGGGCAAGGGTGAGGTCTTGGACCGACGAACGGTGGCCTGCGGGGACCACGAGGTGGGGTGATGCCCCCACATCATGCCAGATCCATCATGTCCGCAGAGCAGATCTAACAGATCTGGTCTCTCATATCCATATATCCAGCTTGGACAGCCGGTGCAAAACGAGTCAAGGTGGCCCAGTGATCAGCACGGGCGTTGAAGAGCTCCATCCTCAAGGCCCGACTCTCTCGGTCCTTGTCCTCGAGCAACTCGGCTGTGGTGCGAGTTAGTGAGTCCTCCTAACTGGAATCGGCATAGATAGCTCGAAGATAACCAAACGCTCCAGGAAGTGAGCCCGGCATATACCGGAAGTTGGTGTTGCAAAGCAGGCCGGTCCTGACTCGCATAATGGTCATCATAGAATATGCAGCATCTTGCACCGCCATATCAATAGTAACACCAAACCCATAGGAGCTGTGAAGAGCCTCGGTGGAACCAGGATAAGAGGGAAACACCACGACAAAGGCAGAGATAATCGACTTTGATTAAAGTCTCGACATCGCTCTTCAATCTGTGTATTCGGGTACCAACGGTATCCCGCTTCGATCATAACCCGAACTAGCATGGCTGTATGACCGGTCACACCAATGCATCTGGTCAGACGAACCACTTGATTTTGGTCACGAGTGGCCATCTGGAAGCACAACCACAATGCAAAGACATTAGAATTGCTAGTAGAATTTGGACAGCATAACGACTGTAATTGCTCAAAGGATTCTGAGACATTTCACTAGATTTGCATAGCCACTCAACAATATCATATCAAGGTTCTGGGTCCAATTTAGTAACATAACGGGAAGTAAAACTGAACCAGGCTTGTAACCATCAACCCTATAAGGTACTACTGATTAGTAACACGTGAGCCTAATAGAGAGGAGAGATCCTAATCCTTAACCCCCGATGGAAGAATGGACTGACTCAGATCAGAATGCCATGAGGTAAAGGAGTAAAAAGAGCCTTACGTACCATCCCACAATCAATTCCCCTACATATAACTAAAGCATTTCTAGACTCAACATCGACCAGTTTGGCTTGGGGAACCTACAGCAGTCCGCTCGATGCTAACGCTGTCAGACCCGACTCAATGTCACATCGATCTAGCCCGTAACACATCATATCACTTTGCGGCCTCACGCACGGTATCCCAACAGGCGTCGCCTTACCTTAGCTCGGGACCGTTTAGCCTTTTGGCACACGATATGATAGTGTCGCTAGCATCCATATGAAAAGGAGCCCGGCTGACATGACTAGTCGTAAACCCAAAGTGGCACAGACTTACAGGACAGCATCCATGACCCAAAGATCGAACGTGTCGGTCATCGACATGTAAGTTCCGGCTGTAGCACTGGGCTAGCAGACTCGATAAACCGGGCAGAAGCGGGCTAACAGACTCCGGTACTCAATGCGTGACATTTCCCGAAGGGACGTACACAGAACGAAGAAGGACACATGCCGCCAGCCTAAGTGTTCCGGAGCAAGAGCAAGCTACCATGGCTCGATGGAGACACTAGGAGACATTTCCTAAGAGAGGCTACTAAAGATAAACAACTAGATAGTCGATCCCACACATACCAAGCATTTCAATCATACACACAATATGCTCGATATGTGCAAATACAACAAGGCATCACAACATGACTCTCGACACAAGTACTTTATTTAAAGGCTCGAGAGCCATACATAGCATACACACAAGTACGGGTCACACGACCCACATACAAGTCATACAAGCATACAAGCCACAATGAAGTGTTTTGTCCGAGTACGCATAACTAGTAAAATAAAAGAGGCTTGGGTAAGCCTAGCTATACTACATGGTCCTTCACTTGCTCAGATCACCACCGGCCTTAGTCTACTCATCGATGTCAACGCTCTACGAAGAACCCGCGGAAGGGTTTGTGGCATCTTCTAAAAATGTAAATTAAAGCAACATGAGTACAAAGGTACTCAAAGAAGACTTACATCGACCCTACATACATGCATATTATCAAGAAGGGTTGGTGGGGTTATTGCAGAAGCCAGCTTTGACTCATGGCTAAGCTATCCCACGAGACACCAACTTGAAATGGTTTTATGACTCGAGTCCACCACTCATCACTTCAATACACCACCGAGGATCCAACCCCGCCTTCCTACGGAGGAGCCATCCTCGGCACTCACGCTTATCTTGAGGCTTTTAGTAGTATCCATTTACTTGTCTATGAACCGTATAGGCAACCAAGTAGTCCTTTACATGACGCGCTATTCAATAGATGATGTTAACCTGCGGGGTGTACTTCTTCATACATGTTTTCACCACTTAGCGTGCGCACACGACATGTGCTCGGCAGACTTCAAGCGAAAGCCGACGTGGGTGTAGACCACGACCTACCTAGACACTCAAGTCTCTAGTCCGTGTTTATCGCCTATTTGGGTTCCATCTATGAGGAGTTCCTACAAGTTTCGCTCACAGCCCCAAACGATGTGAACAGGGTTCCCGAGATACCAAACGGGCATCCGGTACACCATGCCACGTACCTACCGCATCACAGCCCACCCCTACGGTCGGCCATCCCACGGCCTCCATGAGGCTACAAACACCGAAACTACTTGCAACTCCCGGACGAGAGGACTAGCGTGAATAAGAAGTCGAGCGGGTCATATTTCAGGCCCAATGTATGGTAGTAGCTGAATCTTAAATCACACATACAGATCTCGATTAGCTTAAGGACGGCCTCAATGAAACAACCCACCACGTACTCCTACATGGCCTCTCATCGATACCTTTACCAAATCGTGTTCAACACCTTACTCTCATCTTGACTCGATCATTTCACTCCAGCCATCACCCGGATGAACCAGACTGACACAACTCTAAGCATAGCGAGGCATAGCAAGGTAGGAACAACACAATCATATGGCTCAATCAACTCCTACACATGCTAGTGGGTTTCATCTAGTCTTGTGGCAATGACAGTCATGCAGAGGAAATGGGTTCAACTACCGCAGACACAGCAGCTTGAATCGCGTTGTCTTAATGCAATGCGAGAGCAGGAGCAAGAACATGGGATTTTATCGATATGATCAAATGGTTGGTTGCTTGCTCGACGGGTTGGTGCACGGTATTGCTCTTCGTCGGGTTATCACGGTACTCCTCGGGGCGTAACTCGCCGCAGGAACACCGATACACAAGCATTACCAAACAATATGCAACAACATGATGCATGCATGAGACATGGCATATATGAGTGTGTTGGGCTAATGCAACTAAGATCGATGAGTTTGAAGCATTTTGAACCAAAGATGCAATTTCCAAACTCATATATGATCATTTAAAGTGTTATATCTTGTTCTGTGTAAAACAGCAGGTTAGCTTCTGTAAACATGCATGAAACCAGTACAGATGGATAGATTGGATTTTTCTGATCATTTTTCATATATAATTTGTTTCATTTGGAGCTACAGATTAATTTCTATGAATTTTGAAGTTTGAAACATTTTCCGAATTTCTGTGTAAAAATAATTCCAAGAATTTAAATTATCTGCAAGACTGTGGTCATGATGACGTCAGTGGTCAACGGGCTGGTCAGGTCAAACTGACCAGTGGGTCCCGCATGCCAGTGGGATTAGTTTAGTTAGAATTTAATTAAAACTAAACTAAGTTAATTAACAGGGCTGGGCCCACATGTCATAGACCCAGGGGGGTCAACCTGGGCCCACCCGTGGTCAAAGCCGGGGTCAAACCCACCGGCGTTCAGCCGCCGGCGAGCCCGACACGGCGGCGAAAGTGTATTTGGCCGTTCCGGCCACCAAATGGGTCGCGGAGGCCACCGGAGTGAAGCTGAGGACGAGCCGCAGCTCTTGGCGGAGTCCGTTGGGGGCGGGGTGGCCGGAGTTGGCGCCGGCGGCGACTTTGGCGGCCACCGGAGTGCGGTTGAAAGTGAACTCGGCTTGGGGTGTGCGGTGAGGTGCGGGGAGTGCATAGTTAGCTCCAACGCGTCGTGGTGAACGCGATGGACACGGTGGGGTGGCCGGAGGGTGGCCGGGAGCACGTCGGCGACGAGGTCCGCGACGGCGCGTGCGGGTGAGCTTCGTGTGCTCGTTGTGGTGCACGGGAGCGAGAGAGAGAGGGTGGGGAAGATAGCCCAGCTCACAGCGGTCGCGATGGAGCGGACGGCGGGGTCGGGGGTGAACTGCAGCGGCGGCGACGGCGAAGGGGATCTCCGGCGGTGGCGCTTCGGGCGAGGTGGTGCGGCAGCTTCGGGGCACGCGAGCGCTCGGGGCTCGGCTAGCTCGAAGGAGTGGACGGCGGCGGAGCTCCTGGACACGGTGGCGCGGCGTGGGGTCGACGGAGAGCGCGGCTACGACGGAGGAGCGGCGGCGGTGGCGTCGGCCATGGCTGGGGAGCACGAGGGAGACGAGCTGGAGAGGAGAGGGGGTGTCTGGGGGGTTCAGGGGAGAGAGAGGGAGCGATCCCCGTCGTGGCGTGACGAGGGAGGTGACGAGGCGGCGAGCAGGTGCGTGGCACCCATGCGGTGCTCGCCGTCGAGCACCCTGCCTGCCTGCCTGGTCGGCAAGCAGCTCGCTGGTGCGGCGCTGGGCTGGGCCGGCCAGGTGGGCTGGCTAGTGGGCAGGCGCCAGTAAGTTCTTCTGTTTCCTTTTCTATTTTTCTGTAACTTTGTTGAATTATTAAAATACCTAAAAGTTCTAAAATTCACCAAACTACTCCTGGTCCATTGTTGGAATATTACCAACATGAAACATTTTAGTTTGGGAGTATTTGGACATTTGAAATATTTTATAATTTTTAAATGCCCAAATTCAAATACTTATGATTTAATTCAAAAACCTTAGGATGACCTAGGAAATCGTGCACCACTTTTGGCAAAGGTTCTGAACCAAGGCAAAAATGATGGACATTTTAGAAGGGCATTTCAGGTTCATCGAAAATATTTTTAGTAAACCCTAGTTTGTTTCAGAGGGGGCTGGGGGTTCTGGCAATCCCATTTCAGGTTTCTGTTGAAAAAAATAGACATGATGCAACACTCTAATGCATGAACTAGCTAGGGTGTGACACAAGGTTGCTCAAACAATCATCAAAAGAGGATCCATAGACGGAGAAGTCATCCATGAATAACTCACAAATCTTTTCACAAAAATCAGAAAATATAGCCATCATGCATCTTTGAAAGGTAGCAGGTGCATTACATAAACCAAAAGGCATACGTCTATAAGCAAAAGTACCAAAAGGGCAAGTAAAAGTAGTTTTAGATTGATCCTTCGCTGACACAGGTATTTGAGAGAAGCCAGAATAACCATCTAGAAAGCAAAAATGTGTGTGTTTGGATAGCCTTTCTAGCATTTGATCAATAAAAGTTAAAGGGTAATGATCTTTCTTAGTAGCTTTATTTAACTTATGGAAATCAATTACCATCCTATAACCTATAATAATTCTTTGCGGGATTAGTTCATCTTTATCGTTTGGAACAACGGTAATACCTCCCTTTTTAGGGACACAATGGACAGGGCTTACCCATTCACTATCAGCAACGGGATAAATAATACATGCCTCAAGGAGCTTTAGAATCTCCTTTTTTACCACTTCCTTCATTTTGGGATTTAATCGTCTTTGAGGATCTCTAACTGGCTTGGCATCTTTCTCTACTGAAATTTTGTGTTGACATAATGTGGGACTAATGCCCTTAAGAACATCCAGAGTATATCCAATAGCAGCTCGGTGCTTCTTCAGAGTTTTCAATAGTCTTTCTTCTTCTTTCTCTAAAAGGTTAGCACTAATAATAACAGGATATATTTCTTTTTCATCAAGATAGGCATACTTAAGATTACCAGGTAATGGTTTGAGTTCAAACACGGGATCACCCTTGGGTGGAGGGGGATCCCCAAGAATTTCAACGGGAAGGTTATCTTTCAGCATAGGTTCCTGTTTAAGGAACACTTCATCTATTTCTTCACTTTTCCTTCATAAACATATCATTTTCATGGTCTAGCAAATATTGTTCTAACGGATCAGTTGGAGGAACAGCAATGGAAGCAAGACCAATAATTTCATCCTTACTAGGTGGTTCCCTTTCACGAGGTTGTGTACTAAACTTGGAAAAATTAAACTCATGAGACATACCATCTATGCCAACAGTGACAATATTCCTTCCACAATTAATCTTAGCACTAGCTATATTCAAGAAGGGTCTACCAAAAATAATGGGACAAAAATCATCTTGTGGGGAAGAAAGAACAAGAAAATCGGCAGGGTATTTAACCTTCCCACACAAAACTTCAACATCTCTAACAATCCCAATAGGTTTGATGGTATCCCTATTAGCAAGCTTAATAGTAACATCAATGTCTTCTAATTCAATAGGTGCAATATTGTGCATAATTTCTTTATAAAGATCATAAGGTATCGCACTAGCACTAGCACCCATATCACATAAGCCATGATAACAATGATCTCCTATTTTAACAGAAATAACAGGCATGCCTACAACAGGTCTACGTGTCTTAGTATCAGGTCTAGCAATATTAGAAGTCTCACCCAAGAAATAAATAACATGCCCATCTAAATCCTCATCCAAGAGATCTTTAACCATAGCAATACTAGGTTCAACATTAATTTGCTCAGGAGGTGTATAGGTCCTAGTATTACTCTTACGAACAACAGTCGAAGCTTTAGCGTGATCTTTTATCCTAACAGGAAAAGGAGGTTTTTCAACATAAGCAGTAGTGTAGGATCGAAAGTATGTCTAGAGGGGGGGGGTGATTAGACTACTTGACAATATAAAAATTCAGCCTTTTGATTAGGACAAGTTTTTAGCAAGTTCACAATGATGATCAAGTCAAGTATCACCCTACACATGCAATTCTAGAGTATTGGCAGCGGAAAGTAAATTGCACATGTAGTAAAGAGAGGTGGAGAAGAGCAAACGCAATTTGGAGACACGGAGATTTTTCTCGTGGTTCCGATAGGTGGTGCTATCGTCAATCCACGTTGATGGAGACTTCAACCCACGGAGGGTAACGGCTGCGAGAGTCCACGGAGGGCTCCACCCACGAAGGGTCCACGAAGAAGCAACCTTGTCTATGCCATCATGGCATACGCCCACGGAGGACTAGCCTTACTGGGGTAGATCTTCACGAAGTAGGCGATCTCCTTGCCCTTACAAACTTCTTGGTTCAACTCCACATCTTGACGGAGGCTCCCAAGCGACACCTAACCAATCTAGGAGGCACCACCCTCCAAAAGGTAATAGATGGTGTTGATGATGATGAACTCCTTGCTCTTGTGCTTCAAATGATAATCTCCCCAACACTCAACTCTCCTCACTGATTTGGCTGTGGTGGAAGAAAGGATTGAGTGGAAAGCAACTTGGGAAGGCTAGAAATCAAGTTTCATATGGTGGGAGTGGAGCAACTTGATCTCAACACAAGGGTAGGTAGTTTTCTTCTCGAAATGTAAGGTAGGAGTGGTAGTTCTTTCTCGATGGCTCTCTCCACGAATGAAGAGGAGGTGGAGGGTATTTATAGCCTCCACACAAAATCCAACTGCTACACACATTTGACCAATCTCGGTCGGACCGAAGTTGACAACTCGGTGAGACCGAAAGTTCAAATCTTGTGAACGTTGGGATTTTCGTGGGACCGAAAATACAATCTCGGTGAGTCCGATTCTTCCAAAGACTAGGGTTTGCCAATCTCGGTGGGACCGACTTTATCATCTCGGTGACACCGATATGATGACGTATGTTTCTGAAGCTTGGCAACACTAGTTTCGTGAGACCGAGTTCGAATCGGAAAATCCAAATTTCTAGGGTTTGGGTATATGGTGAGGTGGTTCATCTCGGTGTGGTGAATTTATGGAATCGGTGAGACCGAGATTACTTATGAGTGTATGTTGGAATGAAAGATTGCTGATAGTTTGGGAGATAGATCACTAAGCACTTTGAGCAACCAGATCATTATCATAACCTCATCCCTTTTAATAGTATTGGCTTTCCTATAGACTCAATGTGATCTTGGATCACTAAACCAAAAATGGAGTCTTGAGCTTTTGCCAATGTTTTCCTTAGCATTTTGAGGGGTCCACTTCTTCAGTCATTGCCATACCCATATCACTGAACTTTCTGAAATGATTCTCAAGAAGCTATTAGTTCAATGATATATATGTTGTTATTAATTACCAAAACCACCCGGGGATTAGTTGCACTTTCAAGTAGGAACAATAGGATCACTATATGTAATAGTCTTTTCTTTGACTGTAATAGGTGCAACTACTTTCACTTCAACAGGAGGATTATATTTAAACCACTTCTCTTTAGGGAGATCAACGTGAGTAGCAAAAGTTTCACAAAAAGTAGCTACTATCTCAAAGTCAAGTCCATACTTAGCGCTAAATCCACGAAAGGCATCGGTATCCATAAAAGATTTAACACAATCGAACTTAGGTGTCATACCTGACTCCTTACCATCGTCAGAACCCCAATCTTCAGAGTTGCGTTTAATTCTTTCCAGTAAGTCCCATTTGAAATCAATAGTCTTCAAATATAAGAACCAAAGACAGAAGTATCGAGCAGGTTGCGATTATCGAGAGAAAGCCGAGCATAAAAATTCTGAATAATCATTTCCCGAGAGAGCTCATGATTGGGGCATGAATACACCATTGACTTAAGCATCCCCCAAGCTTGAGCGATGCTTTCTCCTTCGCGAGGCCAGAAATTATATATGTAATGTCACGATGAACAAGATGCATAGGATAAAACTTCTGGTGAAATTCCAACTTCAATCGCTTATAATTCCAAGATCTCGTATCATCACATAGCCTATACCATGTCATTGCATCTCCTTCAAAGATAAAGGAAGACCTTCCTTTTACGACATCATCGGGAATACCGCAAGCTTAAATAATCCACAAACTTCATCCACAAAGATAAGGTGTAAATCGGGATGCAATGTTCCGCCTCTGAAAAGGATTAGCTAACAGTCTTTCTATCATACCGAAGGAATCTCAAAGTGAATATTTTCATAAAGTTCAAGAGGGTTGAGGAGCATCTCTTTGCTCTTACGGTTGGGGTGAAGATACCCCAAACAAGCCCCTCAAAGGATTAGTTTCCATAGTGACAAGCAACAGAAAATTTCAGCACACTATATAAATGTTTCCTTACCAAGTTCCACTCACCAAAAGCGCTACACTCCCCGTCAACGGCGCCAGAAAAGAGTCTTGATGACTGTCGGTGTCAAAACCGGCGGATCTCGGGTAGGGGGTCCCGATCTGTGCGTCAAGGCTGATGGTAACAGGAAGCAAGGGACATAGATGTTTACCCAGGTTCGGGCCCTCTCGATGGAAGTAAAACCCTACTTCCTGCTTGATTAATATTGATGATATGGGTAGTACAAGAGTAGATCTACTACGAGATCGTAGAGGCTAAACCCTAGAAGCTAGCCTATGATGGTATGATTGTAATTGTGATCGGCCTTCTAAGGACCAACCTCTCCGGTTTATATAGACACCGGAGAGGGCTAGGGTTTACATGGAGTCGGTTACAAGGAAGGAAACACAATATTCGGATCGCCAAGCTTGTCTTCCACGCAAAGGAGAGTCCCATCCGGACACGGGCCGAAGTCTTGAGTCTTATATCTTCACGGTCCAATAGTCCGGATGATGTATACAGTCCGGCTGTCCGGATACCCCCTAATCCAGGACTCCCTCAGTAGCCCCTGAACCAGGCTTCAATGACAATGAGTCTGGCGCGCAGTATTGTCTTCGGCATTGCAAGGCGGGTTCCTTCTCCGAATACTCCAATGTAATTATCGAACACTTGAATCGTGTCCGGATCCGCAAAATGATCTTTACACACTGCTGCAGAGAGAATGATAATCCACAAATGCAATCTACTGACAACTTTTTCAGACGACATGACATGTTATTACGGTCGGATCATCATTCGAACCGTTTTCCCACAACCAGCCATGGCGCATATTGCGAGGCGGTTTCCTTGACACGTCTTGTCAAAGCAGAGATCGTGTCCCCTTATCACGGGATTCTCATCAATACAGGTATGGGTAATCCCACCACGCCATCAATCGCGGTGCTTGGGAAGCAAGCGATTCCCAACAGGCAAGTGGGGAGGCGCATCGCTTTCGTCTCCTCTATAAAGGGATAAGAGTTCCCCATTTTTACCCACGCCTTCCTCCTCCTTTGCCCACTCTTGCCCCCTCGAGCTCCAGCGCCCAAGCCCAAGTCTTCTCCGCACAGCTAAACATGTCCGGAGCAGGAGGCAAATGGGTGGCTTCCACCGTGAAGGAGAAGCATATCACAAATCTTTGGGCAGCCGGATACTTGGCCGCAGACATCGCGCACCGGCTACCAGACGCTGGGCAGGTCATTCCGACCCCAGGACCCCTCAAGAGGGTCGTGTTCGTCGCCCACTTCGTCCGTGGACTAGGGTTTCCACTTCACCCCTTCGTCCGCGGGCTCATGTTCTACTACGGGCTAGATTTCCATGATCTAGCCCCAAATTTCATCCTCAACATCTCGGCGTTCATCGTCGTATGTGAGGCCTTCCTCCGCATCAGGCCTCACTTCAGCCTGTGGCTGCAAACCTTCTGCGTGAAGCCGAAGATCGTGAGCAGCCAGCAAGCAGAGTGCAGAGGGGCCATGGTGGGCAGGATGCCTAATGTCACATGGCTTGACGGCTCCTTTGCGGAGACCGTGAAAGGGTGGCAATCGGGGTGGTTCTACATCACCGAGCCGTGCGGTGCCAACTGGGCAGCGGCCCCCGAGTTCTGATCCGGAACTCCCATGCGGCTCACCTCCTGGGAAAGGAAGGGCCTGGCCTGGGGCGAATCTACGAAGCTGACTAGACTCCAGACCTACATCAAAATCATGAAGGACAAGAACATCAAGCTTGTCAACATGATCCAGGTCATGCTCGTTCGTCGGATTCTGCCATGCCAAAGGCGGGCATTCAATCTATGGGAGTTCGTCCCGGCCGAACACCAGACGCTTCGGAGGCTCTATGACATGACGCACAAAGGCGCATGGAAGGTGTTGTTCAAGGCCTCCGAAGTACCCCCTCCCACATCCGAGGACCGCGGGCTTCACGCCGCGCGGCCTCCTAGTCAGGTGAGTTCTCAGACTACCACCAGAATCGGTTCTTCCCAATATATTCATGGGGGAGATTTAAGTAGTTATGCATATTTGTCCAGGATTATGTGGAGACATCGGAGCAGGTTTACTGCCCAGCTCCGCTGCTAGAAGGTCCAGCTGATGCTCTCCTGACGGAGATGCTGGTCCCGGCACCATACAAGGTGTCGGAGAAGAAGACCGAAAAGAAGGCCCCAGGGACCCGAAAAGGTCTCCGGCATAAGGTTGTGCCAGAAGCCTCGTCCGAAGACGACGAGGCACACTCCTCCCATGAAGGGGAGGAAGAAGAAGAAGAAGACGCCCCATCCGGAAAGGATGAGGGGCCTGGGGAAGCGGATCAGGGGGCCAGAAAAGGCCCTCGGCGTAAGGCCATCATACCCACGTCGTCTGATGACGACGAGACAGATTCCTCCCGCGGAGGCGGGGGGAAGCAAGAAGAAACTCTGCCTCCCCGCACTGGGGAGGAGAAAAAGAGAAAAGCCGCCACGGAGGGGGACGCTGGGGCGTCCAAGAAGGGAAAGGTGTCCCTTCCAGACTACTCCGCTACAGCCGCTCACAGCGAGGAGGGGTGGCTGCCCAGGGGGAAGCCCCCAGTGCGATCGTAAGTGTCCGCACTTTATCATGACTTCACTCCATAGCTTTTTATAACTCCGAACATATATGCAGTCCAGCCAGGGCTCACCTCGAGGTATCTTCTTCCGGGTCCCTGAGTGAGTCGGAGATGAATTTGCTTCCGACGACCACTACTCCTCAGCCTGCGGATGACACGGAGGTGTTGTCCTGAAGGCTCCCAGAGCGGGAGGAGGTGACTCTGGAGGCGCCCAAAGGCGGGATTCTAGATGTCGGACACGCGGGGTTCAAGATCCCCGCGGATCGTGTCGATGAGAGCCACAGTAGGCCGAGCTCTCAGCCGAACACTGTTCCGGAACCTTCGATGGTTCCGAACTCAGGCGGACAACCCCTCGTTAGTGAGGGCGAGCCGTCTGCATCGAGGACTTTCGTTGTGCCCGAGGCGCCGGATTGTCTGCTGGAAGCGCTTCGCGGTGCTTCCATGGATGAGGAGCACTGTACTCTTATGAGTGCGGTGATTCAGAAGGTTTCGTCCGCCAAGAGCGGACTAACCGATGCCTGCACTAGCCTCCTGACAGGTTTTGAGGTAAGCAATGACTGTGTGTAAAATTACCACCCGATAGGTAGTAGCCCCTGATACTCTGCTTGGTGTTCGGAAAGCAAAACCAAACGGAGTGTCAATTATAATCCGCATGAGTCTAATAATGAATATTCATGTGAATAAGCAGGTTGTGCTGCTTGCCGCTGCTGCCCGCACAACCGAGGTTGCCGAACTAAAGCGGGACCTGGAGCAGGTGCAGGGAGAGCTCGACCTCACGAAGAGGCAGCTCGAAGAGAACAAGGGTAAGTGATCCCCCGCTCTTATGCATTTAAGGATAGACGAAATTGGTGAGTCTAACGCCTAAGCGTCGTGACTGTGTAACAGGGGCCACCACCGAAGTTGCGTCTCTGAAGAAAGCGCAGTCCGGGGCCGAAGACAAGACGACCTTGGAGTGCAAGGAGCACGAAAAGCAAAGTGCTAGGGTAGGTGAGGTACAGCAAGAGCTCCAGGACCTTGGCAAGAAGTACGAGTCCGTGGAGCATGATCTGAAGATGAAAGAGACAGAGCTTGCGAAGGCCTTGGTTAGTATGAAAGACGCCAAGGCCGAAGCCGAGAAGGCACAGCAGGAAATCCAGGAGGCCAAAAAGATAGCAGCGGGTAAGAAATTCTTTATGCAAAGCAAACATGTGGAGGAGGCGTTTCTTTTACTTACTCGAATTCGGAGATCTCCAGGGGCATTCGCAGATCTGCCACGCAGCATACCAGACGCTGCGGAGTTCTACCGTGCCCAGGAGGGGAGCTCAACGGAGAAGCTGTTCTGGTCCCAGTATGCTGGGGCCGAACACCCAATGCCTCTGAGTGACTAGCTGAAGCAGTTGGTCGAACTCCACAGGGCGGCCGAACTGGCTATGAAAGGTTTCATAGTCCGGATGTGGCCTGGTGAGCTCCTGCCCACTAGCTACTTTGGCCTGATTAAGCGGATGGTGGATGCATGTCCGCGGCTTGAAGTGATCAAGCGAACCGTTTGCATTGAGGGTGCCCGCCGGGCCTTTGCCCGCGTCAAGGTGCATTGGGGCAAGCTGGATGCGGAAAAGCTGGTGAAGGACGGGCCATCGGAGGGCAAAGGCGCATCGCCATCCCGAGATGTACTATGATGGCGTTATGAAAGGTGCTCATCTCATGGCTGATGAATGTACCAAGGACACCATTTTAGAATGAATTCGCTTCTGTCATGTTTGTAATTTAAATACGAAGTTACTTGCGCTATGTAGCACCTTTGTTATTTAAAATACCTTATGTGCGGCTGTTTATAAAATTCTGAAAGTAGGCCAGTCGTCGGCTTCCGCCCCATGTAACTAGTACTGGGGTGTTCGTGGAAAACCCGGACACTCTTTATCCAAATGTTTGGTCCCTTAAGGAGGTGTCCGGCGCAACGAACAAGACAATCGGACTATGCGGCTTTATAACTTTCACTTAGCCATAGAAGTCTACAATTTTAAATTTCGGCGAAGCCCCTAGAATACGGAAGGCTGAATTGGGGCGCTATACACGCCTAGATCGGACGAAGCCGATTTATCGCCTAGAGTGGAAAATCTTTAAGGATTTTAGGACCTCTTGAATAGCGACCAGCTCTCGCCACATCATGCCAGTTAGTTTTCGGCTTTCTCTACCGAGGTGCTCGTCCGGAAGAACCGGGACACAATCGCAGTAGTTCTCCCTGCGCTACCTTAGCCGATATAACAGAACGTAAGGTACCAAAACAAGGGAGCCGGGCTAACCCAACTGTAGACCCAAGACATGATTCGAAGCTGATGCATATAGTGCTATAAGTTAGGGGTGCCACACTGTTGAAAGTGTTCGGACTTGTATTGCCGTATTATGGGGCCCCATAAGAAGCCCCTGGCAAACTGACCGTACCATGGTGTACGTGCAATATCAAATAAACATTTATGAGAAAAAATGCTCGAATAAAAATAGTAAGCTGACGCTGTATATGATCTCCCATTTATGAATAATACGTTTAAGCGTATGTTTACAATGGATGCATTAAGCGGAGATAAATGGGACTATTTGACATGTCCCATCAAGGGGCAGGCTGTGTACAGATAGATAAAGTAGGTATAATGATCATAAATAGATTCCACATGGGTATTTCCTTCTGTGCACAACGCCTGTTGCCTCCTTCGTTACCTCTCCCATGTAAGCCCGACAATCCAACTCTTCTGAGGATGCTGCGCTAAAGCAATGTCCTGAAAGGTAAAAGGGAAAGATGATGAAGGTATTTGGCGGTTACCCGCACTATTGACCGAGTTGTTGTTGTGCCTCCGCCTATGCCCATGGTATCTTGAGTGCGTAATTGTGTACGCGTGGCACGAATGCTGCTTTGATGGGGCTTGAGCGGAGGCCGGACTGCTAATCATGCTCTTGGCGTTCCTGATGATCCTGTTGCAGGGTGCTCCGGACTCGCTTGACGGTGCTTGAGGTTGTCGTCGCCGGATCGGTGGTTTGCCGGAGGAGGTCGCATTGTACTTCTCGCCATGAGGGCTGCAGATGCTCTTCAGACGGAGAGAGCGGTCCATGTTTCCGCTGATCGTTATGACCCAGCGGACTGGCATCTTGAGCTTGAGGTATGCATAATGTGGTACTACATTGAATCTAGCGAATGCGGTTCGTCCGAGCAGTGTGTGGTAACCACTACGGAAAGGGACGATATCAAAGATTAACTCTTCGCTCCGGAAGTTGCCCGGGGATCCGAAGACCACTTCCAATGTTATAGAGCCCGTCTAGCCGGCCTCTACTCCGTGAATTACACCTTTAAAGGTGGTTTTGGTGGGCTTGATCCTTGAAGGGTCAATGCCCGTTTCTTTCTTGTGTCTCGATAAAGCGTGTTCAGTTGCCGCCACCGTCCATAAGGACTCGCGTGAGATGAAATCCGTCTATAATTGGATCTAAGACCAATGCGGCTGAGCCGCTGTGACGGATGCTAGTATGATGATCCCTATGATCAAAGGTGATCAGACAAGCTGACCATGGGTTAAATTTGGGGGTGACTGGCTCCATCGCATATACGTCTCGTAGTGCTCGCTTCCGTTCCCGCTTGGGGATGTGAGTGGCGTAGATCATGTTGACCGTTTTCACCTGGGGGCGAATTTCTTTTGTCCCCCCGTGTTCGGACGTCGGGGCTCTTCGTCATCGTTGCTGTGTAGCCCCTTGTCCTTGTTTTCAGTGTTTATTTTGCCGGCCTGTTTGAACACCCAGCAGTCTCTGTTGGTGTGGTTGGCTGGCTTGTCCGGGGTGCCATGAATTTGGCACGAGCGCTCCAGTATGCGGTCCAGATTGGACGGTCCTTGATTATTTCTTTTGAACGACTTCTTCCACTGGCCGGACTTGGGTCCGCTGAATCCGACATTGACTGCCGTGTCTTCAGTGCTGTCGCCGTTGTTTCGTCGCTTATGTCTGTTACGCCATGGCTTGCCATTAGTATCACGACCGTCCGAGGTGCCGGAATGTGGCGTGGTGCCGCTGCGAGCCAACCAGCTGTCCTCACCCACGCACAAGTGGGTCATTAGTTTTGTGAGAGCTGCCATGGACTTGGGTTTCTCCTGGCCGAGGTGTCGCGTGAGCCACTCGTCACGGATATTATGCTTAAAAGCCGCCAGGGCTTCGGCGTCCGGACAGTCGACTGTTTGGTTCTTTTTAGTTAGGAACCGAGTCCAGAATTTCCTGGCCGTCTCTTCGAGCTGTTGAGTAATGTGGCTTAGGTCATCAGCGTCCGGTGGTCGCACATATGTGCCCTGGAAGTTGTCGAGGAATGCGTCTTCCAGGTTTTCCCAGCTGCCAATGGAATTTGCTGGCAGGCTGTTTAGCCAGTCCCGGGCTGGTCCTTTGAGCTTAAGGGGAAGGTATTTGATGGCGTGTAGATCATCTCCGCGGGCCATGTGAATGTGGAGAAGGAAATCTTTGATCCATACTGTGGGGTCTGTTGTGCCATCGTATGATTCGATGTTTACTGGTTTGAACCCTTCTGGGAATTCATGATCCATCACTTCGTCAGTGAAATAGAGGGGGTGTGCGGCGCCTCTGTGTCGGGCTATGTGGCTATGTAGTTCGAATTGATCTGGGTTGATGTGTTCAGCCCGGCCGGACTTGATGATGATGTGTCCGGCATGATGATCATCGTCGCGCGCTGGGGCGCGCCCCCGCGATCCATAGATCGATCTTGGCTGTCTTGCTTTGTTTTCCAAAATATCTTGCAGGTCTTGCCTGTTGCCCCGGGCCGTAGTTTATCGGCATGGGGGTGCGGGCTGGTATTCGGGCTTATATCCCGTTTTATCCCGGCCACGGGGTGGCCGGTCAACCGTTTGGCGCTCGAGTACATATTCCTCGGCTGCCAGGACTTCAGTCCATCTGTCTGTGAGCAGGTCTTGATCAGCTTGGAGTTGCTGCTTCTTCTTCTTCAGGCTCCTCGCAGTGACTATAAGCCGACGCTTGAAGCGCTCCTGCTCCACGGGATCCTCAGGCACGCCGAACTCGTCGTTGCCGAGGCTAATCTCGTCTTCGGAGGGGGGAATGTAGTTGTCCTCCTCTGGATATCCGTCCGTCGCCTGTTCTTCTGGGCTGACCTGCTCATCTTCCTGTTCGGCATGTTCGAAGGCGGGCTGGTCAGGGTTATATTCCTCTTCGGCGCCATCCGGATTGCTTTCATCTCCGGGACCGGTATTGCTATGGCGGGGATTGGAGCGGCGCTGACGACGCCCATGCTTTGCTTTTCTTCCTGAGGGGTTATCCTCCGTTGCCTCGTCGCCATTTGTTTCCTTCGGAGTGTCCACCATATATATATATATCGTATGAGGAGGTTGCCGTCCACCGCCCTGTGAGCGGTGGCTCCTGTAATTCTCCTGCATTGTCGTACATACCGTCGATGTCTTCGGAGTCAAAGTCAAGCACGTCGGTTAAATCATCGACTATGGCAATGAAGTTGGTGGTGGGTGGGCAACGAATTCCTTCGTCGTCTGCTCCCACTCAAGCCGGACATAGTTTTGCCCAAAGCCTCCTGACAAAGAGAGAGACTTTAATGAGTTTAGCATATCGCCAAAGGGCGAGTGCTGAAAGATGTCCGCAGCGGTGAACTCCATTACCAGAGACCAACCGGGCTCAGCGAGCTCGGGAACGCGCAGACTGGAACCTACAACCTGATACGAATCTGGGGGTCCGGAGTCACAGGCTTCCTCAGAAGCGAGGCCTGTGTTCGGCTCCTCCGCCGATGAGTGTGCGGCCTGTGAGGCGGGGTCCACCCCTCCATCCTCAGGCAACGCAACCTGCTCCAGATTTAGATCCGGGGCTACCGCAGGGGTGATATCCCGTGCATCGTCCGACAGCGGGTCTAAGCCGTGCCCATCGTAACTGTTCAGTGCTCCTGGCACAGGCCCAAATCCGTCGAAGATCAAGTCTCCGTGAATATCCATCGTGTAGTTCAAGTTCCGAACCTGACCTGGTGGCTAGGGGCGTAGCTGTCAATCTGCTCCAGATGGCCAAGCGAATTGGCCCGCAGTGCGAAGCCGCCGAACACGAAAATCTGTCCGAGGAGAAAAGTTTCCCCCTGGACCGTGTTGTTGACGATCGAAGGCGCCATCAAGCCGTGTAGCGACGACACATAGGAACTCTCAATGAAAGCACCAATGTCGGTGTCAAAACCGACGGATCTCGGGTAGGGGGTCCCGATCTGTGCGTCAAGGCTGATGGTAACAGGAAGCAAGGGACACAGATGTTTACCCAGGTTTGGGCCCTCTCGATGGAAGTAAAACCCTACTTCCTGCTTGATTAATATTGACGATATGGGTAGTACAAGAGTAGATCTACCACGAGATCGTAGAGGCTAAACCCTAGAAGCTAGCCTATGATGGTATGATTGTAATTGTGATCGGCCTTCTAAGGACCAACCTCTCCGGTTTATATAGACACCGGAGAGGGCTAGGGTTTACATGGAGTCGGTTACAAGGAAGGAAACACAATATTCGGATCGCCAAGCTTGTCTTCCACGCAAAGGAGAGTCCCATCCGGACACGGGCCGAAGTCTTGAGTCTTGTATCTTCACGCTCCAATAGTCCGGACGATGTATACAGTCCGGTTGTCCGGATACCCCCTAATCCAGGACTCCCTCAATGACCCACAAGTGTAGGGGATCTATCGTAGTCCTTTTGATAAGTAAGACTGTCAAACCCAACGAGGAGCAGAAGGAAATGATAAGCGCTTTTCAGTAAGGTTTTCTCTGCAAGCACTGAAACTGTAGGTAATAGATAGTTTCGTGATAAGATAAATAGTAACAAGCAAAAAGTAAATAAAGTGCAACAAGGTGGCCCAATCCTTTATGTAGCAAAGGATAAGCCTAGACAAATTCTAATAATGAAGAAGGAGCTCCCGAGGACACATTGGGAATTATCCTCAAGCTAGGTTTCATCACGTTCATAAGATTCGCGTTCGGTACTCTGATAATTTGATATGTGGGTGGACCGGTACTTGGGTACTGCCCTAACTTGGACAAGCATACCACTTATGATTAACGCCTATTGCAAGCATTCGCAACTACAAAAAGGAGTATTAAGGTAAACCTAACCACAGCATTAAACATATGGGTCCATATCAACCCCTAACGAAGCAACGCATAAACTAGGGTTTAAGCTTCTGTCACTCTAGCAACCCATCATCTACTTATTACTTCCCCATGCCTTCCTCTAGGCCCAAATAACGGTGAAGTGTCATGTAGTTGACGTTCACATAACACCACTAGAGGAAAATACAACATACATCTCATCAAAATATTGAACGAATACCAATTTCACATGACTACTAATAGCAAGACTTCACCCATGTCCTCAGGAACAAACGTAACTACTCACAAAGCATATTCATGTTCATGATCAGAGGAGTAATAATATGCATAAAGGATCTGAACATATGATCTTCCACCAAGTAAACCAATTAGCATCAACTACAAGGAGTAATCAACACTACTAGCAACCCACAGGTACCAATTTGTGGTTTTGATACAAGATTGAATACAACAGATGAACTAGGGTTTTGAGAGGAGATGGTGCTGGTGAAGATGTTGATGGAGATTGACCCCCTCCCGATGAGAGGATTGTTGGTGATGACGTTGGTGATGATTTCCCCCTCCCGGAGGGAAGTGTCCCTGGCAAAACTGCTCCGCCAGAGCCCTAGATTGATTCTGCCAAGGTTCCGCCTCGTGGCGGCGGAGTTTCGTCAGGTAAGCTTGCCCACGATTTTTTCCAGGGTAAAAGTGATGATATAGCAGAAGATGGACGTCGGAGGCCCACCAGGGGGCCTAGGAGATAGGGGCCCGCACCCTATAGGGGGGGGGCGCCCCCTGTCTCCTGGACAGGGTGTTGGCCCCCTGGCCTATTTCTTTCGCTCATAAATTCTTACTAAATCCAAAAAGTTGTTTCGTGGAGTTTCAGGACTTTTGGAGTTGTGCAGAAAAGGTTTCCAACGTTTGCTCCTTTTCCAGCCAGAATTCCAGCTGCCGGCATCCCCCCTCTTCATGGTAAACCTTGTAAAATAAGAGAGAATAGCCATAAGTATTGAGATATAATGTGTAATAACAGCCCATAATGCAATAAATATTGATATAAAAGCATGATGCAAAATGGACGTATCAGTCGTCTAGGCGCTGGGGGTGTCGGACGTCTAGTCCTTGTCGGGCGTCCGGTCGCTGGAGCGTGGCTGGCTAGGACTACTGTCTAGGTGGAAGGTGTGTTGGACGTCCGGTGGACGCCAGTCGTCT
Source organism: Aegilops speltoides (assembly GCA_021437245.1). Classification (NCBI taxonomy): domain Eukaryota; kingdom Viridiplantae; phylum Streptophyta; class Magnoliopsida; order Poales; family Poaceae; genus Aegilops; species Aegilops speltoides. Next base: position 283,159,425 of record CM038141.1, read on the forward strand.
CGGCATTGTAGTGTGTCGGACATCCGGTGGCACGTTGGTCGTCCGGCCGCTATAGACTCGTAGCTCCATCTTCTTCCGTCTTCGCTTCCACGCTTCCCTCGCGGATGGTGTAGGTGTTCCTTCGCACTTGCACTCCTTCTTGTCATCCATGAATCTCCGACAATACCTATGCATGCACACAAGTGGAGTGTCAAGTAGTATACCACCCTAGAAGGAGTCAAGTGAGCACGTGTAAAGGAGATGATTCACCTTTATTTATGTGAAGAAGATGTCGCACGTGTCACTTGCCAAACAGGCTCTTGACATGGTGATGTCTGTAGGATGCTCTGCATCATCTCCCCCCCCTGGGAAAGATCCGACCTCGTATCGAAAACCAAATCACCATGGGAAAGGAATGGCTTCGCCATGTAGGAGTGGACGATCACCAACTACTCATTATCTGGTAGCTCGAAATGAGCACTCTCCAATGCCGCACTGTCTAGGGATTCCTTCAAAAGGAGTCATGACAATAAACACTTGGAAAGACAAATGTGGTTAGCATTAGTGCAAAACCAAGCATTCAAGAGGTGATTCACCCAACAAGTGTCGTCATCAAGCATAACATATGGTGTGACAAAGGATTTTGGCATGGCATGTAAGCACATAAATTGAGCACAAGCGAAGATATCATGGGGACAAGCATGTAAATGTGAGGTAGTGGTGCAAATATGTGTGACAAGAGAATAAGCATCAACCTCAAGCTCATAGCAAGCATCCACAAATTTCTCAATGAAAGGTATATGGTAGGCATAAGAATCATTCACAACACCAAAGAAGATGATATGTCTAAACACATGTGTCAAGTGCAAGAAAATCCAAGCATAACGTGCATAGGGTGTGGTGAAGATAGTGTGACACTCAACACAATAGAAAGAGCAATTAATCATCATGTGTGAGGCAATCAAGTCAATCATGTGACAAGCAATGGGGCATGGCATATGTGAAGAAATGATATTGTTGCAACCAACCATATGATAGTAGCAAGTAATCCAAGAATTGGATGCAACACACAAGGTATATATGTCACGAGGCATGAAAATGTGAAAATGGCAAGTCGAAGCAAAATCTCTAACATGTGCGCAATCAAGTAGTCCAAGATGACCAATAGGTATCATGGTTCAAGAAACACAAGTAGTATGATCCGAAATATCCATGTTCAAGAAAGAAGTCACCTTGGAGGCATGTGCTTGTGCATCCTTCACAATGTCGAAGCGCAAGCAAATGCGGTGTATAAGCGAGTCGTGGTAGAATGTATGAGGCTCACTCTCGAGAGCTCGAATGGTCAACTCACGTGAAGTGGAAGTCGACGCGAAGTCCAAGTATCCTACACATGCACAAAACAAAGCAAAGTACGTATGCTCATGGTAGATGAACACATCATCCATGGTGATGGTTCTCTTCTCTTGCACATAACCATTAGTAGCAAAAGTGCATGAAGAATATGAAGCAATAATCTTAATGTTCATGGCACGAGGCATATGGTGCAAAGAGGAAAGACAAGCATGCTTCACAAGAAATATGTCAAAATCTCCAAATATATGCGAGAATGCTATGGGGGCAATCTCATTAGCAAGGCTAAATGCATCGTTGCACTCAATACATGGTGATACGTCTCCAATGTACATATTATTTGTTTTGGATGTTTTATATGCATTAATATGCTATTTTATATTATTTTTGGGACTAACCTACTAACCTAGAGCCCAGTGCTAGTTCCTGTTTTTTCGTTGTTTTTGAGTTTCACAGAAAAGGAATACCAAACGGAGTCCAAACAGAATGAAACCTTCGCGATGATATTTCTTGGACCAGAAGACAGCCATGAGACTTGGAGATGAAGTCGGAGGAGCCACGAGGCGGCCATAAGGACAGAGGGCGCGCCCCCCACCCTTGTGGCCCCCCCGTGACCCTCCTGACCTAATTCTTTCCTTATATATTCCCATATATCCCCAAACCAATAGAGGCATCCACGAAAACACTTTTCCGCTGCCGCAACCTTCTGTACCCGTGAGATCCCATCTAGGAGCCTTTTTCGGCATCCTGCCGAAGGGGGATTTGATCATGGAGGGCTTCTACATCAACTCTATTGCCCTTCCGATGAAGCGTGAGTAGTTTACCTCGGAGCTACGGGTCCATAGCTAGTAGCTAGATGGCTTCTTCTCTCTCTTTGATTCTCAATACCATGTTCTCCTCGATGTTCTTGGAGATCTATTCGATGTAATACTTTTTTGTGGTGTGTTTGCCGAGATCCCGTGAATTCTGGATTTATGATCAGCTTATCTATGAATACTATTTGAATCTTCCCTGAATTCTTATATGCATGATTTGATATCTTTGTAATTCTCTTTGAACTATCAGTTTGGTTTGGCAAACTAGATTGGTTTTTCTTGCAACGGGAGATGTGCTTAGCTTTGGGTTCAATCTTGCGGTGTCCTTTCCCAGTGACAGTAGGGGCAGTAAGGCACGTATTGTATTGTTGCCATCAAGGATAAAAAGATGGGGTTTTCATCATATTGCTTGAGTTAATTCCTCTACATGATGTCATCTTACTTAATGCATTACTCCGTTCTTTATGAAATTAATACTCTAGATGCATGCTGGATAGCGGTCGATGTGTGGAGTAATAGTAGTAAATGCAGAATCGTTTCGGTCTACTTGACACGGACGTGGTTCCTATAGTCATGATCATTGCCTTAGATATCATCATAACTTTGCGCTTTTCTATCAATTGCTCGGCTGTAATTTGTTCACCCACCGTATTATTTGCTATCTTGAGAGAAGCCTCTAGTGAAACATATGGCCCCGGGGTCTATTTTCCGTCATATAAGTTTCTGATCTACAATATTACTTTCCGATCTACTATTCTTCCAATGTTGTACTTTCCGATCTATAAACCGAAAATACCAAAAATATTTACTTTATCATTTATCTATCTCTATCAGATCTCACTTTTGCAAGTAACCATGAAGGGATTGAGAATCCCTTTATCACGTTGGGTGCAAGTTTGTTTGATTGTTTGTGCAGGTATTCGGTGATTTGTGCGTTGTCTCCTACTAGATTGATATCTTGGTTCTCAAACTGAGGGAAATACTTATCTCTACTTTACTGCACAACCCTTTCCTCTTCAAGGGAAAAATCAACTCAAGCTCAAGAAGTAGCATGCATCGGTCATCCCTGGCCTTCGTTCTTCCTACGTTTCCGTATTGGACTGGTTGTCTCGGTTGTTCGGAGGGGCTTGGTCGTCCGGGCGCTGGGGGTGTCGGACGTCTGGTCCTTGTCAGGCGTCTGGTAGCTATAGCATGCGCTGGCCTGGACTTCTGTCTGGGTGGAAGGTGTGTTGGATGTCCGGTGGACGCCCGTTGTCTGGGGACTATAGAGTGTCGGATGTCCGGTGGCACGTCGGTCGTCCGGCCGTTGTAGTCTCTGCGGCTTTGTCTTCTTCCGTCTTCGCTTCCAGGCTTCCCTCACGGATGGTGTAGGTGTTCCTTCGCGCTTGCACTCCTTCTCGTCATCTATGAAGCTCTGACAATACCTATGCATGCACACGAGTGGAGTGTCAAGTGAAGGAAATATGCCCTAGAGGCAATAATAAAGTTATTATTTATTTCCTTAATTCATGATAAATGTTTATTATTCATGCTAGAATTGTATTAACCGGAAACTTAGTACATGTGTGAATACATAGACAAACATATTGTCCCTAGTATGCCTCTACTTGACTAGCTCGTTAATCAAAGATGGTTATGCTTCCAAACCATATACATGTGTTGTTATTTGATGAAGGGGATCACTTCATTAGGAGAATGATGTGATGGACATGACCCATCTGTTAGCTTAGCATTATGATCGTTACAGTTTCATTGCTACTGCTTTCTTCATGACTTATACATGTTCCTCAGACTATGAGATTATGCAACTCCCGAATACCGGAGAACACTTTGTGTGCTACCAAACATCACAACGTAAAAGGCTGATTATAAAGGTGCTCTACAGGTGTCTCTGAAGGTGTTTGTTGGTTTGGCATAGATCAAGATTAGGTTTTGTCACTCCGTGTATCGGAGAGGTATCTCTGGGCCCTCTCGGTAATGCTCATCACTATAAGCCTTGCAAGCAGTGTGACTAATGAGTTAGTTGCAGGATGAAGTATTATGGAACGAGTAAAGAGACTTACCGGTAACGAGATTGAACTAGGTATGATGATACCGATGATCAAATCTCGGGCAAGTAACATACCGATGACAAAGGGAACAACGTATGTTGTTATGCGGTTTGACCGATAAAGATCTTCGTAGAATATGTAGGAACCAATATGAGCATCCAGGTTCTGCTATTGGTTATTGACCGGAGATGTGTCTCGGTCATGTCTACATAGTTCTCGAACCCGTAGGGTCCGCACGCTTAACGTTCGATGATGATTGGTATTATGCGTTTATGTGATTTGATGTACCGAAGTTTGTTCGGAGTCCCGGATAAGATCACGGATATGACGAGGAGTCTCGAAATGGTCGAGACATAAAGATTGATATATTGGACCATGTTGTTCGGACACCAGATAGTTTTGGATAAAACCGGAGTGCCGGAGGGTCTATGGACCCCAGCGAAGTAATGGGCCTTAGTGGGCCTTTAGGGGAGAGAGAGGGCTGCACTGATAATCCCCAAGTGCAGGGAATCATCGTAGCAATTTCCACAGGTGGAAGTGATAAGCATGTAGTGTCGAACCCACAAGGAGCTAAAGGCAAGATCAATATTCTCTTAAGTCCTATCTACCACTAATACGACTCTACGTACACCGAACGTTTGCTTCCAACTAGAAACGAGAAATAAAACTACGTCGTGGGTATGAAGAAGATAGAATTGTATGATATCGAAGAGCTAAAATATAAAAGTAGGTGTTGTTATCATAAATTTAGAATATATTACTAAATATTATAAATAGCAAGTGTGGAATAATGATGTGTCGGTGTGCGGAATTGTCCTAGGCAATTGTTAACAAGATCGGTGGTCGTCATTGCAATTTCATATGAGGGAGAGGCATAAGATAACATATTTTCTCTTCTTGGATTATATGCACTTATGATTGGAACTCTAGCAAGCATCCGCAACTACTAAAGATCATTAAGGTAAACCCCAACCATAGCATTAACATATCAAGTCCCCTTTATTCCCATACGCCGTGACCCACTTATCTGTGTTTATGCTTCTGTCACTCAAGCAATGCAGACAATAAGTAAACCATGGACATGTTGCAACACCCTACAACGGGAATCCCTCACGCTTGCCGACATGGAGGGCACAATAGGACAACACCAAAATAAATCATACAACTCATACCAATCTAGATCATCAATCAACCCAAAGACAAAAGATATCTACTCAAAACATCATAAGATGGCAACACATCATTGGATCATAATATGTGGCATAAAGCACCATGTTCAAGTAGGGATTACAGCGGGGTGCGGGAGAGTGGACCGCGTAAAAGAGATGAGGATGATGATGATGATGATGATGTTGATGAAGACGATCACCGCGGCGATGATTCCCCTCCCGATGGCACTCCGGCGCCACCAAGTGAGAGGAGGAGAAGTTCTCCCCCTTGTGCTTCCTCCTCCACGGCCTCCCTCCTGGATGGGGAGAGGTTCCCCCTCTGGTCCTTGGCCTTCATGGCGATGATGGCCCCTCCGAGATCCTTCCCCATGGTCTTCGGTGATGATGGCCCCCTCCGGCAGGGTGCCAGAGAGGGCCTAGATTGATTTCTCATGGCTATAGAGGCTTGCAGTGGCGGAACTTCCGATCTAGGTTATTTTCTGGAGGTTTGGGCATTTATAGGAGAGGTTGGCGTCGAGGACAAGTCAGGGGGCCCCACAGGGAGTCCACAAGGAACAGGGGCGCGCCCCAGGGGGATGGGCGCGCCCCCACCCTCATGGAGCCCACGGGACTCCCCTCAGATAGATTTTTGTTCCAGTATTTTTTATATTTTCCAAAAAAAATCTCTGTTGATTTTCGGCGCATTCCGAGAACTTTTATTTCTGCACAAAAACAACACCACGGTAGTTCTGCTAAAAATGGCATCAGTCCGAGTTAGTTCTAATCAAATCATACCAAAATCATGTGGAAATATTATAAACATGGCATCAATACTTCATAAATTATAGATACGTTGGATACCTATCAGCATCCCCAAGCTTACTTCCTGCTCGTCCTCGAGTAGGTAAATGATAAAAGAAATATTTTATGAAGTGTGAATGCTAGCAAGTGCTTAAGTTTGATCAATGATAGTTTCAATCACTTTTTCTAGCATCATTATATATCATAACAGTAGCTCAACTTATAAAACTTCTCATGATCAAGTAACAAGCTATTCACATGTTAAAGTATAGATCATAAACTTTCTTGAAAACAAACAAACCATGCTCTTAGTCATCAAACAATTGCAATCCATCTTATTTTCATGAAGGGTCTATGTAAGAGCTCTGATTCAGCAAACTCCACATACTCAACTATCATTTAATCTTTTATAGTTGCTAGCACTCATGTGATATTTATGGGTTTAAAGTTTTAATCGGACACAGAGAAAGATAGGGGCTTATAGTTTCGCCTCCCAACCTTTTACCTCAAGGGTAATGTCAACAATAATAATTTATGAAAACCTACATCCAAGTGGATATATGTATCTGGATCGCTCCAACATAAAGTGCTTGCCAAAGGAAAAAGTGTAAGAAGGAAAGGTGAGGAACACCATGACTCTTGTATAAGGGTAGAAGATAAAAGTAAGAGATAGGCCCATCGCAGAGGGAAGCAGAGGTTGTCATGCGCTTTTATGGTTGGATGCACAAAATCTTAATGCAAAAGAACGTCACTTTATATTGCCGCTTGTGATAAAGACCTTTATTATGCAGTCTATCACTTTTATTTCTTCCCTATCACAAGTTCGTATAAAGCTTATTTTCTTTGCACTAATAGATCATACATATTTAAGGAGCAATTTTTATTGCATGCACGATGACAACTTACTTGAAGGATCTTACTCAGTCCATAGGTAGGTGTGGTGGACTCTCATGGCAAAACTGGTTTGAGGGATGTTTGGAAGCACAAGTAGTATCTCTACTTGGTGCAAAGAATTTGTCTAGCATGAGAGGGAAGGCAAGCTCAACATGTTGGATGATGCAAGACAATATAATGTTTCGGATATAGGAAAACATAACCCATTAAGTTGTCTTCCTTGTCCAACATCAACCTTTTAGCATGTCATATTTTAATGAGTGCTCACAATTACAAAAGATGTCCAAGATATTATATTTATATGTGAAATCTCTCTTCCTTTTATATTCTTCATGAATTGTTCAAGTGACCAATTCTGCGTTTGCTAACTTTCAATAAGTTTACTACCTATACTTATTATGTGTGAAGTCATTACTCCCCATGTTATAAGCATATGAAATATATATAAATTTAGATTTATGATATTCAATTCATTCAACCATTTACTCATAGGATATACGTGAAGCACGTGAGTAAATGGCAAACTACTCCAAAAAGATATAAGTGAAGAACACTGAGTAGTCAAATAATTAACTAGCCATTGGAGGATTCTTTTTCATTCAAGATTTCAGATCCAATGATTTTATTCAAACAGCAAGTAAAATGAAAATACGCTCCAAGCAAAACACATATCATGTGACGAATAAAGATATAGCTCCGGGTAAGGTATACCGATGGTTTTGAAGACGAAAGAGGGGATGCCTTCCGGGGCATCCCCAAGCTTAGGCGCTTGAGTCTTCCTTGAGTATTACCTTGGGGTGCCTTGGGAATCCCCAAGCTTAGGGTCTTTCCACTCCTTATTCTCCTCATATCGATATCCCACCCAAAGCTTGAAAACTTCAATCACACAAAACTTAATGGAACTTCATGAGATGGGTTAGTATGATAAAGAGTAAACCATTCACTTTGGTACTGTCAAAGACAAGGTTCATAATTGTTCTCACACAATGCCTACTGTACCATATCATTTCTACAATTTATATTGAGAAATATAAGCCATAGAAACTAGAAAACAAGCAAACTATGCAACGAAAACAGAATCTGTCAGAAAAAGAACAGTCTATAATGATCTGAACAACAACCATACTTTTGCCACTTCAAAAATTCTTAAATAAATTGGTGGACGTGAGGAATTTGTCTATTAATCTTCTGCAGAAAGAGTCAACTCAAAAGCACTCTTCTGTAAAATATGATAGCTAATCTCGTGAGCGCAAAGTTTCTATTTTTTTACAACAAGATCACATTAACTTTCACCCAAGTCTTCCCAAAGGTCTTACTTGGCACTTTATTGAAACAAAATCTGTAAAACATGATTACTACAGTAGCTTAATCATCTGGACACACAAAAACAGTAAAGGTAAATATTGGGTTGTCTCCCAACAAGCGCTTTTCTTTAATGCCTTTTAGCTAGGCATGATGATTTCAATGATGCTCACATAAAAGATAAGAATTGAAACATAAAGAGAGCATCATGAAGAATATGACTAGCAAATTAAACCTAACCCACTTCCTATGCCTAGGGATTTTATGAGCACACAATTTAAGGGAACAAGAATCAACTAGCGTAGGAAGGCAAAACAAGTATAACTTCGAAACTTTAAGCACATAGAGAGGAAACTTGATATTATTGCAACTCCTACAAGCATATATTCCTCCCTCGTAATAATTTTCAGTAGCATCATGAATGAGTTTAACAATACAACCATCACATAAAGCATTCTTTTCATGATCTACAAGCATAGAAATTTTACTACTCTCCACATAAGCAAAAATTCTTCCCATTCGGAGTAGTGGGAGCAAACTCAACAAAATAACCGTCATGTGAGGCATAATCCAATTGAAAATTAAAATCATGATGACAAGTTTCATGGTTAACATTATTCTTTAAAGCATATATGTCATCACATTAATCATCATAGATAGCAACTTTGTTCTCATAATCAATTGGAACCTCTTCCGAAATAGTGGAATCATTACTAACTAAAGTTGACACTCTTCCAAATCCACTTCCATAAATATCACACTAAGATTCAACACCCTCCAAAATAGTGGGATCACTAATTCCTAAAGTTGACACTCTTACAAACCCACTTTAGATGATAGTATTATTCATACTCCAAAAGATACAAGTGAAGATCATGGAGCATTCTACAATTAATATAGACTAACCAATATCCAAGCTCAAAATATATAAGTGAAGCACATGAAGCATTCTGTAAAACCATACTCAAAAGATATAAGTGAAGCACATGAAGCATTCTATAAATCAATGAAGGTCTATCTCATTCTAGCATGGTTCCTAAAGAAAAAGAAAAACACAAGGGACACAAATCATGTGAACAAAACAAAAACCGAGGTATACCGATAATTGTTGAAGAAGAAAGATAGGATGCCAACCGGGGCATCCCCAAGCTTAGATGCTTGAGTATCCTTGAAGTATTTACTTGGGGTGCCTTGGGAATCCCCAAGCTTGAACTCTTGCCTCTCTTTATTCTTCTCACATCGGTAACTCCTTGTTCTTCAAACACTTCATCCACACAAAACTTAACAAAAACTTTGTGAGATCCGTTAGTATAATAAAGCAAATCACTACCTTTAGGTACTATTGCAAACTCATTTCAATTTAATATTAGCACTTTATCTACTGTATTACAACTTCACCATGGTTCATACCCCCCGATACTACCCATGGATTCATCAAAATAAGCGAACAACACATAGAAAACAGAATCTGTCAAAAACAGGACAGTCTATAGTAATTTGGAAAATTAGTAAACTTATGTAACTCCAAAAATTCTAGATAAAATATGAAAATTTTAAAAAATTGTACAAAAGTAATGTGCAAAAAGTTTCAGACCCATTTGACTTTCCAGTAAAAAAATGTAAATTCACGCCACTGTACCAAAGTTTACATTTTTGTACTGCACATAGTAAACAAGCAATCTAATCATCCTAAAACCAAGCTTGGCACATTATTTTTATAATAGAAAGGATATATACAAGGGGATAATTATTTACAGAGAAACTTCCATGAAAAAATCTACATTGTTTCCATGAGCATGAACACAAGTGCTCAAGGTCGACCCTCACTTCTCCAATGCATAACTATCCAATCACTTCTCTTCTTGAAAAACTTTTTAGGCATATGAGGCAAGTGCATATTTTCGTATTTTCATTTTTTTGATTTTTTTGTATGTTTCACCCACAACTAAGCAAATCAAAAAGGGAAAACAAAAACTACTTAGTGAAGAAAGCAAACAAGCACACACGAGAATATCAACCTCACGCTATTGCTCCCCGGCCACGGCGCCAGAAAAGAGCTTGATAATCCCCAAGTGCAGGGAATCATCACAGAAATTTCCAAATGTGGAAGTGATAAGCATGGAGTGTCGAACCCACAAGGAGCTAAAGGCAAGATCAATATTCTCTCAAGTCCTATCTGTCACTAATACGACTCTACGTACACCGAACGTTTGCTTCCAACTAGAAACGAGAAATAAAACTACGTTGTGGGTATGAAGAGGATAAATTTGTATGATATCGAAGAGCTAAAATATAAAAGTAGGTGCTGCTATCATAAATTTAGAATATATTACTAAATATTTTAAATAGCAAGTGTGGAATAATGATGGGTCGGTGTGCGGAATTGTCCTAGGCAATTGTTAACAAGACCGGTGGTCGTCATTGCAATTTCATATGAGGGAGAGGCATAAGCTAACATACTTTCTCTTCTTGGATCATATGCACTTATGATTGGAACTCTAGCAAGCATCCACAACTACTAAAGATCATTAAGATAAAACCCAACCATAGCATTAACATATCAAGTCCCCTATATTCCCATACGCCGTGACCCACTTATCCGTGTTTATGCTTCTGTCACTCAAGCAACGCAGACAATAAGTAAACCATGGACATATTGCAACACCCTACAACGGGAATCCCTCACGCTTGTGCGACACGGAGGGCACAATAGGACATCACCAAAATAAATCATACAACTCATACCAATCTAGATCATCAATCAACCCAAAGACAAAGGATATCTACTCAAAACATCATAAGATGGCAACACATCATTGGATCATAATATGTGGCATGAAGCACCATGTTCAAGTAGGGATTACAGCGAGGTGCGGGAGAGTGGACCGTGTAAAAGAGATGATGATGGTGATGTTGATGAAGACGATCACCGCGGCGATGATTCCCCTCCCGATGGCACTCCGGTGCCATCAAGAGAGAGGAGGAGAAGTTCTCCCCTTGTGCTTCCTCCTCCATGGCCTCCCTCCCTGGATGGGGAGAGGTTCCCCCTCTGGTCCTTGGCCTTCATGGCGATGATGGCCCCTCCGAGATCCTTCCCCATGGCCTCTGGTGATGATGGCCCCCTCCGACAGGGTGCCAGAGAGGGCCTAGATTCATTTCTCGTGGCTACAGAGGCTTGCGGCGGTGGAACTTTCGATCTAGGTTATTTTCTGGAGGTTTGGGCATTTATAAGAGAGATTGGCGTCGAGGACAAGTCAGGGGGCCCACGGGGAGTCCACGAGGCACAGGGGTGCGCCCCCACCCTTGTGGAGCCCACGGGACTCCCCTGCGATAGATTTTTGTTCCAGTATTTTTTATATTTTCCCAAAAAATCTCTGTTGATTTTTAGCGCATTCCGAGAACTTTTATTTCTTCACAAAAACAACACCACGGTAGTTCTGCTGAAGACAACATCGGTCCGAGTTAGTTCTAATCAAATCATACCAAAATCATGTGGAAATATTATAAACATGGCATGAATACTTCATAAATAATAGATACATTGGAGACCTATCACGCACCAGGAGGTGGCGCCCCCCCCAAGGGGAGTCCGAATAGGACAAGGGCAGGGGGCGTGGCCCCTCTTTCCCTCCCCCTCTCCCTCTCCTTCCTTCTTCTCCTAGTTAGACTAGGAAAGGGGGAACCTACTCCTACTTGGAGTAGGATCCCCCCCTGGGCGCGCCCCTTGTGGCTGGCCGGCCCCCTCCTCTCCTCCTTTATATACGGGGGAAGGGGGCATCCCATAGACACACAAGTTGATATTTAGCCGTGTGCGGTGCCCCACTCCACACTTTTCCACCTCAGTCATATATATCGTCGTAGTGCTTAGGCGAAGCCCTGCGCCGGTAACTTCATCATCACCGTCACCATGCCGTCGTGCTGACGGAACTCTCCCTCGGCCTCAGCTGGATCTAGAGTTCGAGGGACGTCACCAAGATGAACGTGTGCATATCATGGAGGTGTCGTGCGTTCGGTACTTGATCGGTTGGATCGCGAAGATGTTCGACTACATCAACCGCATTAATTAACGCTTTCGCTTTCGGTCTACGAGGGTACATGGACACACTCTCCCTCTCGTTGCTATGCATCACCTAGATAGATCTTGCGTGATTGTAGGAACTTTTTTTGAAATTACCGCGTTCCCCAACAATGGCATCCGAGCCAGGTCTATGCGTAGATCTTATATGCACGAGTAGGACACAAAGAGTTGTGGGCGATAATAGTCATACTGCTTACCACCAACGTCTTACTTTGATTCGGCGGTATTGTTGGATGAAGCGGCCTGGACCGACATTACATGATCGCGTTCATGAGACTGGTTCTACAGACATGCTTTTGCACAAAGGTGGTTGGCGGGTGTCTGTTTCTCCAACTTTAGTTGAATCGAGTCTGACTACGGCCGGTCCTTGTTGAAGGTTAAAACAGCACACTTGACGAAAAATCATTGTGGTGATGCGTAGGTAAGAACGGTTCTTGTTAGAAGCCCGTAGCAGCCACGTAAAACTTGCAACAACAAAGTAGAGGACGTCTAACTTGTTTTTGCAGGGCTTGCTATGATGTGATATGGTCAAGGCATGATGTGATATAAATTGTTGTATGAGATGATCATGTTTTGTAACAAAGTTATCGGCAATTGGCGGGAGCCATATGGTTGTTGCTTTATTGTATGCAATGCAATCGCCATGTAATTGTTTTACTTTATCACTAAGCGGTAGCGATAGTCGTAGTAACAATAGTTGGTGAGATGACAACAATGCTACAATGGAGAGCAAGGTGTCGCGCCGGTGACGATGGACATCATGACGATGCTTCGGTGATGGAGATCATGAGCACAAGATGATGATGGCTATATCATGTCACATATTTTGATTGCATGTGATGTTTATCTTTTATGCATCTTATTTTGCTTAGTATGGGGGTAGCATTATAAGATGATCTCTTACTAAATTTCAAGGTATAAGTGTTCTCCCTGAGTATGCACCATTGCTATAGTTTGTTGTGCCGAGACACCACGTGATGATCGGGTGTGATAAGCTCTACATTCACATACAACGGGTGCAAGCCAGTTTTGCACACGCAGAATACTTGGGTTAAACTTGACGAGCGTAGCATATGCAGATATGGCCTCGGAACACTGAGATCGAAAGGTCGAACGTGAATCATATAGTAGATATGATCAACATAGTGATGTTCACAATTGAAAACTACTCCATCTCACGTGATGATCAGACATGGTTTAGTTGATTTGGATCACATAATCACGTAGATGACTAGAGGGATGTCTATCCAAGTGGGAGTTCTTATTTAATATGATTAATTGAACTTTAAATTATCATGAACTTAGTCCTGATAGTTATTTTGCATGTCTATGTTATTGTAGATCAATGGCCCATGCTATCGTTCCTTTGAATTTTAATGCATTCATAGAGAAAGCTAAGTTGAAAGATGATGGCAGCAACTACACGGACTGGGTCCGTGACTTGAGGATTATCCTCATTGCTGCACAAAAGAATTACGTCATGGAAGCACCGCTGGGTGCCAGGCCTACTGCAGATGCTACTGATGACGTTAAGAACGTCTGGCAGAGCAAAGCTGATGACTACTCGATAGTTCTGTGTCCCATGCTTTACGGCTTTGAATCGGGACTTCAAAGACGTTCTGAACGTCATGGAGCATATGAGATGTTCCAAGAGTTGAAGTTAATATTTCAAGCAAATGCCCGAGTTGAGAGATATGAAGTCTCCAACAAGTTCTACAGCTGCAAAATGGAGGAGAATAGTTCTGTCAGTGAACACATACTCAGAATGTCTGGGTACCATAACCACTTGACTCAGCTGGGAGTTAACCTTCCTGATGATAGTGTCATTGACAGAGTTCTTCAATCACTGCAACCAGGCTATAAAGGCTTCGCGATGAACTATAATATGCAAGGGATGAACAAGACTATTCCCGAGCTCTTCGCGATGCTAAAGGCTGCGGAGGTAGAAATCGTGAAGGAGCTTCAAGTGTTGATGGTCAACAAGACCACTAGTTTCAAGAAAAAGGGCAAAGGGAAGAAGGGGAACTTCAAGAAGAACAACAAGAAAGTTGCTGCTCAAGAGAAGAAACCCAAGTCTGGACCTAAGCCTGAAACTGAGTGCTTCTGCTGCAAAGGGACTGGTTACTGGAAGTGGAACTGCCCCAAGTATTTGGCGGATAAGAAGGATGGCAAAGTGAAAGGTATATTTGATATACATGTTATTGATGTGTACCTTACTAATGCTCATAGTAGCGCTGGGTATTTGATACTGGTTCTGTTGCTCATATTTGCAAATCGAAACAAGGGCTACAGATTAAACGAAGATTAGCTAAGAACGAGGTGACGATGCGCTGGGGAAATTGTTCCAAGGTTGATGTGATCGCCGTCGGCACGCTACCTCTACATCTACCATTGGGATTAGTTTTAGACCTGAATAATTGTTATTGGTGCGAGCGTTAAGCATGAACATTATATCTGGATCTTTTTTGATGCGAGACGGTTATTCATTTAAATCAGAGAATAATGGTCGTTCTATTTATATGAGTAATATCTTTTATGGTCAAGCACCCTTGCTGAGTGGTCTATTTTTGTTAAATCTCGATAGTGATGATACACATATTCATAATATTGAAGCCAAAAGATGCAAAGTTGATAATGATAGTGCAACTTATTTGTGGCACTATCGTTTGGGTCATATCGGTATAAAGCTCATGAAGAAACTCCATGCTAATGGACTTTTGGAATCACTTGATTATGAATCACTTGGTGCTTGCGAACCGTGCCTCATGGGCAAGATGACTAAAACTCCATTCTCTAGAACAATGGAACGAACTACTGACTTATTGGAAATAATACATACAGATGTATGTGGTCCAATGAGTGTTGAGGCTCATGGCGCGTATCGTTATTTTCTTACCTTCACAGATGATTAAGTAGATATGGGTATATCTACTTAATGAAGCATAAGTCTTAAACATTTGAAAAGTTCAAAGAATTTCAGAGTGAAGTGGAAAATCATTGTAACAAGAAAATAATATTTCTACGATCTGATCGTGGAGGTGAATATTTGAGTTACGAGTTTGGTCTTCATTTGAAACAACATGCGATAGTTTCACAACTAATGCTACCTGGAACACCACAGCGAAATGGTGTGTCTGAACGTCGTAACCGTACTTTATTGGATATCGTGCGATCTATGATGTCTCTTACTGATTTACCGCTATTGTTTTGTGGTTATGCTTTAGAGATGGATGCATTCACTTTAAATAGGGCACCATCAAAATCTGTTGAGACGACTTCTTATGAATTGTGGTTTGGCAAGAAATCAAAGTTGTCGTTTCTTAAAGTTTGGGGCTGCGATGCTTATGTGAAAAATCTTCAACATGATAAGCTCGAACCCAAATCGGAGAAGTGCGTCTTCATAGGATACCCAAAGGAAACTGTTGGGTACACCTTCTATCAGATCTGAAGGCAAAATCTTTGTTGCTAAGAATGGATCCTTTCTAGAGAAGGAGTTTCTCTTGAAAGAAGTGAGTAGG
Organism: Aegilops speltoides; assembly: GCA_021437245.1. Classification (NCBI taxonomy): domain Eukaryota; kingdom Viridiplantae; phylum Streptophyta; class Magnoliopsida; order Poales; family Poaceae; genus Aegilops; species Aegilops speltoides. Next base: position 283,175,361 of record CM038141.1, read on the forward strand.
AGGAAAATAGAACTTCATGAGGTAATTGTACCTTCTCCCTTATTGGAAAGTACTTCATCATAGAAATCAGTTCCAGTGATTCCTACACTAATTAGTGAGGAAGTTAATGATGATGATCATGAAACTTCAGATCAAGTTACTACAGAACCTCGCAGGTCTTCCATAGTAAGATCCGCACCAGAGTGGTACGGTAATCCTGTTCTTGAAGACATGTTACTAGACCATGGTGAACCTACGAACTATGAGGAAGTGATGATGAGCCCAGATTCCACGAAATGGCTTGAGGCCATGAAATCTGAGATGGGATCCATGTATGAGAACAAAGTATGGACTTTGGTGGACTTGCCCGATGATTGGCAAGCCATAGAAAATAAATGGATCTTTAAGAAGAAGACCGACGCAGACGGTAATGTTACTGTTTACAAAGCTCTACTTGTTGCAAAAGGTTTTTGACAAGTTCAAGGAGTTGACTACGATGAGACTTTCTCACCCGTTGCGATGCTTAAGTCTGTTCAAATCATGTTAGCAATTGCCGCATTTTATGATTATGAAATTTGGCAGATGGATGTCAAAACTGCATTCCTGAATGGATTTCTGGAAGAAGAGTTGTATATGATGCAACCAGAAGGTTTTGTCGATCCAAAGGGTGCTAACAAAGTATGCAAGCTCCAACGATCCATTTATGGACTGGTGCAAGCCTCTCGGAGTTGGAATAAACGCTTTGATAGTGTGATCAAAACATATGGTTTTATACAGACTTTTGGAGAAGCCTGTATTTACAAGAAAGTGAGTGAGAGCTCTATAGCATTTCTAATATTATATGTGGATGATATATTGTTGATTGGAAATGATATAGAATTTCTGGATAGCATAAAGGGATACCTGAATAAGAGTTTTTCCATGAAACACCTCGGTGAAGCTGCTTACATATTGGGCATCAAGATCTATAGAGATGTTGGGGAACGTAGTAATTTCAAAAAAATTCCTACGCACACGCAAGATCATGGTGATGCATAGCAACGAGAGGGGAGAGTGTTCTCCATGTACCCTCGTAGACCGAAAGCGGAAGTGTTAGAACAACGCGGTTGATGTAGTCGTACGTCTTCATGGCCCGACCGATCAAGCACCGAAACCACGGCACCTCCGAGTTCTACCACATGTTCAGCTCGATGACGATCCCCGGACTCCGATCCAGCAGGGTGTCGGGGAAGAGTTCCGTCAGCACGACGGCGTGGTGACGATCTTGATGTTCTACCATCGCAGGGCTTCGCCTAAGCACCGCTACAATATTATCGAGGACTATGATGGAGGGGGGCACCGCACACGGCTAAGAGATCAAGAGATCAATTATTGTTGTGTCTAGAGGTGCCCCTTGCCGGCCAGGAGAGGCGCACCAGGAGGAGTCCTACTCCCACCGGGAGTAGGACTCCCTTCTTTCCTTGTCCAACTAGGAGAGGAGAAGGAAGGGAAGGAGAAGGAGAAGGAAGGAGAGGAAAGAAAAGAAGGAATGGGGGCCCGGCCCCCTAGTCCAATTCGGTTCGGGCTAGGGGGGCCGCGCGCCCTGTCTCCTCTCTTCCACCACTTGGCCCATGAGGCCCATTACTTCTTCCTCGTATTCTCGTAACTCCCTGGTACCCCCGAAAATACCCGAATCATTCGGAACCTTTCTGATGTCCGAATATAGTCGTCCAATATATCGATCTTTACGTCTCGACCATTTTGAGACTCCTCGTCATGTCCCCGATCTCATCCGGGACTCCGAACTCCTTCGGTACATCAAAACTCATAAACTCATAATAAAATTGTCATCGAAACCTTAAGCATGCAGACCCTACGGGTTCGAGAACTATGTAGACATGACCGAAACACGTTTCCGGTCATAACCAATAGCGGAACCTAGATGCTCATATTGGCTCCCACATATTCTACGAAGATCTTTATCGGTCAAACCGCATAACAACATACGTTGTTCCCTTTGTCATCGGTATGTTACTTGCCCGAGATTCGATCGTCGGTATCTCAATACCTAGTTCAATCTCATTACCGGCAAGTCTCTTTACTCGTTATGTAATGCATCATTCCGTAACTAACTCATTAGTTACATTGCTTGCAAGGCTTATAGTGATGTGCATTACCGAGAGGGCCCAGAGATACCTCTCCGACAATCGGAGTGACAAATCCTAATCTTGAAATACGCCAACTCAACATGTACCTTCGGAGACACCTGTAGAGCTCCTTTATAATCACCCGTTACGTTGTGATGTTTGGTAGCACACAAAGTGTTCCTCCGGTAAACGGGAGTTGCATAATCTCATAGTTGTAGGAACATGTATAAGTCATGAAGAAAGCAATAGCAACATACTAAACGATCAAGTGCTAAGCTAACGGAATGGGTCAAGTCAATCACATCATTCTTATAACAATGTGATCCCATTAATCAAATGACAACTCATGTCTATGGCTAGGAAACATAACCATCTTTGATTAATGAGCTAGTCAAGTAGAGGCATACTAGTGACACTATGTTTGTCTATGTATTCACACATGTATTATGTTTCCGGTTAATACAATTCTAGCATGAATAATAAACATTTATCATGAAATAATGGAATAAATAATAACTTTATTATTGCCTCTAGGGCATATTTCCTTCAGTCTCCCACTTGCACTAGAGTCAATAATCTAGTTCACATCGCCATGTGATTTAACACCAATATTCATATCTGGATATGATTAACACCCATAGTTCACATCGTCATGTGACCAACACCCAAAGGGTTCACTAGAGTCAATAATCTAGTTCACATTGCTATGTGATTAACACCCAAAGAGTACTAAGGTGTGATCATGTTTTGCTTGTGAGAGAAGCTTAGTCAACGGGTCTGTCACATTCAGAGCCGTATGTATTTTGCAAATATTCTATGTCTACAATGCTCTGCACGGAGCTACTCTAGCTAATTGCTCCCACTTTCAATCTGTATCCAGATTGAGACTTAGAGTCATCTGGATTGGTGTAAAAGATTGCACCGATGTAACTCTTTACGACGGGCTCTTTTGTCACCTCCATAATCGAGAAATATTTCCTTAGTCCTCACTAAGGATATTCTTGACCAATGTCCAGTGATCTACTCCTAGATCACTATTGTACTCCCTTGCCCAATTCAGTGCAAGGTATACAATATGTCTGGTACATAGCATAGCATACTTTATAGAACCTATGACTGAGGCATAGGGAATGATTTTCATTCTCTTTTCTATTTTCTGCCGTGGTTGGGATTTGAGTCTTACTCAATTTCACACCTTTGCAACACAGACAAGAACTCTTTCTTTGACTGTTCCATTTTGAACTACTTCAAAATCCTGTCAAGGTATGTACTCATTGAAAATCTTATCAAGCGTCTTGATCTATCTCAATAGATCTTGATGCTCAATATGTAAGTAGCTTTACAGAGGTATTTCATTGAAAAACTTTTATTCAAGTATCTTTTTATGCTATCCGAGAAATTCTATATCATTTCCAATCAACAATATGTTGTACACATATAATATCGAAATGCTCAGAGCTCCCACGCACTTTCTTGTAAATACTGAGCTTCTCGAATGCATATAAAACCATATGCTTTGATCATACTATCAAAGCGTATATTCCAACTCCGAGATGCTTGCACCAGTCCCTAGATGGATCGCTGGAGCTTGCACATTTTATTAGCACTTTTAGGATTGACAAAACCTTCTGGTTGTATCATATACAACTCTTCTTTAATAAATCCATTAAGGATGTAGTTTTGACATCCATTTGCCAAATTTCATAAAATGTGGCAATTGCTAACATGATTCGGACATACTTTTAAGCATCGATACGAGTGAGAAAATCTCATTGTATTCAACACCTTGAACTTTGTCAAAAACCTTTTTCGACAAGTCTAGCTTTGTAGATAGTAACACTACTATCAGCGTTCGTCTTCCTCTTGAAGATCCATTTATTTTCTATGGTTTGCCGATCATCGGGCAAGTCCACCAAAGTCCACACTTTGTTCTCATACATGGATCCCATCTTAGATTTCATGGCCTCAAACCATTTTGCGGAATCTGGGCTCATCATCGCTTCCTCATAGTTCATAGGTTCATCATGGTATAGTAACATGACTTCTAGAATAGGATTACTGTACCACTCTGGCGCGGATCTTAATCTGGAAGATCTACAAAGTTCGGTAGTAACTTGATCTGAATCTTCATGATCATTATCATTAGCTTCCTCACTAATTGGTGTAGGAATCACTAGAACTGATTTCTGTGATAAACTACTTTCCAATTCGGGAGAAGGTACAATTACCTTATCAAGCTCCACTTTCCTCCCACTCACTTCTTTCGAGATAAACTTCTTCTCTAGAAAGGATCCATTCTTAGCAAGGAATATATTGCCTTCGGATCTGCGACAGAAGGTGTACCCAACAGTTTCCTTTGGGTATTCTATGAAGACGCACTTCTCCGATTTGGGTTCGAGCTTATCAGGTTGAAACTTTTTCACATAAGCATCGCAGCCCCAAACTTTAAAACGACAACTTTGGTTTCTTGCCAAACCACAGTTCATAAGTTGTCATCTCAACGGATTTAGATGGTGCCCTATTTAACGTGAATGCACCTGTCTCTAATGCATAATCCCCAAAACGATATTGGTAAATTGGTAAGAGATATCATTGATCGCACCATATCAAATAAAGTGCGGTTATGACGTTCGGACACACCGTTACGCTGTGGTGTTCCGGGTGGCATGAGTTTGTGAAACTATTCCACATTGTTTTAACTGAAGGCCAAACTCTTAACTCAAATATTTATCTCCACGATCAGATCGCAGAAACTTTATTTTCTTGTTATGATGATTTTACACTTCACTCTGAAATTCTTTGAACCTTTCAACTATTTCAGACTTATGTTTCATCAAGTAGATATCCCCATATCTGCTCAAATAATCTATGAAGGTTAGAAAATAACGATACCCGCCATGAGCCTTAATACTCATTGGTTTGCATACATCAGTATGTATTATTTCCAACAAGTTTGTTGCTCGTTCCATTGTTCCGGAGAACGGAGTTTTTAGTTATTGAGGGAGTCTTGGACTAGGGGGTGTCCGGACAGCCGGACTATCATCGTCCGCCGGACTCCAAGACTACGAAGATACAAGATTAAAGACTCCGTCCCGTGTCCGGATGGGACTTTCCTTGGCGTGGAAGGCAAGCTTGGCGTCTGGATATGTAGATCTCCTACCATTATAATCGACTCTGTGTAACCCTAGCCCTCTCCGATGTCTATATAAACCGGAGGGTTTTAGTCCGTAGGACACAACAACCATTACAACAATCATACCATAGGCTAGCTTCTAGGGTTTAGCCTCCTTGATCTCGTGGTAGATCCACTCTTGTACTACCCATATCATCAATATCAATCAAGCAAGAGTAGGGTTTTACCTCCATCGAGAGGGCCCAACACAGGTAAAACATCGTGTCCCTTGTCTCCTGTTACCATCCGCCTAGACGCATTGCAGTTCGGGACCCCTACCCGAGATCCGCGGTTTGACACCAACATTGGTGCTTTCATAGAGAGTTCCTCGTATGTCGCCACCGATAGGCTCGATGGCTTCTTCAAGCAACAACAAAGCCGTCGGTGAGACTTTTCTCCCGGACAGATCTTCGATTCGGCGGCCGCCAAGGGCCAATTCACTTGGCCATCTGGAGCAGATCGAAGCTACGCCCCCCGCCGTCGGTCGATTTGGAAGCCTAAACTTCACGGCGGATATCGCGGAGACCGATCTTCGATGGATCCGAGCCCGCGATCGTGTGTGCCGCCTTTATCACGATGGGCATGATCTAACTTTGCCGCCGAACAGCGCCTTGGAGGCCGCACACGAATCTGCTCCGACCCATAGTCCGGAGCCGATCGCGCAGCTCGAGGACGGGTGGCTGGACACCTCCTCGGGAGCTGCAACTTCCACAGCAATGGAGCCGAACACTGGCCTTGTCCCCTATAAAACTCGTGACTCCGAGGTGTCGGACTCCCTGCCGGACTCCGAACCTCCTGCGCCCCTGCCAATCGAATCCGATTGGGCGCCGATCATGGAGTTCGCCGCTGCTGACATCTTTCAGCACTCACCCTTTGGCGACATCTTAAATTCACTAAAGCATCTCTCGCTATCCGGAGAGCCCTGGCCGGATTATGGCCAGGATGGTTGGGATGCGAGACGACGAAGAAATTCAAACCCCACCCACCACCCACTTTGTAGCCACTGCCGACGATCTAACCGACATGCTAGACTATGACTCAAGACATCGACGGTATGGACGGCGATGCCGGAGATTTAACAAGAACCAGCGCCTATAGGGCACTGGAAGACCACCTCATCATATGACATATACATGGTGGACACCCCAAAAGATGGGGACGGCGAAGAAGCGTGGAGGCGATTCCTTAAAGAAACAGCCCAAGCGCCGACGTCGGCGGCGCCGCTCTAAATCCCGCCACAAGAAGAATGGAGATTCCGCACGGAGATAATAACATCCCGAAAGTGCGAAGACAATCCCTCCAAAGAAGATTCAGCGCAGAGGATGCGTAAGCAAGCCCTCACAAGAGAGCGGCGGATTTAAGAGGTCAAGGATGATAATTACATACCTCCCTCCGGAGACGAGGCAAGCCTCGACGACGATGAATTCGTCGTGCCCGAGGATCCCATCGAACAAGAGCGTTTCAAACGCAGGCTAATGGCCACAGCAAATAGCCTAAAGAAAAAGCAGCAGCAGCTTCAAGCTGATCAAGACCTGCTGGCCGACAGATGGACTAAGGTCCTCGCGGCCAAAGAGTATGAACTCGAACGACCCTCCAAGAGCTACCCAAAACGCAAGTTCCTCCCCCGATTAGAAGACGAAGCATATATACCTTCATCACCAGCGCACAATACGGCTGACCGACCACCCCGTGGTCGCGACAGAGAGGCATCCAGGCCTTCCATCAAGACCGTACCCCGGCATCGCTCGAAAAGTACGAAGCCACGGGGGAATGCACCGGACTTGCGGGATATATTGGAGGATAAGGCAAGACAATCCAGATCTATCTATGGATCACGTGGGCGCCCCACGACCCACGACGAATACCGTCGAGCCGGATACAACAACTCCGCCGGGCGAACGCAGCGCACAATGCTCCTTGAGCTACGTCGTGATATTGCTCAATCTGAGGCGCCGCACACCCGCTATGCTTCAGCGACGAAGTAATGGATCATCAAATCCTCAAGGGTTTAAACCCGTAAACATTGAATCCTACGATGGCACGGCGGACCCAGCGGTTTGGATCAAGATTATCTCCTTCACACCCATATGGCCCGCGCGGCATCTCCACGCCATCAAATATCTCCCTCAAGCTTAAAGGACCAGCTCGGCATTGGCTTAACAGCCTGCCCGCAGAGTCAATTGGGTGTTGGGAGGACACGGAAGCCGCATTCCTCGACAACTTCCGGGGCACATCGTGCGACCACCGGCGCCGATGACCTAAGCCACATAATCCAGCAGCCGCATTTAATCGGCGAGCAATTACGACACGGTTCTTAATAAAGAAAAATCAAATCGTCGACCGTCCGGATGCAGAGGCCCTCGCAGCCTTCAAACATAACATCCGCGACGAGTGGCTAGCTCGGCACCTAGGACAGAAAAGCGAAATCCATGGCAGCCCTCACATCATTAATGACCCGCTTCAGTGCGGGAGAGGATAGTAGCTAGCTCGCGAGCAACAACCTCGGCAAAAATGCTGGTAGACCGACACTAAGGACCACAATGGCGAGTCACGTCGAAGCAAAATAAGCGCCGCATTACGGCGGCGACAAGGAGGATCTGACGACCAACGCCGGATTCGAGGCTCTAAACCCGGTCGTGGAAGAAGCCATTCAAAAGAACCACTCCGGTCCGTCAATTTGGACCGAATACTCGACCGCTCATGCGGATACATGGCACCCCGAAAAGCTACTAACCACACCAACAGAGATTGTTGGGTATTTAGCGAGCATGCAAGTTAATTGCGAAAACAATGACAAGGGCTGCACAAAGAACGACGAGGAAGAGACCCGACCGCCCGACAAGAAGGATGAAGGGTTTCCCCCACAAGTGCGGACGGTGAACATGATATACGCAACCCATATACCCAAGAGGGAGCGCGTGCACTAAGGGGCGTATATGCGATGGAGCGATCGCCCTAAGTTCAATCCATGGTCCTCTTGCCCGATCACTTTCGATCGAAGAGACCATCCGACCAGCATCCGCCATGGCGGATTCGCCTTAGACCCAATCATCAATGGATTTCACCTCACGAGAGTCCTGATGGACGGCGGCAGTAGCCTGAACCTGCTTTATCAGGATACAGTGCGCAAGATGGGCATAGACCCCTCAAGGATTAAACCTACAAAGACGACCTTCAAAGGTGTCATACCAGGTGTTGAGGCCAATTGTATAGGCTCAGTCACACTATAAGTGGTCTTCGGATCCCCGGACAATTTCCGGAGCAAGGAGTTAATCTTCGACATAGTCCCGTTCCGCAGCGGCTATCATGCTCTGCTCGGACGAACCGCGTTCGCAAAGTTCAACGCGGTGCCGCATTGAGCATACCTCAAGCTCAAGATGCGAGGCCCTCGTGGAGTCATCACGGTCAACGGAAATACGGAACGCTCCTCGAGCGGAGGAACATCTGCTGCTCTCGCGGCAATCTGAGCAGCCTTCTAAGGCAATTTTGAGTCCGACTGTTAAACGGCGGACATAGCCAAACGAGCCCGGAGCAACATCAACCTAGACCACGGCATGTTCCGAGAACACAGCGAGCAATGTGGCTAACCCCAGCCCTTGCATAATTGCAAGACCAACCCTCCGCGTACATCATTACGCTCGAGATACCATGGGCCTAGGGGAGGGCACGACCACAACAGACCCAGTGCGGCTCGACCACACCAGGGCTCACAAGTGTGTCACTCTTTTTATTATTTTCCTTCTTTGTATACACAGGACTCCGTTCACCAGAGGCCCTGTCCGGCGGCGAACCCGCCGAACTCACGATGCAACAGCCAAGGAGGGAAGAAGGCTGCGACGAACACTCAGGTGGTCTCCATTACGAGCATTAAATTTGATTATATACACCAGTCCGCAGCCCACCCCTGGAGGGGGACATGTTTAATCAGTCCACTCCCTTGCTTACCAAGACTATTTGTATCATTCCGCACTCATAGCGAAATTCCTTGAATAAATAATGCAGCACTTTTTGCTGTAATTGCATTACTTTACATATATGTTCACTAATGACATCTTGCACCAGTATATTTTGGTGCGGCCGAATACACCAGGGCTTATGTTCCCCGCATTATGGTGTGATAAGTCCGAACACTTTCACAAGTCGGCACCCGAATTTATAGCATTATATGAATCGGCTCGAATCATGTCTTGGGTCAATAGTTGGGTTTGCGGCTCCCACATTTTGGTACCTTACGTTCCATTCAGCCGGCTAAGGTGGCACTGGAGAACCACTGCGATTGCGCCCGGTTGAGCCGGGCGGCGCCTCGATGGAAAAGCTAAAAGCGATTTGTCATGATAAGGCGAGAGACTGGTCGCTATTCGAGAGGTCTTTTCGAATCCTTAAAGACTTATGCCGCTTCAAGTGAAGAACCGGATAATGTCCGGCCAAGGCGTGGATAGCGCCCCGAACTCGGTCTTCTGAATACTAGGGGCTTTGCTGAAATTTAAAATTATAGAATTCTATGGCTAAGTGAGAGTGTTCAAGCATTATAAGTCAGGTTGCCTTGTTCGTTGTGTTGAGCGCCTCCCTAGATGGACCCAAGAATGGGAACAAGAGTGCTCAAGTTTATCCTGAACACCCCAGCACTCGTGGCTTCGGGGCTGAAGCCGACGACTTGCCATCTCTCAGATTTTATGAACGGCCGCACAGAAGGTAATATTTTAAATCAAACAAGCGTTGCTCAGCGCATATGAACAAAGTTTTCAGCGCACAGGATAATACATAGCGAGTCTACTCAATAATTACATCTCTGGGCACTCATCCACAATCTTGCGGGCACCCTTCAGACAGTCTTATAGTACATCTCGGCGAAGATACTCCTTGCCCGGGCGGCGCTGCGTCGATGATAAGCCTCTCCGCATCCAGCCTGCCCGACAGCACCTTTGCGCGGCAAGGGCCCGACGAGCGCCTTCAATACAAAGGAGCGCTGATGACCTCCACCCGAGGGCACGCATCCACCACCGCCGACGAGGCCGAAGTAGCTCCTGTGCATGGCCTCTCGAGCCCACGGCAAATGGACTATGAGGCCCTTCATGGCCTGCTTTCGGCTACCTTGTGGAGCTCGACCACCGCTTCACCGGTCTCTAGGGGCACTGGAAGGCCGGCCTCGGCGTCTCGAGACCGAAGACCTTCTCCGTTGAGCTCCCTCCTTGCCACGGTAGAATGCGGCTGCATCGGATACACTGCGAGGCAGATCTGCAAACGCCTCGAGAGCTCCGACCGGGTAAGTGTCGGGTAGTTTACATTAACATGCTTGCTTTGCATGAAAAATGCCTTACCGCCGCTATTTTCTTCACATCCTCAACCTCCTGAAGGGCCTTATGGGCCTCGGCCTTGGCGGCTTTGGCACTTTCAAGAGCCGAGGCAAGCTCGGACTCTCGAGTCTTTGAGTCGTGCTCCAAACTCTCATGCTTTTCCATGAGAGCCTAGAGCTCTTGCCGCACTTCCGCCACCCACGCCTCCTGCTTCTCTCGCTCTGCCCGTTCTGCGGCCGCATTGCGTTCGGCCGCGGACACAGCCTCCTTCAGGGTTGCCACCTCGTTCGTGGCCCCTGCAGTACCCACGTTATCCTTGTTATTTTTATTGCAACCTAAATCCTTTTACGAAGGTAACTATTCAAAGTGGTGTTACTCACCTTCTTTGTCCTCGAGCTGCTTCTTGGCACGGCCGAGCTCTTGCTCGGACCGCTCGAGGTCTGCTTCAAAGCACCGACCTCCGCATCGGTCGGCAGAGGTCGGCAGCAGCCTACAAACCCATATTGACATAATTTTTAGTAACCTGCGTGTATCTTTTTAGATCCTCGCCCCGCTTTTCTTTCCAACACCGAACCGAGCATCGAGGGCTCTGTCTATGCGGTATTACATTACATAATTTTAACTTCTTACCTCAAAGCTCGTTAGAAGGCTGCTGCGAAGCTTCGGTCGGCCCGCTCTTGGTGAGTGAACATTACGAATCACCGCACTCATGATAGTGCGGTGTTCTTCCTCGATGGAAGCGCCTTTGGCGCCTCAACAAGTTGTCCGGCGCCTCCGGTTGGGCCGGGGCGCCCGGCGTCACAGATCTTGCCCTTCTTGCGAAGGGCGCTGCCGGACTCCGGAACCACTGCGGGTTCGGTGTGGAGTCCGACAAAAGTCCGGGAGGCTGCCTTACGGCGCCTCTGGAGCCTCCTCCCGATGGGTCCTTCACGATCCCACCTCGGCGTCCTCGGCGGCGAGGGGTGGAGGCGGTCGGAATGGAATCCACATCCGACGGGGCTAACGACCCGCTTCGGCGAAGCGGAGATCATCGTCGGCGGATCATGCAGGCGATATCACGGCATTAGAAGGACACTATGTGACACAAAAGAAATTGCAGATCATTCAGAATCAGAATACTTACGATCTTGCCGGAGGCCTGGCCCTCAAGGACCACTCTTCTTCGCCAACGTTGGCGTTGGCGGAGCTGTCCGGGGGAATAGTTCTTCCCCTCTTGGACTAAATACTCATTGGTTTGCATACATCAGTATGTATTATTTCCAACAAGTTTGTTGCTTGTTCCATTGTTCCGGAGAACGGAGTTTTTAGTCATCTTGCCAAAAAGGCACGGTTCGCAAGCATCAAATGATTCATAACCAAGTGATTTCGAAAATGCATCTTTATGGAGTTTCTTCATGCGCTTTACACCGATATGACCCACACGATAGTGCCACATATAAGTTGTACTATCATTATTAACTTTGCATCATTTGGCATCAATATTATGAATATGTGTAGCATTACGATCGAGATCCAACAAACTATTTTTATTGGGTGTATGACCATTGAAGGTTTTATTCATGTAAACAGAACAACAATTATTCTCTGACTTTAAATGAATAACCGTATTGCAATAAACATGATCAAATCATATTCATGCTCAACGCAAACGCCAAATAACATTTATTTAGGTTTAACACTAATCCCAAAAGTATAGGGAGTGTGTGATGATGATCATATCAATATTGGAACTACTTCCAACACTCATCATCACTTCCCTTTCAACTAGTCTCTGTTTATTCTGTAACTCCTGTTTCGAGTTACTAATCTTAGCAACCGAACAAGTATCAAATACTCAGGGGCTACTATAAACACTAGTAAGGCACACATCAATAACCTGTATATGAATTATACCCTTGTTCACTTTGCCATCCTTCTTATCTACCAAATATTCAAGACATTTCCACTTCCAGTGACCATTTCCTTTGCAGTAGAAGCACTCAGTTTCAGGCTTTGGTCCAGCTTTGGGCTTCTTCGCGGGAGTGACAACTTGCTTGCCATTGGTTCCCTTTCTCTCCCTTTGCCCTTTTCTTGAAACTAGTGGTCTTGTCAATCATCAACACTTGATGCTCTTTCTTGATTTCTATCTTCGTCGATTTCAACATCACGAAGAGCTCGGGAATCGTTTTCGTCATCCCTTGCATACTATAGTTCATCACGAAGTTCTAGTAACTTGGTGATGGTGACTAGAGAACTCTGTCAATCACTATCTTATCTGGAAGATTAACTCCCACTTGATTCAAGCGATTGTAGTACCCAGACAATCTGAGCACATGCTCACTAGTTGAGCGATTCTCCTCCATCTTTTAGCTATAGAACTTGTTGGAGACCTCATATCTCTCAACTCGGGTATTTGCTTGAAATATTAACTTCAACTCCTGGAACATCTCATATGGTCCATGACGTTCAAAACGTCTTTGAATTCCCGATTCTAAGCCGTTAAGCATGGTGCACTATACTATCAAGTAGTCACCATATTGAGCTCGCCAAACGTTCCTAACGTCTGCATCTGCTCTTGCAATAGGTCTATCACCTAGCGGTGCATTAAGGACATAACTCTTCTGTGCAGCAATGAGGATAAACCTTAGATCACGGATCCAATCCGCATCATTGCTACTAACATCTTTCAACACAATTTTCTCTAGGAACATATCAAAATAAACATATGAAAGCAACAACGCGAGCTATTGATCTACAACATAATTTGCAAAATACTACTAGGACTAAGTTCATGGTAAATTTAAGTTCAATTAATCATATTACTTAAGAACTCCCACTTAGACAGACATCTCTCTAGTCATCTAAGTGATCACGTGATCCAAATCAACTAAACCATGTCCGATCATCACGTGAGATGGAGTAGTTTTCAATGGTGAACATCACTATGTTGATCATATCTACTATATGATTCACTCTCGACCTTTCGGTCTCCGTGTTCCGAGGCCATATCTGTATATGCTAGGCTCGTCAAGTTTAACCTGAGTATTCCGCGTGTGCAACTGTTTTGCATCCGTTGTATTTGAACGTAGAGCCTATCACACCCGATCATCACGTGGTGTCTCAACACAAAGAACTTTCGCAATGGTGCATACTCAGGGAGAACACTTCTTGATAATTATATGAGAGATCATCTTAAAATGCTACCATCAATCAAAGCAAGATAAGATGCATAAAGGATAAACATCACATGCAATCAATATAAGTGATATGATATGGCCATCATCATCTTGTGCTTGTGATCTCCATCTCCGAAGCACCGTCGTGATCACCATCGTCACTGGCGCGACACCTTGATCCCCATCGTAGCATCATTGTCTTTACACCATCTATTGCTTCTACGACTATCGCTACCGCTTAGTGATAAAGTAAAGCAATTACAGGGCGTTTACATTTCATACAATAAAGCGACAACCATATGGCTCCTGCCAGTTGCCGATAACTTCGGTTACAAAACATGATCATCTCATACAATAAAATATATCATCACGTCTTGACCATATCACATCACAACATGCCCTGCAAAAACAAGTTAGACGTCCTCTACTTTGTTGTTGCAAATTTTACGTGGCTGCTATGGGCTGAGCAAGAACCGTTCTTACCTACGCATTAAAACCACAATGATAGTTCGTCAAGTTAGTGTTGTTTTAACCTTCGCAAGGACCGGGCGTAGCCACATTCGGTTCAACTAAAGTTGGAGAAACAGACATCCGCCAGCCACCTGTGTGCAAAGCACGTCGGTAGAACCAGTCTCGCGTAAGCGTATGCGTAATGTCGGTCCGGGCCGCTTCATCCAACAATACCGCCGAACCAAAGTATGACATGCTGGTAAGTATTATGACTTGTATCGCTCACAACTCACTTGTGTTCTACTTGTGCATATAACATCTACGCATAAAACCAGGCTCTGATACCACTGTTGGGGAACGTAGTAATTTCAAAAAAAAAATCGTACGCACACGCAAGATCATGGTGATGCATAGCAACCAGAGGGGAGAGTGTTGTCCACGTACCCTCGTAGACCGAAAGCGGAAGCGTTAGAACAACATGGTTGATGCAGGCGTACGTCTTCACAGCCCGACCGATCAAGCACCGAAACTACGGCACCTTCGAGTTCTAGCACACGTTCAGCTCGATGACGATCCTCTGACTCCGATCCAGCAGGGTGTCGGGGAAGAGTTCCGTCAGCACGACGGCGTGGTGACGATCTTGATCTCGTTTCCGGCGAACTCCGGCGCCCCCGCGGCCACCCACCATCCCCTCTAGATGCGTAAGAGCGCGGGCTACCTCCTGGTGGCTCCCGCGCGTCCAACCGCCGTCTGTAGCTAAAGTCCGGCGAGTTGCCGCCGCAGTTTTGGTCATCACCGGCGAAACTCCGGCGACGGTCGATGTGGACACCATTAGGCCTAACCCAGCCAGCTAAACATCCTAGCGACCATCGACAAGGGCCTAGCCTGGTCAAATCCTAGTCGATCTTTGGGTTTGACCGGATTAGTCTGATGTGTGGTGGCGACGTGGACCCCACACGTCAGATTTGACCTGGACTAGCACGTTGACTTGATGACATCGGTATTATGTCATGCTGACGCAGTATTTATTTTCTGGAATTAAAATAAATCAGAAATGATTTATAAATTTCAGAAAATGCCCAAAACTTCTAAAATTCATAGTAATTCAACCGTAACTCCAAATGAAATAATTTATATATGAAAAATGATCAGAAAAATCCAATCTATCCATCTGTACCATTTTCATGCATGTTAGAACAACTTATAGCTGCTGTTTAGGACAAATCATATAAATGGCATTTGAATTTCACATATGGAGTTTGGATTTGAACTTAGGCAAACCAACTTCATTTAACCTTGTTGCTAGCTGCATTAGCTCAAAACACTAGCATGTTGCCATGTCATGATCATGCATCATAATGTGCATTGCATTGATTGTGTTTCCTCTCTGTTGCTGTAATTGTTCCTCTCGAGAGACGTGGTTCCGACGATGAGATCGATGACACCGATGAAGAGCTATATCATCTTCAGAAGTGCCAGGCAAGCAAAAACCCTTGTTCATTCCGATACAATCCCACTCTCTCGCCTCCTGCTCTCTTTTCTTGCATTAGGACAACAACGATTCGATGTTACTTGCTGCGTAGTTGAACCCCTTTATCCTCTGCATGACTGTCATTGCCACGATAAATAGATGAAACCCACTAGCATGAGTAGGAGTTGTTTGAGCCCTGATGTGCCTACTCATTCATGCTTGTTTGTCATGCACTGCTATCGCTTAGAGTTGTGTCAGTCCGATTCATCGGGAATGAATTGGAGGTGTGTGAACATGTCCTACCGTTGAGAGCTAAGTGTGTGAACACGATTTGGTAAAGGTAGCGGTGAGAGGCCATGTAGGAGTACATGGTGGGTTGTCTCATTGCAGCCGTCCTCGAGAACCGAGTTCGTGTTTGTGATCCATGAACAGCTACTACCACACATTGGGATCCTTAATTGACCTCTCGGCTTCTTAATCACCCTTGTTCTCTGTCCAGGAGTTGCAACTAGTTTCTGGTGTTTGTAGGTAGTGTTAGTAGTCTACCAAGTGGCACCCGGTACAGGTGGGCTTGGGACAGACTAGGCACAGTGGCACGGTGTACCAAGTGGCACCCGGATGGTGGGCTTGGGAACCCTGCTCACATCGTTTGGGGCCGTGAGCGACACCCCGGCCGGATCTCCTTGCGGATGGAACCCAAATAGGCAATAAACCTGGACGAGAGACTTGAGTGTTTAGGTAGGTCGTGGCCGACTCCCTCGCCCGGCTTCCGCTTGAAGGTTGCCGAGGTACATGACGTGTACAGGGCGATAAGTGGCGAGAGCGTGTGTGAAGAAGTACACCCCTGCAGGGTTATCATTATCTATTCGAATAGCCGGATTCCTCGGATATGGAAACTTGGACCCCTTGCATAGTTCATAGACAAGTGAAAGTGGATACTCTAAAATACGCAAGATAAGCGTGAGTGCTATGGATGGCATTCTCGTAGGGAGACGGGAGCGGATCCATAGTGGTGTATTGATATGGTGAATATGTGGACTCGTGTGCGCCACCTCAAAGAGTTACTTGCAAATGTAGTTTAGGATAGCCACCGAGTCAAAGCTGGCTTGTCAGCAGCTTAAACCCCACCATCCCTTTGTTGATAATGATGCATATGTAGATAGTTCTGATGTAAGTCTTGCTGGGTACATTTGTACTCACGTTTGCCTATTTTATGTTTTTGCAGAGAGACTTTAGTCTCACTAATAGTTCCGCGTGGACTTCGACGTTTAGCTTGTTACCTCAGCTACAATCTTGTGCCCTCGGCAGGATCTAGTAGATAGTCAGGCTTTTCAGCCTTTTTCATTTATAGATGTCTGTACCCAGACATGTTAAGCTTCCGCTTGTGCTTTGACTTGTATGCTCTGAATGCTGGGTCATGAGACCCATGTTTGTAATATCTCGCTCCTCGGAGCCTAATGAATAAATACTTGAGTCGTAGAGTCATGTTGTGATGACATGTTGTATTTGCACATATCGAGCATATTGTGTGTATGTTATTGAAATGCTTGGTATGTGTGGGATATGATTATCTAGTTGTTTATCTTTAGTAGCCTCTCTTACCGAAATGTCTCCTAGTGTTTCCACCGAGCCATGGTAGCTTGCTACCGCTCCTAACACTTAGGCTGGCCGACATGTGTCCTTCTTCGTTCATGTGTCCGTCTTCGGGAAATGTCACGATGGATACCGAGTCCCGTTAGCCCGCCATGTACCTGGTTCACCGAGTCCTGCTAGCCCAAAGGCTACAGACCTAGATGCACTCGATGACCGACACGCTCGATGTTGGGTCATGGATGCTGTCCTCGTAAGTTTGTGCCACTTTGGGTTTACGACTAGCCATGTCAGCCGGGCTCCTTATCATATGGATGCTAGCGACACTATCATATACGTGTGCCAATAGGCGCAAACGGTCCCGGGCAAAGGTAAGGCGACACCCGTGGGAATACCGTGCGTGAGGCCGCAAAGTGATATGAGGTGTTACATGCTAGATCGATGTGGCATTGAGTCGGGGTCCTGACATCGAATTACCACTATAATTTATGGGTTAGGCATTAGAGATAACCACATTCACTTTAAATAGGGCACCACGTAATTCCGTTGAGATGACACCGTATGAACTATGGTTTAGAGAAACCTAAGCTGTCATTTCTTAACAGTTTGGGGCTGCGACGCTTATGTGAAAAAGTTTTAGGTTGATAAGCTCGAACCCAAAGCGGATAAATACATCTTCATAGGACACCCAAAACAGTTGGGTATACCTCCTAATTCAAATCCGAAAGCAATAGGGATTGTTTCTTGAATCGGGTCCTTTCTCAAGGAAAAGTTTGTCTCGAAAAGTTGAGTGGGAGGATGGTGGAGACTTGATATGGTTATTGAACCGTCACTACAACTAGTGTGTAGCAGGGCACAGGAAGTTGTTCCTGTGGCACCTATACCAATTGAAGTAGAAGCTTGTGATAGTGATCATGAAACTTCGGATCAAGTCACTACCGTACCTCGTAGGGTGACAAGGATGCGTACTGCTTTAGAGTGGTACAGGAATCTTGTCTTGAAGGTCATGTTGCTAGACAACAATGAACCTACGAGCTATGGAGAAGCGATGGTGGGCCCAAATTCGACAAATGGTTAGAAGCCTTGAAATCCGAGATAGGATCCATGTATCGTAACAAAGCATGGACTTTGGTGGACTTGCCCAATGATCGGCAAGCCATTGAGATAAATGGATCTTTAAGAAGAAGACGGACGTGGGCGGTAATGTCACCGCCTATGAAGCTCGACTTGTGGCGAAGAGTTTTCACAAGTTCAAGGAGTTGACCACGATGAGATTTTCTCATCCGTATGATGCTTAAGTCCGTCGGAATCATGTTAGCATTAGCTGCATTTATGAAATCTGGCGATGGATGTCAAAACGAGTTTCCTTACCGGTCTTCGTAAGGAAAGGTTGTATGTGATACAATCGAAAAGTTTTTGTCGATCCTAAGGATGCTAAAAGGTATGCTAGCTCCAAAGAATCCTTCTAAGGACCGGAGTAAGCATCTCGAATTAGAATATGTACTTTGATAAGATGATCAAAGATTTTGGGTTTATACAAATTTATGAGAAACTTGTATTTCCAAAGAAGTGAGTGGGAGCACTATAGAATTTCGATGAGTATATGTTGTTGACATATTGTTGATCGAAATGATGTAGAATTTTCTCGTAAAGCATATAGGGTTATTTGAAAAGTGTTTTCAAGTGAAAACCTGGTTTAAGCTACTTGAACATTGAGCATCAAGATCTATGAGGATAGATCAAAACGCTTAATGGTACTTTCAAATGAGCATATACCTTGACATGATCTTGAAGGTGTTCAAGATGGATCACCAAAGAAGGAGTTCTTGCACGAGATGTAAGGTATGAAGTCAAGACTTAAAGCTCGACCATGGCGAGAAAAGAGAGAAAGGACGAAGGTCGCCCCTATGTTTCGATTTAGGCTCTATAGTATGCTATGCCGTACTACACCGAAGTGTGCCTTGCCATGAGTTAGTCAAGGGTACAAGAATGATCCAGAATGGATCATTGGACAATGATCAAAATTGTCCTTGGAGTAAATAAGGACATGTTTTTCGATTATGGAGGTGATAAAGAGTTCGGCGAAAGGGTTACGCCGATGCAAGCTTTAACACCTATCCGAGTGACTCTGAGTAGCAAACCGGATACGTATAATGGAGCGACCATTTGGAATAGCTCCAAGTGGAGCGTGGAAGCAGCATTTACAATATGGCCTAGAGATTTGCAAAGTACATATGGATCTGAATGTTGCGCACCCGCTGACTAAAACCTCTCTCACAAGCAAAACATGATCAAACCCGTAACTCATTGAGTCTTAATCACATGATGATGTGAACTAGTTTAATGACACTAGTAAACTCTTTGGATGTTGGTCACATGGTGATGTGACTGTGAATGTTAATCACATGGCGATGTGAACTAGATTATTGACTCTAGTGCAAGTGGGAGACTGTTGGAAATATGCCCTAGAGGCAATAATAAAAGTATTATTATATTTCCTTGTTCATGATAATAGTCTTTTATTCATGCTATAAGCAGTATTATCCGGAAATCATAATACACGTGTGAATACATAGACCACAATATGTCCCTAGTGAGCCTCTAGTTGACTAGCTCACAGATCAATAGATAGTCATGGTTTCTCGCTATGGACATTGGATGTCGTTGATAACGGATCACATCATTAGGAGAATGATGTGATGGACAAGACCCAATCCTAAGCATAGCACAAAGATCGTAGTTCGCTTGCTAGAGCTTTTCCAATGTCAAGTATCTCTTCCTTAGACCATGAGATCGTGTAACTCCTGGATACCGTAGGAGTGCTTTGGGTGTATCAAACGTCACAACGTGGCGGGTGACTATAAAGGTGCACTACGGTATCTCCGAAAGTGTCTGTTGGGTTGTCACGGATCGAGATCGATTTGTCACTCCGCAAACGGAGAGGTATCTCTGGGCCCACTCGGTAGGACATCATCATAATGTGCACAATGTGACCAAGGGGTTGATCACGGATGATGTGTTACGGAACGAGTAAAGAGACTTGCCGTAACGAGATTGAACAAGGTATCGGTATACCGACGATCGAATCTCGGGCAAGTACAATACCGCTAGACAAAGGGAATTGTATACGGATCGATGAGTCCTTGACATCGTGGTTCATTCGATGAGATCATCGTGGAACATGTGGGAGCCAACATGGGTATCCAGATCCCGCTGTTGGTTATTGACCGGAGAACGCCTCGGTCATGTCTACATGTCTCCGAACCCGTAGGGTCTACACACTTAAGGTTCGATGATGCTTGGGTTATAAAGGAAGTTTGTATGTGGTTACCGAATGTTGTTCGAGTCCGGATGAGATCCCTGACGTCACGAGGAGTTCCTAATGGTCCAGAGGTAAAGATTTATATATGGAAAGTTGTTGTTGGGTTTGGAAAAAGTTCGGGTTTTTCGGTATTGTACCGGAAGCTTCGGAAGGTTCCGGAGGATTCTGAGGGGTCCTGAGGTCCGGAAATTGTTCCACCACGTCCAATACAGCAGCATGGGCTGTAAGGGGGCGCCCTAGCCTTAATGGGCTAGGGGTACCAGCCCCCCCCCAAGGCCCATGCGCATGGGAGGGTTAAAACCCTAAGGGGGAGGGCCTCCACTTGACTTGGGAGGCACTCCTCCCCCCCTTGGCCGCCTCCTCGGATTGGATTTGAGGGGCCGCCCCCTCTCCTTGCCCCTATATATATGGGGGTGGGAGGCAGCCGCACCACAAGTTCTCGCGCAGCCCTCCCCTCTCCCAAGTACTCCTCCTCTCCCGCGATGCTTGGCGGCCTGCAGATTGCCACGCCTCCACCACCACCACGCCACAGTTGTGCTGCTGCTGGATGGAGTCTTCCTCAACCTCTTCCTCTCCCTTGCTGGATCAAGGCATGGGAGACGTCACCGGGCTGTACGTGTGTTGAACGCGGAGGTGCCGTCCGTTCGACACTAGGATCTCCGGTGATTTGGATCACGAAAAGTACGACTCCTTCAACCCCGTTCTCTTGAACGCTTCCGCTTAGCGATCTACAAGGGTATGTAGATGCACTCTTCTTCCCCTCGTTGCTGGTTTCTCCATAGATAGATCTTGGTGACACGTAGGAAAATTTTGAATTTCTGCTACGTTCCCCAACACCAGGGAGGTACCAAAGTAATCCCAGAGTGGAGCACTGGACATCGGTCAAGAACATCCTGAAATACCTGAAAAGGACTAAGGATATGTTTTGCATTTATGGAGGTGAAAAAGAGCTCATCGTAAATGGTTACGTGGATGCAAGCTTTGACACTGATCCGGATGACATTAAGTCGCAAACCAGATATGTATTTTTATTGAATGGAGGAGCTGTCAGTTGGTGCAGTTCCAAGCAAAGCGTCATGGCGGGATCTACGTGTGAAGCCAAGTACATTGCTGCTTCGGAAGCAACAAATGAAGGAGTTTGGATGAAGGAGTTCATATCCGATTTAGGTGTCATACCTAGTGCATCGGGTCTAATGAAAATCTTTTGTGACAATATTGGTGCAATTGCCTTGGCAAAGGAATGAAGATTTCACAAGAGAACCAAGCACATCGAGAGACGCTTCAATTCCATCCGTCATCAAGTATCGGAAGGGGACATAGAGATTTGTAAGATACATACGGATCTGAATGTTGCAGACCCGTTGACTAAGCCTCTTCCACGAGAAAACATGATCAGCACCAAAGCTCCATGGGTGTTAGAATCATTACTATGTAATCTAGATTATTGACTCTAGTGCAAGTGGGAGACTTAGGGAAATATGCCCTAGAGGCAATAATAAAGTTATTATTTATTTCCTTAATTCATGATAAATGTTTATTATTCATGCTAGAATTGTATTAACCAGAAACTTAGTACATGTGTGAATACATAGACAAAACATATTGTCCCTAGTATGCCTCTACTTGACTAGCTCGTTAATCAAAGATGGTTATGTTTCCTAACCACAGACATGTGTTGACATTTGATGAACGGGATCACACCATTAGGAGAATGATGTGATGGACATAACCCATCTGTTAGCTTAGAATTATGATCGTTAGAGTTTTGTTGCTACTGCTTTCTTCATGTCTTATACATGTTCCTCAGACTATGAGATTATGCAACTCCCGAATACCGGAGGAACACTTTGTGTGCTACCAAATGTCACAACATAAAAGGGTGATTATAAAGGTGCTCTACAGGTGTCTCCGAAGGTGTTTGTTGGGTTGGCATAGATCAAGATTAGGATTTGTCACTCCGTGTATCTGAGAGGTATCTCTAGGACCTCTCGGTAATGCTCATCACAATAAGCCTTGCAAGCAATGTGACTAATGATTTAGTTGCGGGATGAAGTATTATGGAACGAGTAAAGAGACTTGCCGGTAATGAGATTGAACTAGGTATGATGATACCGACGATCAAATCTCGGGCAAGTAACATACCGATGACAAAGGGAACAACGTATGTTGTTATGCGGTTTGGCCGATAAAGATCTTCGTAGAATATGTAGGAACCAATATGAGCATCCAGGTTTGCTATTGTTTATTGACCGGAGATGTGTCTCGGTCATGTCTACATAGTTCTCAAACCCATAGGGTCCGCACGCTTAACGTTCGATGACGATTGGTATTATGAGTTTATGTGATTTGATGTACCGAAGTTCGGAGTCCTAGATAAGATCATGGATATGACGAGGAGTCTTGAAATGGTCGAGACATAAAGATTGATATATTGGACCATGTTTTTCGGACACCAGAATTGTTCGGATAGTTTCGGATAAAATCGGAGTGCCGGAGGGTTACCCGACCCCCCCGGGAAGTAATGGGCCTTAGTGGGCCTTTAGGGGAGAGAGAGGGCTGCACCAGGAGGTGCCCCCCCCAAGGGGAGTCCAAATAGGAAAACGGGGGTGAGGGAGTCCTGGATTAGGGGGTATCCGGACAGCCGGACTATATACTTCGTCCAGACTATTGGAGCGTGAAGATACAAGACTCAAGACTCCGTCCCGTGTCCGGATGGGACTCTCCTTTGCGTGGAAGACAAGCTTGGCAATCTAGATATTATATTTCCTTGTAACCGACTCCATGTAAACCCTAGCCCTCTTTGGTGTCTATATAAACTGGAGAGGTTGGTCCTTAGAGGGACGATCACAATCATAACCATCATAGGCTAGCTTCTAGATTTTGGCCTCTACGATCTCGTGGTAGATCTACTCTTGTACTACTCATATCATCAATATCAATCAAGCAGGAAGTAGGGTTTTACCTCCATTGAGAGGGCCCGAACCTGGGTAAACATTGTGTCCCTTCCCTCCTGTTACCATTAGCCTAAGACACACAGATCGGGACCCCCTACCCGAGATCCGCCGGTTTTGACATCGACATTGGTGCTTTCATTGAGAGTTCCTCTGTGTCGTCGCTGCAAGGCCTGATGGCTCCTTCAATCATCAACAACAACGCGGTCTAGGGTGAGACTTTTCTCCCCGGATAGATCTTTGTGTTCGGCGGCTTCGCACTGCGGGCCAATTTGCTTGGCCATCTGGAACAGATCGACAGCTACGCCCCTGGCCACTAGGTCAAGTTCGGAAGCCTGAACTACACAGCCGATATCCGCGGAGACTTGATGTTTGACGGGTTCGGGCCTGCGGCAGGAGCGCCGGACAATCACGATGTGCATGGCTTAGACCTGTTGATGGACAATGCTCGGGATATCGCCCCTGCAGGAGCCCCGGACCTAAATCCGGAGCAGATTGCGCCGCCCGAGGACGGGTGGATGGACCCTGTCCCGCAGGCCGCACACTCATCGGCGGTAGAGCCGAACACAGCCTCACCTCAAGAAGCTCGCGACATCGACCCTCGACTCAGATCCGCTGTAGGTTCCAAATCGCGACGCCTCGAGCCCGCCAA
Organism: Aegilops speltoides; assembly: GCA_021437245.1. Classification (NCBI taxonomy): domain Eukaryota; kingdom Viridiplantae; phylum Streptophyta; class Magnoliopsida; order Poales; family Poaceae; genus Aegilops; species Aegilops speltoides. The sequence continues at coordinate 283,199,523 of CM038141.1, forward strand.
CCCGGTTGGGCTCCGTAATGGAGTTCACCGCTACGGATATCTTCCAAAGACCGCCTTTTGGCGACGTCTTTGAACTCTTTAAAGTCTCTCTTTGTCGAGACTCTCGGCCAAGTATGTCCGCTCGAGGGAAGCGTGCACGGCGAATTCGCCGCCCACCCACCACCCACTTCATAGCCACTGTCGATGACTTAACCGATGTGCTTGACTATGACTCCGAAGACATCGACGGTATGGACAACGATGCAGGAGAAGAACAGGAACCACCGCTCACGGGGCGGTGGACGGCCACCTCATACGATATCTATATGGTGGACACTCTGAAGAAAGCCAATGGCAACGAGGCAATGGAGGATAATCCCTCATGGAAGAAAGCTAAGCATGGGCGTCGTCAACGCTGCTCCAAGCCCCGCCACAACAATACCTGCACAGGAGACGAAACCAAACCGGATGGTGCCAAAGATGAATACAACCCCGAGCAGCCTGCCTTCACTCAGGCCGGACTGGCCACGGTCGGATACTTGGAAAGGAACAACTATATGCCCCCCTCTGAAGATGAGGTAAGCCTCGGCAATGACGAATTCGGCGTGCCTGAGGATCCAGTGGAACAAGTTCGCTTCAAGCGACGACTCATGGCCACGGCGAGGAGCCTGCAAAGGAAGCAACAGCAACTTAAAGCTGACCAAGATTTTCTCGTTGACAGGTGGACCGAGGTCCTGGCCACCGAAGAATACGGACTCGACCGCTCCGACAAAGGGCACACACGGCATAATTTGCTACCTCAATCTAAGCAGAAGAACCCAAGGCACACACCCTGACGTTAACACACCACAACGGTCCACGACAATACGAAGGAAACACGAGGAGGCATCCTCAAGCCTCGGCGCAATCGTCATAAACGTCAAGTCAGGGAAATTGGTGCCGAATTCAGCGGTCCCTAGTCCGGTCAGCAGAAAAAGAACAGCTCAAGCCTATCCGGCCCGAGCAGCGTACTCGATCAACCATGTGAAATTCATGGTACTCCTAGAAGGACGACCAAACATACCAATAGAGAATGCCGGGTCCTCAAAACAAAGCGGCCGGTCGTATGCTGGAAACAATGAAGGGAGGTTTCCAACAACGAAAGACCAATCAGACATAGTGAAGTCAAAAGAAGATCCTCCACAACACAAAAGTACGGCCGATCTTCCCCGATCACATCGACCGTCCGGACAACATCAACCACAACAATTTAATTGCACTACCTCTAGACCCAGTAGTCTGGGGGCTCCATCTCACATAAGCCCCCGTGGGTATGATACCCTAAATAACATCTTCTAAAAGATGCCAGGTGCAAAGGCCAAGTTTTATTGCCCACCACTCTAACGTGTCTTCGGATCACCAAACAAATACCACCCCAAAGAATAAGTCTTCAGCACTTTCCCCTCATACAGTAATTACCATATGTTACCGGGACAAACCACGTTGACTAGATTCAACGTGGTAAACCATTAGGCCAGCCCCGTGTGATATAGTCACATCTATGGGCAAGGCCGAACCACACCCTTAGAGCGGAAATCATGCCGCTGCCGAAGTAGCGAGTCATGCCTGCCTATCAAATTTTGATATGGCAGCCAACTATCCGGACACCAACTGTGGAGTCCGCGCTATTTTACGGAATAATGGCTGGGTTAGCCAGGCTCTGATCAGGCACCCTCGGTCCAACCACAAGAGGAGGTTCACCGCCTCAAGTATTTGCCTTTACAAACTAACTTTGGCACGTAAACAGGATTGGCGACGTGGAATCAGCCAGACACACAAGGGCAGAACACACAAGTTTAATCCTCCCCAAAGAAGGCAATGCCTGATTCATCTGCAGATCCACTCACGGCCTCCTCCAGTCCGGCCATGACAGGTTCCACCAAAAACACCTCTTTTCATAATCATAAATCGTACTCATATGCATAGACATATCATCCTACTACAACGCGTATATTAAATAACACTTACCGGTTGTCATTCTTCATTAGACTCCACTTTTCGCCCTAAACGGCACTCGTACATCGTATTAGGCCCCACTATGCCATGGGCTTCAGAATACTCCTAATACGACAAAGTCCAGCCACCCTCCCGGTCGCTCGGCACCTCGAACTTATAGCACTATATGCATCAGCTCTGAATCATGTCTTTGGTCATTAGTTGGGTTTGCGTGGCTCCCATGTTTTGGTACCTTACGTTCCGCTCTATTGGCTAAGGTAGCGCTGGGAGAACTACTACGATTGTGTCCCGGTTCTTCCGGACGAGCACCTCAGTAGAGAAAGCCGAAAAATGATTGTCATGATACGGCGAGAGCTGGTCAGCTGTTCGAGAGGTTGTAAAATCCTTAAAGATTTATTCCACACAATGCCATTATAAATGCAAAGTGCGAAGGATCGGTCTTCCGATCAGGCGCCGATAGAGCTCCCAGTTAGGCCTTCCGAACACCAAGGGCTGTGCCCACCATACTCGAACTCCTATGGCTAAGTGAGAGTGGTAAGGACCTATAGTCTGATTGCCTGGTTCGTAGCGAGGAACACCTCCTTAAAAGGACCCAACAATGGGATAAAGAGTGTTCAGATATGTCCCAACACCCCTGCATTTTTTTACGTAAAGGGGCGTTTACGACGACTAGCCAACTCTCAGGTTTATGTACACTAAACGGCCGCACAGGAAGAACAAGTGTTCACATAAACAGGGAATAAATAATAAAAGTGTCATTTTCCCACATTACAATGGCACGACGGCCTTCAGGTAAATATAGTGTCTTTAGCACACTTGTCCGCCACAAGGTGGTCCCCTTTCAGGACACCCTCATAGTACAACTAGGGCTTGTGATGCTCCTTACCCTGCGGTGTCCCTTCAGTCATCAACTTCTCAGCATCAAGCTTCCCCCAGTGCACCTTCGCGCGGGCAAACGCCATGCGCGCACCCTCTATGCAAACCGATCGCTTGATGACATCGAGCCGAGGGTAAGCACCAACAATCCGCTTCACGGGTTCAAGTAATCGCTGAATTGGCTCCATGGCCACAAACCGATAACCAAGTCCTTCATGGCTAGTTCGCCGCTCAGGTGCGATTCGACCAGCCGCTTCACCGATCGATAACCGGATAATTCGGCGCCAAATATGCGACCGTAAATCCTCTCTCAGACTTCTTCTCCTCAAGACGCAGAGAACTGGCAAGATCTCGATATGTTGCGTGGCAGGTCCGCAAACACACCGAGATACAAGAATTCAGCTTGTCGCTTAGAGCCACATTACTATGAAAAAATGTCCTCGAATACAAAAGGCCTTACCACCGCAACCTTCCGTGCCTCCCGAATATCCTTCAGAGCATCAAGGGCTTCGCCCGAGCATCCTCCATGGTTTGGAGAGCTTGAGCGAGTTCGGATTCTTTCCTCGCTAAACTCGCTCCAAGGCATCACTTTTCTTCACAAATTTTCCGAGCTCTCGCCACCTTCGATGACCCCGCCTCGTGTTTCACGGTTACTGCTCGGGGCAGCCTTCTCGCTGGCATCGGCCACACCTTCTTCTTCAATGCCTCATATTCGCACTCGCTTCCTAGAGCATACAATAAAAATACTTTTTATTAGGCACAATTACTCATTCGTGCGAATTCAAGACAAAGTTTCAACATACCTTGCTTGTCCTCCAATTGCTTCTTCACACGCCAAGTTCCTCTTCGCCCATTCCGCATCGCTTGACCCGCACACCTCCGCATTATGAGCGGCGATCTTCTCTGCAGACTGCTTTCAAACAAAGGGATATACGTCATTAACAAAGGCTCCTGCAAAAGCAGATGATTTGATCCCCTGTCCGGCTTTTTCTATCTCTTTCGCCGGACAGTGCATCAGGGGCTACTACTCATACTGTGACAATCTCCAAAAGGTTTGCAAAAATATACCTCAAAGGCCTTTATAAGGCCAAGGCAGGACTCATTCAGCCCGCTCTCGGCGGACTGAATCGTTTCAATCACCGCACCCATGAGGGTCCGATGTTCATCGATGATAGACACGCTCCTTAACACTGTCGATAGACCGCCCGGCAGCTCGGCTTGGACAGAGGTTGCTGGCGGAGTAGGCAAGCCTCCCCCCGTCAAAGGTGGCTGCTCGCCCGATCCTGGAGCTTTAAAGGTCTCCAGGACCGTGTCCAGCTGTGGTCCGAACCCGAGATCGCCCCCGCCATCGACACGCCTGGGGGCCATTACTCCCGTGTGTCCGGCCCCAGAGATATGCCCCCCTGGTCCGGGTCCCGTTGAGACGACACCTCAGTGTCGCGCCTGGGCTTTGAGGAAGGGGCCTCTGGAGGCGCCTCGCTCGCCAAAGCATCTGAGCTCAGCGAATCCTCTAATGAGGACTGTCCGGCGCGAGACCTTGCCGGGCTACATGAAATGTGGCGACGGTTAAAACTAATACGTCCTAATAACCTCGAGCACGTAGGGGCGTGCAGATTTCATAGACTTACGATTTTACCAGGGGCTGGACCCTGGGATCCCACTCCGGGCTGCTATCGACAGCCGTGGTGGACGCCTCCGGAAGGGAGCCTTTCCCCCTCTTTGGCGATTCGGCCTCCAGGGATGAGCAGGCTGTCCTTTTCTTCTCCCCCCTGCGGGGGACTCATCTTCTTCCTTCCCCTCTTCGTCTGTGGAGTAGGGGTGGTCGCTGGAGTCTTCGGATTTTGCGTCCGAAGCATTGCGACGACAGAGGCCACTCCGGGCCTTCTTGGCCTACTTAGGAGCCTCTTTCTTCGGCGCCTCGTAGGGCATTGGGACCAGCATCTTCGTCAGAAGAGGTCCGGCCGGTTCCTCCGGCAGTGGGGCAGGACAGTGTATCCACCCTTGATTTTTGGTTCCATGCAGGTGGCCGGTGGCGCAGTGGATACAGCGACGTCAATGGATTGCTCCTTTCTGGAGCCATTGGATGATATGCGACGCATGGAGCAGCACCTTTCCCGTGAAGTCGTGGTCACCATCACCTTTCAAGGCCATAGGTAGGCCTGGCCGCGGTGGCGGCAACGCTCCATACCGAATTTGGCATCAAACCAAACGACATGTCCATCAGGCCATTTTTCCCAGATGACTTCCTCGTCATTTGTGACCCCCCAATCATATGCCGACTCATGGTGGATCACGACCACGCCCTTGTCCCGGGCTTCTCGCTCTCTCTTCGGCCGTGGATGCGCCAAGCACAGGCGACAACCGCCGCCCACCCTTTCCTGATCCCCTTGGAGATGGTCGGCGTGCCGGCGCACGCGTGGACTAGGCGTACTGTGGAGGTGGTTCTGAGGGGTTGCAGGTTCGTGGTTCAGGTTGCGGAGCGCACATTGCAGCGCAACAACATGGGTTTGTTTCGTGTGTGGCTCAAGACGGTTGATCCAAACAAGATTTGTAGTGACCATGATCCCAATGGACCATAGTCTTTGTGCTTCAGTGTCATCCCTCGATCAGTAATGCTGACACACACAGTACTCGAGGAATTAAAACAGAGTTCAATCACACACTTATTACATCGAGTCCTCATAAAGAGTATGATTACAAAAATATATGGCTGAAGGCCATCTAAACTAAATAACTACGGAAGCTTCAAAGGTAAATGGGTCCATCAACTCCAACGGCATAGCTGAGTGCAAGACAACGACCTATCGCACCTTATTCGTCGTCTGAGTAGTCTGCAACATGAGACGTTGCAGCCGTGTAGGTCAGCCATTGAATATGCTGGCAGAGTTACACTGTAAAGCAATGAATGAAAGAACTATATCTACATGCAATATTTGGCTTGTGGAGGCTCTAATTTTATGATTTTGCATAAAGCTAGTTTTTCCTACAATAAAGGAATAAATTTATTTAACTACTCCCAAGTTGTTCCAATATTTGAGAAGGTTCCCCCAACTCAAATTCCAATTAAACAAGTACATCATTAACCCAATTCAATTAATTAAAGAGTGATGAGATCAACAATAATATCCTATTCCAGATCCTCAAGATATCCATAACCGTGGACACGGCTAACCATGATTAGTTTATACACTCTGCAGAGGTTGCGCACTTTTCCCTACAAGACTTGACCTCATCCATGATCAGAAGATCGAGACATAGTCTTTCTGAAGCATTAACTCTCTACTCCGGGCAGACCGGTACACCTACTTTCCCTCTACATCTGCTAGTCCACCTCTTCGAGAGCTCATACAACTTACTTAACTATGCCAGAGCCCATAATGGCTTGTGGCTGCACATGGAAGTTTCTAGTCATGAAATATCATATGATCCCTTTGAGCCTGGGTGGCGAACCGAGGAAAAATCACACGGGTACCCCGGGATTTCCCTTAATAGACAACACTGGGTTCCCTAGGTGTCCCAACCAATCCACCCAGATGTGTATTAAAGTTGTCACCTTAATGTTATCCAAGATTAACAACTCTCATAAGTTCCATGTGAATCATGATCCAATCCCCGTCTACGAGCATGGCTAAGCAATAATAAAGCATATCGTATATTCCCGGGGTGATCAAAAGTTATTAGGTTCCTACCTCAAGTACTACAACCAAACCACATGTTCCCAATCCTACTCATGCAAATATTTGAGGGGCAAAACCAATGCATAGTAAAAAATGGATATAGAAGAGTATGATCAAAGTGTAACTTGCCTTGCTGACGATCTGCAAACTCTAGAGATTCCTAGTAACAATCTTCGCACTCCGGGTAATCTAGCAGAGACAAACAGTAGCATACATAAGCAATCACTCAAACAAAACAGGGAGAAATCGAGAAAAGATCCAAATCGAACACGAAACAAGCAAACGCCTAAACTAAACAGGAAACAAAACCTAACATCATTATTATCATGTGGATGAGATCTTAACAGTAGGTACATGTGATTAGCTATGATTTGCAAAAAGAAACAACTCAAACGGAGAAACGTAACTCCAGATACGAACGAAACAAGATCGTTTACTAACATGAACTAAACTCATATTTTAAACTTTTGAAATCAAGTTGAAATTGGTTTACTGGAAAGAAGAGATCGTTACGAAGATTTAGGCGCTGGTTTCATCTAATTTGGACAAATGAGCTAAAAGTTACGCTAGTTATAAGATCGGGGACTAAATCACGATAAAACTATTCGCGGATAGGTCCCTGACCGAAAATAAAACTAAAAAGAAACATCTATCAGACGAACATTCGTTAACAGAACTAAACGAACAAAACTGTTCATTAGACGGTCTAAATGAACGAACGTTCGTAAATTAGACTAACCTAATAAAAAATGATCTAATCTAAAACCAACTAAACCGCGAAAACCGAACAAAAAACCCGAAGAAACAACCGGTTCTTACCGGTCAATGGCGGTGGGGGAGGCGGATCGGCTCGCCCCAAGGGCGGGCGAGGCGCTGGGCGGCGAGTGGCGGCAGACGCAGCGGGCGGCGGCGCAGGCGGAGAGCTGCGGCAAGGCGGGTCAGGAGGCGGCGGGCGGCCGACGAGGAGTAGAGGGGGGGTCCGGCCCTTTAAAGGGGGGGGCAAGGTGGTGGCGCGACCCGGAGTCCTTCGGGACTCCGGCGACGTGTCGGAGGCGGTCTCCCCGAGCGGGAGGAGGCGGTGGCGCGCGACGGGCCGGCTGGGCTTCGACCCAGTTTGCCTGGAAAGTTTTTTAAAAATAATTTTCGCCACGACGGAGAAATCCTAAATAAAATATAAAAAATTCTAAAAATTCCAGAAATAATTTTCATCGTCCAAACCTAATATTTAGGACAAGATGAACATTTTTCTGGACTAAAATGCAATTTTTAAAAATGCAAGTTTTCTCTAATTCAATTAAAATAGCAAATAAAATACAAATAAAAACTAATTTGATTTTAGTATTCATTCTCCAATATTTCTCTTCTGTTGAAGAAGTCATATTATCTTCTCTCATTTATTCTTTTTACTGGAAATAATTGGAGAGAAAATAATAAAATCAAATTGTTCCTCTTTTCAAATTTGAAGAAAAAATAAAATATGAAAATTTGTGAAACCTCCAACTCTCTCCTTAGGTCCTTGAGTTGCTTAAGATTTCTAGGATCTCAACCAAAATGCAAAAATAATTATGATATGCATATGATGATCTAAGTATAACAGCCAAATTGAAAATCGGGTTGTTACAAACCTAGCCCCCTTAATAGGAATCTCGCTCTCGAGATTCGGGTTGGTCAGCAAAAAGGTTTGGGTGGTCCTTGCGAAGATCTTCTTCTCGCTCCCAGGTGGCTTCCTCCTCGGTATGGTGGCTCCACTGAATTTTTCAAAACTTGATAACCTTGCTGCGAGTAACTCGGCTAGAAAACCCGAGAATCTTGACTGGCTTCTCTTCATAGGTCAGATCACTATCCAACTGAATTGCTTCCAGTGGCATTGTATCCCTCAGAGGAATATCGCCCATCTCTGTGTGGCACTTCTTCAACTGGGAAACGTGAAACACATCGTGAACTCCTGACAATCCTTCGGGAAATTCTAACTTGTACGCAACTTCTCCCATGCATTCCAAGACTTTGTATGGTCCCACAAAACATGGTGCTAGCTTTCCCTTGACTCCAAAACGTTTAACTCCTCGAAGTGGGGACACACGAAGATACGCTCGGTCTCCGACTTCATAGACTATCTCCTTGCGTTTAGTATCCGCATAACTCTTTTCTCCGACTTCAGAATCTCTGATTAAGTCTGGTCCAAACAACTGTCGATCTCCAACTTCATCCCATGATAACGGTGTCCTGCACCTCCTTTCCGTACAAAGCTTCGGAAGGGGCCATCTTCAAACTGTCTTGATAGCTGTTGTTATAAGAGAACTCTGCATAGGGCAAATTGTCATCCCAACTAGATCCATAATCTAGCGCACAAGCTCTCAACATGTCCTCCAGAATCTGATTGACTCTCTCGGTCTGTCCATCTGTCTGTGGATGAAAGGTTGTATCAACTCTAGCTCGGTACCCAAAGTTTCATGCAACCGATTCCAAAACTTTGAAGTAAACTGTGTTCCTCTATCTGATACAATGGTCCTCGGAACTCCATGCAGACATACGATCCTGGTCATGTATAAATTTGCCAACTTAGCACTCGTATAAGTTGTCTTCACCGGGATGAAATGGGCTACTTGCGTCAAGAAATCAACTACAACCCAGATAGAGTCATAGCCTGAACGAGTCCTGGGTAATCGAGTGATAAAATCCATGCCAAGTTTATCCCACTTCCATTCGGGTATCGGCAACGGCTGTAGCAATCATGCTGGTTTCTGATGCTCTACCTTGATTCCTCTGACGTACATCGCATTTTGCTACATACTCGGCACTATCCTTCTTCATTCTTGTCCACCAGAAACTTTCCTTCAAATCCAGATACATCTTGGTATTGCCCAGGTGAATCGAGTAAGGCGAATCATGGCCCCCCTGAAGAATCAACTTCCTAATCTCAGGGTCATTAGGCACATAAATATGATCCTCAAACCATAAGGTGTCATGCTCATCCTCACGAAATCCTTTAGCCTTTCCTTTACTCATCCTTTCCTTTATCTCAACAATCTCCTTGTCCGTCTTTTGGGCTTCTCTAATCTTACCCAACAAAGTGGACTGAATTTCCAATGTTGTAACATAACCTCTCAGAATTATCTCCAAGTATAGCTCTCGAAGGTCATCTGCTAACTCCTTAGGTAATCCTCCGGTTATGAGCGTGTTAACATAACTCTTGCGGCTCGACGCATCTGCTACGACATTGGCCTTTCCTGGATGATAGTGCAATCTCATGTCATAGTCCTTTATGAGGTCCAACCATCTCCTTTTGCCTGAGGTTTAATTCCTTCTGCGTGAAGATGTACTTCAAACTCTCATGATCCGTGTATACATCGCAACAGTTTCCGATGAGAAAGTGTCTCCATGTCTTGAGCGCATGCACTACGGCTGCTAACTCCAAATCATGCATAACAAATTCAACTCATGAGGTGGAAGTTGTCATGAGGCATATGAAACAACTCTCCCCTCCTGCATAAGCACACCTCCAAGTCCTCGACGGGAAGTGTCACAATACACTTGGAAATCTTTGCGTTGGTCAGGAGAATCAGCACTAGGGCTGTAACCAAACGTTTCTTTAACTCCTGCAAACTAGCCTCACAATCCTCAGTCCATTTAAACTTGGTGTCCTTCTTCAATAACTCCGTCATGGGCTTCAATATTGGAATTTTTTTAATAAATCTTTGATAATAACCTGCGAGTCCAAGAAAACTCCTGATCTCTCCCACTGAGGTGGGTGCCAACCATTTAGTGATATAAGCAACCTTGGTAGGGTCTACTGCTATTCCTTCTTCGGATATAACATGTCAGAGAAATCCAACTTCCTTCAACCAAAACTCGCATTTGCTGAACTTGGCATACAACTGATGTTCTCTGAGCTTCTCGAGAACCAAACGCAAATGCTCCTTATGCTCTTCTTCATTCTTTCAGTAGACCAAAATGTCATCAATGAACACCACGACGAACTTATCCAAAAACTCCATGAACACCTTGGTCATCACACTCATGAAATAGGAGGGGAATTAGTCAAACCAAATGAAATAACTGTATATTCATATAGCCCATACCTCGTGGTAAAAGTTGTCTTAGGTATATCCTACTCTCGGATCTTCAACTGGTGATAACCTGATCGAAGATCAATCTTGGAGAAAACTTTAGCTCCTTGCAACTGGTCAAGCAAATCATTTATAATCGATAGAGGGTATTTGTTCTTGATCGTCACCTCATTCAGCACACGATAATCAACAACCATCCTCAAAGCTCCATCCTTCTTCTCCACTAGAAGCACTGGGGCTCCCCAAGGTGATGAACTTGGTCGAATGAACCTTTCTCTAGTAACTCCTTAATCTGCTTCTTAGTTTCCTCCAGATCCTTTGCTGGCATCCGATATGGTCTCTTTGATATTGGTCCGGTGCCTGACAATAACTCAATCAACAACTCAATGTCTCAATCCGGTGGCATGCCTGGTAACTCCTTCGGAAATATGTCGGGATACTCCTTCACCACTGGTACTTCCTCCTGTACAACTCCTGATAAGGAATTCACCTGAGTCCTCCTTGGCGCATTCCTGGATACATACTTGATCCTCCTTCCTTTCGGGGGTGGTGAGAAGAATTGATTTACTGGCACAATCGATGTTTCCCTCAAACTTGGATAGCCAATCCATGCCTAGTATCCCATCCAATCCTTGTGACTCCAGAAGAATCACGTCGGTGGGGAAAACATGTCTACCTATGGTTACTGGCAACTGATAGCATCCCCTACTAGCCATATACTCTGCTCATGGGGAACTTACTAACATAGGTGACTTAAGGGCTACTATTGGCAACTTATACTTATCCACAAATCCCCTTCATATGAATGAATGCGATGCACCGGTATCGAAAAGAACAAGTGTTGTAAATGCATTAATCAAAAACTTACCTACAACTGCGTCGGGTTGATCCTCAATCTCCTCCACACTGACGTGGTTCAACTGACCTTTGGTGAAGGGGTTGGGATTCTTTGCAGAACCTCCATTGCCATTTCCATTGTTGGCTTCAAGACAATCATTGGCATAATGTCCGGTCTTCTGGCACTTGAAGCAAGTAATGTGGCTCAGATCCCTCTTGGCTGGTGTTGAAGGGTTGGAACGATTCTGAGTGCTGCTTCCTCCATTCCCATTGCCATTCCTAGGGCCACTGTGGTTGTGCGAACTTCCTCCATTGTGCGTATGTCCTCCATGGTTATGGCCTCCATGGTTATGAGTATGTCCTCCCGAGTACGGGGTATAGCGGGGCTTCTGGTGAGTTCCAGAGGTATTCCTCCCTTGTCCATACTTCCTCTTGCGATTGTCGATCTGTTGTTGCTTTCCTTCTATCATGAGGGCCCTGTCTACCAACTCCTAGTAGTTGTTGAATGTTGCCACCATGAACTACATACTCAGCTCATCATTGAGTCCCTCAAGAAATTTCTCCTGCTTTGCGGCATCTGTGGCCACATCATCTGGGGCATAGCGTGCTAACTTGCTAAACTCATCCACATACTATCCCACTTTACGACCTCCTTGGCGCAAGTTGCGAAACTGACGCTTCTTCATGCTCATAGCTCCTGCTGAAACATGGGCGATGCGGAAAGCCTGCTGAAACTGATCCCATGTAACTGTATCAATGGGGTAAGTGGTGGTGAAGTTCTCCCACCAAGATGTTGCGGGTCCATCAAGCTAATGTGAGGCAAAGCACACTCTCTCCGCATATGTGCATCAGTGGTCAGCTCTCTTCCAATCTTGTGGAGTCAATCATCTGCAACAATCGGCTCGGTGCTACTAGAGAACACCAGCGGATTCAACCTCAGAAAACGGGCTAGGTTGTCAATAGGGGGGTGGGTGAGTTGTTGTTGTTGTTGTTGTTGTTGTTGTTGTTGTTGTTGTTGTTGTTGTTGTTGTTGTTGTTGTTGTTGCTGGTTCTGAACTAGCATCTGCATCAAGGCATTCTACTGCTGGATCAACTGAGTGAGCTCCGGTGGAAACATGAATCCATTGTCACGTCTCGGAGGCATCTGATGGGTTAGAAGGGGTGAGAAAACAGAATAGAAATAGGTCTAAGAGAGATTCACTACCCATATGCTCATGAGACAAACACAACCAATTCACTTCATTCAATAGCACACAAGGTTCACACAAACGACCTAACTATGATTAAAACTCGATCAATGCTAACTACTTGGAAGAATACTACTAGTTATATGGTGGTCATCTAAAAATTTTGATCAGAGGAAGACTCCATGATATCTGCTCTAGCTTCGTCAACATAGTCGTCATCATTGTCGTCATTTGCATCACTGTCCGTATCGGTGTCATCCGAGATGATGTAGTCCTCCGAATGGATCTCCTTTGTTGGTTCTCGCTTGTGGTTCTCCACTAGTAGTCCTAGCTTTCTCTTCAGATCTTCATGCTTCTCCAGTAGTACGACAATTTCCTCCTCATATCCATCGCATGTAAACTTGAGTTCCTCTTCTAGCTCGTTGTTCTTCTTCATCGGCTTCTTGATCTTCTTCATGTTGAAACATAGTTGATTCTCTTGTCGGTGAATGTGATCAGCCATCTCCTTAATGTAAGCTGCAATTGATCCATCCTTCCTGGTACGAATCATCTCCCATTCTTCGTCTCGGCGGCCAAATATCTGATAGATGGTGTTTTCCAGTTCCTTGTGATACACCTCACATATGCGTCTAAAGGTGATATGGGCTGCCATGCTCTTTCCCAAACTCCAGCTTGGTACATCCAGGTAGAAATCAATAGGCTCCATTGTTGGCGCAAATGTCCTCCCAGGTACCCAGACTTTGATCTTCCAGCACTCCTCTTCCAGTACAGTTGCAAAGAAAGTTCCCGTGAATCTTGGTAGTCCGATGTTCATGTACTTAGTGACTTCCCTCAAGTCTCGTCCGAAAGGGGTGTCGTCATCCGGCTGAGTGAACTTGTTCCTGGGGTTCGCCATCTATAGAGTAGAAATAGAGGAGAATTAGAAATGAGCAGATAAGAGAAATCTTGTGGCTTATTCTAGTGGTCGCATCCTACAGTCAGCATGTGCTCTGATTGTTGGAAATATGCCCTAGAGGCAATAATAAAAGTATTATTATATCTCATTGTTCATGATAATTGTCTTTTTATTCATGCTATAATTGTATTATCCGGAAATCGTAATACACGTGTGAATACATAGACCACAATATGTCCCTAGTGAGCCTCTAGTTGACTAGCTCATTGAGATCAACAGATAGTCATGGTTTCCTGGCTATGGACATTGGATGTTGTTGATAAAAGGATCACATCATTAGGAGAATGATGTGATGGACAAGACCCAATCCTAAGCATAGCATAAAGATCGTGTAGTTCGTTTGCTAGAGCTTTTCCAATGTCAAGTATCTCTTCCTTAGACCATGAGATCATGTAACTCCAGGATACCGTAGGAGTGCTTTGGGTGTATCCAGTGGCGGATTTGGGCCCCAGGCAGCCCGGGCGCTGGCCTGGGGCGTGAGGCCCATCTGTTTTGTCGATCAGAGCAAATACTATAGCAAAGTGCTACAGTCAACAAAGGCTGCCTGGGCCTTGGCCCAGTTCGCCTGGGGCCTGGCCCATTCCTAGGTCCGCCACTGGGTGTATCAAACGTCACAACGTAACTAGGTGACTATAAAGGTGCACTACAGGTATCTCTGAAAGTGTCTGTTGGGTTGACACGGATCGAGACTGGGATTTGTCACTCCGTATGACGGAGAGGTATCTCTGGGCCCACTCAGTAATGCATCATCATATTGAGCTCAAAGTGACCAAGTGGTTGGTCATGGGATCATGTATTACGGTACGAGTAGAGTGACTAGCCGGTAACGAGACTGAACAAGGTATTGGGATACCGACGATCGAGTCTCGCAAGTAACGCATGATTTGACAAAGGGAATTGTATATGTGGTTTGATCAATCTCGACATCGTGGTTCAACCGATGAAATCATCGAGGAGCATGTGGGAGCCAACATGGGTATCCAGATCCCGCTGTTGGTTATTGCCCGAGAGTCGCCTCGGTCATGTCTGCGGTCTCCAACCCGTAGGGTCTACACACTTAAGGTTCGGTGACGCTTAGGGTTGTATGAATATGAGTATGCAGCATACCGAATGTTGTTCGGAGTCCCGGATGAGATCTCGGACGTCACGAGGAGTTTCGGAATGGTCTGGAGGTAAAGAATAATATATAGGAAGTGGTATTTCGGCCATCGGGAAAGTTTTGGGGTCACCCGATAATGTACCGGGACCACCGGAAGGGTCCCGGGGGTCCACCAGGTGGGGCCACCCATCCCGGAGGGCCCCATGGGCTGACGTGGGAGGGGAGCCAGCCCATAGTGGGCTGGTGCGCCCCCCTAGGCCCACCCCCTGCGCCTAGGGTTGAAACCCTAGGGTGGGGGGCGCACCACATGCCTTGGGGGGCACTCCTCCCCCCTTGGCCGCCGTCCCCTTGGGAGATTCAATCTCTCAGGGCCGGCGCCCCCTGGGGCCTATATAAGAGAGGGCAGGGGAGGCAGCCGCACCTTGTGCTTGGCGCCCCCTCCCCTGCTACACCTCGCCCTCCTCCCGTAGTCGCTACGGAAGCCTCGCTGAGTTCTCACATCCACCACCACGCCGTCGTGTCTGCCGGATCATCATCAACCTCTCCTTTCCCCTTGCTGGATCAAGAAGGAGGAGACGTTTCCCGTCCCGTACGTATGTTGAACGCGGAGGTGTTGTCCGTTTAGCACTTGGACATCGGTGATCTGAATCACGTCGAGTACGACTCCATCATCACCATCCCCTTGAAAGCTTCCGCACGTGATCTACAAGTGGTATGTAGATGCAAACTCACTCCCTTGACTCGTTGCTTAGATTAACTCATAGATGAATCTTGGTGAAACCGTAGGAAATTTTTTAATTTTCTACAACGTTCCCCAACAGTGGTATCAGAGCTAGGTCTATGCGTAGTTCTCTAATGCACGAGTAGAACACAATTTTGTTGTGGGCGTGGATCTTGTCAACTTGCTTGCCACTACTAGTCTTTTCTTGCTTCAGCGGTATTGTGGGATGAAGCGCCCGACCAACCTTACATGTACGCTTACGTGAGACCGGTTCCACCGATCGACATGCACTAGTTGCATAAGGTGGTCAAGGGTGTCCGCTCTCCCACTTTAGTTGGAGCGAATCGATGAAAAGGGTCCTTATGAAGGGTAAATAGAAGTTGACAAAATCACGCTGTGGTTATTCGAGGTAAGAAAACGTTCTTGCTAGAACCCAATTGCAGCCACGTAAAAGATGCAACAACAATTAGAGGACGCCTAACTTGTTTTTGCAACGATTGTTCATGTGATGTGATATGGCCAGAAGTTGTGATGAATGATGAATTGTGATGTATGAGATCATGTTCTTGTAATAGTATTCACGACTTGCATGTCGATGAGTATGAAAACCGCAGGAGCCATAGGAGTTGTCTTTATTTTTGTATGACCATGCGTGTCATTGAAGAACGCCATGTAAACTACTTTACTTTATTGCTAAACGCGCTAGCCATAGAAGTAGAAGTAGTCGCTGGCGTGACAACTTCATGAAGACACGATGATGGAGATCATGATGATGGAGATCATGGTGTCATGCCGGTGACAAGATGATCATGGAGCCCCAAGATGGAGATCAATGGAGCTATATGATATTGGCCATATCATGTCACTACTATATAATTGCATGTGATGTTTATTATGTTTATGCACCTTGTTTACTTAGAACGACGGTAGTAAATAAGATGATCCTTACAACAATTTCAAGAAGTGTTCTCCCTAACTGCACCGTTGCTACAGTTCGTCATTTCAAGCACCACGTGATGATCGGGTGTGATAGATCCTTATGTTCACATACAACGGTGTAAGACAGTTTTACACAAAAAACACTTAGGGTTAACTTGACGAGCCTAGCATGTGCGCATATGGCCTCGAACACGGAGACCGAAAGGTCGAACACGAGTCATATGGAAGATACGATCAACATGAAGATGTTCACCGACAATGACTAGTCCGTCTCACGTGATGATCGGACACGGCCTAGTCGACTCGGATCGTAACACTTAGATGACTAGAGGGATGTCTAATCTGAGTGGGAGTTCATTATAATAATTTGATTAGATGAACTTAATTATCATGAACTTAGTCTAAAACCTTGCAAATATGTCTTGTAGATCAAATGGACAACGCCATGTCAACATGAACTTCAACGCTGCTCCTAGAGAAAACCAAGTCGAAAGATGATGGCAGAACTATACTGATCGGGTCCTAACCCGAGGATCATCCTCATAGCTGCCAGAAGCAATATGTCCTAGAAGGACCGCTAGGTGACGGTCCTGTCCCTGCAGAACCAAGACGTTATGAACGCTTGGCAAACTCGTCCGATGATTACTCCCTCGCTCAAGGCGGCATGCTTTACAAACTTAGAACCGGGGCTCCAAAAGTGTTTTGAGCATCACGGAGCATATGAGATGTTCAAGAGCTGAAACTAGTTTTCCAAGCTCATGCCCGGTCAAGAGATATGATGCCTCCGACAAGTTCTATAGTTGTAAGATGGAGGAAAACAGCTCACAAGGAGCACATACTCAAGATGTCTGGGTTGCACAACCATATGACCGAGCTGAACATTAACCTCCCAGATGAAGCGGTCATTGATAGAATCCTCCAGTCACTCCCACCAAGCTACAAGAGCTTTGTGATGAACTACAACATGCGGGGATGGTGAAGACCATTCTCAAGTGTTCTCGGCGTCAAGTCAACAGAGGCTGAAATCAAGAAAGAACATCAAGTGTTGATGGTCAATAAGACCACTAAGTTCAAGAAGGGCAAGGGCAAGAAGAACTTCAAGAAGGACGGCAAGGATAAAGCGGCGCCCGCAAGCCGCCATCGAAGAAGTCAAAGAATGGACCCAAGCCCGAGATCGAGTGCTTTTATTGCAAGGGAAGAGTCACCGAAGCGGAACTCGCCCCAAATACTTAGCGGATAAGAAGGCCGCAACACCAAAGGTATATTTGATATACATGTAATTGATGTGTACCTTACCAAGACTCGTAGTAACTCCCGGTATTTGATACCGTGCCGCTGCTCATATTTGTAACTCACAGCAGAGCTGCGGAATAAACGGAGATCATGAAGGATGAGGTGACGATGCGCTGTCGAATGGTTCCAGAGTCGATGTAATCGCCGTCGCACGCTGCCTCTACATTTACCTACGGATTAGTTTTGAACCTTATAATTGTTATTTAGTGCCAAGTTTGAGCATGAACATTGTATCGGGATCTCGCTTAATACGAGATGGCTACTCATTTAAACCGAGAATAATGGTTGTTCTATTTATATGAGAGATATGTTTTATGGTCATGCTCCAATGGTCAATGGTTTATTCTTAATGAATCTCGAGCGTAATATTACACATATTCATAGTGTGGATGCCAAAAGATGTAAAGTTGATAACGATAGTCCCACATACTTGTGGCATCGCCGCCTTGGTCACATTGGTGTCAAGCGCATGAAGAAGCTCCATGCCGATGGACTTTAGAGTCTCTTGATTATGAATTGTTTGGCACATGCTAACCATGCCTCATGGGCAAATGACCAAGACTCCGCTTCTCCTAACAATGGAGCGAGCAACCAACTTGTTGGAAATCATACATACTGATGTGTGCGGTCCAATGAGTGTTGAGGCTCGCGGAGGATATCGTTATGTTCTCACTCTCACTGATGACTTGAGTAGATATGGGTATGTCTACTTAATGAAACACAAGTATGAGACCTTTGAAAAGTTCAAGGAATTTCAGAATGAAGTATAGAATCAACGTGACCGAAAAATAAAGTTCCTACGATCAAATCGTGGAGGAGAATATTTAAGTCACGAATTTGGCACACACTTAAGGAAATGTGGAATCGTTTCACAACTCACGCCGCCTGGAACACCTCAGTGAAACGGTGTGTCCGAACATCGTAATCGCACTCTATTGGATATGGTGCGGTCTATGATGTCTCTTACCGATTTACCGCTATCATTTTGGGGATACGCTCTAGAGACAGCTACATTCACTTTAAATAGGACACCGTCTAAATCCGTTGAGACGACACCGTATGAATTATGGTTTGGGAAGAAACCTAATTTGTCGTTTCTAAAAGTTTGGGGATGCGATGCTTATGTCAAGAAACTTCAACCTAAAAAGCTCGAACCCAAGTCGAAAAAATGCATCTTCATAGGATACCCTAAGGAAACTGTCGGGTATACCTTCTACTTAAGATCCGAGGGCAAGATCTTTGTTGCCAAGAACGGATGCTTTCTGGAAAAAGAGTTTCTCCCGAAAGAAGTATGTGGGAGGAAAGTAGAACTCGATGAAGTACTACCTCTCGAACGGGAAAGTGGTGCAGCTCAGGAAAATGTTCCTATGATGCCCACACCAACTGAAGAGGAAAACAATGATGATGATCAAGGTACTTTGGATCAAGTTACTACCGAACTCAGAGGTCCACAAGGACACGCTCCGCACTGCAGTGGTACGCAACCCTATCCCGAAATCATGTTGTTAGATAACGGTGAACCTTCGAACTATGAAGAAGCGATGGCGGGCCCAGATTCCAACAAATGGCTTGAAGCCATGAAATCCGAGATAGAATCCATGTATGAAAACAAAGTATGGACTTTGACATATTTGCCCGATGATCGGCGAGCGATAGAAAACAAATGGATTTTTAAGAAGAAGACGGACGCGGATGGTAATGTTACCATTTATAAGGCTCGACTTGTCGCTAAGGGTAATCGACAAGTTCAAGGGATTGACTACGACGAGACATTCTCTCCCGTAGCGAAGCTGAAGTCCGTCCAAATCATGTTAGCAATTGCTGCATACTATGATTATGAGATATGGCAGATGGACGTCAAAACGGCATTCCTTAACGGACATCTTAAGGAAGAGCTGTATATGATGCAGCCGGAAGGTTTTGTCGATCCTAAGAACGCTAACAAAGTATGCAAGCTCCAATGATCCATTTATGGCTGGTGCAAGCATCTCGAGTTGGAACATTCGCTTTGATGAGATGATCAAAGCGTTAGTTTATGCACTTATGGAGAAGCCTGCGCTTACAAGAAAGTGGGTGGGAGCTCAGAGAATTTCTCATATTATATGTAGATGACATACTCTTGATGGGAAATGATATAGAACTTCGGACAACATTAAGGCCTACTTGAATAAGTGTTTTTCAATGAAGGACCTTGGAGAAGTTGCTTATATATTAGGCATCAAGATCTATAGAGATTGATCGAGACGCCTCATAGGTCTTTCACAAAGCACATACCTTGATAAGATTTTGAAGAAGTTCAAAATGGATCAGTCCAAGAAGGGGTTCTTGCCTATGTTACAAGGTGTGAGATTGAGCTCGCTCACCCCCGACCACGCAAAAGATAAAGAAGAGATGAGTGTCATCCCTATGCTTCAGCCATAGGATCTATTATGTATGCCATGTCAGTGTACCGTGCTCGATGTAAACCTTGCCGTAAGTTTGGTAGCAAGATACCAAAGTAATCCCGCAAGGAACACCGACAGCGGTCAAGAATATCTGAAGTACCGAAAAGGACAAAGGACATGTTTCGTTTATGGAGGAGACGAAGAGCTCGTCTTAAAGGGTTACATCGACGCTTAGCTTCAACTCGATCCGATGACTCTAAGTCACAAACCGGATACGTGTATATGTTGAATGGTGGAGCAAGAAGTGGTGCAGTAAAGCAAGCAGAGCGTCGTATGGATCTACGTGTGAAGCGGAGTACATGGCAGCCTCGGAGGCAGCGCGTAGAAGCGATTTGGGTGAAGGAGTTCATCACCGACCTAGGAGTCATACCCAATGCGTTGGGGCCGATCAAACTCTTCTCGTGACAACACCGAGCTATTGCCCTTGCCAAGGAGCCCAGTGCTTCACAAGAAGACCAGCACATCAAGCGTTGTTTCAACTCCATCCGTGAAAATGTTCAAGATGGAGACATAGATATTTGCAAAGTACATACGGATCTGAATGTCGCAGATCCGCTGACTAAACCTCTCTCATGAAAGCAAAACATGATCAACTCCGTAACTCTATGGGTGTTCGATTCATCACAATGTAACTAGATTGGTGACTCTAGTGCAAGTGGGAGATGTTGGAAATATGCCCTAGAGGCAATAATAAAAGTATTATTATATTTCATTGTTCATGATAATTGTCTTTTATTCATGCTATAATCAGATTATCCGGAAATCGTAATACACGTGTGAATACATAGACCACAATTTGTCCCTAGTGAGCCTCTAGTTGACTAGCTCATTGAGATCAACAGATAGTCATGGTTTCCTGGCTATGGACATTGGATGTCGTTGATAATGGGATCACATCATTAGGAGAATGATGTGATGGACAAGACCCAATCCTAAGCATAGCATAAAGATCGTGTAGTTTGTTTGCTAGAGCTTTTCCAATGTCAAGTATCTCTTCCTTAGACCATGAGATCGTGTAAGTCCCGGATACCGTAGGAGTGCTTTGGGTGTATCAAACATCACAACGAATCGGGTGACTATAAAGGTGCACTACAGGTATCTCCGAAAGTGTCTGCTGGTCGACACGGTCGAGATCGGATTTGTCACTCCGTGACGGAGAGGTATCTCTCGGCCCACTCGGTAATGCATCATCATATTGAGCTCAAAGTGACCAAGTAGTTGGTCACGGATCATGCATTACTATGACGACTAAAGTGACTTGCCGTAACGAGACCGAACAAGGTATTGGGATACCGACGATCGAGTCTCGCAAGTAACGCATCGATTGACAAAGGAATTGTATATGTGGTTTGATCAATCTCGACATCGTGGTTCAACCGATGAAATCATCGAGGAGCATGTGGGAGCCAACATGGGTATCCAGATCCCGCTGTTGGTTATTACCCGAGAGTCGCCTCTCATCATGTTCTGCGTGTCTCCCGAACCCGTAGGGTCTACACACTTAAGGTTCGGTGACGCTAGGGTTGTATGAATATGAGTATGCAGCATACCGAATGTTGTTCGGAGTCCCGGATGAGATCCCAGACGTCACGAGGAGTTTCAGAATGGTCCGGAGGTAAAGAATAATATATAGGAAGTGGTATTTCGGCCATGGGGAAAGTTTCCGGGTCACCCGGTAATGTACCGAGACCACCGGAAGGGTCCCCGGGGTCCACCGGGTGGGGCCACCCATCCCAGAGGGGCCCATGGGCTGACGTGGGATGGGAGCCAGCCCATAGTGGGCTGGTGCGCCCCCCTAGGCCCACCCCGCGCCTAGGGTTGAAACCCTAGCGGGGGCGCACCACATGCCTTGAGGGCACTCCTCCCCTGGTCACCGCCCCTTGGGAGATTCAATCTCCAGGGCTGCACTGGGGCCTATATAAGGAGGGCAGGGGGAGGGCAGTCGCACCTTGTGCTTGGCGCCCCCCCCCCTGCTACACCTCGCCCTCCTCCCGTAGTCGCCATGGCGAAGCCTCGCTGAGTTCTCACAGATCCACCACCACGCCATCATGTCTTTGGATCATCATCAACCTCTTCTTTCCCTTGCTGGATCAAGAAGGAGGAGACGCCTCCGTCCCCCGCACGTGTGTTGAACACGGAGGTGCAGTCTGCTCAGACTTGGACATCGGTGATCTGAATCATGTCGAGTACGACTCCATCATCACCATCCCCTTGAAAGCTTCTGCACGTGATCTACAAGTGGTATGTAGATGCAAACTCACTCCCTTGACTTGTTGCTTAGATGAACTCATAGATGAATCTTGGTGAAACCGTAGGAAAAATTTTAATTTTCTGCAAGGTTCCCCAACACTGATACCATCTTGTAGCGACCACGATCCCAATGGATCGTAGTCTCTGTGCTTCAGTGTCATCCCTGGATCGGTAATGCTGACACACACAGTACTCGAAGAATTATAACAGAGTTCAATCACACACTTATTACATCAAGTCCTCATAAAGAGTATGATTACAAAAATATATGGCTGAAGGCCATCTAAACTAAATAACTGCGGAAGCTTCAAAGGTAAATGGGTCCATCAACTCCAACAGCATAGCTGAGTGCAAGACAATGACCTATCGCACCTTATTCGTCGTTTGAGTAGTCTGCAACATGAGATGTTGCAGCCATGTAGGTCAGCACATTGAATATGCTGGCAGAGTTACACTATAAAGCAATGAATGCAAGAACTATATCTACATGCAATATTTGGCTGGTGGAGGCTCTAAGTTTATGATTTTGCATAAAGCTAGTTCTTCCCTACAAGAAAGGAATAAATTTATTTAACTACTCCCAAGTTGTTCCAATATTTGAGAAGGTTCCCCCAACTCAAATCCCAATTAAACAAGTACCATCATTAACCCAATTCAATTAATTAAAGAGTGATGAGATCAACAATAATATCCAATTCCAGATACTGAAGATGTCCATAACTGGGGACACGGCTAACCATGATTAGTTTATACACTCTGTAGAGGTTGCACACTTTTCCCCACAAGACTCGACCACATCCATGATCGGAAGATCGAGACATAGTCATTCTGAAGCATTAACTCTCTATCCGGGTAGACCGGTACACCTAATTTCCCTCTACATTTGCTAGTCCACCTCTTTGAGAGCTCATACAACTTACTCAACTATGCCAGAGCCCATAATGGCTTGTGGCTGCACACGGAAGTTTCTAGTCATGAAATATCATATGATCCCTTTGAGCCTGGGTGGCGAACCGAGGAAAAATCACATGGGTACCCCGGGATTTCCCTTAACGGACAACACTGGGTTCCCCAGGTGTCCCAACCAATCCACCCATATGTGTATTAAAGTTGCCACCTTAATGTTATCCAAGATTAACAACTCTTATAACTTCCACGTGAATCACGATCCAATCCCCGTCTAGGAGCATCACAAAGCAATAATAAATCATATCATTGTTGGGGAACGTAGTAATTTCAAAATTTTCCTACGCACATGCAAGATCATGGTGATGATATAGCAACGAGGGGAGAGTGTTGTCTACGCACTCGTGAGACCGGGCGAAGCGCTGACACAACAGAGTGGAAGTAGTCGACGCCTTCCTGGTTCAACCGATCCAAGCACCGCATTCTCGCACCTCCGAGTTCTTGACACACGACAGCTCGATGACGCACCTCGATCTCCAATCCAAGAGAGGCCCGAGGGGAGTTCCGCTAGCACGACGGCGCAGTGACTATCTTGATGTTCTCTTGTCGCAGGCTTCGCCTAAGCACCGCTACAATATGACCGAGGTGTAATATCGTGGAGGGGGCACCGCACACGGCTAAGGAACGATCAATGATCAACTTGTGTGTTCTAGGGTGCCCCTACCCCGTGATATAAAGGAGGGAGGGAGGAGGTGGCTGCCCAAGGGGCGCGCCATGGGGGGGAAACCTACTCCAAGTAGGTTTCTCTCTTTCCTTATCTTATTTGGAGGAGGAAGGAAGGAGTACTAGTATTAGGAAGTAGTACTATTAGTAGGAAGGAAGAGAGGGGGAAGGAGAAAGGAAAGGGGGCCAGCCCCCCCCCAATTCGGATTGGGCTTGGGGCGCGCCTCCCTTGCTCCTTCTCTCTTCCTCCTACATGGGCCCAATAAGGCCCATATACCTCCGGGGTTCCAGAACCTCCCGGAGCTCCAAACTTCTCCTAACCTTTCCTGTCCAAATATATTCGTCCAATATATCAATCTTTATGTCTCGACCATTTCGAGACTCCTCGTCATGTCCGTGATCATATCCGGACTCAACAAACTTCGTACATCAAAATACATAAACTCATAATATAATTGTCATCGAAACCTTAAGCGCATGGACCCTACGGTTCGAGAACGATGTAGACATGACCGAGACACATCTTCGTCAATAACCAATAGCGGACCTCGATGCCCATATTGGTTCCAACATATTCTACGAAGATCTTTATCGGTCAAACCGCACAACAACATACGTTGTTCCTTTGTCATCGGTATGTTACTTGTCCGAGATTCGATCGTCAGATCCAATACCTAGTTCAATCTCGCTATCGACAAGTCTCTTTACTCGCTCGTAATACTTCATCTCATAACTAACTCATTAGTTACATGCTTGCAAGGCTTAGGTGATGAGCATTACTGAGAGGGCCCAGAGATACCTCTCCGACAATCGGAGTGACAAAACCTAATCTCGAATTATGCTAACTCAACATGTACCTTCGGAGACACCTGTAGTACTCCTTTATAATCGCCCAGTTACATTGTGACGTTTGGTAGTACCCAAAGTGTTCCTCCGGTAAACGGGAGTTACACAATTCTCATAGTTATAGGAACATGTATAAGTCATGAAGGAAGCAATAGCAGAATACTAAACAATCAAGTGCTAAGCTAACGGGATGGGTCATGTCAATCACATCATTCTCCTAATGATGTGATCCCATTAATCAAATGACAACACATGTCTATGGTTAGGAAACATAACCATCTTTGATAAATGAGCTAGTCAAGTAGAGGCATACTAGTGACTATATGTTTGTCTATGTATTCACACATGTATCATGTTTCCGGTTAATACAATTCTAGCATGAATAATAAAATAAATAATAACTTTATTATTGCCTCTAGGGCATATTTCCTTCAGTATCCCACTTGCACTAGAGTCAATAATCTAGATTACATAGTAATGATTCTAACACCCATGGAGTCTTGGTGCTGATCATGTTTTGCTCGTGAGAGAGGCTTAGTCAATGGGTCTGCAACATTCAGATCCGTATGTATCTTGCAAATCTCTATGTCTCCCACTTGGACTTGGTCCTGAATGGAATTGAAGCGTCTCTTGATGTGCTTGGTCCTCTTGTGAAATCTGGATTCCTTTGCCAAGGCAATTGCACCAAGATTGTCACGAAGATCTTCATTGGTCCCGATGCACTAGGTATGACACCTAGATCGGAAATGAACTCCTTCATCCGCACTCCTTCATTTGTCGCTCCGAAGCAGCTATGTACTCCGCTTCACATGTTGATCCCGCCACGACGCTTTGTTTAGAACTCGCACCAACTTACAGCTCCACCGCTTAATATAAACACGATCCGGTTTGCGATTTAGAATCGTCCGGATTAGTGTCAAAGCTTGCATCGACATAACCATTTACGACTAGCTCTTTGTCACCTCCATATACGAGAAACATATCCTTAGTCCTTTTCGTGTATTTCAGATGTTCTTGACCGCTGTCCAAAGATCCACTCTGATTACTTTGGTACCTACCGCTAAGCTTATTGCTAAGCATACGTCCGTGTCCGGTACACAAGATTGCATACATGATAGAGCCTATGGTCAAGCATAGGAACTTCTTTCATTTTTCTCTATCTTCTGCTGTGGTCGGGCATTGAGTTTGACTCAACTTCACACCTTGTAGCACGTGCAAGAATCCTTTCTTTGCTCGATCCATTTTGAACTTTTTCAAAATTTTGTCAAGGTATGTGCTTTGTGAAAGTCCTATTAAGCGCCTTGATCTATCTCTATAGATCTTGATGCCCAATATGTAAGCAGCTTCACCGAGGTCTTTCATTGAAAAACTTTTATTCAAGTATCCCTTTATGCTATCCAGAAATTCTATATCATTTCCAATTAATAATATGTCATCAACATATAAAACTAGAAATTCTACAGAGCTCCCACTCACTTTCTTGTAAATACAGCTTCTCCAAAAGTCTCAGATAAAACCATATGCTTTGATCACATCACAAAGCGCTTATTCCAACTCGAGATGCTTGCACCACCATAAATGGAACGTTGGAGCTTGCACACTTTGTCAAGACCTTTTGGATCAACAAAACCTTCAGTTGCATCATATACAACTCTTCTTCTAGAAATCCATTCAAGAATGCGCCTTGACATCCATTTGCCAAATTTCATAATCATGAAATGCAGCAATAGCCAACATGATTCAGCAGACTTAAGCATCGCTACGGGTGAGAAAGTCTCATCGTAGTCAACCCTTGAACTTGTCGAAAACCTTTTGCAACAATTCGAGCTTTGTAGACAAGAATATTACCATCGCCAGTCTTCTTCTTAAAGATCCATTTATTCTCAATTGCTTGCCTATCGTCGGCAAGTCAACCAAAGTCCATACTTTGTTCTCATACATGGATCCTATCTCGATTTCATGGCCTCTAGCCATTTAGCGAAATCTGGCTCATCATCGCTTCCTCATAGTTCGTAGGTTCATCATGGTCAAGTAACATGACTTCCGAATAGGATTTCCGCACCACTCGGTGTGGATCTTACTCGTAGACCTCACGAGGTTCAAGAGAAACTTGATCTGAAGTTTCATGATCAATATCATTAGCTTCCTCACTAATTGGTGTAGTTGTCACAGGAACCGGTTCTTGTGATGAACTACTTTCCAATAAGGGAGTGGATACAGTTATCTCATCAAGTTCTACTTTCCTCCCACTCACTTATTTCGAGAGAAACTCTTTTTCTAGAAAGGATCCGAATTTAGCAATGAAAATCTTGCCTTCAGATCTGTGATAGAAGGTGTACCCAATAGTCTTCTTTGGGTATCCTATGAAGACACATTTCTCCGATTTGGGTTCGAGCTTATCTGGTTGAAGTTTCTTCACATAAGCATCGCAGCCCCAAACTTTAAGAAACGACAACTTTGGTTTCTTGCCAAACCATAGTTCATAAGGCGCCGCCTCAACGGATTTTGATGGTGCCCTATTTAACGTGAATGCGCCGCCTCTAAAGCATAACCCCAAAACGATAGCGGTAAATCGGTAAGAGACATCATAGATCGCACCATATCCAAGAAAGTACGACACGACGCTCGACACACCATTTCGCTGTGGTGTTCCGTGGCGGAGTTGCAAAACTATTCCACATTGTTTCAAATGTAAACCAAACTCGAACTCAAATATTCTCCTCCATGATCGATCGTAGAAACTTTATTTTCTTGTTACGATGATTTTCTACTTCACTCAAATTCTCTGAACTTTTCAAATGTTTCAGACTTATGCTTCATTAAGTAGATATACCCATATCTCGCTTAAATCATCTGTGAAGGTGAGAAAATAACGATATCCGCCACGAGCCTCAACATTCATCGGCCACATACATCTCAGATGTATGATTTCCAACAAATCTGTTGCTCTCTCCATAGATCCGAGAACGGTGTTTTGGTCATCTTGCCCATGAGGCACGGTTCGCAAGTACCAAGTGATTCATAATCAAGTGATTCCAAGTCCATCAAGATGGAGTTTCTTCATGCGTTTTACACCAATATGACCTAAACGGCAAGTGCCACAAATATGTTGCACTATCATTATCAACTCTGCATCTTTTGGCTTCAACATTATGAATATGTGTATCACTACTATCAAGATTCAATAAAATAGACCACTCTTCAAGGGTGCATGACCATAAAAGATATTACTCATATAAATAGAACAACCATTATTCTCTCGATTTAAATGAATAACCGCCTCGCATTAAACAAGATCCAGATATAATGTTCATGCTCAACGCAGCACCAAATAACAATTATTCAGGTCTAAAACTAATCTCGATGGTAGATGTAGAGGTAGTGTGCCGACCGCGATCACATCGACTTTGGAACCATTTCCCACGCCGCATCGTCACCTCGCCCTTAGCTAATCTTCGCTAATCCGTAGTCCCTGCTTCGAGTTGCAAATGTTAGCAATGTAACCAATATCAAGTACCCAAAGCTATCATGAGCATTAGTAAGGTACACATCAATAACATGTATATCACATATACCTTTGTTCACTTTGCCATCCTTCTTATCCGCCAAATACTTGGGGCAGTTCCGCTTCAAAGGTCCACCGCTTGCAGAGAAGCACTCGCGCTGTGCTTAGGTCCGCACTTGGGTTTCTTCTCTTGAGCAGAGAACTTGTTTGCTGTTCTTTTGAAGTTCCTTCTTCTTCCCTTTGCCCTTTTCTTGAAACCAGTGGTCTTGTTGACCATCAACACTTGATGCTCCTTTTGATTTCTACCTCCGCTGCTTTCAAGATCGCCAAGAGCTCGAATAGTCTTGTTCATCCCTTGCATATTATAGTTCATCACAAAGCTCTTGTAGCTTGGTGGCGTGATTGGAGAATTTCATCAATGACGCTATCATCCGGAAGATTAACTCCCAGCTTGAATCAAGTGATTATTATACCCGCACATTTTGAGTATATGCTCACCGACAGAATCGCTTCTCCTCCATCTTGCAAATGAGAACTTATTGGAGACTTCATACTCTCAATCCGCATTTGCTTGAAATATTAACTTCAACTCCTGGAACATCTCATATGCTCCATGACGCTCAAAACGCCGTTGAAGACCCGGTTATAAGCCGTAAAGCATGGCACATCAACTATAGAGTAGTCATCGCTTTGCTCGCCAAACGTTTAACATCATCGCCAGATCAAGAAGCAGTTCGCACCCAACGGTGCTTCCAGGACGAACTCTTCTCAGGCAACAATGAGGATAATCTCGAAGTTACGGACCCAATCCGTAATTGCTACCATCATCTTTCAACTTTGCTTTCTCAAGGAACGCATTAAAATTCAACTAACAACAAAGACGAGCCATCTATCTACAAACAAACATAGACAAGCAAAATACTATCAGTACTAAGTTCATGATAAATTTAAGTTCAATTAATCATATTATTAAAGAACTCCCACTTAGACAGACATCTCTAGTCATCTAAGTGATTACGTGACCCAAATCAACTAAACCATGTCCGATCATCACGTGAGATGGAGTAGTTTCAATGGTGAACATCTCTATGTTGATCATATCTACTATATGATTCATGCTCGACCTTTCGGTCTCCGTGTTCCGAGGCCATATCTCAGATATACTAGGCTCGCCAAGTATAACTCGAGTATTCGCGTGTGCAACTGCTTTTGCACCCGCTGTATTTTAACGTAGAGCCTATCACACCCGATCATCACGTGGTGTCTCAAAGACGAAGAACTTTCGCAATGGTGCATACTCGGGAGAACACTTCTTGATAATTAGTGAGAGATCATCTTAAAATGCTACCGTCAATCAAAGCAAGATAAGATGCATAAAGGATAAACATCACATGCAATCAATATAAGTGATATGATATGGCCATCATCATCTTGTGCTTGTGATTCCATCTTCAAGCACCGCCGTGATCACCATCGCCACCGCGCGACACCTTGATCTCCATCACAAGATCGTTGTCGTTACGCCATCTATTGCTTCTACGACTATCGCTACCGCTTAGTGATAAAATAAAGCAATTACAGGCGTGCTTGCATTTCATACAATAAAGCGACAACCATATGGCTCCTCGCCATTGCCGATAACTTCGGTTACAAAACATGATCATCTCATACAATAAAATATAGCATCACGTCTTGGCCATATTGAAGGAAATATGCCCTAGAGGCAATAATAAAGTTATTATTTATTTCCTTATTTCATGATAAATGTTTATTATTCATGCTAGAATTGTATTAACCGGAAACATAATACATGTGTGAATACATAGACAAACAGAGTGTCACTAGTATGCCTCTACTAGACTAGCTTGTTAATCAAAGATGGTTAAGTTTCCTAACTATAGACAAAGGGGTTGTCATTTGATTAACAAGGTCACATCATTAGTTGAATGATCTGATTGACATGACCCATTCCATTAGCTTAGCATCCGATCGTTTAGTATGTTGCTATTGCTTTTATCCATGACTTATACATGTTCCTATAACTATGAGATTATGCAACTCCGCTTACTGTGAGGAACACTTTGGTACTACCAAACGTCACAACGAATCGGGTGATTATAAAGGAGTACTACAGTGTTTCCAAAGGCGATGTTGGGTTGGCGATTTCGAGATTAGGATTTGTCACTCCGATTGTCGGAGAGGTATCTCTGGCCCTCTCGGTAATACACATCACTTAAGCCTTGCAAGCATTACAACTAATGAGTTAGCTGTGAGATGATGTATTACGGAACGAGTAAAGAGACTTGCCTCAGAACGAGATTGAACTAGGTATTGATACCGACGATCGAATCTCGCAAGTAACATACCGATGACAAAGGAACAACGATGTTGTTATGCGGTCCGACCGATAAAGATCTTCGAGAATATGTAGGAGCCAATATGGGCATCCAGGTCCCGCTATTGGTTATTGACCGGAGACGGTCACGGTCATGTCTACATTGTTCTCAAACCGTAGGGTCTGCACGCTTAAGGTTTCATGGCGGTTATATTATGAGTTTGTGTATTTTGATGTACGGAAGGAGTTCGAGTCCCTGATGTGATCACGACATGACGAGGAGTCTCAAATGGTCGAGACATAAAGATTGATATATTGGGGCTATATTCGACACCGGAAAGGTTCCGGAAGTTTCCGGAGAAAACCGGAGTGCCGAGGGGTTACCGAACCCCCAGGGAAGTAATGGGCCTTAATGGGCCAAGAGGGGAGAGAGAGGGCCGCACCAGGAGGTGGCGCCCCCCCATGGGGAGTCCGAATAGGACAAGGAGGGGGGCCCTTTCCTCTCCCTCTCCTCTCCTTCCTTCCCCTTCCTCCTTCCTAGTTGGACTAGGAAAGGGAGTCCTACTCCCACTAGGAGGAGGACTCCCCCCCTTGGCGCGCCTCCTAGGGCCGGCCGGCCTCCCCTTGCTCCTTTATATACGGGGCAGGGGGCACCCTAGGACACACAAGTTGATCCTTGAGATCGCTCCTTAGCTGTGTGCGGTGCCCCTCCACCATACTCCACCTCGGTCATATCGTAGCGGTGCTTAGGCGAAGCCTGCGTCGAGAGAACATCAAGATCGCCACCACGCCATCGCGGCCGACGGAACTCTCTCTCCCGAGCTTTGCCGGATCGGAGCCCGAGGAGCGCCACCGAGCTGTCGTGTGTCAAGAACTTCGAGGCGCCGAGTAACGGCGCTGGATCGGTTGGATCGCGAGGAGAACGTCGACTACTTCCTCTACGCTGTGATCGCATCCGCTTGGGCTACGAGGGTACATAGACAACACTCTCCTCTCGTTGCTATGCATCACCATGATCTTGCGTGTGCGTAGGAATTTTTTGAAATTACTACGCTCCCCAACAAAGGCATCCGAGCCTAGGTTTTTATGGTTTGATGTTTTGCACGAGTAGAACACAAGTGAGTTGTGGACGATACAAGTCATACCGCCTACCAAAGATGTCCTACTTTGGTTCAGCGGTATTGTGAGATGAAGCGCCCGGACCGACATTACGCCAGATGCTTACGCGAGACTGGTTTCACTGCTATGAGCACTCGTGCTTAAAGGTGCCTGGCGGGTGTCTGCTCTCTCACTTTAGTTGAACTGAAAAGTGGCTACGCCCGTCCTTGAGAAGGTTAAAATGGAGTCTATTTGACGAAGTATCGCTGTGGTTTTGATGCGAGGTGAGATTGGTTCTTGCTTAAGCCCGTAGCAGCCACGTAAAATTTGCAACAACAAAGTAGAGGACGCCTAACTTGTTTTTGCAGGCATGTTGTGATGTGATATGGTCAAGACGTGATGCTATATTTTATTGTATGAGATGATCATGTTTTGTAACCGGTTATCGGCAATCGGTGGAGCCATATGGTTGTCGCTTATTGTATGAAATGCAACGCATCTGTAATTGCTTTACTTTATCACTAAGCGGTAGCGATAGTCGAGAAGCAATAGATGGCGAAACGACAATGATGCTACGATGGAGATCAAGGTGTCGCGCGGTGATTTATGGTGATCACGACGGTGCTTTGAGATGGAGATCACAAGCACAAGATGATGATGGCCATATCATATCACTTATATTGATTGCATGTGATGTTTATCCTTTATGCATCTTATCTTGCTTTGATTGACGGTAGCATTTTAAGATGATCTCTCACTAAAATTATCAAGTAGTGTTCTCCCGAGTATGCACTGCTGCCAAAGTTCGTCGTGCCGAGACACCACGTGATGATCGGGTGTGATAAGCTCTCGTCCATCTACAATGGGTGCAAGCCAGTTTTGCACACGCAGAATACTCGTGTTATACTTGACGAGCCTAGCATATGCGAGATATGGCCTCGGACACGGAGACCGAAAGGTCGAGCATGAATCATATAGTAGATATGATCAACATAAGATGTTCACCATTGAAAACTACTCCATCTCACGTGATGATCGGTTATGGTTTAGTTGATTTGGATCACGTGATCACTTAGATGACTAGAGAGATGTCTGCCTAAGTGGGAGTTCTTAAGTAATATGATTAATTGAACTTAAATTTATCATGAACTTAGTACCGATAGTATCTTGCTTGTCTATGTTTGTTTGTAGATAGATGGCTCGTGTTGTTGTTCCGCTGAATTTTAATGCGTTCCTTGAGAAAGCAAAGTTGAAAGATGATGGTAGCAATTACACGGATCGGGTCCGAATCTCGAGGATTATCCTCATTGCTGCATGTAAGAGTTACGCCCCGGATGCACCGCCGGGTGCCAGCTCGCTTCCGATGCAAACCGATGACGTTAAGAACGCCTGCGAGCAAAGTTGATGACTACTCTATAGTTCAAGCAGCCATGCTTTACGGCTTAGAACCGGTCTTCAACGACGCTTTGAACGCCATGGAGCATATGAGATGTTCCAGAGTTGAAGTTGATATTTCAACAGTAATGCCCGGATTGAGAGATATGAAGTATCCAATAAGTTCTATAGCTGCAAGATGGAGGAGAATGGGTCTCGCGGTGAGCACATACTCGTAATGTCCGGGTATTACAATCACTTGACTCAACCGGGAGTTAATCTTCCGGATGATTGTGTCATTGATGTAATTCTTCAATCACCGCCACCAAGCTACAAAGGCTTCGTGATGAACTATAATATGCAAGGGTTAGTAAAAACTATGCTCGAGCTCTTCGCAATGCTAAAGGCCGGAGGTAGAAATCAAGAAGGAGCATCAAGTGTTGATGGTCAATAAGACCACTAGTTTCAAGAAGAAAGGCAAAGGGAAGAAGAAGGAACTTCAAGAAGAACAAAGAAACAAGTTGTCGCTCAGAGAAGAAACCCAAGTCCGGACCTAAACCTGAAATCGAGTGCTTCTACCGCAAGCGATCGGTCATCGAAGCGGAACCGCCCCAAGTATTTGGCGGATAAGAAGGATGGCAAGGTGAACAAAGGTATATGTGATATACATGTTATTGATGTGTACCTTACTAGAGCTCGCAGAGCACTGGTATTTGATATCGGTTCTTGCTAATATTTGCAACTCAAACAGGACTACGGATTGCTTAACACCGCAAAGGACGAGGTGACGATGCGCGTGGGAAATGGTTCCAAAGTCGATGTGATCACGGTCGGCACGCTACCTCTACATCTACCTTCGGATTAGTTTTAGACCTAAATAATTGTTATTTGGTGCCGCGTGAGCATGAACATTATATCTGGATCTTGTTTGATGCGAGACGGTTATTCATTTAAATCGAGAATAATGGTTGTTCTATTTATATGAGTAATATCTTTTATGGTCATGCACCCTTGAAGAGTGGTCTATTTTAATGAATCTCGATAGTAGTGATACACATATTCATAATGTTGAAACCAAAAGATGCAGAGTTGATAATGATAGTGCAACTTATTTGTGGCA
The DNA here is from genome assembly GCA_021437245.1 of Aegilops speltoides. NCBI lineage: Eukaryota > Viridiplantae > Streptophyta > Magnoliopsida > Poales > Poaceae > Aegilops > Aegilops speltoides. The sequence goes on from CM038141.1 coordinate 283,233,749, forward strand.
ATCGCCGCTTAGGTCATATCGGTATAAAGCGCATGAAGAAACTCCATATTGATGGACTTTTGGAGTCACTTGATTATGAATCACTTGGCACTTATGTAACCGTGCCTCATGGGCAAGATGACTAGAACCCGCTTCTCCCACTATGGAGAGAGCAACAGATTTGTTGGAAATCATACATACAGATGTGTGTGGTCCAATGAATGTTGAGGCTCGTGGCGGATATCGTTATTTTCTCACCTTCACAGATGATTTAAGCAGATATGGGTATATCTACTTAATGAAACATAAGTCTGAAACATTTGAAAAGTTCAAAGAATTTCAGAGTGAAGTTGAAAATCATCGTAATAAGAAAATAAAGTTTCTACGATCCGATCGTGGAGGCTAATATTTGAGTTACGAGTTTGGTCTACATTTGAAACAATGCGAATAGTTTCGCAACTTACGCCACCCTAACACCACAACAGAATGGTGTGTCCGAACGTCAGAATCGCACTTTACTAGATATGGTGCGATCTATGATGTCTCTTACAGATTTACCGCTATCGCTTTTGGGGTTATGCTCTTGAGACGGCCGATTCACGCTGAATAGAACACCGTCAAAATCCGCTGAGACGACACCTTATGAACTATGGTTTAGCAAGAAACCAAAGTTGTCGCTTTCTTAAAGTTTGGGGATGTGTTGCTTATGTGAAAAGATTCAACCCGATAAGCTCGAACCCAAGTCGGAGAAATGTGTCTTCATAGGATACCCAAAGGAGACAGTTGGGTACACCTTCTATCACAGATCCGAAGGCAAGACATTTGTTGCTAAGAATGGATCCTTTCTAGAGAAGGAGTTTCTCTCGAAAGAAGTGAGTGGGAGGAAAGTAGAACTTGATGAGGTAATCGTACCTTCTCCCTTATTGAAAGTAGTTTATCGCAGAAACCGGTTTACGAGATATCTACACCAAATAGTGAGGAAGTTGATGATGTTGATCATGAAACTTCGATCAAGTTACTACGTAACCTCGTAGATCAACCAGAGTAAGATCCGCACTGAGTGGTACGGTAATCCTGCTCGAAGTCATGCTACTAGATCATGATGAACCTACGAACTATGAAGAAGCGATGGTGAGCCCAGATTCCGCAAAATGGCTTGAGGCCATGAAATCGAGATGGGATCCATGTATGAAAACAAAGTGTGGATTTTGGTTGACTTGCCCGAGGGTCGGCAAGCAATAGAAAACAAGTGGATCTTCAAGAAGAAGACCGACGCCGACGGTAATGTTATCGTTTATAAAGCTCGACTTGTCGCAAAGGGTTTTCGACAAGTTCAAGGGATTGACTACGATGAGACCTTCTCACCAGAAGCGATGCTTAAGTCTGTCTGAATCATGTTAGCAATTGCCGCATTTTATGATTATGAAATTTGGCAAATGGATGTAAAGACCGCATTCTGAATGGATTTCGGAAGAAGAGTTGTATATGATGCAACCGTAAGGTTTTATTGATCCAAAGGGAGCTAACAAAGTGTGCAAACTCCAGCGATCCATTTATGGACCGGTGCAAGCATCTCGAGTTGGAATAAACGCTTTGATAGTGTGATCAAAGCATTTGGGTTTATATGCACTTTTGGAGAAGCCTCAGATTTACAAGAAAGTGAGTGGGAGCTCAGAGCATTTACGATATTATATGTAGATGACATATTACTAATCGGAAATGATATAGAATTCTCGGATAGCATAAAGGGATACTTGAATAAGAGTTTTTCGATGAAGGACCTCGGTGAAGCTGCTTACATATTGGGCATCAAAATCTATAGAGATAGATCAAGACGCTTAATTGACTTTCACAAAGCACATACCTTGACAAAATTTTGAAGAAGTTCAAAATGGATCAAGCAAAGAAAGGGTTCTTGCCTCGTGTTACAAGGTGTGAAGTTGAGTAAGACTCAATGCCCGACCACCGCAGAAGATAGAGAGAAATGAAAGATGTTCCTATGCTTCAAAAAAAGGCTCTATCATGTATGCAATGCTTGTGTACTGCACTGATGTGTGCCTTGCTATAAGCTTAGCAGGAGGTACCAAAGTAATCCAGAGTGGATCATCGGACAGCGGTCAAGAACATCCCGAAATACCGAAAAGGACTAAGGATATGTTTCTCGATATGGAGGTGACAAAGAGCTCATCGTAAATGGTTACGCTGATGCAAGCTTTGACACCGATCCGACGATTCTAAATCGCAAACCGGATACGTATTTACACTAAACGGAGGAGCTGTCGGTTGGTGCGCTTCTAAACAAAGCGTTAGAAGCGGATCTACATGTGAAGCGGAGTACATAGCAGCTTCGGAGGCAGCTAATGAAGGAGTCTGGATGAAGGAGTTCATATCCGATCTAGGTGTCATACCTAGTGCATCGGGTCCAATGAAAATCTTTTGTGACAATACTGGAGCAATTGCTTTAGCAAAGGAATCCAGATTTCACAAGAGAACCAAACACATCAAGAGACGCTTCAATTCCATCCGGGACTTGGTCCAGGTGGGAGACATAGAGATTTGCAAGATACATACGGATCTGAATGTAGCAGACCCGTTGACTAAGCCTCTTCCACGAGTTTCATGATAAATGTTTATTATTCATGCTAGAATTGTATTAACCGGAAACATAATACATGTGTGAATACATAGACAAACAGAGTGTCACTAGTAGGCCTCTACTAGACTAGCTTGTTAATCAAAGATGGTTAAGTTTCCAAACCATAGACAAAGGGGTTGTCATTTGATTAACAAGGTCACATCATTAGTTGAATGATCTGATTGACATGACCCATTCCATTAGCTTAGCATCCGATCGTTTAGTATGTTGCTATTGCTTTTATCCATGACTTATACATGTTCCTATAACTATGAGATTATGCAACTCCGCTTACGGAGGAACACTTTGGGTACTACCAAACGTCACAACGAATCGGGTGATTATAAAGGAGTACTACAGTGTTTCCAAAGGCGATGTTGGGTTGGCGTATTTTGAGATTAGGATTTGTCACTCCAATTGTCGGAGAGGTATCTCGGCCCTCTCGGTAATACACATCACTTAAGCCTTGCAAGCATTACAACTAATGAGTTAGCTGTGAGATGATGTATTACGGAACGAGTAAAGAGACTTGCTTGTAACGAGATTGAACTAGGTATTGGATACCGACGATCGAATCTCGCAAGTAACATACCGATGACAAAGGAACAACGTATGTTGTTATGCGGTCCGACCGATAAAGATCTTTGTAGAATATGTAGGAGCCAATATGGGCATCGAGGTCCGCTATTGGTTATTGACCGAGACGTGTCTCGGTCATGTCTACATTGTTCTCGAACCGTAGGGTCCGCACGCTTAAGGTTTCGATGACGGTTATATTATGAGTTTGTGTATTTTGATGTACGGAAGGAGTTCGAGTCCGGATGTGATCACGGACATGACGAGGAGTCTCAAATGGTCGAGACATAAAGATTGATATATTGACGGCTATATTCGGACACCGGAAAGGTTCCGAAGTTTCGGAGAAAACGGAGTGCCGAGGGTTACCGAACCCCCGGGAAGTAATGGGCCTTAATGGGCCAAGAGGGAGAGAGAGGGCCGCACCAGAGGTGGCGCGCCCCCCCATGGGGAGTCCGAATAGGACAAGAAGGGGGCGCCCCTTTCCTCCCTCTCCCTCTCCTTCCTTCCTTCCTTCCTCCTTCCTAGTTGGACTAGGAAAGGGAGTCCTACTCCCACTAGGAGGAGGACTCCCCTCCCTTGGCGCGCCTCCTAGGGCCGGCCGCCCTCACCCTTGCTCCTTTATATACGGGGGCAGGGGGGCACCCTAGGACACACAAGTTGATCCTTGAGATCATTCCTTAGCTGCACGGCCCCCTCCACCATATTCCACCTCGGTCATATCGTAGCGGTGCTTAGGCGAAGCCTGCGTCGAGTAGAACATCAAGATCGCCACCACACCGTCGTCTTGACGGAACTCTCTCCCCGAGCTTTACCGGATCGGAGCCCGAGGAGCGCCACCGAGCTATACGTGTCAAGAACTCGGGCGCGCCGAGTAACGGCGCCGGATCGGTTGGATCGCGAGGAGAACGTCGACTACTTCCTCTACGTTGTGATCGCTTCGCTTGGGTCTCACGAGGGCACGTGAGACAACACTCTCCCCTCTCATTGCTATGCATCACCAGGATCTTGCGTGTGCGTAGGAATTTTTTTAAAATTACTACGTTCCCCAAGACATATCACATCACAACATGCCCTGCAAAAACAAGTTAGACGTCCTCTACTTTGTTGTTGCAAATTTTACGTGGCTGCTACGGGCTTAAGCAAGAACCAATCTTACCTACGCATCAAAACCACAATGATAGTTTGTCAAATAGACTCGCTTTAACCTTCACAAGGACCGGGCGTAGCCACACTCGGTTCAACTAAAGTTGGAGAAACCGACACCGCTAGTCACTGTGTGCAAAGCACGACGGTAAAACCGGTCTCGCGTAAGCGTCTGGCGTAATGTCGGTCCGGCCGCTTCATCCAACAATACCGCTGAACCAAAGTATGACATGCTTTGGTAGGCGATGACTTATATCGTCCACAACTCACTTGTGTTCTACTCGTGCATATAACATCAAACCATAAAACCTAGGCTCGGATGCCACTTTGTTGGGGAACGTAGTAATTTCAAAATTTTCCTACGCACACGCAAGATCATGGTGATGATATAGCAACGAGGGAGAGTGTTGTCTACGCACCCTCGTGAGACCGAAGCGGAAGCGTTGACACAAGATAGTGGAAGTACTCAGACGCCTTCCGGTTCAACCGATCCAAGCACCGCACTCGGCACCTCCGAGTTCTTGACACACGAAGCTCGATGACACACCCTCGATCTCGAATCTAGTAGAGGCTCGAGGGGAGTTCCACAACCTGACGGCGTGGTGACTATCTTGATGTTCTCTGTCGCAGGCTTCGCCTAAGCACCGCTACAATATGACCGAGGTGTAATATCGTGGAGGGGGCACCGCACACAGCCTAAGGAACGATCAATGATCAACTTGTGTGTTCTAGGGTGCCCCTACCCCGTATATAAAGGAGGGAGGGAGGAGGTGGCCGCCCAAGGGGGCGCCATGGGGAGGAAACCTACTCCAAGTAGGTTTCCTCTCTTTCCTTATCTTATTTGGAGGAGGAAGGAAGGAGTACTAGTATTAGGAAGTAGTACTAGTAGTAGGAAGGAAGAGAGGGAAGGAGAAAGGAAAGGGGCCGCCCCCCAATTCGGATTGGGCTTGGGGCGCGCCCCCCTTGCTCCTTCTCTCTTCCTCCTACATGGGCCCAATAAGGCCCATATACCTCCCGGGGTTCCAGTAACCTCCCTGAGCTCCAAACTTCTCCTAACCTTTCCTGTCCAAATATATCCGTCAATATATCAATCTTTATGTCTCGACCATTTCGAGACTCCTCGTCATGTCCGTGATCATATCCGGACTCAGACAAACTTCGGTACATCAAAATACATAAACTCATAATATAATTGTCATCGAAACCTTAGCGTGCATGGACCCTACGGTTCGAGAACGATGTAGACATGATCGAGACACGCCTCGGTCAATAACCAATAGCGAACCTCGGATTCCCATATTGGTTCCTACATATTCTACTTAAGATCTTTATCGGTCAAACCGCACAACAACATACGTTGTTCCTTTGTCATCGGTATGTTACTTGTCCGAGATTCGATCGTCGGTATCCAATACCTAGTTCAATCTCATTACCGACAAGTCTCTTTACTCATTCTGTAATACTTCATCTCATAACTAACTCATTAGTTACATGCTTGCAAGGCTTAGGTGATGAGCATTACCGAGAGGGCCCAGAGATACCTCTCCCATAATCGGAGTGACAAAACCTAATCTCAATTATGCTAACTCAACATGTACCTTCTGAGACACCGTAGTACTCCTTTATAATCACCCATTTACGTTGTGACGCTTGGTAGTACCCAAAGTGTTCCTCCGTAAACGGAGTTACACAATTCTCATAGTTATAGGAACATGTATAAGTCATGAAGGAAGCAATAGCGTAATACTAAACGATCAAGTGCTAAGCTAACGGGATGGGTCATGTCCATCACATCATTCTCCTAATGATGTGATCCCATTAATCAAATGACAACACATGTCTATGGTTAGGAAACATAACCATCTTTGATAAATGAGCTAGTCAAGTAGAGGCATACTAGTGACTATATGTTTGTCTATGTATTCACACATGTATCATGTTTCCGGTTAATACAATTCTAGCATGAATAATAAACATTTATCATGATATGAGGAAATAAATAATAACTTTATTATTGCCTCTAGGGCATATTTCCTTCAATCATATATTCCTGGGGTGATCAAAAGGTATTAGGTTCCTACCTCGAGTACTACAACCAAACCACATGTTCCCAATCCTACTCATGCAAATATTTGAGGGGCAAACCTAATGGATAGTAAAAACTGGGTATAGAAGAGTATGATCAAAGTGTAACTTGCCCTGCTGAAGATCTGCAAACTCTAGAGATTCGTAGTAACAAGCTTCGCAGTCCGGGTAATATAGCATAGACAAGTAGTAGCATACATAAGCAATCGCTCAAACAAAATAGAGAGAAATCGAGAAAAGATCCAAATCGAACATGAAACAAGCAAACGGCTAAAATAAACAGGAAACAAAACCTAACAACATTATTATCATGTGGATTAGATCTTAACAGTAGGTACATGTGATTAGCTACGATTTGCAAAAAGAAACAACTCAAACGGAGAAGCGAAACTCCAGATACGAACGAAACAAGATTGTTTACTAATCTGAACTAAACTCAAATTTTGAATTATCAAAATCAAGTTCAAGTTGATTTACTGGAAAGAAGAGATTGTTACGAAGATTTAGGCGCTGGTTTCATCTAATTTGGACGAACGAGCAAAAAGTTATGCTAGTTATAAGACGAGGGGCTAAATCGCGATAAAACTATTCGCAGATAGGTCCTTAGCCGAAAATAAAACTAAAAAGAAAAATCTATCGGACGAACGTTCGTTAACAGAACTAAACGAACGAAACTGTTCGTTAAATGATCTAAACGAACGAACGTTCGTATATTAGACTAACCTAATAATAAAAACCGATCTAATCGAAAACCAACTAAACCGTGAAAACCAAAGAACCGACCGGTTCTTACCGGTCAACGACGGCGGGGCGGCAGCGGCGGCTTGGCTCGGCTCCGTGAAGCGATGCGAGGCAAGTGGCGGCGGCGCGCAGATAGAGTAATGGCGGCGGCGGCGGCGGCGGTGAATGAGGCGATGGCGGCGATCTGGGCGACGCCAAGTGAGAGTCAGAGTGGGCGCTGTGGAGGCGGCTGACGAGGAGCAGATGGGGGGTGCTGGACCTTTAAAGGGGGGAGGCGAGGCGATGGCGCGACCCGGAGTCCTTCGGGACTCCAGCGACGTGTCAGAGGCGGTCTCCCCGAGCGGGAGGAGGCGGTGGCGCGCGACGGGCCGACTGGGCTTCGGCCCAGTTCGCTCGGATTTTTTTAAATAATTTTCGTCCCGACAGAAAAAATCCTAAATAAAATATAAAAAAATCTAAAAATTCCAGAAATAATTTTTATCGTCCAACCCTAATATTTAGGACAAGATGAACATTTTTCTGGACTAAAATGCAAGTTTTCCCTAATTCAATTAAAATAGCAAATAAACTACAAATAAAAAACTAATTTGATTTAAAAATTTCTTCTCCAATATTTCTCTTCTATTGAAGAAGTCATATAATATTTTCTCATTTATTTTTTTATTGGAAATAATTGGAGAGAAAAATAATAAAATCAAATTGATCCCCTTTTCAAATTTGAAGAAAAAAATCAAATATGAAAATTTGTGAAACCTCCAACTCTCTCCTTAGGTCCTTGAGTTGCTTAAGATTTCTAGGATCTCAACCAAAATGCAAAAATAATTATGATATGCATATGATGATCTAAGTATAATTGGGATGTTACAAGATTCCTCGCCGCCGCACTATCTTCTTCCCTGAGCTGCTAGTGGGCCAACTCTGTGACCGTGCCCCGGGCGCACCCGATGCTCTATGGTACCTGATGAGGACCTATCGGTTGGGGCCCACCTAGGGACCCACACCATCATTGGTAGGTGTCTGGACCGCATTAGCATTCGGATGCATATAATTGGAAGTCCACTCGGACACCTCGACAGCACTCGGACGCCTCCTCTCCAGTAGGCATGTCTACCAGCACTCGACAAAGGAGATGAAGGCACAATCAGAGCTGCAATGGTCAGGGAATCCTAAGTCATTCTTTAAGTATAGTCATAGCTACCGTTACGTGTAACTGTCGTAGTTGTGACTATTTACATGTGTAATTGTCGTAGTTATGAGCATTGACCATCCTAGCGACGTGGGAGTAAAGGAGGCCGTGGTGCACTCCATATAAGCCACCCTCCTCCTTCCGAGCAAGGGTTAAGCATTCTATGTAATCATACCCCCAAAGAAAACAAGCTTCAAGGCATGAGACGTAGGTTGTTACCTCCTCTGAGAGGGGTCTGAACTCGTAAAACCCCGGGTGTTACACCTGAGTCGTAGCTAGGCTCTGCCTCTCTCTCGTACCCCTAGTACTCATTGTTAGGATCGTAACCACGACAATTGGCGCCCACTGTGGGGCTAGGTTGAACGACTTGTTCTCATGTTGGGCCTTGAATGCTTCCAAAGCTTGGAATGCCTACAAAGCATTCCAACAATGGGTGAGGTTGAACGCTTGTTCTCATGTTGGGCCTTGAATGCTTCCAAAGCTTAGAATGCCTACAAATGAATAGCATGCAAGCACATGGAATGGACATGCAAGCATAACGTAAATGAAGATGGACGACATGTCTACCATATCTTTGATGTCGAGGCCGCTCACAGGACGTCCCTCGATGATCTCAAGGGTGGCACAAATTTTTTTTCACTCTTGTTGTATCACCCTCCAACGCCTCGGGAGGGACACCCACCCACGCTTGCTCTCCATTTGGTACGGCGTGAACTTCTTGCGTTCATGAAATTCGCCATGAACATGTAGCCAAAAAGTTGATGCCTTTTTCTCGACGCAGACCTTGGGGTCTTGTCCAATGTCCCTCCAACATTCACAAAGGATCTTGTCATCATCCTTTGTGTATGCCTTCGTCCGCTTGATTTGGCGCTTCTTATTTGCATTGGCTTGGGTGGAGAGCTCGTCTTCAAAAAACAAAGGCTCCCTATCGATGTCCACTTCATTTTCTTCTTCAAGGCCGTACTCTTTCGGGAATTCGTGGTTGTGCAGGAAGGTGCTTCCCATGCCATCTTGGCCTTGCATGAAGGGTTCGGCCATGCCAAAGGTGTCGGTCGTGCTGTCGTTACCGGCCATGAAGGGGCCTCAGCCGTCTTGGCTTTGGGTCTCGTCGGGATTGTAGGTCGCGACACCCACGCCTCCTTCGAAGATGGTGTTCTTGATGATGAAATGGTTGACCGTCGCATCATTCGTGGCCAGCATTCTGTCGAACAGGTTGCGGGCGTCGGAGTGCATGTCGGTTGGGATCTCGTGCGGGCGTTTCCTGTAGCTCTCGGTGGCATTGAGGTCGATGGCCATGGGCGGGGGCGTGGCCGGTGCCATAATGCTCACCTCCAGCGAGCATTCCCGAGAGAAAATGGGAGGCTTGCGGGTAGGGATGAAAGCCGGGCATCGACGGCATGGTAGACGTGCGCAACGACTCTGGCAGTGGAACACGAGGAAAGGCCGACGAGCCCATGTTGGCCGCGGCCACGGCGGCGGTGATGAGCCCATGCTGGCCTGGGTTTAACACCAAGTAGAGCAGGGCCTCCCTCGTTGCCACAAGAGGAGGGCCTTATTTTCCTTCTGTTGTGCGGCGACGGCCAGGCGGGCGGCGGGCGCAACTTTGAGCTTGTCGGCCTACACGTACCTCCGGTCCCTTCCTCTTGCCGACTGCACAACCCGCTGCTCATTCGTCAACGACTTCTTCTTCTTCGGCGACGCTGTCTTACGGGCGACACAGGGCTTGCCTTTAGTGGAGGCGAGGAAGGCGACCGGCGGCGGCGTCGAGGGTGCATGGGTTGTCCATGGCGAGCGTGCGGGAGCGTGAGCAAGTGGTAGTTTTTTGGGAAAGAGAGGAAAATAGGGGTGGCTATGCCGCCGACTGGCGGGCCATGGAAGGACTAAACGAGCATCGCACACATCCGTTTCGTGTCCGCGCAGGCGCAAACGAGGCCCAAATTTGGGCATGAAATAGGTCGCACAACGGACGAAAAACAGACGAGAGTTCGTTTGGAGAGCAACTAATTAACGAGCGTTCATTTGGGAGCCTCGCAACGATCAGCGTCACTTGGCGCGCTCTCAGCCATTCGCCACGTGTCGCGCTCTGGGCACTCCCTCTGTTTTTTTTATATTTTTCCAAACGCGTTTTCAGCCTTTTAAATGGTTTTCCCTGATTTTTTTGACGTTTTGGTTTTCCACCGATATTCCTTAGCTTTTAGATCAATTTTTTTAAATTTCTTTTTGCGACACGTTTTTTTTTCTTTCGCGAGAGTCACGGTTTTGCTTCCGCGAGAGACACGATTTTGCTTTAGCGAGAGTCACGCCCGTGCCTCTCATAAACGAGAAGAAAACTTCTTTTCTGTTTTTTTTGTTTCGCGAGAGTCACGGTTTTTGCTTCCGCGAGAGGCACGGTTGTGCTTTCGCGAGAGTCGCGGCTGTACCTCTCGGAAACGAAAAAACGCGTTTTCTGTTTTTTTCTTTCGCGAGAGTCCAGGTTTTGCTTCCGTGAGAGGCACGGTTGTGCTTTCACGAAAGTCACGGCCGTGCCTCTCGGAGAAAAAAATGCGTTTTTCATTTTTTCTTTCTTTCGCGAGAGTCATGGTTTTGCTTCCGTGAGAGGCACAGTTGTGCTTTCGCGAGAGTCACGGCCGTGCCTCCTCAGAAATGAAAAAAAAATGTGTTTTCTCTTTTTTTCCTTCCGCGAGAGTCACGGGTTTGCTCCCGCGAGAGGCACGGTTGTGATTTCGTGAGAGGCACATGCATGCCTATTTCGGAAAGGGAAAATACCCGTGCTCCCGGTCGGTTTTTTCGTCCTGTTTTTTTGTTGAAAAAAAGGTCGTCAAAACCTATCAACATAGGATCTAATTTTGAAGATCTCGACGCGAGGAATCCAGCGGTGAAAGCGGTTCGAGATTTGGACGCATGGTTTAAGAGATAAAACGTTTTGAATAAACGGATCTACGAAAAAAGGAAATCTTCCCGGTTGAGACAAGTGGCGCATATGCAGCGCGCCACTTGTCGTAACCTGGGAGGTTAGAGTGATCTTCACAACGAGTACTCCTCAACTAGTAATTTCGGTTGCGAACCAACCTGTGGTTGAGATGGTTAGGTGGACAGTGGTATCCCCAACCCATAAGGGTTCAAATCTTGGTGCTCGCATTATTCCTGGATTTATTTCAGGATTTCCGGCGATGCGCTTTCAGTGGGAGGAGATGTTCCCTTCGACGACGAGGCGCCTACGGAAGTTTATAAATCTCAAGATGATATGCCGACTCAGTCTCTCGAAGGTGCTCATAGAGGTATGTGCGTGTGTGCGTTCATAGGTGTGATTGTATGCGCGTGTATGTGAGCGCTTGTGTCTATATACTGATGATAAAAAAAAACTAGTGATTTCGGTTCGTTTGGGTCGGCGGGTTGGGACTTTGAGTGTATTTACCTCGTTAAGTTACTTGGCTATCTACCGTGTGGCCCCGACTCCCAGTCACCAATCACCACGCATGTCCTTGATCTGGTAACTGGATGTTAATCGGACGGTGCAGGTGGCTTTGATTCTGAACCTGCCGTTCCTCTCAGGTCCCAGGCTCCTTCCCTCTCTTGGCCGACCCCCGAGCCGCCGGAACCCGCTGTTCGCCGGCGGCTGTAGAGAAGTCCCCGAGCTTCCTCCCAGCGAAGCGGCGCCGCTTCCCCTGTTCCGGAGTGGAGCATTCAGGAGATCCATCCAAGCCGATTCCTTCTGCTGGTACGAAAATCCTAAAATATTTCTCTCGATTGTTCTAGGAGTGTTTTGTTTGTTGCTGCGAGCAATCACAATACCCTCATAACCTCATTACTCCTCCAAGATACGCAAACCCATCCAGTTATCTGTGGATTCGGCCCGGTTTGTTGCAATAGCAGCTTGTTCCCCAGTATTTCGAGGGTTCGAATGAGTTAGGGTTTAGGTTACTCTGCGCGCAATTCTTCTCGAACTCGTGGTTTGCGCCTGCTGTTGATAGGTCACATGCGCGTAAATTTGTGTGTACTAGTGCTGTGTCTACCTGTGCTCGCTGGGATCTGGGAATCAAGAGTGACTGCAGTGATTAAGATCGCATATAGGGTGGTAGAAACATTTATGCGTGCTCAGATTCTGATGTTCTGGTGATGATTGTATGACAGTGTCCAGAACTACAGATGAGTTCGAAGAAAGTTCCGTTCAATCGTCATAAGGAGAATGAGGAGGCGAGGAAGAAGGTCAGGCAGGGGTTCAAGTCCTTTTTAACTTTTTCTGAGATACGCCCATCTTTTTCTACATGTAAATTTCGTTCATATCTGATTTTAACTGCTTTTGGTATGCTATAAGAGGGAGGAAGATGAAGCGGCACGCGTCTATGCGGAGTTTGTTGAGTCATTCAAGGGTGAAAGCACATCTGGATCGAAGTTTGTCCGTGGGGGCGTGATTGATCCCAATGCCAAGCTGAGAGCTGATTCTGAAGGTTAGTGATAGTGGTTTCATTTTACTATACTTCGTCATAGTTGCCTTTGCACCTTGCAGTTTCAGTATCAATCATGATGGATATATGCACTATTTCTTTTATTGCTCCAATTAATCAAGAGGCCGCCATTTTTACTCATTCGGCAATGGCAGGTGGAAAGTCCAAAGATGGGTGGTCTGTTCCAAAGAAGGGCAGTAGGTAAACGGCAAAAAATACTTGATTTCTAGAAGATTGTATCCTGTGGCAGCACAGCTACATCTTTAGAAGTCATGTGCCAGTATGATCAGAACTGAGAATTTTGAGACCAAGCATGAGCAATTTTTACACGCTTGATGTGATATTATACCTTACAATTACGATTCATGAATTATTCGTTCATATACCTTTTATTGCCAAGTGCTTGATGCATTTGAAATAGTGGTCGGAAGAAGAAAACTGTCTTGCACAACCACATCCTCATTTCATGACTCGTATTGCACTCCCACATCCTCAGTTGCATTTATGCTGTCGTGCTGACTATAGCCGCGCCTTCTTGACAGAGCAATTCCTTGTTGCTGATGTAGTGCTTAAGATGATGATGATGTCACAGAACTTATTTTTAGCAGTTTTTTAGTACACTAGTACCATGGCAATGACTCTGGAGTCATGGAGACACCAACCACGGAAGCATCCATGTAAACTGTTATTAATTGTGAGATGACTGTAAATTTGTGAACATATATGAATAGTAATGTCATAATAATGTAATGATGTCTCATGTTGTATTTGTTGGTATTACTGTAATAACTACCAAATGCATCAGAACAATGTGGAAGTATTTTTCACAATAAAGGAACATTTTTCAGATTATTACAAATGTTTTTATCACGGGCAGCGTTGCAGAGAATTTCTCATAATTGCGCGAAAACCAACATATTAAGCTTAACAACTAGTCTAGATTTAGGGCCACTTCATGGCTGCTGTGCCATAGGTTATGGTCTGATATGATTTTATTACCATGGCTTCAAAGGTGTATTATGTCATAACAAAGTGGAAACATTTAGGCACTGTTTGGATTATCGTTTTCCTTTTAAATACCCCTGTAAAAAAATACACGTTTCGTCCTGTTGGTTTGTTTCCGGCCGGAAATTGCTCAGTGTCCGGTAAGATGCACCTGTAAGTTAAATACATGCTATTACATTACACCGATGCCAAGCACGGCCTTAGGTACTTCTGAAAAGCCGTTGCAATGTCGGACGGAGCTTTACTTGTGGCGAAATAACTATGTGTGTGTACTGGATCGACATGATTTAATAGAGAAAACCTGCCAAAGTGTCATTAATTTAATGAGAATATCCAAAGTACCCCTGTAGAGAGTGAAGTAGGTATTTATTTTGGTTGTATTGCTCCTATCCTTTCGCCGTTGTTGTTATCTGCAACCCCATGACATATATGTGTACAAATGATATGCAGCATAATCTGACTTATGAGCTCAATACATACCTTATATACGTCATATCATTATCCAGGTATGTTCCATCTTTTTTGCCGCCATCGTTTGGGAAAGAGCCGGACAAAAAGGTTAGCGCACTTTCATAGTTCTTATGATTGGCTCAGCGGTCAGTATGGTTCTTTGATTGAGCATTATCTTGACTTGCAGAAGGAAGATGAGCGGCCGAAGGAAAAGGAAAAAGGAAAGCCACGGGCAATAGATAAGTTCATGGAGGAACTCAAGTTTGAGCAAGAGCTTCGGGAAAGGCGTAATCAAGAACGTGACGGTCGACATGGTAACACCTCCGCGGTAGGTATTATATTATGTTAAAGTTGATCTTTTGGTTCTTTCCACTAGACATAATATCAAACTAATCCATAGGGCAGTTTTGATTATATTTAGCATGCTGAAGTATTCTTGTCAAATAGAATGTAGAAAACCAACCCTGCCAGTCAACATTGATAAACATTTTCTAAATAAGTTTCCAGCTAAATATGATAAATCTGTTGACTGGTTCTCCTAATTGTTTTCTCTCGGAATCTCTGCGGTTTGCCCTTGTATTTGCTGTACTGACGATTGAAGATTTTCCTGCAGTCCTCTAGCCATTTTGATGAACTACCAGATGAATTTGACCCCAGTGGGAGAATACCAGGATCATTTGATGATGGGGATCCACAAACCACAAACTTATATGTTGGCAATCTCTCTCCTCAGGTTGATTTTTCCCACCGTACATGTTCTGTCTAGACACAGTTTTAAGTGCATAGGCATCATAGTTAGCTTACCATGCATTATATACCATATGATGTTAGGTGGATGAGAATTTTCTTTTGAGGACATTTGGTCGGTTTGGACCTATCGCTAGCGTCAAGATTATGTGGCCTCGAACAGAAGAAGAACGCAGAAGGCAAAGAAATTGTGGGTTTGTTGCATTCATGAATAGAGCAGAAGGACAGGCAGCCAAGGATGAAATGCAAGGTTACTGTGCACTTCCATGTAGTTGGGCTCATGTTATAGGACCTTAAAATAGTAACATTTTCGTACTTTTAAAATTACTTATATTCCTGTTTTCAGTTTACTAAATTACTTAACGCAGGTGTTATTGTGTACGACTATGAGCTGAAGATTGGGTGGGGCAAATCTGTTGCTCTTCCATCACAAGCACTGCCTGCTCCTCCTCCAGGACATATGGCAATCAGAAACAAGGAGGTTGCTTCTTTCATTTCAAAAATTTCTATGTGCAGCTCACTCTTATATATTTTTTGGAAGTTTTAGGCAGATGACATGTCTTTGGTATTTTGAGTCGTACGACCTCCTTATTTTTCTTTGATATACAGGGTGGTACTGTAATCATATCTGGTCCTGGAGGTCCACCTGTTGCATCGGTTACACAACAAACCTCAGAGCTGGTTGGTGATCTCTTACATATACATCTGTCCTTGTGTGCCATACTGTTCTTGATATCCATGCTATTTGTGTAACCATAAAAGTAAAATCATTAAAAAAATCCACGTTTTCTTTGAGATGGACCTTTTGAGGTATCATAACGCTGCTCGTTTGAGCTCCCTTTTCAGAAAATATCTAAGTGCTTGAGTTGTATAGGCCAAGAGAGTTCATAAGTTGCCCTGCTGCATACAATTTAACATGTACTCCCTCTGTTTCAAAATAACTGATTCAACTTTGTACTAAGTTTAGTACAAAGTTAGTACAAAGTTGAGTCACTTATTTTGGGACGCAGGGAGTAATATTTTTGCCATCTTTCTTAAGTTGGCACATAAATTCTTTAGCCCTTTCACATATGTTCACTACGTTATATGTTCTGGGTGGGCTCTCTTATTTCGGTTATGGATTGAATCCTTTTTCACCAGCACTATTGTATGTAACTCTGCCAGCTACGTTCTTTAGTATCTTATAGGCCTAGAAATAATATAAGAAGTTTTTCCTTGGTAATAATTTTAGATGTTAGTTTGTTTAGTTAATTTTCCTCAATTCTAATTCCACTCCGGGGATTCACTTTGTTTAACAGGTCCTTACTCCAAATGTTCCTGATATAGTAGCTGCTCCACCAGATGATTCACATCTTAGGCATGTGATTGACACAATGGCTCTGCATGTACTTGATGGTGGATGTGCTTTTGAACAAGCTATAATGGAAAGAGGACGAGGGAATTCTTTATTTAACTTCTTGTTTGATCTTAAATCGAAAGAGCACACATACTATGTCTGGAGGTTATATTCCTTTGCTCAGGTATCCACTGTTCTTTATCTTGCTACAATTTCAATGCCATCTCCTCTATGATCTATCAATAGAAGATTGTTTGTACCGGTTTTCATACAGACACATATTTTATCATATGACATTTTCCAGTATATATGTTTGCTCAGTGATGGCCTATTGATTGGTTGAAATGAATAATGTATTATTTAATAAAGTTTGTGTCCTTCGACCTCCTGATTATGTTCTGTTCAGCTTGTTCTCTAGAATTTGGTATTATATATGGGAATCACTGTGCTGATATAACACTAATGTTTAATTGCTTATGATACTCAAATGCAGGGCGATACTTTACAACGATGGCGAACCGAACCATTTATCATGATTACTGGAAGTGCAAGGTATGTGTGCACAATGATATTCTTTTATGTGTTGGTCCTGTGCTTATTGACTATCTGGTGACATTGTTGTATGAAATATGTTATTTTAGATGGGTTCCACCTGCTTTGCCATCCAGCCGAAGTCCTAATCATGAAAAAGAATCTACTTTTGCAGCTGGTAGAAGCAGGGTAAGGTTTGGTTGGACCTTAGCAGAGACTTTTTTTTGGTGCTTTGCCTTTATTAGATGGTGCAAATGCTTTGGTCCAGTTACCTGATTAATTTGTGTTTCGTCTCCCAGCGTGCGGAAGTGGAGCGTACACTGACTGATTCACAGCGTGATGAATTTGAGGACATGCTACGCGCATTGACATTAGAGAGGAGTCAGATAAAGGAGGCCATGGGATTTGCGTTAGATAATGCTGATGCTGCTGGAGAGGTAATGCATACCTTGTATATTTGACCTTATGAGTTGACATTTCCTCTTTTCCTTTTGCCTTTAGCTTAAAATTATGAATTCGTTCTGGTTGATTGATTCTATTTCATGCATCCTGCTATTTTTCCTTTCTTTCTCAGTTACTCTACGTGAAACATTCTACAGCTTGTCACAATTCCCAAGATCAGTTAATAGCTTGATCATTGTGAGTCAAATCTTGTGGTTGTGGACTGAGATTCATTCTACTCTGCACAGACTATCTGTCTCAAGCATATACGTTTTGATGGGATTTGGTATTGTCTAAGGAGAGTAGGAAAGGAGAAGCGGATCAAATTTGTAACATGTGGATTGATGTATATATTTTACTATTGGGACCATCTTCTGGTCATATACTCTTACATAATCGCACATGCCATTTGTTTGTTGCAAATTGCACTTGAGAGGCCTACTGCATAGTGATGTATACTTCAATTTTATTTTATAGTTCACATTGAATAAAAACTCACCGAGTTTCCCTTGTATAGATTGTCGAGGTTCTTGCAGAATCTTTGACACTTAAGGAGACATCTATTCCCACCAAGGTTGCAAGGCTTATGCTAGTGTCCGACATCCTTCATAACAGTAGTGCTCCCGTGAAGAATGCTTCTGCGTTTCGAACCAAGTTTGAGGCTGCTATACCTGATGTCATGGAGAGCTTCAATGACTTGTATCGCAGTATTACAGGAAGGATTACTGCTGAAGCTCTGAAGGTATTTGTTGAGTAGCATGGTTTCATTTTCCCCCTTGATGTTAATAACACTCATTTATTACTTTCTGCAGGAGAGGGTTTTGAAAGTTCTACAAGTATGGGCAGACTGGTTTCTGTTTTCTGATGCATATCTGAATGGGCTGAAAGCTACCTTTCTTAGGCCAGGCAACTCTGGGGTCACCCCTTTCCACTCTCTATGTGGTGATGCACCTGAAATTGAAAAGAAAACTAGCTCTGAGGATGGTAATAATGGATTTAGGCTTGATGAAGATGGTGCCCTGGCCACAGGAAAGGCTGCAGCGACGAAGGAGCTGTTAGGGCTTCCGCTTGCTGAGCTTGAACGTCGTTGTAGACATAATGGCCTCTCACTATGTGGTGGTAAAGAGATGATGGTTGCCAGGTTGCTCAGCCTGGAGGAGGCTGAGAAGGAGCGAGTATATCAGAAAGATGTCGACATGAAATATGGACAAGGAGAACCTCATAGAACTGGGAGAGAGGATATTGGTTTGAATGCGCATAGTGCTTCGAGACCTGGAGAAGGTACTGTTGATGATGAATCAGATATGCTGGGTCTCTCTCGTCACACAGGTCAAAAGTACTATGGAAAATCTGCATCTGCTGAACCGAAACAAGTTCCAAGCAAGAAGCAGAGAGCTGATCCCATCTTACCAGCTTCTAAATGGAATCGAGAGGATGATGGCAGCGGCGATGAAGATAGAAAAGATGGTCAAGGATTGGGGTTGAGCTATTCATCTGGAAGTGATATTGCTGGTGATCCTGGGAAAGCTGATGCAACAGAAATTAGTACTGATCACGCAATTCATCATCCAGATACAATTGTTGATGAAGAGCATAGGTATCCCACTTCACCCGCTCCAATTATTCAATCATGTTGTCATTAGTGTTTCACATTGTTTGCTCCAAATATTCAGTCATGTTGTCATTAGTGTTTCACATTCTTTTTTGCTTAGTCGCTACACCTTCTGATCTGCAGGCAGAAGCTGAGGCAGATTGAGATTGGTGTCATGCAGTATCGTGAATCTCTTGAGGAGAAGGGTTTGTGGAACATGGAGGAGCTTGAGAGGAAGGTTGCCAGCCACCGTAGGCGTCTTCAATCTGAATATGGGTTGTCTTCTTCAGTAGATGGGGCAAACAACAGGCGCTCTTCCGGTATGTAAGAAGTCTGCAAGACCCTGTCTTCTGATAACTGCATTTCTGTTTCTTTGGAGCATCTCCATCCTTGATACTTATTGTGTTACTTCACGTAATAGCTTATCTGATAATAACAATGAGCCATGCTGTAGCCCTCAACCTAGTCCAGTACGTGCATGTTTTTACAAAGAAATGTACTTCTGTTTTGCAGAGAGAATACCATCGGACCGGAAAGGAAGGTATGATGATGCACGCGATTCTTCCAAGAAGCGGCCTCACAGCCCAAGTAGGAGCCATAGTCCTTCAAAGAAATCATCACTGGATAGAGACCGAGAGCACAATCGCAGCAGAGACAGATTGCATGGTAATGATGTCGGGAGAGACAGGGCACGCGAGAAAAGTTCAGGCCGAGAGAAGGATGATCACCATGATAGAAGCAGAGAAAGAGAAAAGGACAGGAGAAAGGGGAGGTGACTGAGGGTATGTTTGGTTCCAGCCCCTACCAAATATTTGGCTAGCCAAAATTTCGGTTGACCTTTTGGTTGCCCATGAGTTGGCCAACATCGGCAAGGAAAACGAGCTAGAGTAACCAAAAAGGCATTGGCATGCCAAATACTCCTAGTTGGCAGCCATGCAAACCATGGCCAGCGTTTTGGACATGACCAAAATATTGGTAGGGTAAGTTTAGCTGCCATAACATACATACATACCCTGATACTTGAAGATATCCCTGTTGTGCACTTGTCCTTGGGCTGAATAAGTGTCTTGAGAAAGGAAATATTTGAGCTGGGCTGCATCCGCCACCCGCCGCATGTAAATGGGTGCACATGGCCTGCTCAAGGACCCACTTGTAGCGGATTTGAGGATTTAGGCTGTGCTCCTAACGAATGGCAGGACCTGTTTTTGTAGTATCAAGGAACAGTAGTTTGTGAAACATAAGTACTTTGATCAAGCAACACTGAATCAAATGCTGTCAGTTCGTGGCATGGGCTGCAACTAATAAACTTTGACAAGTTGCTATGGATTTGCTCTGGCGATCTTGTTGTTTAACCCCTGTAGGATTCAGCTTAGAATCAGTATGGTGCTACTGCTGCCTCAACTCCTCCATTTAACATTTCGGTTAATCTGGATGAAGGGCCCGGCATGGCAGGTTGTTTAACTTGCTGGTGCATTCTTCTGCGCATGGGTTAATTGGTCGTATTGTTTGTGGATGCTTAATTTTCGAGCTCGTTTCTTTTTTAGGCATATTTTATTTTTTTCAGGCTGGAGCTCATTTCTTTGAACCTAATTTGTGGATGCTGTAAATTCAGGCGAGCGTAGTTCTCTGTGCCGCATCTGGCTGAATCATTATACTTGACGTTGCGTGTATATAATTGTAAGATCCTCCTCTGTAGTCCTGTTGCAACGCTCGTCAGAAAACAGCATTAATTTACATTTTTTATCTGCAGGGAATTAAATATGTGCATATATTGCTTAACGAATATGCTTATATACACAAGATTCAACTAAAAAAATGTCCACATTTTTTATACTCCCTTGGATCGGAGGGAGTAGAATAAAAATCCTCTTGGCATGAGAACTTGGGAGTGCCAGTGGGAATGTGATTGATCAACACTCCTTTGACAATCTTTCCACTCATATGAGCTGCGCAATTGGAGCTCGGATCATACAATCGATGGCTGGATATATTCTGCAATCGATCCATGTATGGTTCCCCGCACGAGCTGTGTCTACTCCACGCTCGCATGTGGCAAGAATGTGCAACAAGCTGTGTTTTGCTCTGCATGCGCACTATGTTCTGTTGGTGCATCTTCTCGATTTGAGCCTTTTCCAGTGGCCGCCCCTTTCCCCTCACCAGCAGGCCAAACGCCCACATTTTTTTCTTTTCGAAAAGGGATAGCCGCGGCCTCTGCATGACTGCATCAAAGGATGCACAAAACCAATATATACATCGACAGTCACATATCATACTTGCACCTGTGGATTAGTAGAAGCATCATTTAAATTTTAAACACGGAGTCGATGCCCAAAAGCTAGTACAGAGTACAACTTTTTTATCTTGAAAAAGGCAAGCACACCGTTACTGTGTTGTGGTAAAAATATCACTATAGCTGTACCAAACGAGATGAGCTGATGAGGTTCCTAGCCTTTTTGCCGCTTACGCCAAGGATCTTCATTCGTGTAGCGAATGATTTGGTGGATCAATATCTTATTAATCGTCATGACATCGGCGAACTACTGATCGGTGGGCACATGTAGAACTCGAACACGACCAAGTGCGACGTGCTCTCTGACGAAGTGAATGTCGAGCTCAATATGCTTCGTCCGTCGGTGATGGACAGGGTTGACAGCGAGGTACACCGCAGAAACGTTGTCACAATAGAGAAGCGTAGCCTTGGTGACCTCACATAGCAACTCCTGAAGTAGCTGTCGTAGCCAAGAACACTCCACAACGGCGTTGGCCACTGCCCTGTAGTCAGCCTTGGCGCTCGTTCGTGAGACCGTGGGTTGTCATTTAGACAACCACGAAATCAGAGAAGGCCCGAGGTAGACGCAGTAGCCGGAAGTGGAGCATCGAGTGTCGGGACACCCAGCCCAGTCGGCGTCGGAGTAGGCGACAAGGTTGATGTCAGGTGATGCCGTCAGGGTGAGATCCATAGCTGTGGTTCCACGTATGTACCGGAGAATACGTTTCACCAGAGCCCAATGAGTATCACGAGGATCATGCATATGAAGACACACCTGCTGAACAACATACTGAATGTCTGGACGCGTCAGTGTGAGGTACTGAAGCGCACCGACGATGGAGCGGTAGAAGGGAGCGTCGGACGCCGGAGAACCCTCGACGGCGGACACTTTAGCCTTCGTGTCGACAGGCGTAGGAGCAGGCTTGCAGTTAAGCATGCCCGCTTCGCTCGAGCTTCGTGGCGTGCCTGCTGGTGCAAGAAGAAGCCAGTGGCCCGGCGCACAACCTCGATGCCGAGGAAGTAGTGGAGATCCCCCAAGTCCTTGAGGGCGAACTCGATGCCGAGGCGAGCTGTGATCTGCTGAAGGAGCGCTGGCGAGTATGCAGTTAGGATGATGTCGTCGACGTACAGGAGGAGGTACGCGGTGGCGGGACCCTGGTGAAAAACAAACAAGGAGGCATCGAACCATGTGGACCGGAACCCCTGCTGCTGAAGAAAGGTCGCTATTCGCTGGTACCAGGCCCGAGGCGCCTGCTTCAACCCGTAGAGAGAACGGGAGAGCAAGCACACGTGGTCCGGATGGTCGGTGTCGACAAAACCAATAGGCTGCTGACAGAACACCTGCTCGTCGAGATGGCCATGCAAGAAGGCATTAGACACATCGAGCTGGTGAACTGGCCAGGCGCGAGAAACAGCAAGCTGGAGGACAGCGCGAATCGTGCCCGGTTTGACAACCGGGGCGAAGGTGTCAGTGAAGTCCACGTCGGCACGCTAGCCGCGCACCACCCAACGCGCCTTGTAGCGCTCGAGAGAGCCATCAGGGCGAGTCTTGTGGCGGAAGACCCACTTGCCAGTGATGACATTGGCACGGGGAGGCCGCGGGACAAGCTGCCAGGTACGGTTGTGCTGCAGAGCGTCAAACTCCTCACGCATCGCAGCTAGCCAGTTCGGATCCCGAAGGGCTACGCAAGCGGAAGTGGGGAGCGGAGACGGTGTCGAGGTAGACGCAACACATGCGTACTTGTCATACGGGTAGCGCGTGCTAGGACAAAGTGTCCCAGTCCGAGCCCAAGTGACCACACCGGTGAGAGGTGCGGCCGCGGCAACGGGGGCCGCTGAGGGAGTCGCGCGTCGGGGGCCGCGACGGGGCCACAGAGACGGCCTCGGCGACGGGGCCCAGCGGGGCTGCTGCTGGCGGCGGGCGGCCGGCGCTGAGGCCTTGAGCGCGGGGGCGAGCCTGTCTTGTGGTGGCGTTCGCCAGAGGTGAAGGCAGGGGCGAACCACGTTGCGGAAGACGCCGAGGGTGACGATACCTGCTGAACGGGAACACCATCTCATCAAAGTACACATGTGGTGAAGTAAAAACACGGTGGGACACTGGATCATAGCACCGGTAACCTTTGGTGTTGTGAGGATAACCAAGAAAGATGCAAGGAAGCGACCGGGGAGCGAGTTTGTGAGGAGCAGTGGACGCGGTGCTAGGATAACAGAGACACCCGAAAATGCGAAGACCATCATAATGGAACCGCACCAAAGAGGAGCTGGTGAGGAGTGTAGTTCCAGCGCGAATGACACGGGAAAATGTTAATGATGAGGCTGGTGGTGCGAACGCGTCCGGCCAGAACCAAGGAGGCACGTAGGAGTAGAAGAGCAACGTGTGGACACAGTCATTAAGAGTGCGAATGACGCGCTCAGTGCGACCATTCTGCTGTGACGTGTAGGGGCAAGTGAGTCGAAAGATGGTGCCGTGGGACGCAAGAAGATTGCGGACGACAACATTGTCAAACTCCTTGCCGTTGTCTGTTTGCAAGGTAAGAATAGAACGACCGAACTGTGTGGTGACATATGAATAAAAGGCTGTGAGTGTGGCAAGAGCGTCAGACTTGCGTTGCAGAGGGAATGTCTCCACATAATGAGAAAAATCATCCAATATCACAAAATAGTATAAATAACCCGTGTTGCTTGCAACCGGGGACGTCCAAACATCACTATGCAATAACTGAAACGGAAAAGTGGAAATGTTTGTAGACTCGCTAAAGGGAAGACGGACATGCTTGCCAAGATGGCAAGCCTCACAAGTGTGGTCGTCAACCTTATTACATGAGAAATAAAAACCCTGAAGTATCTGATGCATTGGTGGAGTTGGGATGACCGAGGCATGCGTGCCAAAGATCGACACTAGCGGCGAAGGCGGCGGGACGACGAGTGGTGGTGGCGCCGGAGGGGTGCATCGGATAAAGCTCGTTCGGGCTGTCACATCGGTGGAGTACCATCCATGTACGGGCGTCCTTCACAGAAAAGCCAATATCGTCAAATTCAACAGTGATAGGGTTCTCACGAGTAAGGCGACGAACAGAAACAAGATTGGTAACTAAGTCAGGAGACACAAGAACACTAGACATGTTAACTGGAGTAGAAATAGAAGGAAATGACATATGACCGACATGTGTAATGGGTAAAGAGGAACCGTTACCAACGGTGATGCAAGTGGGAGTATGAGCAGGAGTGCACTACTAGGGAAAAGGCTATAGACAGAATCTTAGCAGCAGCGCGGTTCAAAAAACAGCGCTAGTGCTATTTAGCAGTAGCGAGCTACTAGAAACCGCGCTGCAGACACAAACTTAGCGATGGCGCTGTTGAAGAAAAAGCGCTACTACTAATATTCCCATTGGTAGAATGCTAGGCTACGATAGCGATGGCGATGTTAGCGTAAACGCTCTTCGCTACATCACGCTTAGCGCCGCGCTTCGTGGAAGAGCGCTACTACTAACTCTAGTTAGGTCATTTGGATGCGATGAACTTTGTTATTTATGCTTATGATATGTTGTTTCTATTTTTGCCAAGTCTGTCTCTTTGTGTTGCTCAACTATATATGTTGCATATCATCGACTCATGTGACGATGCGGTGCATAGATCATAAATGGCGAAGAAGTGCTACGCCAGAGTATATATATCGACAAGTGGCGGAGTGAAAGGCCAAGGTGTACCGGTTTTCGGTTTCGGCGACACGCAATGCTTAGTTTAGGTTCACGCTAATGCGAGAGAGGATACGAACTCATGTACTCAAAGTGATAGCTATTCTCATGTATATCATTGTTTAGATGGATGACGATGTATTTGCAAGTAATCGAGACTTGTATCACTATTTTCGAGATTGATGGCGAGATCGAGACCACTTTGTGTTGGATGATGATTATGATGATGACATGATTTGATGAGACTAATTGTATGTATATGCTATGATTACATTTGTATGTGGATGATATGCTAAAGATTATTGTATAAAGCCTATTCAAATGCAAAACAAATAAAAACAAATCTGCAGGAAAAAACTAATAAAACTAGTAGTAGCGAGGATTTAGCGATGGCGCCGGCTTACCGATGGCGCTTACACCAAAACGGCGCTGCAGCTAATACCATGGCGCCCTTTCCTAAACCACTGCTGCAGCAATTGTGTAATGTAGCGATGGCGTGTGTCGACGCGCCATCTTGCTACACGTTAAACAGAAGCGCTTATTAGTAGCGCCGGTACCGCCATCGAGGGTGTAAACCAGCGCTCTGCTAGGCTTTTCCCTAGTAGTGGTGGCGGACATGAAGTTACCGGGATGAGCAGTCATGTGAGTGGTGGCGCCCGAATCCATGTACTAGTCACCGCCGCCAACGTAGGAGTTTGGTGACGGAGCGGAGTGCAGGGCAGCGAGAAGGGCCGGGTCCCACGGCGGTGACACCTAAGGAGGGTAGAACCCTCCGTAGGCCGTCGCGGTGGCGGCGCCATAGGCAGGCGCGAGCGCGGCCCCATAGGCGGGCGCGAGCGGGGGCGCGGTACCGTAGCCGCTATAGGGGGTGGCATTCTACGCGGCGAAGAGAGCCTGGTGGCTCACCGGACGAGGCCCAAGGATGCCCGGACCGGGTGCCCAAGGGACCGACATCGAGTATGCGTGGACGGCGCCTGTCCACGGGTTGGTGCCGTAAGTCCACGGAGGGGTGGCCTGCTGCTGCTACTGATGAGCCCCCCGGTGCTTGTTGCTGCTTGCGGCCGCCCCCCATGGCGGTTGTCGTGGCGCCTACCACCCGTTCTGGCTGGCGGGGGCAACAGAGGGGCGGAGGCGAGGCGAAAGAAATACCGGAGGTTCCGAGGCTAATGGCGCGACATGGTTGGGGCGGCCTGTGGTGGGGCACCATGGGAGGTGCCGGCGGTGAGGGCGTGATGCTGCACACGCTTCTTGACCCCCTTCATCCGGCGCTCCTCCAACCGCAAGTATGCCACAAACTTGGGGAAGGAGGGCTCCGACATCAAGGTGAGGTTGGAGGCGGCGTTGCCGAAGTCCTCATTGAGGCCGGCGGTGAGCGTGCTGAGGAGGAGGTCGTCATCAACCTTGGCGCCGATGTCGCGGAGCTCATCCGCCAATGTCTTCAAGCGGCGACAGTAGTCATCAATGGACTGTTCATCCTGGTGACAGTCAAAAAAATTCCTGCTGCAAAAAAACGCGGCGCTGAAGCTTGTTGTCGGTGAAGAGGCCATTTAGCTTAACCCACATGGCGCGGGCGTCGTCTCCAGCGCTCACGACCGTGTGAAACATGTCCTTGGAGATGGTGGTGAAGAACCACCGGATGATCGTGGCGTCGATCGCAGTCCACTCGGGGTCGTCCACCATGGCGCGGGAGTCAACAGTGCCATCAACATGATCCACGAGGTTGTTCTCGCGGAAGAGTAGTGAGAAGTACGTATTCCACGCGAAGTACGTGGAGTTGGAGGCATCGAGGACGACGGGGACGCGTGTGTGGATGTCGCGGATTTCAGCAGGATCCACGACGAAGGGGTTGGAGATGGACGAGGCGTTGGACGACATGGCGGCTAGGGTTGGGGGAAGAAGGGCTGCACGGCAGTGGAAGTGGTGCAGCGCGGCGGGAGGGTAGCGCGGCGGGGAGGGGAGGACACGTAGGGAGGGGAGGCGCGTGTGGGGAGGTGGTAGCGGCGGCGGCAGATCACGGCGGCGGCGGCCCGAGGCGGCGGTGTCTAAGGTAGGCGGAAGCGGGAGGATAGACTTGCGATAAATACCATGTAGTGAATGATTTGGTGCATCGATATCTCATTGATCATGCACTAGGCACATATATATAGGTACAAGGGGTGCGACCGGTATCTTTTCTCCTAAGATGCACGTATATACAAAGGAAGACAGACACTGCAGGTACTGCATATGAAACCCAGACCTACGTATATGTACACATGTTCAACAATTCGCATCCAGAATCTAGAAACAAGAACGGAGGGAGCCCCCGAGCTCTCTCAGCGATTTGAAAGATCCGACCGTCCATTCCGTTTGCTTGATGAGATCTGAGCCGTCGGATCGAGCCGCTGGAGGACGCATGCCATCGGATCGAGCTCGTGCTCCTGTTGCAATGAACAGTTCAGCTCTCTGTCGGAAATATCTCATGCCACCGCTGTTAATACCGTGCCCCATCAAGGGTATTTTCGTCATTTCACGTGTTAGGTCAACATGTGCTCTTTTTTGATTCGCTGCCTCCTCCACAATTGAGTGCCTCACCCTCACCTCTCTCTCTCTCTCTCTCTCTCTCTCTCTCTCTCTCTCTCTCTCTCTCTCTCTCTCTCTCTCTCTCTCTCTCTCGCACATCTCCCTCTCGAGCCGCCGCGCCAGCCATCCTACCCATCTGCCAACACTGCCAACCATCATGCCCATCCGCTGGCGCCACGCGATCGCCACCACCTGCCCTCGGCGGGCGGCCTACCCCCTCCTCCTTCTCCACCGTGACCCGCTGCTCCGTCAGCAACCTCTTACTGGTACGGTTCGAGCCTCTCCACGTCGACCCGCCCCCAACCCCCTCCTCCCAAGCCGGTGCGGCCACCATCGACGGCGGGGATCAATACCAGCCGCATCAGGAGCAGGAGCATGATGGGAAGGAGAAGGACGACTAGGGGAGGAAGGGCGGCATCAATGTGTCATATCCTTCCAGGTTCGCATCTCTCTCTCTCTCTCTCTCTCTCAGTTCCCCTTCTTAGATCGAATCTCCCTGCCAGATCCTCCCGTACCTCATGTTCAACCACGCCGAGGGAGAACTGGACCTTCATCCTTGCGCCTCTGTGAAGAAGACGATGCGAGGTAAGGCGCCTTCAAATTCTTTGTTTGTTTCTTATATTGGAGATGTCGGTCAGCTGATTTGGAGGGCCTTGAGGCATTTAAATAGAGCGCATGTGTTTATCTTAGGTGAGTTATTATCTGTAGCATATGTTCTAATGCTAGTTAGTTTGGTAGAATGCCTCTCTCTCACTGATATATGTTGTCTTGCAGTTTCATTGTTGTATATGAACACTTAGTGTTCATCCTCTTATTCAATGTGATAATCACCACATATGTCAAAGATATGGTGGACAAATAATGGTTCCTGATTATTTCCAATTTCAAAGACTTTCCTGTTTGTTGTCCTTTGATTTGCAGTCAGGTAGTGGCTTTTTGTTCATGAAGGCCATTGTTGCTGCAGTCGCAGAATGGGCATTTAGGTTTAAACGTGCAAATGCACAAATAAATAGGAGTTAATTTAAAGCTTATGATGTTCGTTTTTCTCATTCAGGTTTTGAGATTTAAACAGTATGGTTGGTCTTAGCACAGATCTAGCAACAAAGGCATTGCATGTTAGGCAAACGAAGGAAACAAATGTAAATGTTGTGCTGCAAAAGTTCCCCTTTTTGCTCTGAATTGAACCATCAGTGTTTTCCCTTTCCATATCTTTCATGGTTGCTTCGACATATTTGTACACTTATGTTGGTCATGGAGAAAAGATTGGGGATGAACGAAGAACAAACAAGCTACTCACCATATTATTCTGCTTTGCAGAATTGGTATTCACCACAAGTTAATAACTACATGTTGTTCTTGCCGTAATTGCCTGCCTCATTGCTAAACTTGGTCAACGTGCACTTTTAACTTATCCCCTGAATTCTCCTCATAGCTATTAAGGAGCCTCTGACCACATGACATGACTAGCATTACCATACCTTAGTTAGAAATTGATATGTTTTTACAACAACCCTACAAGTGATGCCAACTATTCTGGTTACATGGATTGCTGAATCTCGCATGTCGTCCTTCTCTTGGAAGCTCCTTGCACTGCTATATATTTTTGGATGCTAAATAACCTTACATTTTGTTGCAGGAGATTCTGGAAAACACATCAGATAGCAATGGCGGGGCTCCTCGAGCTCAGTCCTCACCACCACCAACAGATGATGATGATGCACAAGTGGATGGTCCATCTGAAGATGGCGCAGCAGGTGACAACTTCACTTTGCAATTTCTCATTTATGTGTTTCTCATAGATCTGGACCAGTGAATCTTAGGCTACTCTGTATTTTGATCAACTATAGTAATAGTTGTGCAACGGTGTCAGATTTTCGTCCATGTCATGATATTATTCCACAATTTTTATCATGGAACTCTTTCCGCTATGTAATCTCAAATTCTGTTTTACCTACAGGTTTGGTTGATTTACACTTCAATTCCTAAAAAAGTTGTACTTCTTGAGTGGGGTGAATTCATATACATTTTTAGCTGTACAGCAGGGCAAGGCCCCACTGCTATTTTTATTGAAAGCAGACCAAAACTATTTTTTGCGAAGTGTACAGGAGGAATTTAGGTGAAATCATATTTGATGCGTATTCCCTTTGTTCGGTACTGATAGGGTTTGGTTAATGCATATTTTTGGTTAATCCCAGATTTAATTGGAGGTTTAGTTCAGTTACAAAGATGATACCATGTGACATTCAGTATTTATGTCCAGATTACAGATCATATGCAAATAAACTATTTAAATGGATACCGTAGTTCACACCACTCTCTCTCTCTCTCTCTCTCTCTCTCTCTCTCTCTGATGTTAACTCTATTCTGTTGGATAAAAGTAATAGAGGCAGCACGTATGCTGCATGTGAGTTATTTTTTATATATAAATTGATTATTTATGTATTCTCTAGTAAGTTTTACACTAACAAAAAATACACTTTCGTGATGATACGTGTTTGTCACAGTAGGTCAAATTTCTGTCATGCATGTAGATCCATGACGATTTTATGATACAATCAAGATAGTCATACTTGTGTTGTCGTAGAAGTGTTCCATGACAATACAAAATTATCGTCACGGAAGTGTCCACTTCCATGACGATAAATACCGCGTCATGGAAGTGCTTTCGTCAAGGGTAACCGACATGTGGCATCCACCGTAACGGGTCACCGTTAAGCTATCGGGTATGGTTTTGGATCCGTTAACCCGCTAACAACCACGACCAATGGCAATTTTCCACGTCTAAAAGTCTCATTGGCCGACGGAACCATGTGTCAGCTCCG
Source organism: Aegilops speltoides (assembly GCA_021437245.1). NCBI lineage: Eukaryota > Viridiplantae > Streptophyta > Magnoliopsida > Poales > Poaceae > Aegilops > Aegilops speltoides. The sequence continues at coordinate 283,263,991 of CM038141.1, forward strand.
AGTTGGCACAGATGTCACTCATCCAATGGGCGAGATGCGCCTATTATATGTTGACACATGGACCAGCCCAAAGTGTCCCATAAAGATTAAATGGGTCTGCCCAACTAAAGGCCCACAAGATTTTGCAGAACATGATGGGCCGGCCCAGCTAAAGGCCCACAAGATTTTGAAGACACTAGTGAGCAGCCCGTTAACATGCTACCATGTTTTGGGCCAAATGTCGGCCCATATTTGATCCGGTCCATTAACAGCCTGCCACATTCTGGGCCTAATAAGGGCCCATATGAGATCGGGCCCGTTAATAGCCTACCACATTCTGGGCCACATTACGGCCCATATCAGATCCGACCCTTTAAGAGCCTTTGGTCTAAATTATGGCCCATATCAGATTCGGCCCGTCAACTGGACACTGTCTTTTGGGCCCACTTGAGGCCCGGTTAGGATTTCTGTTAGCTAAAGGCCCATTTAATAATACAGCCTGATATTAGTTTCGGCCTGTTAAAGGCATGTTTAATATTTCGGCCCTATATTTATTTTGGCCTATTAAAAGCCCGTCATATAGTTGGGCCTAACTATGGCCCGCTTTGCATCCGGCCTGCTCATAACCGATAATCTGATTGGGCCAAACAAGGACCAAAAATTTTTTGGCCTGTTAATGGCCCGTGATGTGATTGGCAAATCATGGGTCGGGATCTATTTCGGCGTGCTGTCGGCCCGTGAGCTGTCTGACACGTTTCAGGCCCAACCTACTTTTCAGCCTACTAAAAGCCCATTGAATTTTCTTGCGAAAATAGGCCGGCGGTTTACTCGGCCTATTAAAGGCCCGAAACTACTAGTGGGCCATTTTACATTTAGGCTTGTTAACGGACCAAGATGACTGGGCCCATGATGCAGCTCATACATAGTGATTTGCATGACGGTCCGATTATGTACCATAATTTTACGGTTTGGCCGGTTTACTTTTCATGGAGCGAAGACAAGATATATATACAATAAAATAACTGCAGCATCGTGAATACGAAAAAACCAAGAATATACAATAAAGAAATTACGACATATTACATCCACTAGGCATCAAAGTTCGCCACTATGATAATAAAGCACAAGGAGACAACAGATTACATACACTGGGCATCAAAGATTGCCACCAGTGCAAATAAACACGCCGACAAAATAATATACAAAATCGTCAGCACTTCAATAGAGTTCAAGAAAGGTTAGCCCTGCTCGAGAGCTACAGCGCAAGCAGCTGAGCAAGTTGATGAGACTGCGCTTGTTTGACGCTTATATCCTCCTCACTCTGAAAGAGAAACAAGTAGACAAATGATAGGTTTTGCACATATAAGTATCAGTGCTGAAAATACATCACATTTATTATTGGCAAATAAAGTGACACAGTTTAAAATAGCATGAACACAATATGGTATTGTTCGGGTTAAGACATGACAAGAAATGACATTGTGAATGAGTTGGCAACTTCACGACACCACTGGATTATAGATCAAGAACTCATAAGTATCAATGGTTAGTGTGCTGTCAATTTATCCCATTTCATATTGGCAAATAAAGAGACGGTTTAAATAATAGTAGAATGATATGACATTGTTCATAGTTAAGACATTGCAGAATATGACATTGTGCTGTACTGGGTAGTTTCACCACACCACTGGATTACGGATCAAGAACAGAAGCATACATGCAGTGCAAAATAAGATCACTTGCTCTATATAGTTTAATTTACATGGTATAAAGAAGGAACTTGGTTGTACAACTGAAAACTTAAATTGAGAAGGCTAAACTTTTGTTTATGAACTTCATAATAAACTTTAAACATGCAATTTGATGCAAACACCAAAAGTAAACAGCTGTTACAATCATGCCTAACCAAATATACACAACAAAGTTTGAAGGCTTGAGAAGGACAAACTTACATCAGTGGTGAAGACCGTCTCTATAAAGCCCTTGTCCATGCTGATGGGAGGGCAGGGGGGGCAATTCAACAAGTTGAAGGAAATATGCCCTAGAGGCAATAATAAAGTTGTTATTTATATTTCCTTATATCATTATAAATGTTTATTATTCATGCTAGAATTGTATGAATCGGAAACTTGATACATGTGTGAATACATAGACAAAATAAAGTGTCCCTAGTATGCCTCTACTCGACTAGCTCATTAATCAAATATGGTTAAGTTTCCTGACCATAAACATGTGTTGCCATTAGATGAACGGGATCACATCATTAGGAGAATGATGTGATGGACAAGACCCATCCGTTAGCTTAGTATAATGATCGTTAAGTTTTATTGCTATTGCCTTCTTCATGACTTATACATATTCCTTTGACTATGAGATTATGAAACTCCCAAATACCGGAGGAACACCTTGTGTGCTATCAAACGTCACAACGTAACTAGGTGTTTATAAATATGCTCTACATGTGTTTCCGAAGGTGTTTGTTGGGTTGGCATAGATCGAGATTAGGATTTGTCACTCCCAGTATCAGAGAGGTATCTCTGGGCCCTCTCGGTAATGCACATCATGATAAGCCTTGCAAGCAATGTGACTAATGAGTTAGTTGCGGGATGATGCATTACAGAACGAGTAAAGAGACTCGCCGGTAACAAGATTGAACTAGGTATGAGGATACCGACGATCGAATCTCGGGCAAGTAACATACATATGACAGAGGGATTGACGTATGTTGTCATTGCGGTTTGGCCGATGAAGATCTTCACAGAATATGTAGGAACCAATATGAGCATCCAGGTTCTGCTATTGGTTATCGATCGGAGATGTGTCTCGGTCATGTCTACATAGTTCTCGAACCCGTAGGGTCCGCACGCTTCACGTTCGATGACGATTTTTATTATGAGTTTGTGTTTTGGTGACCTAAGATTGGTCCTGGATGAGATCATGTACATGACGAGGAGTCTTGGAATGGTTGAGAGGTAAAGATTGATATATTGGACGATAGTATTCGGACACCGGAATGGTTTCAGAGCGTTTCAGATATTTATCGGAGTACCGAGGGGTTACCGGAACCCCCTGGGGAAAGTAATGGGCCTCCATGGGCCATAGGGGAGAGAGAGGTCAGCCCACAAGGGGTGGTGCACCCCCCTTGGGCAGTCCGAATTGGACAAGGGGAGGGGGCGCGGCCGCTCTTTCCTTCTCCCTCTCCCTCTCCTTCCCCCTTTCCCCCTCCGAAAGAAGGAAGGGGGGGGGACTAGGATTAGGAGTCCAAGTCGGTTTCCCCCCACTTGGCGCGCCCCCTAGGGCCGGCCTCCTCCCCTCTCCTCCTTTATATACGGGGCATGATAACCCACAAGTATAGGGGATCGTTTGTAGCCTTCTTCGATAAATAAGAGTGTCGAACCCAACGAGGAGCTAAAGATAGAACAAATATTCCCTCAAGTTGTATCGACCACAGATATAGCTCTACGCACACTTAACATTTGCTTTACCGGAAACAAGTATGTAACTAGTTTGTAGGAGTGATACTAGAACTACTTTGCATGAATAAAACTAGAAGTACTTTGCAAGATAATAAAAGTTATAATTCGCAGTACGTAACTCCATCGTGCCGCACGTAACTGCATCACGCGGAAATGCGCGCGGCGCAACCGCATGCATATGGGGCCCCCGACATGATCGTGCATAGGCCCAACCGCTGGCAGAGCGCGCGCGGAGGGACACGAGCAGAGCGCTCCGCGGTCGCCTCAACGGTGAGCAACGATATATATGCATATAGTTGTTGAACACGCAAGGAAAAGTTGTCCACAACCCGAGCACGCTGACGGACATGAGCAGAGCGCGTCGCGGCGCCTAACGGTTGAACTGTTTGTATAAATTAAGCATGACTAACCTATGAATGAAATCTATGTTAATTACTGAATTTTAGTCGCAAAAATTAGATAGTGCTAGTGATTTTTAGCTGCATATTTTGACAAATCGCCATTGGAACCGCTGGATGTCCTCTCTGTATGTGTCGTCGTGGGTGTGCTTATTGTGTCATGCGCCGGCCCCAAACACTGGTAGCACAACTTATAAATTGATGGATGGAGTACTAGTTACAATGATGCATATAATTAAGAAAAGGGATCACACATGTCTATCTTGACTGGAGTGAGAATGCAATAGCACAATAAGAATTAAGGAGCAAGAAGAAAGATGCATCCATCAACGTACGACCTCCTCCTCCTCCTCCTCAACTCAGTGCGTCGGGCCATCGGTCGATGGCTAAGGAGCGCCGGCTTTTGTGGCAAGGTCAAGGTGCTTCTCAGCAAAGGCATCTAAGGCTTCCAGCCGATTGAAGAAGGCTAACATTGTAGCATCCTCACTGGCCTTGTAGATACCTATGTACATGATTTTCTCATACACGTGGATGTTTAGGTCGACAAATTCTTGCAGGGCGAGGCGCCTCGCGGCGAGCGCAACCTCCAGGTGGACATCCTTCATGACGTTGACGAGCAGTCGCAGGGCCACCAGTGCTTGAAAGAGGTTCCGACCATGGAGGCCGATTAGGGTGGCAGGCAATGAGGAGCCTAGGCGCGCGGGCTAGAGGAGTACGGCGGTGTCGTCCGCGAGCTTCATGACGACGATGAACTTGTTGGTGGTGGCAACGATCATCTGGTCCAACTGAGAGTCGTAGCTGGCGTCGACGGCGGCCATCCACTAGCTGGTCGCCAACACCGTCTGGAGACGATCCTCGGTGCCATGCCGCAGGATGGCGTCGTGGACCATCTGGCACAACTGCTGGTCGCTCGCGCACGTCGCCGCCATGGATCTGGAGTGAGCATGTTTGCACTTAGTGTAGGTGCTTAGGCAAATGGTTAGGTGCGTATGATGTGGTAGATGCATTGGAATGGAGGGGCGCCTTTATATGAGTGCAAATTGCGTTGCATTCACATCATGTTGCCTCTTCTCCCGGTCCTCCTCCCATTACTTCCCTCATGCATTCATGATGCTAATTGAAGGAGGATGCATCATTGGCCGTTCAACATTTCGGGAACCACTACCCTCTCCCTCGTCTGCATTAAAGCCATACCGGGAACTGCGCCGCCCACTGTCAAATCAAATAGTACTGCGCTGCCCGCTGCACGCCGGCCTGAACACGCCTCCTCGCCTCCATCTATGCTTAATTACTGAATTTTAGTTGCAAAAATTAGATACTGCTAGTGATTTTTAGCTTCATATTTTGACAAATGGCAATGTTACTAGATCAACAAATGTCAATCTTACCAGTTTGACAAATGACAACATACCCAATATGACAGATGCAAATCTTACCAAATTGTTTGTAAGTGGTTGCACACGAGTCATCCAAAACAACCGTTTGCGTTGAAGAGATGCACAAATCCTGCTCTCACTTTGCATACGGGTGTTCTTTCTAAAACATTTTTGATCAAGAGCAATTAAAACCTATAGCCATAACAACCAAGACACGTGGCGTCACGTGAATGGTTAAAATTTGAATTATGCACATAAATGCAATGAAAAACTCAACTAATGCATAAAAATGTCCAAACGAACCCCAAAAAATCCCAAAAATTTACACAACACTCCTGTTGTTCTATGTTGACACGAGAAAATTTTAGAAAGCAATAAGAGGCAATGGATATCTTTTCGTCCCCAATGGTGCGACGTTCCCTACCAACACCATCATGCTTGTTTTGAGAAGCTCTGGTTTGTGAGAAGCATATCCCCAAACCTGCCCCAAATGGGACCAAAAATTTACTACGGAGTGTTGATGCCGCTCCATGATAGCATGCCAAGTTTCATGAATTTCAGACGAGTTTTCAATTTACTAGAATTTAAAAACCAGGTATCTCAATGTTTGCGGTCGAGTGACGGTGGTAGGGTGTTTGACATTCATTCCCATTTCTTGCATGGGATCTAAGCATGCAACCAAGGACACCTATTTGAATTTGCAACCAATTTATATATATGCATCAAAGCGTGTGCATGTAGTTCAAATTTGAATTATGCACATAAATGCATTGAAAAACTCAATTAATGCATAAAAATGTCCAAATGAACCCCAAAAAATCCTAAAAATTGACACAACACTCCTGTTGTTTTATGTTGACACGAGAAAAAATTTCAAAGCAATAAGAGGCACTGGATACCGTTTTATCCCCAAAGGTTGGACGTTCCCTACCGAAACCAGCAGGCTTGTTGTGAGAAGCTCTGGTTTGTGAGAAGCATATCCCCAAACCTGCCCCAAATGGGACAAAATTTTTACCACGACTTGTTGATGCCGCTCCATGATAGCGTGCCAAGTTTCATGAATTTTAGACGAGTTTTGCATTTACTAGAATTTAAAAACCAGGTATCTCAATGTTTGCGGCTGAGTGACGGTGGCAGGGTGTTTGACATTCATTCCCATTTCTTGCATGGGACCTAAGCATGCAACCAAGGACACATATTTGAATTTTCAACCAATTTATATGCATTAGAGCATGTGCATGTAGTTCAAATTTGAATTATGCACATAATTGCATTGAGAAACTCAATTAATGCATAAAAAATGTCCAAACGAACCCCGAAAATCCCAAAAATTGACACAACACTCATGTTGTTCTATGTTGACATGAGAAAAAAATTCAAAGCAATAAGAGGCAATGGATATCGGTTTGTCCCCAAAGGTGGGACGTTCCCTACCGAAACCATCAGGCTTGTTGTGAGAAGCTATGGTTTGTGAGAAGCAAACCTGCCCCTGATGGGACAAAATTTTTACCACGACATGTTGATGCCGTTCCATGATGGCATGCCAAGTTTCATGAATTTCAGACGAGTTTTGCATTTACTAGAATTTAAAAACCAGGTATCTCAATGTTTGCGGCCGAGAGACGCTGGCAGGGTGTTTGACATTCATTCCCATTTCTTGCATGGGACCTAATTAAGCATGCAACCAAGGACACATATTTGAATTTTCAACCAATTTATATGCATTAGAGCATGTGCCTGTAGTTCACATTTGAATTATGCACATGAATGCATAGAAAACTCAATTAATGTATAAAACTGTCCAAGCAGAACCCCTAAAAATCCCAAAAATTGACACAACACCCCTGTTGTTCTATGTTGACACTTGGAAAAAAATTGAAATCGAGAAGAGGAATGCATATCATTTCGTCCAGAAAGGTGAAACGTTCCCTACCGAAACCATCGGGCTTGTTGTGAGAAGCTCTGGTTTGTGAGAAGCATATCCCCAAACCTACCTCAAATGGGACAAAAAATTTACCACGACATGTTGATGCCGCTCCATTACAGCATGCCAAGTTTCATGAATTTCAGACGAGCTTTGGATTTACTAGAATTTAAAAACCAAGTACATATATCAATGTTTGCGGCCGAGTGACGGCGGCAGGGTGTTTGCCATTCATTCTCATTTCTTGCATGGGACCTAATTAAGCATGCAACCAAGGACACAAATTTGAATTTTCAACTAATTTATATGCATTAAAGCATGTGCATGTAGTTCAAATTTGAATTATGCACATGAATGCATAGAAAACTCAGTTAATGTATACAAATGTCCAATCAAACCCCAAAAAATTCCAAAAATTGACACAACACTCCTGTTGTTCTATGTTGACACTAGGAAAAAAATTCAAAATCGAGAAGATGCAAGGGATATCGTTTCGTCCAGAAAGGTGAAACGTTCCCTACCGGAACCATCGATCTTGTTGTGAGAAGCTCTGGTTTGTGAGAAGCATATCCCCAAACCTGCCCCAAATGGGACAAAAAATTTACCACGACATGTTGATGCCGCTCCATGACAGCATGCCAAGTTTCATGAATTTCAGACAAGCTTTGGATTTACTAGAATTTAAAAACCAAGTATATATCTCAATGCTTGCGGCCGAGGGACGGTGGCAGGGTGTTTGACATTCATTCTCATTTCTTGCATGGGACCTAATTGAGCATGCAACCAAGCACACATATTTAAATTTTCAACTAATTTGTATGCATTAGAGCATGTGCTTGTAGTTCAAATTCTAATTATGTACATGAATGCATAGAAAACTCAGTTAATGTATAAAAATGTCCAATCGAACCCCAAAAAATCCTAAAAATTGACACAACACTCCTGTTGTTCTATGTTGACACTAGGAAAAAATTCGAAATCGAGAAGATGCAACGGATATCGTTTCGTCCAGAAAGGTGAAACGTTCCCTACCGAAACCATCACACTTGTTGTGAGCAGCTCTAGTGTATGAGAAGCTTATACCCAAACCTGCCCCAAATGGGACAAAATTTTTACCACGACATGTTGATGCTGCTCCATGATAGCGTGCCAAGTTTCATGAATTTCGGACGACTTTTGGATTTACTAGAATTACAAAAGCAAGCACACCAACATTTGCTAGAGAGCCACGGTGCCGCGGTGTTTGAAATTCATCCCCATTTCTTGAATGGGACGTAAGCATCAACCCATGGACACATATACCATTTTACAACCCTTTTTGGTGCACCAGAGCACGTGCATGTGGTTTAATTTTTAATTGTGTACCTGAAATGCCTAGAAAACCAAGTTACTGTATAAAAATGTCCAAACGAACCCTGAATAATTCCAAATTTTTGACGACACACCTATAGTCGCATGTTCACTACAGATAGAAGTTCTAGCAATTCAAACACCATCCTTTACAGCTGTGACCCCATTATGTAATTCAAATCAAGATGAAAAATTAAGTAGATCGCACACAGTTTATTATCACCAACCGTGTCAGATGTAGTACAAAATATCCTGGAGCACCGTCGGTATATAGTACGCCTATGGATTACTCGAGAAGGTTCGTCGTCTACAGTCCACAGCCCGCTCTGAACAAGGGACTGTCTCTGATGACACTTTGCGCGCCAGTTTTTTCGCCGAAGCGATTCCAAATTTTCGGCTTCCGCGAAAATATCTACCTCCCCGCCCCTCCCCCTTACCAAAAGCCACATTTCCCCTGTTTCCGCCTTCCTTTCCAAGTTGAAACCTTCACTCCTTGCCTGCAGCGCCGCCTCCTCGCCGGCGACCCTCCTTCACGCTGCTCGGCCTCGCCTATCTAGGCAGATGATCCACACCCGAACCCCATCCTCCTCCTCCTTCCACATCCCACATGCCCCGACCGCTAACGCGAGCGCGACACCTTCCACCCAAATCACTGACCCCTCCACCAAATAAGCGCCATCCTGAGCCATGGTGCACGTAGTATAGCCAGGATCTCAAGGAGCATTTGGCAGCGGAGAAGCAAATCACGACTGCACGCGCATATGAGGTCGCGATGGCTGCCATTCGTGCTGACCCCCATATCTTGGAGGAGCACCTCGCTGTCGAGGCCACCGTCGATGCCTCGCACGCCGATGTCGCAGCGCGGTTGGCTGCTTTAAATGACAATTCATGGCATTTTATCGAGGCCACCATCGGTGCCTTCGACGAGGACCACGATGTGTTTTCTTTGTGTGCATGTGCTTACGTCATCTCGAGAGCCAGCAGGTTGGTGCCTGGAGCGGCTCAGGCAACTCACCACTACGATGAGGGCACTCACGATGCAGAGGCCTTGCCGTCTTCCATGTCCAAGGAGCCAATCATCATCGATATCTCCGACAGTGAGTAGCTTGTCTTATTAGCTCACTATAAGGAGCCATGTTCAGTTTGCCAGCTACTGCCTTTCCTTAACAAATTCTAATGAATTGTGCTATCTACTTTTACCATGCAATCTTCTGCTCTAGTGTATATGTTTTATATTTCGTGAAATGTGGTGTTCAGTTAACTGTTTGGTTCAATTCTGCAAATGTGATGTTCAATTCTTTAGGGTGCAATTTTCCAAGTTGTCAAGCATGCTTTGTTTGGTTAACTGTCTGATCTTCTATTAGGAGTATGTTATATTGTGCAATGTGGTGCTCAGTTGACGTTTGGTTCATTTGTTGTGGTGTTTAGTTAATTGTTTGGTTCAATTCTGCAATGCAATGTTCAATTGTTGTGTGTGCATTCTGTTATTGTATACCAAGTGAGAAATAAATCAGATTTGGCTATACTAAATACATGAGAAACAAATACAATTGCTATATTTCCAAGTTTTTAAGCATGCTTGCTTTGGTTAATTGTCTGATCTTCTATTAGGAGTATGTTATATTGTGCAATGTGGTGCTCAGTTAAGGTTTGGTTCATTTGTTGTGGTGTTTAATTAACTGCTTGGTTCAATTCTGCAATGCGATGTTCAATTGTTGTGGCTGCATTCTGTTATTGTATATCGTGTGAGGAACAAATCGAATTTGGTTGCACTTAATACACGAGAAACATATACAAGTGCTATATTTCCTAGTTCTTAATCATGCTTGGTTTGGATAAATGGGGTTTCCATGTGGCTTGAATTAATCTGATGAATCTGCAATGTGCTTATTTTTCATCAACATATTTTCTATACCACTATATAGTTCACTGATGATTACCTCTCAAACCACTGATGTTTATGCACATCCTTGTTTTCAGGCCTTTCCAAAGCAGTTCACTAATGATTACCTCTCAAACCACCTCTATGGTCAGGAGGCGAGGAAAGTTTTCATACAACACCCACGGTTCAATATTGAAGTGTTCCTGAAGAGGACGAAGGATGGACGGTCAATCATCCACAGGCACTGGCCTAAAGTTGCAAAGACCTTCAACATGAATGAATGCTTAATATTCGCCTTCCGCTTCAGGAGTTTTCCAGACGAGATGCATCTGTCTATGTACCGTCTATGATGCTAATTTCGAAAGGTTCTAGATGTTGCATGTGAAACTTGGTGATGGTGCAGTTGTGTAATGGGGTAGCTGAGTGCTGGAGCTATATCATGTTGTACTCTGATGTATATCAATTATGAAATCCTGCTTCCTTAATATGGGAATAAAATATATTATGTGTTTAATATGAATGTCAATTAGATTAATAAATGGATTATTAATAATAGGGAAATTAGCATGCTAATTAGTTTTTGCTATTGCAAATGGTTATTGAGAAAATACTGTGGGCGATGACCTAAGGCAATGCACACAGTTTCTAGGAATAAACCGTGTTGGATCGATGAGCAATCACACACGACATTCTCTTCAAAACTGTTTGTGTTAGGCCACCTTACGCAAATGTTTACCGCATAAAAGCTGTGTGTGATGGATAGCCTTTGCCACACAGTTTCTTCTACGCACCGTGTGTGATGCATTCAATAACGCAAACGATAAAATTATTAATATTGTGTGCGATGGGAAGGCCATCACAAACGATTTAAGGGGGAAAATTGTGTGTGATGTACCTACGAACGGAAACATTTTCCTTGCAGCGACTGTGTGGGATGTATATACGAACGGAAACATTTAGGGGGGACTGACTATGTGGGATGTACTTACGACCGGAAATGATTTCGCCTTTATAATTATATTTTTTGAGCACTACTATACATATAACCATATTTTCTCGCTCGCCGGTCGCACATGACCTCATTTTGTCGAGCGTGTGTGCCAGGAGGGCATATCCCCGACGGTTTCTGGGTCGTGTGGGAAGGACACCCCTATCGCCCACACTCACTAGGTGACGGTTCCGAATGCCGTCGCAGAAAGGGGTTAAAAACCGTTTTTATAGCACCGACATGTACCAGTGCCCATAGTTGGTGCTTTTATAAGAGAAAATGGAGACTCAAGTTCAAAAATAAAAATTGCATAAAGTAAAAGAAAGGCCCTTCGCAAAGGGAAGTAGGGATTTGTAGAGGTGCGAGAACTCAAATCAAAAATTGAGAGATAATTTTTTTTGAGAGGCATACTTTTCCCACCAGCGAAAATGATTTAGAGTTCCCAACACTTTCCACGCTAGATATATCATAAGCGGTTCCCAAACAGAAATTAAAGTTTATTCCTTTTTCAACCATACTTTCACTTTCCATGGCTAACTGTATCCACGGGTGCCTTCGATACCAACACTTTCCAAGGAATTTATTATTTGACAACATAAAGTAAATTCATTTTTCATTTTAGGACTGGGCATCCCTAATACCTTTGCCTTACTTTCGTGCAATGACAAGTGAATAAACACTCATCGTGAGAATAACACATCTAGCATGGAAAATATTAGCCACCCCTCACCGCCTCGCGAGCGGTACGACCACACAAAAGAGAAATTTATTTTGAATATTAGAAATGGCACATAAAAATTTGCTTACAACGGCAAAAGAATACCGCATATAGGTAGATATAGTGGACTCATGTGGCAAAACTGGTTTAAAGGATTTTGGATGCACAAGTAGTGATTATACTTAGTGCAAAATGAAGGCTAGCAAAAGATTGCGAAGCGACCAACCAAGAAACGAATAATCTCATAAGCGAGTATTAAGCATAATTAACACCGAATAATGCACCGCACGTAGGATATAATTTCATTGCATAAAGTTAACTTTCGTGCTTGCATAAGGAATCACAAACCTTAACATTAATATTCTTACTAAAGCATAGTTACTCATCAAGATGACTCACATATCAAATCATCATATCTCAAAACTATTACTAAGAATCAAGTTTATTTTGTTCAATGATCTTAATGAGAGTTTTTATTATATCCTTCTTGGATATCTATCACTTTGGAACTAATTTTCATATGTTGCTTTTGAAAAGCTCAAACAAATATAAGTGAAGATCATGAGCATAAAATTTCTTTCTCTCAAATTAATTTAAGTGAAGCAAGAGAGAATTTCTTGAAAATTTTACTAATTATCAAATAAATCTAAGTGAATCAAGAGAGCATTTATTCAAAAATACTAAAGCACACCGTGCTCAAAAAGATATAAGTGAAGCACTAGAGCAAGTCCATAGCTCATAAAAATTTAAGTGAAGCCTAGCGAGCAATTCTAACAAGTCATGGCATAATTTTGGCTCTCTCAGATAGGTGTGTCCAGCAAGGAATCAAGACTTAAAACACAAAATAAAACAAGCAAAGACTCATATCATACAAGACGCTCCAAGCAAAACACATAGTATGTGACGAATAAGAATATAGCTTCGAGTAAAATACCGATCGTTGTTAGAAGAAAGAGGGAATGCCGCTCGGGGCATCCCCAAGCTTAGTTGCTTGCTCTCTTTGGATAATATCTTGGGATGCCGGGGTATCCCCAAGCTTAGGCTCTTCTTACTCCTTATTCCTTCATCCATCGAAAGATAACCCAAAACTAGAAAACTTCAATCACACAAAACTCCAAGAAAACCTTCGTGAGATCCGTTAGTATAAGAAAGCAAATCACTACTATATGTACTGTAGCAAACCAATTCATATTTTGTTTTTGCGTTATATCTACTGTATTTCACCTTTTCTATGGCAAAAAATCATCAAAGAAAACCATAGAATCATCAAAACAAGCACACAAATCAAAGAAAACAGAATCTGTCAAAAACAGAACAGTCTGTAGTAATCTGGAAATTTCGAATACTTCTGAAACTCCAAAAATTCTGAAAAAATTAGGACCACGTGTGAAATTTGTATATTAAACTTCTGAAAGAACAATTGGCATGATATCACGATCTGGCTAAAAATGGAAATTGTTTTTGTGAGCGCAAAAGTTTCTGTTTTCAGCAAGATCAAACAACTATCACCAAAGAAGATCCTAAAGGCTTTACTTGGCACAAACACTAATTAAAACACAAAAACCACAATCATAACAGTAGCATAACTGTGCTAACACTCAAGAACACAAAGCAAAAATAAAAAATAAATTTTGTTCATTGGGTTGCCTCCCAACAAGCGCTATATTTTTACGCCCTTAGCTAGGCATAAAGCAAGGATCTAAGTTTTGTCATCCGTAGTTTTGGCTACTTTGGTAAGGGTTTTCTCAAACCCGGGAGGCTCTTTTTCGCTTCCCTAAATTCTCAGGAAAAGAAACCATCTTTAGATCCAAAATATCCAATCGCTTGTTGCAAAGAGTAATCAGGTATTCATGCGATTGATACTACCATTGAGGTGTTTGAGGGGTTCATTATATTTTGGTATTTCAACCATATGTTTATGCAAATCACCAATTTTGTCCAAAATTTGAAATCCCTCAGGGGTGAAAGAAAACCCCTTGTTTCGAGGTGGAACCCCCAAAATTCCTTCTAAAATTTCATAGGCAGCATTGGCATCAAGCCCAATAAAATTCCCTTTAGCGGCAAAATCTAGGAGTTGTCTATGATGCAAAGCCAATCCTATGTAAAAATTACGAAGCAAGATCTTAGCACCCCCTTTTAAATTGCAAATACGATAATATTCCATAAGCATATACCAAGCATCTTTCAATTTTCTCCTTGTCTTTGCTTGAAGTAAAGAACTTCAAAATCTGGTGACAAAGGAGGAGTAGGCACGCTAGCCATTATGACTAGGAAGCAAGAACACAGATAGATCCGGCAACAAAACGGCGAACAAAAAAGAGGGTGAATAAAATGGCAAATTTCTGTGAAGTGGGGGAGAGGAAAACAAGAGGCAATTGGAAAATCAAGTAAATTGCAAGGAGATGAGATTTTTGATTAGGAACCTGGTTTATGTTGAAGATCCTCCCTGACAATGGCTCCAGAAATTCCTTCTGATGCGGTTTGAAGCTACTTCGGTATTTCCCCAAAGAGGAAGGGATGATGCAGCACAGTGACGGTAGGTATTTCCCTTAGTGATGAGATCAAGGTTATCGAACCAGTAGGAGAACCAAGCAACAACACGTAAACGGCGCCTGCCCACAAATAACAAATACTCGCAACCCGACGTATTAAAGTGGTTGTCTATCCCTTTCGGGTAACAGCGCTAGAAATTGGCAAACAGACGTGAATAAATTGTAGTAAATTGATAGATCGAACGCCAAATAAAATAAATAAGAATAAATAGCAGCAAGGTATTTTTGCATTTTTGGTTTAATAGATGAGAAAATAAAAGCAAAGGAAAATAGATCACAAAGGTAAATAATATGAGAAAGAGACCGAGGGGCTGTAGGTTTCACTAGTGGCTTCTCTCGAGAAAAATAGCAAACGGTTGGTAAACAAATTACTGTTGGGCAATTGATAGAACTTCAAATAATCATGACGATATCCAGGCAATGATCATTACATAGGCATCACGTCCAAGATTAGTAGACCGACTCCTGCCTGCATCTACTACTATTAATCCACACATCGACCGCTATCCAACATGCGTCTAGTGTATTAAGTTCATGGAGAAATGGAGTAATGCAATAAGAACGATACATGATGTAGACAAGATCTATTTATGTAGAAATAGACCCCATCATTTTTTATCCTTAGTAGCAACGATACATACATGTCGGTTCCCCTTCTGTCACTGGGATCAAGCACAGTAAGATCGAACCCACTACAAAGCACCTCTTCCCATTGCAAGATAAATAGATCAAGTTGGCCAAACAAAACCAAATATCGGATAAGAATTACTAGGCTATAAGCAATCATGCATATAAGAGATCAAAGGAAGACTCAAATAACTTTCATGGATAAAAAGATAGATCTGATCATAAACTCAAAGTTCATCCGATCCCAACAAACACACCACAAAAAGAGTTACATCATATGGATCTCCAAGAGACCATTGTATTGATAATCAAATGAGAGAGAGAGGAAGCCATCTATCTACTAACTATGGACCCGAAGGTCTACAAAGAACTACTCACACATCATTGGAGAGGCACCAATGGAAGTGGTCAACCCCTCTGTGATGGTGTCTAGATTGGATCTGGTGGTTCTTGACTCTGCTGCAGCTGGAATTGATTTTCGTAGACTCCCTTAGGCTTTCTGGAATATTGGGGTATTTATAGAGTAAAGAGGCGGTCCGGGGGGCACCCAAGGTGGGCACAACCTACCAGGGCGTGCCTAGGCCTCCAGGCGCGCCCTGGTGGGTTGTGCTCCCCTCGAAGCAGCCCCCAGGTGCTTCTTCGGCCCATTGGTTGTCTTCTGGTCCAAAAAAATTCTCCAAAAAGTTTAGCTGCGTTTGGACTCTGTTTGGTATTGATTTCCTGCTATGTAAAAAACATGCAAAAAACAGCAACTAGCACTTGGCATTATGTCAGTAGGTTAGTACCAAAAAATGATATAAAATGACTATAAAATCAATATAAAACATCCAAGATTGATAATATAACAGCATGGAACAATCAAAAATTATAGATACATTGACGTATCAGTCCCTAGTATGCCTCTACTTGACTAGCTCATTAATCAAAGATGGTTAACTTTCCTGACCATAGACATGTGTTGTCATTTGATGAATGGGGTCACATCATTAGGAGAATGATGTGATGGACAAGACCCATCCGTTAGCTTAGCATAATGATCGTTAAGTTTTATTGCTATTGCTTTCTTCATGACTTATACATATTCCATTGACTATGAGATTATGCAACTCCCGAATACCGGAGGAATAGCTGTGTGCTATCAAACGTCATAACGTAACTGGGTGATTATAAAGATGCTCTACAGGTGTCTCCGAAGGTGATTGTTGGGTTGGCATATTTCAAGATTAGGATTTTTCACTCCGAGTATCAGAGAGGTATATCTGGGCCCTCTCGGTAATGCACATCATGATAAGCCTTGCAATCAATGTGACTAATGAGTTAGTTGTGGGATTATGCATTATGGAACGAGTAAACAGACTTGCCGGTAACGAGATTGAACTAGGTATGAGGATACCGACGATCGAATCTCTAGCAAGTAACATACCGATGACAAAGGGAATGACGTATGTTGTCATTGCGGTTTGACCGATAAAGATCTTCGTAGAATATGTAGGAACCAATATGAGCATCCAGGTTCCGCTGTTGGTTATTGATTGGAGATGTGTCTTGGTCATGTCTACATAGTTCTCGAACCCGTAGGGTCCGCATGCTTAACGTTCGATGACGATTTGTATTATGAATTATGTGTTTTGGTGACCGAAGATTGTTCAGAGTACCGATGAGATCACGGACATGACGAGGAGTCTTGAAATGGTCGAGAGGTAAAGATTGATATATTGGATGATATTATTTGGACACCGGAATGGTTTCGGAGTGTTTCAGATATTTATCGGAGTACCGAGGGGTTACTGGAACCCCCCGGGGAAATTAATGGGCTTACATGGGCCATAGGGGAGAGAGAGGGCAGCCCGCGAGGGGTGGCGCGCCCCCCATGGGCAGTCCGAATTGGACAAGGGGAGGGGGCGCGTCCCCCCTTTCCTTCTCACTCTCCCTCTCCTTCCCCCTTTCCCCCTCCGAAAGAAGGAGGGGGGGGGGGGTGACTAGGAGTCCAAGTCGGTTTCCTCCCACTTGGCACGCCCCCTAGGGCCGGCCTCCTCCCCTCTCCTCCTTTATATACAGGGGTAGGGGGCACCCCAAAGCACAGTAGTTGTTTCTTATCCGTGTGCGGTGCCCCCCTCCACAGTTTACTCCTTCGGTCATATTGTCGTAGTGCTTAGGCGAAACCCTGCGTGGATCATATCACCATCAACATCACTACACCGTCATGCTGACAAAACTCTCCCTCGACACTTTGCTGGATCAAGAGTTTGAGGGACGTCATCGAGCTAAACGTGTGCAGAACTCGGAGGTACCGTACATTCGGTGCTTGATCGGTTGGATTGCGAAGACGTTCGACTACATCAACGCGTTAAGCTAACGCTTCCGCTTTTGGTCTATGAGGGTACGTGGACATACTCTTCCTATCTCATTGCTATGCATCTCCTAGATAGATCTTGCGTGATCGTAGGATTTTTTTGAAATTGCATGCTACGTTCCCCAACAGAAGTTTACCACAGAATCATCTTCATAAGCATTGCCTTTACCCTACATTTTGTTAAGAGTAAATATAGATGTGATAATATAAGAAAAATGGATAATATTTAAGATAAGATGAAGAGTAATGCTACATAACAAAGTAGCTATAAATGTAAGTACAGCGATACAGGCAAAAGGTACAACCAAGAGCAATGCAGAGCTAAAACTTCTTCAGTACCATCGGTGTTATCCAACCTTATGGTAAGAGTAAATATAGGTCGGATGTGTAGAAAATGGAGGGATGATGACCCACAAGTTTAGGGGATCTATCATAGTCCTCTGGATAAGTAAGAGTGTCGAACCCAACGAGGAGCAGAAGGAAATGACAAGCAGTTTTCAGTAAGGTATTCTCTGCAACCACTGAAATTATCGGTAACAGATAGTTTTGTGATAAGGTAATTTATAACGAGTAACAAGCAATGAAAGTAAATAAGGTGCAGCAAGGTGGCCCAATCCTTTTTTGTAGCAAAGGACAAGCCTGGACAAGTTCTTATATAGAGAAAAGCGCTCCCGAGGACACATGGGAATTATTGTCAAGCTAGTTTTCATCATGCTCATATGATTCGCGTTTGTTACTTTGATAATTTGATATGTGGGTGGACCGGTGCTTGAGTACTGCCCTTTCTTGGACAAGCATCCCACTTATGATTAACCCCTATTGCAAGCATCCGCAACTACAAAACAAGTATTAAGGTAAACCTAACCATAGCATGAAACATGTGGATCCAAATCAGCCCCTTACAGCAACACATAAACTAGGGTTTAAGCTTCTGTCACTCTAGCAACCCATCATCTACTTATTACTTCCCAATGCCTTCCTCTAGGCCCAAATAATGGTGAAGTGTCATGTAGTCGATGTTCACATAACACCACTAGAGGAGAGACAACATATATCTCATCAAAATATCGAACGAATACCAAATTCACATGACTCCTAATAGCAAGACTTCTCCCATGTCCTCAGGAACAAACATAACTACTCACAAAGCATATTCATGTTCGTAATCAGAGGGGTATTAATATGCATTAAGGATCAGAACATATGATCTTCCACCAAATAAACCAACTAGCATCAACTACAAGGAGTAATCAACACTACTAGCAACCCATAGGTAGCAATCTGAGGTTTCGGTACAAAGATTGGATACAAGAGATGAACTAGGGTTTGAGAGGAGATGGTGCTGGTGAAGATGTTGATGGAGATTGAACCCCTCTCGATGAGAGGATCGTTGGTGATGATGATGGTGATGATTTCCCCCTCCCTGAGGGATGTTTCCCCAGCAGAACAGCTCCGCCGGAGCCCTAGATTGGTTCCGCCAAGGTTCCGCCTCGTGGCGGCGGAGTTTCGTCCCGTAAGCTTGCTTCTGATTTTTTTCCCGGGTGAAAGCCTTCATATAGCCGAAGAAAGTCACCGGAGGGCTGCCAGGGGGCCCATGAGGCAGGGGGCGCGCCCCCACCCTCGTGGATGGAGGGTGGCCCCACTCAGGTATTTCTTCCGCTCAATATTTATTATTAATTCCAAAAATGACTTCCGTGGAGTTTCAGGACTTTTGGAGCTGTGCTGAATAGATCTCTAATATTTGCTCCTTTTCCAGCCCAGAATCCCAGGTGCCGGCATTCTCCCTCTTCATGCAAACCTTGTAAAATAAGAGAGAATAGGCATAATATTGTGACATAACATGTAATAACAACCCATAATGCAATAAATGTCGATATAAAAGCATGATGCAAAATGGACGTATCAAGGGCAAAGGAAAATAAGCTACAGAGTGATGGTACATGAACAACTAGCTGTCAATATAAGTACACTGATAGAGGATAACATGTACTTACAAGAACAATGCAGAGCTAAAATTTTTCATTGGCATTGGGTATATTCTACTTTAATGTAACCATTAATACATATCTGATAATTTGGAGCGAACAAATGATAAGCAAGCTATCATGCATACTGCTGTCACATAATGAACTAGGTATGAATGCAAGTACAATGATACAGGACAATAGGTACTAACAAGAGCAAAGCAGCGGGCATCATATTTGCGATATCCAGTCGTCCTTTTCAAACCGGAATTCTTCTTCGAGCAGATTTCCTGCAAAAGAGATCCATAAGGCACATGCGGAAAAGTAGAAGTTCAAATTGTCATGTGATATCGTAGATAGTACCTCATCCTGGGAATGAGACTAGTGCATACCAAGGTTTTTCCATTCAATGTCTTCTAAATTTAGCATAGGAGACTTCGCCGGAAATTCGTTTATAG
This sequence comes from Aegilops speltoides, assembly GCA_021437245.1. NCBI lineage: Eukaryota > Viridiplantae > Streptophyta > Magnoliopsida > Poales > Poaceae > Aegilops > Aegilops speltoides. The sequence goes on from CM038141.1 coordinate 283,284,036, forward strand.
ACCTGCCATCAAAGTGTGATTTCCTAACATCGATACTGCTGCAATGCTTCCTTGAAAACAAGCAAGCTTTGCTTGTCATGACTATCCAGATTGACCTTCGCCTACTTACAACAATGTAATGTAAATCATTGATTTGTTCAATCAGCAGAAAACAGGAAAATAATCACCATGAATAATAGCACTTACACGTAAGTGGGACATGAAGATGTGAAAATGGTGTTTGTCTTCACTATAATCTTCCGATGATGGGAATATATGCATGTAGTCCCTAACAACATTGAAAGCATTGTCTTTTAAACTGGGAACAACTGGAATGGGGTTCCAATCTGCAGGAATTGGCCATCTCTGCAATTGGGATAGGTCTTTGGCCAGTGGACTTGCTGTAATTTTTGCTGGAGTGGGATTTTTCTATGATACGGCTGGTGCTATGGCAACTGAAATCGGCATATCTTTTGTTGGAGTGCAGATCTTGTGTGGTGGGGCTAGTGGTGTGGCCAGTGAAGTATGGGTACAGGCTGCTGGAGTCGGTCCTATGTTTTGTGTCACTAGTTGTAGAGCCAATATAAGTGGGGTGCTATCTGATTTCTCTGGCACCACCATGTTTTCGAGGACTTTGCTAGCGCTCCTTCAGGTTCGGCAATCACCCTCCTCCTTTTTGATGTCTGATGCACAAGAACAACATTTGAGTGAAAAAACATGGTATGATGACAGATGGAATATGTATTGATAATGGATGGGCATGGCATCTTACATATATGATGAGTAAACTAAGCATATGGCGGTGGAACAAAGTAGAAGAAATCCAAGACACCTTATGCAAGATACACGCAATCAATAAAACCTTGCCAAATTAGAACAGCACCTTGATGGGTGAACAGGACAGGCCATCTGCCTTCGACTCCTCGAGGTCGACTCCTCGAAGTATTTGAAGTGGTCAAAAAAACCCATTACATTCGACCAGTCCGACCACCCAGCACGCGTAGCTACCCCTGGGCGGCAAGTGCTGGTGGTCGACCCAGTCGTGGGAGGCACCCGACTGACCAAGGTTCTGATGGATGGCGGCGGTGGCTTGAATATTCTATATGCTGAGGCCCTCAAAGGAATGGGCATTCCAATGTCCAAACTCAGCGAGAGCAACATGCGGTTCCATGGGATCATCCTAGGAAATAAAGCCGAATCACTCGGCCAGATCACTCTTGACGTGGTTTTCGGCGATGAAAAGAATTTCCGTGAGGAAAAGTTGACATTTGAGGTTGTGGATTTCCAGAGTGCTTATCATGCCATTCTGGGAAGACCTACTTGTGCGAGCTTTATGGCTCGACCGTGCTATGTATATCTCAAGATGAAGATGCCTGGCCCCAGAGGCGTAATAATAGTTTCCGGTAACCATCAAAGAGCAGAAGACTATCTTCAGGACGGAGCAAAGGTACCAGATGAGCAGATGGCAGCAGTAGAGTTTCAAGAGTACCAGAAGACGACAGATCCAAGTGATTTGCTGCGTGCTAATAGGCCTGCCTCGGAGTCTGCATTTCAGTCGGACGGTGAGACCAAGCCAGTCCACGTTCACCCGACCGATCCCAATGCTGCTCTGACCCATATCTCGACAACACTTGACAGCAAATAGGAAGAAGCGCTCATCCAGTTCCTCCATGAGAACTAGGACATCTTTGCATGGAAGCCGTCTGACATGCCAGGTGTATGCAGGGAGCTGGCTGAACACCATTTGCGAGTCGACCCAAAAGTAAAACCTGTTAAGGAGCATCTCCATTGGTCTGCCACGGAGAAGAGAGAGGCCATTGGCAAGGAGGTGGCTTGGCTCCTGGCGGCTGAGTTCATCCGCGAGAAATACCACTCTGAGTGGCTCGCCAATGTTGTTATGGTTCCCAAGAAAGATAAATCACTCCGAGTGTGTGTTGATTTCAAGCACATCAATCGAGCCTGCCCGAAAGATCATTTTCCTCTGCCCCGCATCGACCAGATAGTCGACTCAACTGCAGGATGTGAGCGACTGTCCTTCTTGGACGCTTATTCCGGGTACCATCAAATCCGACAGTATGGACCCGATGAGATAAAAGCGGCTTTCATCACCCCGTTCGGGTGTTTTTGCTATGTTACTATGCCCTTTGGCCTCAAGAATGCTGGTGCCAAATTCATGCGCATGATTCAGAAGTGCATGCTCACTCAAATGAGTCGGAATGTGGAAGCATACATGGATGACATAGTGGTTAAGTCACGCAAAGTTTCCGACCTTCTGACTGACCTAGCTGAAACCTTTGCCAACCTGAGAAGGTATGATATCAAGCTCAATCCATCAAAATGCACTTTTGGAGTCCCAAGCGGAAAATTACTTGGTTTTCTCGTTTCTGAACAAGGGATCGATGCAAATCCAGAGAAGATTGGCACAATCCTCCGAATGAAACACCCAGTGCGTGTGCATGATGTCCAGAAGCTTACTGGTTGTTTGGTTGCATTGAGCTGATTCATTTCATGCCTCGGTGAAAAGGCACTGCCTCTTTACCGACTGATGAAGAAGTCTGACAAGTTCGAGTGGAATGACGAAGCTGAAGCAGTGTTTGAGATGCTCAAAGCCCTGCTTTCCACCCAGCCAGTGCTTGATGCTCCGGTTAGCAAGGAGCTTCTACTGCTTCACATCGCAGCCACTGGACAAGTTGTTAGCACAGTGCTCATAGTCGAGCGGGAAGAAGAAGGCAAGGCCTTCAAAGTTCAGCGCCCCGTGTAACATTTCAGAAGTCTTAACCCCATCCAAGCTGAGATATCCTCACTATCAGAAGCTTGTTTATGGGATTTACCTGACCACGAAGAAGGTTGCTCATTATTTCTCTGATCACTCAATTTCAGTCGTCAGCGACGCCCCATTGTGAGAGATTCTGAATAACAAAGATGCAACTGGTCGAGTGGCAAAGTGGGCGATTGAACTTCTTCCTTTAGATATCAAATTCGAGGCAAAGAAGGCCATTAAGCAATTGCAGATTTCCTCGCAGAGTGGACAGAACAACAACAGCCGATTCAAATTCAGTCGGAACATTGGACCTTGTTCTTTGATGGATCCAAGATGTTAAATGGCTCTGGTGCAGGAGTGGCCTTAGTATCCCCGCGAGGAGACAAGCTTAGCTATGTCCTCCAGATTCACTTTGATTCTTCGAACAATAAAGCTGAGTATGAGGCACCATTGTATGGGTTGCGTATGGCCATCTCATTGGGCGTCAGGCGCTTAATGGTTTATGGCGACTCAGATTTAGTGGTTAACCAAGTAATGAAGGAATGGGACGTCAGGAGTCCCGCAATGACAGGTTATTGCAATGCAGTGAGAAAGTTGGAGAAGAAGTTTGAGGGGTTAGAGCTCCACCACATACCACGAATCAAGAATCAAGCTGTTGATGATCTGGCGAAGATAGGTTCCACTTGGAAGCCTATCCCCAGCAATGTGTTCCTGGAGCATCTCCATACCCCATCAGTACAGGAAGATCCCTTCAAGGAAGAGCCCCCGCAACCGATAAGTTCAACCGATTCGATTGAGATCGAAGTTCCAGCCACGGTCGACCTGATCATGGAATTCTTGGTGATCATGCCCGATTGGACAGTACCGTAATAGCGTACATTCTCAGAAAGGAGCTCCCAGAGGACAAAGATGAGGTTCGCCAGATAGTCCGTCGATCAAAAGCTTTCACCGTGATGAAAGGGCAGCTTTATAGAGAAAGTGTCACAGGAGTGGCCCAACGCTGCATCACCTCGGAAGAAGGCCTAATGATCCTAAACGATATCCACTCAGGGACCTGTGGTCACCATGCGTCTTCTCGAACCATCGTGGCCAAAGCATACCGAGCGGGATTCTATTGGCCCCGAGCAAATGAGATGGCAAAACATATAGTCGACAAGTGCGCAGGTTGCCAGTTCTACTCCAACATGTCTCACAAGCCTGCGTCTGCCCTGAAGACTATCCCACTCATCTGGCCGTTTGCAGTCTCAGGATTGGATATGGTTGGACCATTCAAGACCGGCGCGAGTGGTTTCACCCATTTGCTCGTAGCAGTCGACAAGTTCACCAAGTGGATTGAAGCCAAGCCCATCAAAAAACCTTGGAGCAGGCACTGCTGTCAGTTTCATCAAGGAGTTGATATTCAGATATGGAGTTCCTCACAACATTATCACAGATAACAGCTCCAACTTCGATTCCGATGAGTTCAAGGCATTCTGCGCATCCCAAGGCACTCGAGTCAACTATGCGTCCGTCGCACACCCACAGTCGAATGGACAAGCAGAAAGGGCGAATGGTTTGATCCTTCAAGGGTTAAAGCCTCGACCGATGCGCGACCTTAAGCACGCTGCTGGAGCTTGGGTGACTGAATTTCCATCAGTCCTATCGGGACTGAGAGTGACACCCAACCGGTCGACTGATCGAACCCCTTTCTTCCTGGTGTACGGCGTTGAGGCTGTGCTTCCGAGTGACTTGCTGCACAATGCTCCCCGAGTGGAACTATTCTCAGAAGCTGAAGCAGAGAAAGCACGTGAAGATGCAGTCGATCTCCTAGAGGAAGAGCGTGAGATTGCTTTGGTTCGGTCGACCATCTATCAGCAAGATTTGCATCGATTCCACGCTCGCAACGTCAGAGGTCGTGCATTTCAGGAAGGAGACCTTGTGCTCCGAGTGGTTCAGAAACGACCTCACAAACTCGCTCCGGCCTGGGAAGGTCCCTTCATCATCACCAAGGTGCTTCACAATGGAGCGTACCACATTTACAATGTTTCCAAGAAGATGGACGAGCCACACGCATGGAACGCAGAGCTGCTTCGTCCTTTCTATACCTAAAATCACTCGACCCGACAAGTTGTAATAAAAGCACTTCAGTTTGTTTTCCAAAGACAAGATTTTTACAGTATCTTAATGACTGGTTCCTCGTAATCACTTGTGTCCAAATCCCCAAGTGGGTGACTTAGCTGCGAACCTGATTCGCCTAAGTTAAAAACATTCCGAGTGGAGAGCAATCCTCCCACTCGGGGGCTTAGCTGCGACCCCGAAATCGCCTAAGTTTAAAACATTCCAAGTGGAGAGCAATCCTCCAACTCGGGGGCTTAGCTGCGACCCTGAAATCGCCTAAGTTAAAAACATTCCGAGTGGAGAGCAATCCTCCCACTCGGGGGCTTAGCTGCGACCCTGAAATCGCCCAAGTTAAAAACATTCCGAGTGGATAGCAATCCTCCCACTCGAGGGCTTATCTGCGACCCCGAAATCGCGTAAGTTTAAAACATTCCGAGTGGAGAGCAATCCTCCCACTCGGGGGCTTAGCTGCGACCCCGAAATCGCCTAAGTTTAAAACATTCCGAGTGGAGAGCAATCCTCCCACTCGGGGGCTTAGCTGCGACCCCGAAATAGCGTAAGTTTAAAACATTCCAAGAGGAGAGCAATCCTCCCACTCGGGGTCTTAGCTGCGACCCTGAAATCGCCTAAGTTAAAAACACTTCGAGTGGAGAGCAATCCTCCCACTCAGGGGCTTAGCCGCGACCTTGAATTCGCCTAAGTTAAAAACACTCCGAGTGGAGAGCAATCCTCCCACTCGGGGACTTAGCCGCGACCCTGTACTCGCCTAGGTCACAAATATCCTCTGAGCTACGCCACAAATACAACGTGCGCTCCATCCTTATCCGCAAGGACGACGAGGTGTTGATTGAACATCACGTCTGTGCTACGCCACAAATATAACATGCGCTCCATCCCTATCCGCAAGGACGACGAGGTGTCAACTAAACACCATGTCTGAGCTACGTCACAAATATAATGTACTATCCAGATCCACAAGGACGACGAGGTGTCGATTGAACACCACGTCTGAGCCGCGTCACAAGTGCAATGTACCATCCTGATCCGCAAGGACAACAAGGTGTCGATTGAACATCGCGTCTGAGCTCCGTCACAAGTACAATGTACGTTTCACTTGGCAAAAGGTGAGAAGATCAAGTCCACTCGGAACCCAAAGACAGTTAGAAACAGTTCAAAACCAGAACAAAAGCCATGATATTCAAAGGAATTCAAGTTCAAATAAAGCCTGCAAAAGTTCAGGATCGTAGTAGGCAGACGTACTCAGGCATCAAGCCTGAAATAGTTTAACGATTACATAATCACTCGGCATTCCGAGGCAAATAAATGTGGGCACAATGTTTTGATCACTCGTTAGGAGAAGGACTTGCTGGATCGCAGAAACTATCAAGGTCAATGCTGTCTGCGATGCGAGTGGGGGCATCAAGGAAAGTGTCCATGAAAGACTGGAAACTGTGCTACTTGGTGTTTGCAACCTTGAGTTCCGCCAGCTTGTCTTGTCTAACATCCTTGTAGTGCACGCGGACCGATGATAGGGCGACGTCAGCGCCACAGCAAGCTGATGATTTCTTCATTTCTTGCAGTCGGTCAGGTATTTGATTCAGTCGAGCCATCAGAGACTCGAGATCCTATGAGAGTTCTGCCCGAGGCCAGAGTTCGGCGTCAACCCGAGTCATCGCCGCCTTCAGTCGGTCATGATAAGCAACAACACTGTCCATGCGTGATTCCAACCACAACACATTCATTGCAACATCATCTTTGACTGGACAATTTATGGGGTCGAGACCCGTCTCGACCCGCCCGGTTTCTGCTTCAAAGTCTTGACAAAATTTTGCACAATCGGAAAAAATAGTGAATCAAAAGTTTAACAAAACATGTCAGTCGACATCAACAAATCAGTCGAACAAGAATACCTTCAAGCTTCAAGACCAGCTTCACAGCAAGCTATTCTAGACAAGACTCTAGCTCGCCCTTCTTGGCCTTGAGGCTGCCAACTTCATCAGTCAAGCTGTCCTTGTCTTTCTTCAGTTGCTCGACCTCCTGATTGGCCTCAGAGACGGCGTTCTTCAGATTGGAGTTCTCCTCTTCTAACTTGCTGACTGAAGCCAGCTTCTTGTCCGCAAGCGTTGTTTTCTCTCGCGCCTCCTTCTAGGCCGCAGCAAGATCCTGATCCTTCTTCTCTAGAGCCTGCTTCATTTTCTCTAAAGAAATAACATTCTTCAGACGAGCTTGAAGTTGGCGGTTTTCACTATGCACATATGTTCGAGTGAAATCACTCGGTTCAAAGAGACTGAAAGAAAAAGCATGGGGAAGAGCGAGTCACAAAGTGGACAGTCGACGATTGGTTACCTCCCATGACAGCTACTTCGTCCTGAGCAGTCTTGAGGTTCTTCTTGGCCAATTCCAGGTCAAGGTTGAGGCTGATTTGCTTCTTGTTTAGTTCAAAAAGTTGAGCCCCAAGATCATAAGACCTCTGCAGCCAGCGAGTAAGATATGTCAGTCGACGGAAACAAAAGTCAGTCATAGTGAAAGTTGCTCTAAGACTACCACTGAATCAAACATTCAACAGTAGTCTCGGGGACTACACCCAGTGGGTGCACTTAGCGTGCCCCCACTGGTTCAGTTTTACACTCGGCATGGTCTGCCCAGCAAAAAAGGGGGAGATTCTCAGACTCCAGCCGACTACCAACAGCCGACCGCGCAGTGGGTGCACTTTGTGTGCCCCCACTGGTTCGTAAAAACACTTGACTCAACATAGACGACTCAAGTGAAAGACCTGTACAGCTCTGTGATTGGATGTGAAACATAGACCCATGATAGATGCACATAATAGGTTCCAAAATGCTCATCTAAGAGCACCATATGGGCAGCGAAGCAATAGCGGCAATTATCATTATTCAAGAGACCAGTCGGGAATCAACTATACTTGACATTGGTTTGCAGAGCAGTGCTGGCATTATAAGCCACCTGACTAGCCTCATGGACCACCTTCATCTGCTCCATCACAAGGTTTACCTGGAGAAGAGCCTCCCTGGCAGCACTCGGTGAGTCATCTGGAGTCTGGTACGCAGTGAAGAGTGATGATGGCAACACAGTCGAAGCAGCCACAGGGTCAGATGCATGGAGTTGTACTGGAGCTGCAGAGGTCTGAGCAGTCGACCCCGATGGACGATCAGTCAACAGCGGATTAGCGAAAGTATCATTGGTCCGAGCCGGATCTCCGGATCGCTCGACCACTATCTCAAGCACCAGTGTCGACTGAGGGACCTGACTCTCGGGCGCTTTCCCGCTTGATGCCTTGCCCCTCCTCCTCCTTTCCCTTAGAGGCAATTCTTCTTCATCATCATCCGGAAGCAGGACAAAATCCCGTGGAGCTGCAACCAAAAGAAACCTCAGAAATTCAATCGTCCAACAATTCAATCGGCCAACAATTCAATCAACAGAATGAATTCAAGTCGAGTGGAACTTACTAGCTTTGGAGGTGACTGCGTCATCGGCTTCCTCGTCACCTGGAGCCTTGTCAACGTCCATGTCAGTCGCGAAGAAGGCTGGGCTGGAAAGTTTACAATCCATTCGGTCAGAACAGAAGTATCAGTCAGTGGAAGAAAACACAGAAAGAAAGAACACTCACCCAGAGGCAACAGGAACATCCATCTTGATCTTGGGCAGAGTCTTCCGAGTCTTTGAGGGGACTACCTTGGGCTGCTTGGCGACCTTCTCCGTTGGCTCTGGAGTCGAAGTCCGAGTGCGCTTCCGTGCTTGGGTGCTTGGAGCCACGGTCTTGCCACGCCCGCCCGCTGGATCATGGAGTAGCTTGGATCGATGTTCCATACGAGGTGGTGATTCGACTATCTCATCGTCGTCCGACTCATCGCTCTCCTCCTCGTCCTCGTCTTCGGGAGATTGCCAATCACCGCTTTCCTTTGCGCTGTCCTCTCCCTCCTGGTCTTGCTCCAGAGCATGTTCACCATTGGGCATCGAGTACATCTCAGTGTAAACCTACAAGACAAGAAGTCAAGTAAATATCAGTCGGATTCGAATACAGTCGCAAGACGTATCCAAATACAATCGGTGGTAGAGACCAAACCTTATCTGGCTGGTTGTTGTCACTGAAGGGGTCGACTCTCCTGGCACCTCTGGGTTGTCCTTGTTTCCTGTGATACCTTTCAGCCACTGGGCCACTGTCTTGGCCGATACATCCTCTGGATGGACCCGAGCAATGTTGTTGGCTCCAGAGTACATCCACATCGAGTGATCACGAGCCTGGAGCAGCTGGATGCGTCGACTGAGAAACACCTCCAACAAATCCATGCTAGTGACACCCTGATTGATCAACTGGACCACTCTCTCAACCAGCATGTTTGTTTCCACCCTCTCTGCAGTGGTCACTTTCAATGAGGAAGGGGTCTGGGCACGATCCAAAGTAAAAGGGGGAAGTCCAGTCGACTGGCTTGGAGTCGCAATGTCCTGGAAGTAGAACCAGGTCGACTGCCAGCCCCTGACCGACTCAGGAAGTGTCATGGAAGGGAAAGAGCTCCTTTTCCTCTTCTGGATACCCAAACCCCCACACATTTGGATAACGTGTGTTTTCTCGTCACTCGTATTCACTTTCTTCACCGACAGAGAGCGGATTGTGAAGATGTGCTTGAAAAGACCCCAGTGCGGTCGACAACCCAGGAATTTTTTGCACATGGACACAAACGCAGCAAGATATGTGATGGTGTTGGGAGAAAAGTGATGGAGTTGGGCTCTGGAAAAGTTCAAGAAACCCAGGAAAAAAGGGTGCAGGGGAAGGGACAAACCACGGTCGACATGGATGGCGAGTAGAACGCACGCACCCGGTCGTGGCTGTGGTTCCGTCTCCCCCTCCAGCAACCGCGCAGCCCCGTTGGTGATCAGTCCGGACTCAGTCAGCACCTCCAAATCTTCCGGCCAGAGCAAGGATCGGATCCAATCGCCCTGGATCCAACCCGGCGGCAGGGACGACCGCGACGACGACCCCCGATTCGTCTTCTTGCCTTTTGCCGCCTGATACGTCTCCAACGTATCTATAATTTTTTATTGTTCCATGCTATTATATTACCTGTTTTGGATGTTTATGGGCTTTACTTTACACTTTTATATCATTTCTGGGACTAACCTACTAACCGGAGGCCCAGCCCAAATTGTTGTTTTCTTGCCTATTTCAGTGTTTCGAAGAAAAGGAATATCAAACGGAGTCCAAATGGAATGAAACATTCGGGAAAGTTATTTTTGGAACAGAAGCAATCCAAGGGACTTGGAGTGCACGTAAGGGAAGCTTCGAGGTGGCCACGAGGCAGGGAGGCGCGCCCACTTCCCCTGGGCATGCCCCCACCCTTGTGGGCCCCTCGTGGGTCCCTCGTGGCTCCCCTGACTGACTTCTTTCACCTATATATCTCCATATACCCTAAAAACATCGGGGAACAGAATAGATCGGGAGTTCCGCCGCCGCAAGCCTCTGTAGCCACCAAAAACCAATCGAGGCCCTGTTTCGGCACCCTGACGGAGGGGGGATCCCTCACCGGTGGCCATCTTCATCATCCCGACGCTCTCCATGATGAGGAGGGAGTAGTTCACCCTCGAGGCTGAGGGTATGTACCAGTAGCTGTGTGTTTGATCTCTCTCTCTCATGTTCTTGAGGTGATACGATCTTGATGTATCGCGAGCTTTGCTATTATAGTTGGATCTTATGAGGTTTCTCCCCCTCTATTCTCTTGTGATGAATTGAGTTTTCCCTTGAAGTTGTCCTGTCGGATTGAGTCTTTAAGGATTTGAGAACACTTGATGTATGTCTTGCTATGCTTATCTGTGGTGACAATGGGATATTCATGTGATCTACTTGATGTGATCAACTTGCCGGTTCAATGAACTTATGCATAGGGGTTGGCACACGTTTTCATCTTGACTCTCCGGTAGAAACTTTGGGGCTCTCTTTAAAGTACATTGTGTTGGTTGAATAGATGAATCTGAGATTGTGTGATGCATATCATATAATCATGCCCACGGATACTTGAGGTGACAATGGAGTATCTAGGTGACATTAGGTTTTTGGTTGAATTTTGTCTTAAGGTGTTATTCTAGTACGAACTCTATGATAGATCGAACGGAAAGAATAGCTTCGTGTTATTTTACTACGGACTCTTGAATAGATCGATCAGAAAGGATAACTTTGAGGTGGTTTCGTACCCTATCATAATCTCTTCGTTTGTTCTCCGCTATTAGTGACTTTGGAGTGACTCTTTGTTGCATGTTGAGGGATAGTTATATGATCCAATTGTTGGGGAACGTAGTAATTTCAAAAAATTTCCTACGCACACGCATGATCATGGTGATGTATAGCAACGAGAGGGGAGAGTGTTGTCTACATACCCTTGTAGACCCGAAGCGGAAGCGATCACAACGTAGAGGAAGTAGTCGACGTTCTCCTCGCGATCCGACCGATCCGGCGCCGTTACTCTGACGCCCCGAGTTCTTGACACACGTACAGCTCGATGATGTCCCTCGTACTCCGATCCAGCCGAGTGTCGAGGAGAGTTCCACAAGACGACGGCGTGGTGACGATCTTGATGTTTCACGGCGCAGGGCTTCGCCTAAGCTTCATGACGGTATAACCGAGGTGGAATATGGTGGAGGGGGCACCGCACACAGCTAAGGAACGATCTAAAGATCAACTTGTGTGTTCAAGGTGCCCCCTGCCCCGTATATAAAGGAGCCGGGGGAGGGGGCCCAAGAGGAGGCGCTGCCAGGAGTCCTACTCCTCTGGGAGTAGGATTCCCCCAATCCTAGTTGGACTAGGATTCCTGGAGGGGGAAAGAGAGAGAGGGGGGCCCTTCTCCTAGTCCTAATAGGACTAGGGAAGGGGGGCCTTGCGCCCTCCTAGGGCTGCCCTTCTCCTTTCCACTAAGGCCCATCGAGGCCCATTTACCTCCGGGGGTTCAGTAACCTCCGGTACTCAGGTAAATTCCGTTTTCCTTGAACCATTCGAACTCCAAACATAGGCTTCAATATATCAATCTTTATGTCTCGACCATTTCGAGACTCCTCGTCATGTCCGTGATCACATCCGGACTCGAACTCCTTCGGTACATCAAAATACATAAACTCATAATAACCGCCATCGAAACCTTAAGCGTGCGGACCCTACGGTTCGAGAACAATGTAGACATGACCTAGAACTATTCACGGTCAATAACCAACAGCGGACCTGGATGCCCATATTGGTTCCTACATATTCTACGAAGATCTTTATCGGTCGACCGCATAACAACATACGTTGTTCCCTTTGTCATCGGTATGTTACTTGCCCGAGATTCGATCGTCGGTATCCAATACCTAGTTTAATCTCGTTACCGCAAGTCTCTTTACTCGTTCCGTAATACATCATCTCACAACTAACTCATTAGTTGTAGTGCTTGCAAGGCTTGATGATGTGCATTACCGAGAGGGCCAGAGATACCTCTCCGACAATCGGAGTGACAAAACCTAATCTCGAAATCGCCAACCCAACATCGCCTTTGGAGACACCTGTAGTACTCCTTTATAATCACCCGATTCGTTGTGACGTTTGGTAGCACCAAAGTGTTCCTCCGTAAACGGAGTTGCATAATCTCATAGTTACGGAACATGTATAAGTCATGGATAAAAGCAGTAGCAACATACTAAACGATCATGTGCTAAGCTAATGGAATGGGTCATGTCAATCGATCATTCTACTAATGATGTGACCCCATTAATCAAATAACAACTCCTTTGTTCATGGTTAGGAAACATAACCATCTTTGATTAACAAGCTAGTCTAGTAGAGGCATACTAGTGACATCTTGTTTTGTCTATGCATTCACACATGTATCATGTTTCCGGTTAATACAATTCTAGCATGAATGATAAACATTTATCATGAAATAAGGAAATAAATAATAACTTTATTATTGCCTCTAGGGCATATTTCCTTGATCTCCCACTTGCACTAGAGTCAATAATCTAGATTACATAGTAATGATTCTAACACCCATGGAGTCTTGGTGCTGATCATGTTTTGCTCGTGGAAGAGGCTTAGTCAACGGGTCTGCAACATTCAGATCCGTATGTATCTTGCAAATCTCTATGTCTCCAGTCTGGACTAAGTCCCGGATGGAATTGAAGCGTCTCTTGATGTGCTTGGTCCTCTTGTGAAATCTGGATTCCTTCGCTAAGGCAATAGCTCCATATTGTCACGAAGATTTTCATTGGACCCGATGCACTAGGTATGACACCTAGATCGGATATGAACTCCTTCATCCAAACTCCTTCATTAGCTGCTTCGAAGCTGCTATGTATTCCGCTTCACATGTAGATCCCGCCTGACGCTTTGTTTAGAACTGCACCAACCGACAGCTCCTCCGTTTAGTGTAAATCGTATCCGGTCTGCGATTTAGAATCGTCTCGATCGGTGTCAAAGCTTGCATCAACGTAACCGTTTACGATGAGCTCTTTGTCACCTCCATATCTGAAAACATATCCTTAGTCCTTTTCGTATTTCAGGATGTTCTTGACCGCTGTCCATGATCCACTCTGGATTACTTTGGTACCTTCTGCTAGGCTTATAGCAAGGCACACATCAGTGCAGTACACAAGATTGCATACATGATAGAGCCTATGGCTGAAGCATAGGAACATCTTTCATTTTCTCTCTATCTTCTGCAGGTGGTCGGCATTGAGTCTGACTCAACTTCACACCTTGTAACACGTGCAAGAACCCTTTCTTTGCTTGATCCATTTTGAACTTCTTCAAAACTTTGTCAAGGTATGTGCTTTGTGAAAGTCCAATTAAGCGTCTTGATCTATCTCTATAGATCTTAATGCCCAATATGTAAGCAGCTTCACCGAGGTCTTTCATTGAAAAACTCTTATTCAAGTATCCCTTTATGCTATCCAGAATTCTATATCATTTCCGATCAGCAATATGTCATCTACATATAATATCGAAATGCTACTGAGCTCCCACTCACTTTCTTGTAAATACAAGGCTTCTCCAAAAGTCTGTACAAACCCAAATGCTTTGATCACACTATCAAAGCGTTTATTCCAACTCCGAGATGCTTGCACCAGTCCATATATGGATCATTGGAGCTTGCACACTTTGTTAGCTCCTTTGGATCGATAAAACCTTCTCGTTGCATCATATACAACTCTTCTTCCGTAAATCCATTCAGAATGCGCTTTACATCCATTTGCCAAATTTCATAATCATAAAATGCGCAATTGCTAACATGATTCGGACGGACTTAAGCATCGCTTCGGTGAGAAGGTCTCATCGTAGTCAATCCCTTGAACTTGTCGAAAACCTTTTGCGACTAGTCGAGCTTTATAAACGATAAATATTACCGTCGTCCAGTCTTCTTCTTGAAGATCCACTTGTTTTCTATTGCTTGCCTACCCTCGGGCAAGTCAACCAAAGTCCACACTTTGTTTTCATACATGGATCCCATCTCGATTTCATGGCCTCAAGCCATTTTGCGAATCTGGGCTCACCATCGCTTCTTCATAGTTCGTAGGTTCATCATGATCTAGTAGCATGACTTCCGAACAGGATTACCGCACCACTCAGTGCGGATCTTACTCTGGTTGATCTCGAGGTTCTGCAGTAACTTGATCTGAAGTTTCATGATCAACATCATCAACTTCCTCGCTACTTGGTGTAGATGTCTCAGAAACCGTTTTCTGCGACGAACTACTTTCAAGTAAGGGAGAAGGTACTATTACCTCATCAAGTTCTACTTTCCTCCCACTCACTTCTTTCGAGAGAAACTCCTTCTCTAGAAAGGATCCATTCTTAGCAACGAATGTTTTGCCTTCGGATCTGTGATAGAAGGTGTACCCAACTGTTTCCTTTGGGTATCCTATGAAGACACATTTCTCCGATTTGGGTTCGAGCTTATCAGGTTGAAGCTTTTTCACATAAGCATCGCATCCCCAAACTTTAAGAAACGACAACTTTGGTTTCTTGCCAAACCACAGTTCATAAGGTGTCGTCTCAACGGATTTCGACGGTGTTCTATTCAGTGTGAATGCAGCCGTCTCTAGAGCATAACCCCAAAACGATAGCGGTAAATCTGTAAGAGACATCATAGATCGTACCATATCTAGTAAAGTACGATTACGACGTTCGAACACACCATTACGTTGTGGTGTTCCGGGTGGCGTGAGTTGCGAAACTATTCCGCATTGTTTCAAATGTAGACCAAACTCGTAACTCAAATATTCACCTCCACGATCAGATCGTAGAAATTTAATTTTCTTGTTACGATGATTTTCAACTTCACTCTGAAATTCTTTGAACTTTTCAAACGTTTTAGACTTATGTTTCATTAAGTAGATATACCCATATCTGCTTAAGTCATCTGTGAAGGTGAGAAAATAACGATATCCGCCACGAGCCTCAACATTCATCGGACCACATACATCTGTATGTATGATTTCCAACAAATCCGTTGCTCTCTCCATAGTACCGAGAACGGTGTTCTAGTCATCTTGCCCATGAGGCACGGTTCATAAGTGCCAAGTGATTCATAATCAAGTGACTCCAAAAGTCCATCAAGATGGAGTTTCTTCATGCGCTTTACACCGATATGACCTAAACGGCAAGTGCCACAAATAAGTTGCACTTTCATTATCAACTCTGCATCTTTTGGTTTCAACATTATGAATATGTGTATCACTACTATCGAGATTCATCGAAAATAGACCACTCCTCAAGGGTGCATGACCATAAAAGATATTACTCATATAAATAGAACAACCATTATTCTCTCGATTTAAATGAATAACCGTCTCGCATCAAACAAGATCCAGATATAATGTTCATGCTCAACGCAGCACCAAATAACAATTATTTAGGTCTAAAACTAATCCGAAGGTAGATGTAGAGGTAGCGTGCCGACCGCGATCATATCAACTTTGGAACCATTTCCCACGCGCATCGTCACCTCGTCCTTTGCCGAGTTCGCAATCCGTAGTCCTGCTTGAGTTGCAAATATTAGCAACAGAACCAGATCAAATACCAGTGCTACTACGAGCTCTAGTAAGGTACACATCAATAACATGTATATCACATATACCTTTGTTCACCTTGCCATCCTTCTTATCCGCCAAATACTTGGGGCAGTTCCGCTTCCAATGACCATCGCTTGCGGAGAAGCACTCGCCTTCAGGTTTAGGGCCGACTTGGGTTTCTTCTCCGAGCAAAGAACTTGCTTGCTGTTCTTCTTGAGATTCCTTTCTTCTTCCCTTTGCCTTTCTTTTTGAAACTAGTGGTCTTATTGACCATCAACACTTGATGCTCCTTCTTGATTTCTACCTCCGCAGCTTTTAGCATTGCGAAGAGCTCGGTATAGTTTTCACTAACCCTTGCATATTATAGTTCATCACGAAGCTTTTGTAGCTTGGTGGCGGTGATTGAGAATTACATCAATGACACAATCATCCGGAAGATTAACTCCCAATTGTGTCAAGTGATTGTAGTACCCGGACATTCCGAGTATATGCTCACTAACGTAACTGTTCTTCTCCATCTTGCAGCTATAGAACTTATTGGAGACTTCATATCTCTCAATCCGGGCATTACATTGGAATATCAACTTCAACTCTGGAACATCTCATATGCTCCATGACGCTCAAAACGTCGTTGAAGCCCCGGTTCTAAGCCGTAAAGCATGGCACACTTGAACTATAGAGTAGTCATCAGCTTTGCTCGCGCAGACGTTCTTAACGCCGTCGGTTACATCTGCATCGAACTGTCACCTTGCGGTGCATCCAGGGCGTAACTCTTACGTGCAGCAATGAGGATGATCCTCAAATTCGGACCCATCCGTGTAATTGCTACCATCATCTTTCAACTTTGCTTTCTCAAGGAACGCATTAAAATTCAACGGAACAACAACGAGCCATCTATCTACAATCAAACATAAACAAGCAAGATACTATCGGTACTAAGTTCATGATAAATTTAAGTTCGATTAATTATATTACTAAAGAACTCCCACTTAGAAAGACATCCTCTAGTCATCTAAGTGATCACGTGATCCAAATCAACTAAACCATAACCGATCATCACGTGAAATGGAGTAGTTTTCAATGGTGAACATCTTATGTTGATCATATCTACTATATGATTCACGCCGACCTTTCGGTCTCCGTGTTCCGAGGCCATATCTGCATATGCTAGGCTCGTCAAGTATAACCCGAGTATTCTGCGTGTGCAAAACTGGCTTGCACCCGTTGTAGATGGACGAGAGCTTATCACACCCGATCATCACGTGGTGTCCAGGCACGATTTAACTTTGGCAACGGTGCATACTCGGGGAGAACACTTCTTGATAATTTAGTGAGAGATCATCTTATAATGCTACCGTCAATCAAAGCAAGATAAGATGCATAAAAGGATAAACATCAGATGCAAATCAATATAAGTGATATGATATGGTCATCATCATCTTGTGCTTCATGATCTCCATCTTGCAGCACCACCATGATCACCATCGTCACCGGCGCGACACCTTGATCTCCATCGTAGCATCGTTGTCGTCTCGCCAAACTTATGTTTCTACGACTATCGCTACCGCTTAGTGATAAAGTAAAGCATTACAGGGCGATTGCATTGCATACAATAAAGCGACAACCATATGGCTCCAGCCAGTTGCCGATAACTTCGGTTACAAAACATGATCATCTCATACAATAAAATATAGCATCACGTCTTGACCATATCACATCACAACATGCCCTGCAAAAACAAGTTAGACGTCCTCTACTTTGTTGTTGCAAGTTTTACGTGGCTGCTACGGGCTTAAGCAAGAACCAGTCTCACCTACGCATCAAAACCACAACGATACTTTGTCAAATAGACTCGTTTAACCTTCTCAAGGACCGGCGTAGCCACACTCAGTTCAACTAAAGTGAGAGAGACAGCACCCACCAGTCACCTTTAAGCAACGAGTGCTCGTGGCGGTGAAACCAGTCTCGCGTAAGCGTCTGGCGTAATGTCGGTCCGGGCCGCTTCATCTCACAATACCGCTGAACCAAAGTATGACATGCTGGTAGGTAGTATGACTTGTATCGCCCACAACTCACTTGTGTTCTACTCGTGCAAAACATCAAACCATAGAAAAACCTAGGCTCGATACCACTTTGTTGGGGAACGAGTAATTTCAAAAATTTTCCTACGCACACGCATGATCATGGTGATGTATAGCAACGAGAGGGAGAGTGTTGTCTACATACCCTTGTAGACCCGAAGCGAAGCGATCACAACGTAGAGGAAGTAGTCGTCGTTCTCCTCGCGATCCGACCGATCCGGCGCCGTTATCTCGACGCCCCGAGTTCTTGACACACGTACAGCTCGATGACGTCCCTCGTACTCGATCCAGCCGAGTGTCGAGGAGAGTTCCACAAGACGACGGCGTGGTGACGATCTTGATGTTTCACGGCGCGGGGCTTCGCTTAAGCTTCATGACAGTATAACCGAGGTGGAATATGGTGGAGGGGGCACCGCTGCGGCTAAGGAACGATCTAAAGATCAACTTGTGTGTTCCAAGGTGCCCCCTGCCTCGATATAAAGGAGCCGGGGAGGGGGCCATGGCCAAGAGGAGGCGCTGGCCAGGAGTCCTACTCCTCTGGGGTAGGATTCCCCAATCCTAGTTGGACTAGGATTCCTGAGGGAAAGAGAGAGAGGGGGGCCCTTCTCCTAGTCCTAATAGGACTAGGGAAGGGGAGGTGCGCCTCCTAGGGCTGCCCTTCTCCTTTCCACTAAGGCCCATCGAGGCCCATTTACCTCCCGGGGTTCCAGTAACCTCCGGCACTCGGTAAATTCCGTTTTCGCCGGAACCATTCCAACTCCAAACATAGGCTTCCAATATATCAATCTTTATGTCTCGACCATTTCGAGACTCCTCGTCATGTCCGTGATCACATCCGGGACTCGAACTCCTTCGGTACATCAAAATACATAAACTCATAATAACATCCATCGAAACCTTAAGCGTGCGGACCCTACGGTTCGAGAACAATGTAGACATGACCTAGAACTATTCACGGTCAATAACCAACAGCGGGACCTGGATGCCCATATTGGTTCCTACATATTCTACGAAGATCTTTATCGGTCGGACCGCATAACAACATACGTTGTTCCTTTGTCATCGGTATGTTACTTGCCCGAGATTCGATCGTCGGTATCCAATACCTAGTTTAATCTCGTTACGCAAGTCTCTTTACTCGTTCCGTAATACATCATCTCACAACTAACTCATTAGTTGTAGTGCTTGCAAGGCTTCAGTGATGTGCATTACCGAGAGGGCCAGAGATACCTCTCCGACAATCGGAGTGACAAAACCTAATCTCAAATACGCCAACCCAACATCGCCTTTGGAGACACCTGTAGTACTCCTTTATAATCACCCAGTTACGTTGTGACGTTTGGTAGCACCCAAAGTGTTCCTCCGGTAAACGGGAGTTGCATAATCTCATAGTTACAGGAACATGTATAAGTCATGGATAAAAGCAGTAGCAACATACTAAACGATCGTGTGCTAAGCTAATGGAATGGGTCATGTCAATCAGATCATTCTACTAATGATGTGACCCCATTAATCAAATAACAACTCCTTGTTCATGGTTAGGAAACATAACCATCTTTGATTAACAAGCTAGTCTAGTAGAGGCATACTAGTGACATCTTGTTTTTGTCTATGCATTCACACATGTATCATGTTTCCGGTTAATACAATTCTAGCATGAATGATAAACATTTATCATGAAATAAGGAAATAAATAATAACTTTATTATTGCCTCTAGGGCATATTTCCTTCACCAATTATGTTATTATTGTTGAGAGAACTTGCACTAGTGAAAGTATGAACCTTAGGCCTTGTTTCCTAGCATTGCAATACCATTTACACTCACTTTACCACTTGCTACCTTGCTGTTTTTATATTTTTAGATTACAAAAAACCTATATCTACCATCCATATTGCACTTGTATCACCATCTCTTCGCCGAACTAGTGCACCTATACAATTTACCATTGTATTGGGTGTGTTGGGGACACAAGAGACTCTTTGTTATTTGGTTGCAGGGTTGCTTGGGAGTGACCATCTTCATCCTATGCCTCCCACGGATTGATAAACCTTAGGTCATTCACTTGAGGGAAATTTGCTACTGTCCTACAAACCTCTGCACTTGGAGGCCCAACATTGTCTACAAGAAGAAGGTTGTGTAGTAGACATCAAGCTCTTTTCTGGCGTCGTTGCTGGGGAGGTGAGTGCTTGAAGGTATATCTTTAGATCTTGCAATCGAATCTTTTAGTTTCTTGTTTTATCACTAGTTTAGTTTATAAAAGAAAATTACAAAAAAATGGAATTGAGTTTGCCTCATACGCTTCATCTTTTTAATATCTTTCGTGAGAATGATGGTAAGGAAAATTGTGCTCAATTGCTAGAGGAAGAATGCATTAAAAATTTTGGCACTAAATATTTGAATGATGAGCATGATTGCAATGTTGTTAGTATGAACTCTTTGAATATTCATAGTACTAATGATGATTGCACTAGTTATGATGAAAATGTCTCTTATAAGCATGTCAATTTTTGTGGAGTGTATTGGGTTTGCAAGTACACACCAAATAGGGAACATAGATATTGCAAGAGGCATAAGTATTTAGAAACTAAATGTTTGCAAGAAAGGCTAGATAAGAGTGCTGAAAATTTAAATTTTCTTTTCCGTACTTGTGAACTTTGCAATGAACGTGGTCATTTGCATCTCCGATGCAAATTGTTTCATGACCAAATCATGTCAAAAAATTGCGATGATTTGATTTCCCTTGCACATCATAATGAACTTAGTTTGCTTTTGGGTTATGAATAAATAAAACGTTTAACTAAAAATGTTCCCTAAATTGCCCTTACAAAATTTCTTGATATTGATCTAGAGGAAATTTATATGTATTGTGCGGTGAATTGCATTGAAAATCCTTATATTGCCAATTACACAAAGAAAAGAAAGCAAATAGAAGATGCTGAGAATACTAATGAAAGGGAAGAGACTTCCCAATATCCTCCTATTATTTCTTATGATGAATCAGGTAACGAGGAGGAGCTTTCTATTCAACCAATCTCATCAATAAGGAGCTAAAAGAAGAGGGTTGAACCCACACATGATGTGAAGAAGAAAAGAAAAGACGGAGAAGCAAAGTAAAAAGGTATCCCTCCCAAATGATGTTGCTCTTACTACTCATTGTGATGATGATAATTGCTATACTATTGGTGCTATCCATACTATTAATGATGAGAGTGATTATGCTTATGATATGAAAAGGCCCAAGCTTGGGGATGCTATGTTTGATGAGAATGACGTGGTCGAGAATATATTTGCTGTAATTAATGTTTGTCCCAAGCTTGGGGATGCTATGTTTAATGAAGATGATATTTTTAGCCTCCCAAGTTTTGATATGCAAATTTGTTATGATGATAGCATGCCTCGTACTTATATTGATGAAAGTGGGTTTGGAAGAGTGTCAACTTTAGGAAGTAACGAACCCACTATATTGGAGGATGTTGAATCTTATGTGATGAATATGCAAGTGGATTGGAGAGGTCATGACTTTATTTAGTGATGATTCCACTATCTTGGAAGAGGTTTCAATCGATTATGATGAGAACAAAGTTGCTACTTATGATGATTATTGTGATGAAACTTATGCTATAAGAAGTAGTGATGATTATATTTATAAAACTTGTCATGATTATGATTACCCTTTTTCTGAACATTACTCTTTTAATGTGGAAACAATTTTTAGTATTCGAGTCTCTTATGATACTCCCACTATCCCTAATGAGAAGAATTTTGCTTATGTGGAGAGTAGTAAATTTTCTATGCAAGTAGATCATGGAAAGAATGCTTTAGGTGCTGGTTATATTTTTGAATTCATTCATGATGCTACTGAAAATTATTATGAGGGAGGAACATATGCTTGTAGGAATTGCAATAATATCAAGTTTCCTCTCTGTGTTGAAAATCTTGAAGCTATGCTTGTTTTACCTTCCTATGCTAGTTCATTATTGTTCCCATAAGTTGTTTGATCACAAAATCACTATGCATAGGAAGAGAGTTAGGCTTAAATATGCTAGTCATATGCTTCATGATGCTCTCTTTATGTTTCAATTCTTATCTTTTGTGTGAGCATCATTGTCATCATCATGCCTAGCTAGAAAGGCATTAAAGAAAAGCGCTTGTTGGGAGACAACCCAACATTTACCCCTACTGTTTTTGTGTGTACACATGATTATTCTACTGTAGTAATCATGTTCTATAGATTTTGTTTCAATAAAGTGCCAAGTAATACCTTTAGGATAGCTTACGGTGATAGTTTTGTTGATCCTGCTGAAAATCAGAAACTTTTGCACCCAGTAAATTATTTTTGATAATTCACAGAAACGTGCTTTTGATCTTATTCTTTTTTCTATCGATTGGTACACACATTGCTTAGGACTTACTAACTTGGTACGATCTTTGGAGTTCCATAACTATACGTTTGATACAGATTACTACAGACTGTTCTGTTTTTGATAGATTCCGTTTTCTATGTGTTGTTTGCTTATTTGGATGAATCTATGAGTAGTATCGGAGGGTATGAACCATAGAGAAGTTGTAATACAGTAGATATTACACCAATATGAATTTATAATGAGTTCATTACAATACCTAAGTGGTGGTTTTATTTTCTTACACTAACGGAGCTTACGAGTTTTCTGTTGAGTTTTGTGTTGTGAAGTTTTCAAGTTTTGGGTAAAGATTCGATGGACTATGGAAGAAGGAGTTGTAAGAGCCTAAGCTTGGGGATTCCCAAGGCACCCCAAGGTAATATTAAAGGACAACCAAGAGCCTAAGCTTGGGAATGCCCCCGATGGCATCCCCTCTTTCATCTTTGTTCATAGGTAACTTTACTTGGAGCTATATTTTTATTCACCACATGATATGTGTTTTGCTTGGAGCGTCATTTTATTTTATTTTGTTTTGCTTGCTGTTTGAATAAAATACCAAGATCTGAAATTCTTAAATGTTAGAGAGTCTTTACATAGTTGCACAATTATTTGACTACTCATTGATCTTCACTTATATCATTCGGAGTAGTTTGTCATTTGCTCTAGTGCTTCACTTATATCTTTTTAGAGCATGGTGGTGGTTTTATTTTGAAGAAATAGATGAGATCTCATGCTTCACTTATACTATCTTGAGAGCCTTTTAGAACAGCATGGTATTTTCTATGGTTATAAAATCGGTCCTAGAATGATGGGCATCCAAGTTGGGTATAATAAAAACTATCGTAGAAAGTGAATTGGATGCTATGGTCAATTTGATGCTTGATAATTGTTTTGAGATATGAGGATTGTGATATTAGAGTCATGCTAGTGGAGTAATTATGAATTTGAGGAATACTTGTGTTGAAGTTTGTGATTCCCGTAGCATGCACGTATGGTGAACCGCTTTGTGATGAAGTTGGAGCATGATTTATTTATTGATTGCCTTCCTTATGAGTGGCGGTCGGGGACGAGCGATGGTCTTTTTCTACCAATCTATCCCCCTAGGAGCATGCACGTAGTACTTTGTTTCAATGACTTGTAGATTTTTGCAATAAGTATATGAGTTCTTTATGACTAACGTTGAGTCCATGGATTATACGCACTCTCACCCTTCCACCATTGCTAGCCTCTCTTGTGCCGCACAACTTTCGCCGGTACCATACACCCACCATATACCTTCCTCAAAACAGCCACCATACCTACCTATTATGGCATTTCCATAGCCATTCCGAGATATATTGCCATGCAACTTTCCACCGTTCCGTTATCTATGACACACATCATCATTGTCATATTGCTTTTGCATGATCATGTAGTTGACATCATATTCGTGGCAAAGCCACCATTCTTAATTCTTTCATACATGTCACTCTTGATTCATTACATATCTCGGTATACCGCCGGAGGCATCCACATAGAGTCATATTTTGTTCTAAGTATTGAGTTGTAATTCTTGAGTTGTAAGTAAATAAAAGTGTGATGATCTTCATTATTAGAGCATTGTCCCAAGTGAGGAAAGGATGATGGAGACTATGATTCCCCCACTGTCGGTGTACTAAGGTAGGGGTACCTCAGTACCCCAACTTGTGCACGGGCAGTCGCAGCTCCCCGCGGCTGGATCTACCACATGCTTGCCGGAGACCATTCCTGCTCCATATCAAGCCATTCAAGAACAAAGTGTACAAGACAGAAGATCGAGACCCCGGCAAGAGGAGCTTGCCGGGAAGGCCGTTCCAGGCTCAAGACTACATCACTCGCGCAAGGTCCTGGCGAGAGGAGCTCGCCGGGGAGACTAGAAGATTGCATCATAGAAGACACGCCTCGGCGCTATACGCGTCCCAGCGAAGGCCCGGGGAGCGGCAAGTTACAGAGCCCGACAAGCTCCGGGCCCAAAGAAGATCAAGACCCGGCAAGGTACTTGCCGAAAGCTACTGTGTGTGCCCGCACTCCAGCTCATCGCCTGGCGCCGCCTTGAGCCCTCTCCGAGACGCGCGTGGCGGGTGGTCAGTGCAGCATGGGGGTGCAGTGGCACTCCACGGTGGTGGATTCATCGCCGTGGCAAACGGAGACGCAAGAGCGGGAACTTTTGGGGTCGACGGCGACGGGCATTAAATGCCCTTGTCCCCCTCTGTCAAAAGTAGGTAGAAACCACTGTTCAAGCAATCGTAGCTGCCTTTGCTCCCGCACTGCTCCAACTACCACCTCTTTTACACTTTTACCCCTTTCTCCTCGTTGACACCTGTTGGTGACCCCTTGGCACTATAAAAGGAGGCCCATGCACAACGTAGAAGGGGTTCGCTGGTTCGACTCACCCAACACAACACCACCATACGCCGCATTCTTGAGCAAGATCAAATACAACACCAAGCAGCAGTAGGGTTTATGCGTCCATCGCGCCCGGCTGGGTAAAATCCCAGCGCCAGCACAGATCGCCTCGATCTGCTCTCCGTGCCTCCTCCGCCTCGTACCGCACTCACGAAGGGCCCCCGCCCCATAGGTGCTCGCGGCGGGCGGGTCCCCGTCCGATCCCGCTCACGCCCGACATCTTTGGCGCGCCAGGTAGGGGGCGTCGAGGTTGTGCGGACCTGATCCGGCGTTCGCGCGGCCGCGTTCTTCATCAACCTCTCCAGTTTCGTCAGCAACTTCATCGACAACTGCGCCATGGCCCCGAAGACGAGGGCCTCGAGGGTTGCAGACCCGTCTGCGTCTCACCCGCCGCCACCGGAGCCAGCGGTGGGCGGAGGAGACGCCAGCGGAAGGGTGGACACCGGCGAGGGCACTCGCGGTGCCACCAGATCCAGGGACAGGACGGATGACCGCGCCTCGGTCTCCGTGGATCCACGTCCATCCCAGCGCACGACGACCCAGCAGCGCCGTGCCACGGGAGGTGGTACTCGCATGCTGGGGCAAGAACGTGCCGGAGGCTCGCGGGATGCTCAGGACCGCTGTCCATGAATGAGCAAAGCGAAAGTGCCGGGGCAGGACCCTGCTCCTCCTATCGCTACTAGGAGTCCGAGCATATCCTGTTCCTCGCGCCGCTCGCCCCCGCTACCCTCCAAAACGGCAAGCATATCTCCCTGGAGCACTACGCTGCCGTCGAGGACGTGCCATCGAGCTCTAAGTCCGGCAAGGACGGCTCTGGTGCTCACTCCGGCGAGCGTATCTCCTCGGAACGCCCTAAACCCGGTGGGGACAGCTCTGGTGCTCGTTCCGGCAAGCGCGTCTCCCCGAAGCACTGCGCTGCCGTCGAGGACGCGCCATCGAGTTCCACCGGCGAGAGCAAGAAAGCAAGAAAAAGAAAAGCTAAGTTGCTCGAGCTTTTGTGCAGAGCACTCTTTAGTTCCATGCTTTTTTACGTTACATCCCTCGTGCGTTCGTCCTTTGTACGCAAAACCTGTGCGCGGAGGAGCCTGCTCGTGGATAGCCGCACCCTTACTTTGCTTCGAGCACACTCAACGAGTTAAAAGTGAGCCGCGACCAGCTTCGCGCCCTTGTTTCGTTTCGAGTCTGTTCAGCAAGTTAAGCGCGTCGCGACTGGACACGGCAAGGTTGCTTGCCGGAAGCGACACCAGCCAGCGGGCTGCTGATGTTCCGCACTCAGCAAGTGTGTTAAGCACCGGCAAGTTCCCTAGAAGCGTAGGGTGAAAGCACGCAAAGGGTGTAAAGTAGAGGGTGTAACGTGGCAGGCCCTGTCGTGAGATGTCCTTCGTATGAGAGGCTTGTGCGCGAGAGGGGCCAAGTCGTGGTCCAGTTGCGTACTTGTTTTGTTTCCGAGTCCGCTCAACAAACACAAGTGTGCTGCTGTACCCTTACCTTGCTTTCGAGCCTGCTCAGCAAGTTAAGCGTCGCAACTGGCCCGGCAAGGTTGTTTGCCGGAAGCAACACCAGCCAGCGGGCTGTCCCGCACTCGGCAAGCGTGTTCGCCCCGGCAAACTTCCCGAGAGCGTAGAGTACAAACATACGAAGGGCAAGGCACGGCATCGTATTGCACAATCAAGATTTATATACATATACGTGTACGTGATGAAGCCGTTGCAGATCTATCTCAGCTGTTTTCATGGCTGAAATTACAGCAACAAGGAGAAACCAGAAGAGCGCACCAGCACTTGGGTTCTGGCCAAGCCAGCATAACTGGGGGCTGCGAGCGCCAAGATTCGTCTCCAGCGAGCCAGCGTCGCTGGGGGCTGCGAGCACCAAGATTCGTCTCCGGCAAGCCAGAGTTTCTGGGGGCTGCGATATCAGATAAGTTTTTCATCCCTCGTCATGCATCCTCTTATGGACCGGGGAAAGCGAGGCTGCGTTTTTGAACAAGCGCGACTTGTAAAACCCATACGCGGAGGAGCCAAGTCGTGGCCTAGTTGCGTACTTGTTTTGTTTCCGAGTCCGCTCAACAAACACAAGTGTGCTGCTGCACCCTTACCTTGCTTTCGAGCCTGCTCAGCAAGTTAAGCGTCGCAACTGGCCCGGCAAGGTTGTTTGCCGGAAGCAATACCGCCAGCGGGCTGTCCCGCACTCGGCATGCGTGTTCGCCCCGGCAAGCTCCCCGAGAGCGTAGGATAGGAGCATACAAGGCGCAAAGTCAAAACTCGGCCCGACAAGCTTTCCCCCTTTTTCATTAAAAATATCCTAGTTTAATACAAGTCCATAGAGGATGAAAAACATGATAGAGAGGATTACAAGTTTTTAAATGCAGCTAATGCCCGAGGGCTTACAAATTAAAAAGATAAGGTGCCCGTGATCCTTCTCCTGTTTCTCTGTTCAGGAGTTCAGGAGGTAGGTCAAGGAGCCTCCGGCAAGGGAAGCTTGCCGGGGAAGGAGGCCCCGGCAAGAAAAGCTTGTCGGGGAAGAGCGAAAGGAGCGCCTAGGAGAGCGTGGCGGTGGCGCCGCCGTGCCCCAGGAGCTGCGCAAGGTGACGGGCATGGAGGAGCGCGCCCCCGGAGAGCTACGGGCGCCAGAAGACACCAAGAGAACACCCCGGGGGCCGGCCAGGAGCTTGGCGGAGACGAAGGCGTCGGAGGCAGAGCTTGAAGACGGGGTGGTGGGGCGTCAGCACGCTGTCGAGGGCTCCTCGCCCTCGTACTCCGATTTGACGGCCTTGCCGCCACCCCCTCTTCCTCTTCCACAGCCTCCATACGCCAGCCGCCCAAGGAGACGGCCCCGGAGAGTTCAGGAGGCCGGCGACCCAGAAGATGAGGTCGCCGGTGGCCTTGAGGCAGCGGTGTCCGACGCCTAGTCGGGCCCGCCATCCCCTCGCCGCCGCTGCCGCTCTCCTCCTCGTCACTCTCGCTCGGGAGGAGCCTTCGCTATCCGAGGAGCTGTCCACACAAAGATCTCACCCGGGTCCCGTAGTCGCCAAGACCTTGACGGCGAGAAGGTCACCATCCATTAACTTGAAATGGAGGGTAAACCCCGCCGTCAAGCTATGGATCCGGGCGAATGTCTTCCACCCTCGGTCGAAGAACATGACGCCGGGGGCTGGGGACACGACACTCACTCGAGTGCCGCTGATCCCGCAGCCCCTCATGCGCAACTCCATCACGTCGGGTGGATCCGGCCCCATCGCGTCCGCAAACGGGGCCGGCAGCCGGAGGCGGCGACGAGGCGCTCGGCGAAGCTTGATGAAGAACTCCCAGGGGTCATCTCCAGTGTGGACCGCATCGTGGATAGGAGACGACGGGGGAGACGGGGGAGGCGCATCGCCACGACCGCCTCTCCCCCGGCCGCCTCGGCCACGCCCTCGGCCTCGTCCGCGGCCACGCCCCCTCCCTCTCCCTCTCGTGGCCGGCTCCACTGCCACAGGAGCGGGATATGGAGAGGTGCGCTGCCTCGAGGCGACCCTCGCCGCCACCGTCGAAGAGCTGGGGTTTCTCCCTTCCATGGTGGAAAGAAGAACAGAAGATGAAGACGAAGGGAGAAGAGGATGAGCGTGGCCATTGTGCTCCCCTTCTGCCCCTTTTAAAGGGGCGAGGTGGGGGCTCAACCGCCCCACTCGGCCAATCAGGAAGCGAGGAGGCCAGAGGAGCGGGGCCGACTCGCCTTCTCCGCCCGTGACGGCTCGGTCTCCCACCTTCGCCGCCCACGACCCCGTGCATGAGGGCAGCGTGGCGAAAAGCGGAGCCGAGCGACGGGTGAAGCGACCTCGCCTGCACCACGATCACGGGTGGATGCCTTAAAGATCGCATCGCCGCCCGTCTCCCACGACGCCGCAATCGACGCGTGCCATTCGGGAGGCGGCGGATGCGAAGTGGATTCGCACGCCAGGGCCTCGTGTGCCCGCAGACTTGTTTTGGGCCTGGCCCAACAGCGCTCGGCACCGTGTGTGGCCCAGGCCCGGGGGCTCTGTCGGTGTACTAAGGTAGGGGTACCTCAGTACCCCAACTTGTGCACGGGCAGTCGCAGCTCCCCGCGGCTGGATCTACCACATGCTTGCCGGAGACCATTCCTGCTCCATATCAAGCCATTCAAGAACAAAGTGTACAAGACAGAAGATCGAGACCCCGGCAAGAGGAGCTTGCCGGAAGGCCGTTCCAGGCTCAAGACTACATCACTCACGCAAGGTCCCGGCGAGAGGAGCTCGCCGGGGAGACTAGAAGATTGCATCATAGAAGACACGCCGGCGCTTATCGCGTCCCCAGCGAAGGCCGGGAGCGGCAAATTACTGAGCCCGACAAGCTCCCGGGCCGCAAGATCAAGACCCGGCAAGGTACTTGCCGAAAGCTACGCTGTGCCCGCACTCAGCTCATCGCCCACGCCGCCTTGAGCCCTCTCCAGAGACGCGGGCGGGTGGTCAGTGCAGCATGGGGGGTGCGGTGGCACTCCACGGTGGTGGATTCATCGCCGTGGCAAACGGAGACGCAAGAGCGGGAACTTTTGGGGTCGACGGCGACGGGCATTAAATGCCCTTGTCCCCCTCTGTCAAAAGTAGGTAGAAACCACTGTTCAAGCACTGTAGCTGCACTGTTCCCGCACTGTTCCAACTACCACCTCTTTTACACTTTTACCCCTTTCTCCTACGTTGACACCTGGTGGTGACCCCTTGGCACTATAAAAGGAGGCCCATGCACAACGTAGAAGGGGTTCGGCTGGTTCGACTCACCCAACACAACACCACCATACGCTCGCATTCTTGAGCAAGATCAAATACAACACCAAGCAGCAGTAGGGTTTTACGCGTCCATCGCGGCCCGAAGCTGGGTAAAAATCCCCCGCGCCCGCGCGCATTGCCTCGATCTGCTCTCCGTGCCTCCTCCGCCCTCGTACCGCACTCACGAAGGGGCCTCCGGCCCCATAGGTGCTCGCGGCGGGCGGGTCCCCGTCCGATCCCGCTCACGCCCCGACACCCACAAGTCGGGATGAGACTTCGGACAAAAAAAAAGAGAAAGGCCATAAAAAATAGAAAGGCCCTAAAAAAAGAGAAAGGCCGTAAGAAAAATGGAAGGCCCAAAAAAATGAGAGAAAAAGAGAGAAGGGAGAATGCTACTATCCTTTTACCACACTTGTGCTTCAAACTAGCACCATGATCTTCATGATAGAGAGTCTCCTATGTTGTCACTTTCATATACTAGTGGGAATTTTTCATTATAGAACTTGTCTTGTATGTTCGAATGATGGGTTTCCTCAAAATGCCCTAGGTCTTCGTGAGCAAGCAAGTTGGATGCACACCCACTTAGTTTCTTTTTGAGCTTTCATACACTTATAGCTCTAGTGCATCCGTTGCATGGCAATCCATACTCACTCACATCGATATCTATTAACGGGCATCTCCATAGCCCATTGATACGCCTAGTTGATGTGAGACCATCTTCTCCTTTTTTGTCTTCTCCACAATCACCATTCTATTCCACATATAGTGCTATGTCCATGGCTCACGCTCATGTATTGCGTGAAAGTTGAAAAAGTTTGAGAATACTAAAGTATGAAACAATTGCTTGGCTTGTCATCGGGGTTGTGCATGATTAAATACTTTGTGTGATGAAGATAAAGCATAGCCAGACTATATGATTTTGTAGGGATAACTTTCTTTAGCCATGTTATTTTGAGAAGACATGATTGCTTTGTTAGTATGCTTGAAGTATTACTATTTCTTATGTCAATATGAACTTTTATTTTGAATCATTTGGATCTGAACATTCCTGCCACAATAAAGAAAATTACATTGAGAATTATGCTAGGTAGCATTCCGCATCAAAAATTCTGTTTTTATCATTTACCTACTTGAGGACGAGCAGGAATTAAGCTTGGGGATGCTTGATACATTTCCAACGTATCTATAATTTTTGATTGTCCCATGTTATTTTATTACCTGTTTTGGATGTTTATGGGCTTTACTTTACACTTTTATATCATTTTTGGGACTAACCTACTAACCGGAGGCCCAACCCAAATTGTTGTTTTCTTGCCTATTTCAGTGTTTCGAAGAAAAGGAATATCAAATGGAGTCCAAGCAGAATGAAACCTTCAGGAAAGTTATTTTTGGAACGGAAGCAATCCAGGGGACTTGGAGTGTACATAAGGGAAGCTTCGAGGTGGCCACGAGGCAGGGAGGCGCGCCCACTTCCCCTGGGCGCGCCTCCCACCCTCGTGGGCTCCTCGTGGCTCCCCTGACCGACTTCTTTCACCTATATATCTCCATATACCCTAAAAACATCATGGAACAATATAGATCGGGAGTTCCGCCGCTGCAAGACTCTATAGCCACCAAAAACCAATCGGGGCCCTGTTCCGGCACCCTACCGGAGGGCGGATCCCTCACCGGTGGCCATCTTCATCATCCCGGCACTCTCCATGACGAGGAGGGAGTAGTTCACCCTCGAGGCTGAGGGTATGTACCAGTAGCTATGTGTTTGATCTCTCTCTCTCTCTCTCTCTCGTGTTCTTGAGGTGATACGATCATGATGTATCGCGAGCTTTGCTATTATAGTTGGATCTTATGAGGTTTCTCCCCCCTCTATTCTCTTGTGATGAATTCAGTTTTCCCCTTGAAGTTGTCTTATCGGATTGAGTCTTTAAGGATTTGAGAACACTTGATGTATGTCTTGCTGTGCTTATCTGTGGTGACAATGGGATATTCATGTGATCTACTTGATGTATGTTTTGGTGATCAACTTGAGGGTTCAATGAACTTATGCATAGGGGTTGGCACACGTTTTCGTCTTGACTCTCCGGTAGAAACTTTGGGGCACTCTTTGAAGTACTTTGGGTTGGTTGAATAGATGAATCTAAGATTGTGTGATTCATATTGTATAATCTTGCCCACGGATACTTGAGGTGACAATGGAGTATCTAGGTGACATTAGGGTTTGGTTGATTTTTGTCTTAAGGTGTTATTCTAGTACGAACTCTATGATAGATCGAACGGAAAGAATAGCTTCGTGTTATTTTACTACGGACTCTTGAATAGATTGATCAGAAAGGATAACTTTGAGGTGGTTTCGTACCCTACCATAATCTCTTCGTTTATTCTCCGCTATTAGTGACTTTGGAGTGACTCTTTGTTGCATGTTGAGGGATAGTTATATGATCCAATTATGTTATGATTGTTGAGAGAACTTGCACTGCTGAAAGTATGAACCTTAGGCCTTGTTTCCTAGCATTGCAATACCGTTTATGCTCACTTTTACCACTTGCTACCTTGCTGTTTTTATATTTTTAGATTACAAAAACCTATATCTACCATCCATGTTGCACTTGTATCACCATCTCTTCGCCAAACTAGTGCACCTATACAATTTACCATTGTATTGGTTGTGTTGGGGACACAAGAGACTCTTTGTTATTTGGTTGCAGGGTTGCTTGAGAGAGACCATCTTAATCCTACGCCTCCCACGGATTGATAAACCTTAGGTCATCCACTTGAGGGAAATTTGCTACTGTCCTGCAAACCTCTGCACTTGGAGGCCCAACAACTTCTACAATAAGAAGGTTGTGTAGTAGACATCAAGCTCTTTTCTGGCGTCGTTGCTGGGGAGGTGAGTGCTTGAAGGTATATCTTTAGATCTTGCAATCGAATCTTTTAGTTTCTTGTTTTATCACTAGTTTAGTTTATAAAAGAAAATTACAAAAAAAATGGAATTGAGTTTGCCTCATACGCTTCATCTTTTTAATATCTTTCGTGAGAATGATGGTAAGGAAAATTGTGCTCAATTGCTAGAGGAAGAATGCATTAAAAAGTTTGGCACTAAATATTTGAATGATGAGCATGATTGCAATGTTGTTACTATGAACTCTTTGAATATCCATAGTACTAATGATGATTGCACTAGTTATGATGAAAATGTCTCTTATAAGCATGTCGATCTTTGTGGAGTGTATTGGTTTGCAAGTACACACCAAATAGGGAAGATATATATTGAAAGAGGCATAAGTATTTAGAAACTAAATGTTTGCAAGAAAGGCTAGATAAGAGTGCTGAAAATTTAAATCCACTCGACGAGTCAGCCACTCGGTTTCCCTTCCTTCCTGATGTCACACGACCGGTCAATCACTCGACCATACAAGAAATCACTTGACCTATCGAAGACCAGGAGTCAACCAGAACAGCAACGGTCAGGCGTTCACTCCGTAGTATTTAAGATCATTAATAGCACTTTATGACTGGCTTTATCAGTAACACCCCATCTTTATGTACATTGAACTCCTTGTAACGTAGGATGGCTAGGGTCCTGGCGCACTCTATATAAGCCACCCCCTCCTCTGCACAAGGGTTCGCACCCCCTGTAACACACACTCTCATAATCTAGTCGACCTCCTCCGGGCACCGAGATGTAGGGCTTTTACCTCCTCCGAGAGGGGCCTGAACTCATAAACACTTGTGTACAATCTCACCGTAGCTAGGACCTTGCCTCCTCATTCGTACCCCCTATACTTACTGTCAGACTTAGAACCACGACAACCCCATTATGTAATTCAAATCAAGACGACAAATCAAGTAGATCGCACACAGTTTATTATCTCCAACCGTGTGAGTTGCAGCACAAAATATCTTGGAGCGCCGTCGTAGTGTCAAGCACACTAGACTGCTCCTCAAATATCATTTTACTGTTTAATCGTCGCTAATGAAAGATGGAGACGTGGACCCGCGTCGTGAGGGCAGCTTCGGCGGCCCACTCCGGTCAGAGCGCGGCCGCAGCCACCAGGCACGTGCTAATAAGCTTCGTTAGGGAGACCGCAATCTGCATCCGGGCGGCCAAGGCAGCCCAAACAGCCGTTGTTGCTTCTTAGGCAGCGGCAACAGCATCTGCCTCAGGGATAGCAACTCGCGAGAGCGGCACAGTAGTTGTCCGTTCCGCAGTGGCGGCCTTAGCCCTGATGGAGGCCGCCCACCACCATGTCGAGGCCGTCCATGCCCAGCTCATGGTGTTCACCGCACAAATCGAACGAAGCTTCTCTGACAACGGTTGGCAACCCACGGCCGAAGAGTTGGCAATCACCGAGAGAGTTCGAGCAGCCGTCTGTTCCTGCGCGGCATACCTTGCCATGACGGAGCCCGCCAAAGCCCAGATCTCGGCTGCCCACGCCCATCTCATGGTGGCCTATTCCAAAGATATGGCGGACGCGGATGGTGAGATGCTTGCCGAGTATGGTGCATTTGATGCCATGGAGCCCCTTCCCAGGAGACCGTCGGGCGCGAGCTGGACATGGAGGCGGCGACGGAGATCATCGAGCACCAGCCGTAGTAGTACTCTTTGTTTTGTTTAATTAAGAGCGTTGGTCTTTAATTTGTTAGAGTAATGTTTAGGTCAGCTAGCTCTGTTTAATTGCTGAACTTGGTCGATTAAGAAGTGTGGGTGTGCTGTAGTCTCCTTTGTGTACCCAAATTATGCAATGACGTGGATGACCACTGTAACCAGGGAAATTCGAACCAAAATTTCTAACGATCAACTCACCACACACGGGTTAATCTATCAGAATCATTTGTGATGTTTGATACATCCATTTTGCATCATGCTTTTATATCAATATTTATTGCATTATGGGCTGTTATTACACATTATATCTCAATACTTATGGCTATTCTCTCTTATTTTACAAGGTTTACCATGAAGAGGGGAATGCTTGGCAATGGAATTCGGCCGAAAAGGAGCAAACATTGAAACCTATTCTCACACAGCTCCAAAAGTCCCGAGACTCCACGAAACAACTTTTGGATTTAATAAGAATTTATGAGCGAAAGAAATAGGCCAAGGGGCCACCTCGTCCAGAGATAGGCGCCCCTATAGGCGCGCCTCCTATCTCCCGGGCCCCTGTGGACCTCCGGCGTCCATCTTCGCTATATCATCACTTTTACCCTGGAAAAAAATCATGGGCAAGCTTACGGGACGAAACTCCGCCACCACGAGGCGGAACCTTGGCGGAATCAATCTAGGGCTCTGGCGGAGCTGTTCTGCCAGGGACACTTCCCTCCGGGAGGGGGAAATCATCACCAATGATCCTCTCATCGGGAGGGGGTCAATCTCCATCAACATCTTCACCAACACCATCTCCTCTCAAAACCCTAGTTCATCTCTTGTATCCAATCTTGTATCAAAACCACAAATTGGTACCTGTGGGTTGCTAGTAGTGTTGATTACTCCTTGTAGTTGATGCTAATTGGTTTACTTGGTGGAAGATCATATGTTCAGATCCTTTATGCATATTATTACTCCTCTGATTATGAACATGAATATGCTTTGTGAGTAGTTACGTTTGTTCCTGAGGACATGGGAGAAGTCTTGCTATTAGTAGTCATGTGAATTTGGTATTCGTTCGATATTTTGATGAGATGTATGTTGTCTTTTCCTCTAGTGGTGTTATGTGAACGTCGACTACATGACACTTCACCATTATTTGGGCCTAGAGGAAGGCATGGGGAAGTAATAAGTAGATGATGGGTTGCTAGATTGACAGAAGCTTAAACCCTAGTTTATGCGTTGCTTCGTTAGGGGCTGATATGGATCCATATGTTTAATGTTGTGGTTAGGTTTACCATAATACTCCTTTTTGTAGTTGCGGATGCTTGCAATAGGGGTTAATCATAAGTGGGATGCTTGTCCAAGTTAGGGCAATACCCAAGTACCGGTCCACCCTATCAAATTATCAAAGTACCGAACGCGAATCATATGAACGTGATGAAAACTAGCTTGACGATAATTCCCAATGTGTCCTCGGGAGCTCCTTCCTCATTATTAGAAATTGTCCATGCTCATCCTTTGCTACATAAATCTTGCTGCACTTTACTTACTTTATTTACTTGTTGCTCGTTACTATTTATCTTATCACAAAACTATCTATTACCTACAATTTCACTGCTTGCAGAGAAAACCTTACTGAAAACCGCTTATCATTTCCTTCTGCTCCTGTTGGGTTCGACAATCTTACTTATCGAAAGGACTACGATAGATCCCCTACACTTTTGGGTCATCAAGACTCTTTTCTGGCGCCGTTGCCGGGGAGTGTAGCGCTTTTGGTGAGTGGAACTTGGTAAGGAAACATTTATACAGTGTGCTGAAATTTTCTGTTACTTGTCACTATGGAAACTAGTCCTTTGAGGGGCTTGTTTGGGGTATCTTCACCCCAATCAGAAGATCAAAGAGTTGCTCCTCAACCTACTGAACTTTATGAAAATATTCACTTTGAGATTCCTTCGGTATGATAGAGAAACGCTAGCTAATCCATTTGCGGAGAGGCGGAACATTGCATCCCGATTTACACCTTATCTTTGTGTATGAAGTTTGTGGATTATTTAAGCTTGCAGGTATTCCCGATGATGTTGTCAAAAGGAAGGTCTTCCCTTTATCTTTGAATGGAGATGCATTGACATGGTATAGGCTATGTGATGATACGAGATCTTGTAATTATAAGCGATTGAAGTTGGAATTTCATCAGAAGTTCTATCCTATGCATCTTGTTCATCGTGATCGTAATTACATATATAATTTCTGGCCTCGTGAAGGAGAAAGCATCGCTCAAGATTGGGGGAGGCTTAAGTCAATGTTATATTCATACCCCAATCATGAGCTCTCTCGGGAAATGATTATTCAGAATTTTATGCTCGACTTTCTCTTGATAATCGCAACCTGCTCGATAATTTCTGTGCTGGTTCTTATATGCTGAAGACTATTGATTTCAAATGGGACTTATTGGAAATAATTAAACGCAACTCTGAATATTGGGGTTCCGACAATGGTAAGGAGTCAGGTATGACACCTAAGTTTGATTGTGTTGAATCTTTTATGGATATCGATGCTTTTCGTGGATTTAGCGCTAAGTATGGACTTGACTCTGAGATAGTAGCTACTTTTTGTGAAACTTTTGCTACTCACGTTGATCTCCCTAAAGAGAAGTGGTTGAAATATAATCCTCCTGTTGAAGTGAAAGTAGTTGCACCTATTACAGTCGAAGAAAAGACTATTACCTATAGTGATCCTATTGTTCTTACTGCTTATGTTGAAAAACCTCCTTTTCCTGTTAGGATAAAAGATCATGCTAAAGCTTCGAATGTTGTTTGTAAGAGTGATACTAAGACTTATACACCTCCTGAGCAAATTAATGTTGAACCTAGTATTGCTATGGTTAAAGATCTCTTGGATGAGGACTTAGATGGGCATGTTATTTCTTTCTTGGGTGAGACTGCTAATATTGCTAGACCTGGTACTAAGACACGTAGACCTGTTGTAGGCATGCCTGTTATTTCTGTTAAAATAGGAGATCATTGTTATCATGGCTTATGTGATATGGGTGCTAGTGCTAGTGCGATACCTTATGATCTTTATAAAGAAATTAGGCACGACATTGCACCCGTTGAATTAGAAGACATTGATGTTACTATTAAGCTTGCTAATAGGGATACCATTAAACCTGTTGGGATTGTTAGAGATGTTGAAGTTTTGTGTGGGAAGGTTAAATACCCCGCTGATTTTCTTGTTCTTGCTTCCCCACAATATGATTTGTGTCCCATTATTTTTGGTAGACCCTTCTTGAATACTGCTAGTGCTAGGATTAATTGTTGAAAGAATATTGTCACTGTTGGCATAGATGGTATGTCTCATGAGTTTAATTTTGCTAAGTTTAGTAGACAACCTCGTGAAAGGGAACCACCTAGTAAGGATGAAATTATTGGTCTTGCTTCCATTGTTGTTCCTCCAACTGATCCGTTAGAACAATATTTGCTAGACCATGAAAACGACATGTTTATGAAGGAAAGGGAAGAAATAGATGAAGTGTTCCTTAAACAGGAACCTATGCTGAAACATAACCTTCCCGTTGAAATTCTTGGGATCCCCCTCCACCCAAGGGTGATCCCGTGTTTGAACTCAAACCATTACCTGGTAATCTTAAGTATGCTTATCTTGATGAAAAAGAAATATATCCTGTTATTATTAGTGCTAACCTTTCAGAGAAAGAAGAAGAAAGATTATGAAAACTCTGAAGAAGCACCGAGCTACTATTGGGTATACTCTAGATGATCTTAAGGGCATTAGTCCCACATTATGTTAGCACAAATTTTCAGTGGAGAAAGATGCCAAACCAGTTAGATATCCTCAAAGATGATTAAACCCCAAGATGAAGGAAGTGGTAAGAAAGGAGATACTAAAGCTCCTTGAGGCAGGTATTATTTATCCAGTTTCTGATAGTGAATGGGTAAGCCCTGTCCATTGTGTCCCTAAAAAGGGAGGTATTACCGTTGTTCCTAATGATAAAGATGAATTGATCCTGCAAAGAATTATTACAGGTTATAGGATGGTAATTGATTTTCGTAAGTTAAATAAAGCTACTAAGAAAGATCATTACCCTTTACCTTTTATTGATCAAATGTTAGACCGGCTATCCAAACACACACATTTCTGCTTTCTAGATGGTTATTCTGGTTTCTCTCAGATACCCGTTTCAGCGAAGGATCAATCTAAAACTACTTTTACTTGCCCTTTTGGTACTTTTGCTTATAGACGTATGCCTTTTGGTTTATGTAATGCACCTGCTACCTTTCAAAGATGCATGATGGCTATATTCTCTGATTTTTGTGAAAAGATTTGTGAGGTATTCATGGATGACTTCTCAGTCTATGGATTCTCTTTTGATGATTTTTTGAGCAACCTTGATCGAGTTTTGTAGAGATGCGAAGACACTAGTCTCGTCCTGAATTGGGAAAAATGTCACTTTATGGTGAATGAAGGCATTGTCTTGGGGCACAAGATCTCCGAGAGAGGTATTGAAGTTGATAAAGCCAAGGTTGATGCTATTGAAAAGATGCCATGTCCCAAGGACATAAAAGGTATAAGAAGTTACCTTGGTCACGCCAGTTTTTATAGGAGGTTCATTAAGGACTTCTCTAAAATCTCTAGGCCTCTGACTAATTTATTGCAAAAAGATATTCCTTTTGTCTTTGATGATGATTGTGTATAAGCATTTGAAACACTTAAGAAAGCTTTGATCACTGCACCTATTGTTCAGCCACCTGATTGGAATTTACCTTTTTAAATTATGTGCGATGCTAGTGATTATGCTGTAGGTGCTGTTTTAGGGCAAAGTGTCGATAAGAAATTGAATGTTATCTAGTATGCTAGTAAGACTCTTGATACTGCCTAGAGAAATTATGCTACTACTGAAAAAGAGTTTTTAGGAGTTGTGTTTGCATGTGATAAGTTTAGACCTTATGTTGTTGATTCCAAAGTTACTATTCACACTGATCATGTTGCTATTGAATATCTTATGGAAAAGAAAGATGCTAAGCCTAGACTCATTAGATGGGTTCTCTTGCTCCAAGAATTTGACTTGCATATTATTGATAGAAAGGGAGCTGAGAACCCCGTTGCAAATAACTTGTCTAGGTTAGAGAATGTTCTTGATGACCCACTGCCTATTAATGATGGCTTTCCTAATGAACAATTAGCGGTTGTCAATGCTTCTCGTACTGCTCCTTGGTATGCTGATTATGCTAATTACATTGTTGCTAAATATATACCGCCTAGTTTCACATACTAGCAAAAGAAAAAGTTCTTTTATGATTTAAGACATTACTTCTGGGATGATCCATGCCTTTATAAAGAAGGAGTAGATGGTGTTATTAGACGTTGTGTGCCTGAGCATGAACGGGAACAGATTCTACGCAAGTGTCACTCTGTATCTTATGGAGGACACCACGCTGGAGATAGAATTGCACACAAGATACTACAATCTGGTTTTTATTGGCCTACTCTCTTCAAAGATGATCGCAAGTTTGTCTTATCTTGTGATGAATGTCAAAGAATAGGTAACATTAGTAGACGTCAAGAAATGCCTATGAATTATTCGCTTGTTATTGAACCGTTTGATGTTTGGGGCTTTGATTATATGGGACCTTTTCCTGCCTCTAATGGTTACATACATATTTTAGTTGCTGTTGATTACGTTACTAAGTGGGTAGAAGCTATTCCAACTAGTAGTGCTGATCATAACACTTCTATTAAAATGCTTAAAGAAGTTATTTTTCCGAGGTTTGGAGTCCCTAGATATCTTATGACTGATGGTGGTTCACATTTTATTCATGGTGCTTTCCGTAAGATGCTTCCTAAGTATGATGTCAATCATAGAATAGCATCTCCTTATCATCCGCAGTCTAGTGGTCAAGTAGAGTTGAGCAATAGAGAGATCAAATTGATTTTGCAAAAGACTGTGAATAGATCTAGAAAGAATTGGTCCAAAAAAACTTAATGATGCATTATGGGCCTATAGAACAGCATACAAAAATCCTATGGGTATGTCTCCTTATAAGATGGTTTATGGAAAAGCATGTCATTTACCTCTTGAACTTGAACATAAGGCATATTGGGCTATTAAAGAGCTCAATTATGACTTCATACTTGCCGGTGAGAAGAGGTTATTTGATATTAGCTCACTTGATGAATGGAGAACCCAAGCATATGAGAATGCCAAGCTTTTCAAAGAGAAAGTCAAACGCTGGCATGATAAGAGGATACAAAAGCATGAGTTTAACGTAGGAGATTATGTGTTATTATTCAACTCTCGTTTAAGATTTTTTGCAGGAAAACTTCTCTCAAAATGGGAAGGTCCCTACGTTATCGAGGAGGTCTATCATTCTGGTGCTATAAAAATCAACAACTTCGAATGCACAAATCCGAGGGTGGTTAACGATCAAAGAATTAAACATTATATTTCAGGTAATCCTATCAATGTTGAAACTAATATTATTGAAACCATAACCGCTAAGGAATACATAAGGGACACTTTCCAGAACGTTCCAGGCTCCAAAAAGGCATAGGTATGTGGTACGGTAAGTAAACCGACTCCAAAACAACTCTAATGGCAATTTTTATCAGTTTTGGATTATTTAAGAATTTTAGGAAGAAAGAAGTAGTCCGAAAGGGACACGAGGCCCCCACGAGAGTGGAGGCCCCCCCTGTAGGGCACGCCCCCTGTCTCGTGGGCACCTCGTGTGCCTCCCAGACTCCATTTTCTTGTATGTTATGTATTTTGGTTGGTAAAAATTCATTATATATACTCCCGAAGGTTTTGACCACCGTATCACGCAAATATCCTCTATTTTTGTTTCGAGCTGTTTCTATTTCAGATCTAGAGCATCATGGCATCTCAAAGCGCTCCCAAGGACAAGTTTTTTGAGAGGGTTATCAATCCCTATCTCGCGGAGGTGCTGCATCATCCCCAAACCATTGAGATGCGTGAGGGGGTGCTGCACATCCGCGATGTGGAGGGACCAAGGCATACCGGGAGCGTGGAGACAAAGCTCGAAGCCATGGAGCAGGAAATTTTCAAGTGTCAAGGATGGTGGAGCGTGGACTCAACGCCAACCAGATGATGATCACGGAGTTCACCAACAACCACAAGCTAGATGCTAAAGTCATTGGGGAGACCATCTTCAAGCTTCAAGAGAAAATCGAGCACCTCCAAGCCCAGATTTATGACCTGCAAAACCAGAACTGTGAGTATGAATATAGATTCAAGCGAATGAGTTTGGCTGCAGATTTATGGATCCCGGAGACTCGATCATCCTTTTATGATGGAGAGCCGATGCCCTGGAAGACGGACGACAAGCCTACATCATCAACAACTCCTACTTCACCACCTCCGAAGATATAATCACATGGGTATGGGCACTCCCCTTGGCAACTACCAAGCTTGGGGGAGGTGCCCCGGTATCGTATCACCATCACACTACTATCTTTACCGCTTTATTTAGTTCGATCCTTTTAGTAGTATCTTGATCTAGTAATTTGAAGTTTTGAAGTTTTGATATCAAGTACTTTTGAGTTTTGCATTGTGATCCCTTTATGTAATCCGTGTGCTATCTATAATAAAGATTAGTGTTGAGTCAAGGGCTTTGCT